>WNXA01000016.1:0-600000 GCA_013364905.1 Diaporthe capsici
AGGCTTTATAGCTTTAATAAGTTATAAAAAATAATATTTAAAAATATCTTATTAATAAAACACTTAAGTCTTATTAAGAGATTAGGGCTTAACTATTAATATACCTTTATAACCTTAATATTACCTTTTTTTTAATTATAGCTAACACCCTACCCCTATATTATTTATTTAATTATAAGATTAATTTAAAAGTAAGCAAAACGCTATTATATTATTACCCCTGCCTTATATCTCTAAAGGAGCTATTTATTATATAGAAATATTTAAATAATTATTTAATTAAGGAATTTATTAAATTTAACTAATCTTAGTTTATAATATTAATACTTTTAGCTTAAAAACTAGGCGATAGGGTGTAGGTATATATTAATTATTATAGCCTTAATAATATTATAATAAAAAACTATTACTTTATCCTTTTAATTTATAAGATATTAAATGCCCTCTTTTAAATATAGATTTATAATAAACTTAATATTATAATAATATTTAATTACCTTTAAATTACTTTAAGAAATAAATAAAAAATAATATTTATTATTAAGTTTAGCTTATTTAAATATTTAATTATTAACTTTAAGATAATAAAAGCCCTAAGCTTTTTTTAATATTATATTAATTATATATTTTTTAATATCTTAAATAAATTTATTATAGCTTATTTAAATAATATATTAATTTATAATAAAATATAAATAAAATACTAATAATATATATATAAAATAGTATTAAGACTTATTAATATTAAGCTAATTATTAATATTAATAAATATAAGTTTAATATTATAATAATTAAGTATCTTAGGCTATTTATTATTATAAATAATATTTAAATAAATCTTAATAAAGTAGCAGCTATTAAAGGCTAGCTATAACCTTTTATATTATAAAACCTTTAATATTTTCTTAGCTTTATAAATTTTTATTATTAATTTATTAAAGGTTTTTTAGCTATTATATATCCCTTTATAAAGGTTATAAGTATTATTAAATAGCTAGGGAGCTTATTAAATAATATTATTATAGCCTTTTAATGCCTTTAAGATGTCTTTTTATTAAATATATTATTAATGTTTTATAACCCTTAGCGTTATATAATAATAAAGGCTAATACCTTAGATTAAGCTATAAAGGGTATATTATCTTAATATAATAAAGAGAGGATTTTATACCTTATTACCTTTTTTTTAGCTAAATATATTATAATTAAATATAATTATAAGATTTATAATAAGGAATTATTAGTTATTATAAAGGCTTTTAAGGAATAATAACCTAAGCTATAAGGTATTAAGGGCTTAATAAAGGTTTAAATAAATTATAAAAATTTATAATATTTTGCTATTATAAAGCTCCTAAATTAAAAATAAATTAAATAATTAGAATTCTTAAGCAATTTTAATTTCTAAATTTATTATTAACTAGGCTTTATAATAATAATGCTAGATGCATTATCTTATGTTTCTATAAATTACTTATGAAAAGTTATTAATATAATTAATAATTAGGTAGTAAACCGCTAGTATATATTTCTCTTTATTAATTAATAGGCCTTTAAGCTACTTTATATAATAAATATCTTTAAAGATATTAATATACTTTTTAATAAGGCTTATATAACCTTTAATAAATATTAAAAGGCCTTAATTTGCCTTTTTAACTTACATTATATAAAGTTTCTTTATTTTATTAAAGAAATATTCTAGGTTGCTATAGCTAATTATAGGGCGATTTAAGGGTATATTTATATAAAGGATTAAGTTTTTATATTATTAAATAACTACTTATGCCTTTAAATCCTATACTATATATATAGCTTAGTACTTAAGGGCTACCTAGGGAAGACTAAGATATATAACTTAGTTTAACGCTTATACTTTTAATTAAATTTATTTTAAGATATTAATATTTTTATTTAAGGTTACTTCTTTTATAAGTCTTTTAAGGCTATAAAGTAAGCTATTAAAGGCTTATTTTAACCTCTTTAAATACCTTTTTAGCCCTAAAGAAATATCTTAATAAATTTTATTAGCCCCCTTTTACTTTATAAATAAGATAATATTATTTATAAAATATTAATAATAATAATAAATTAGCTATTTAAGATAAAATATTTAATTATAATTTAAGACTTTATAATAGAAATTTTTATAAACGCCTTTATTTTAATAATATTTTGCTTATATAATATACTTAAAATAATTATCTTAAACTAAAGCTTATAATTTATCTTTAACTTTTAATATAAGCTAAGCTATTACTTTAATATTACCTTATATATATTAATAATATATTATTTAGAAATTAATAGTTAAATAAAGGTAATTAATAGCTATATAAAGTAATATCTTTATATATATTATTTCTTTTTTAAAATAATTAAGTAAATTAGTTACTTTTAGCTAAATTTATAGCTAATAATTAAAGCTTTGAATTTATTAAAATCTCTCCTTTCTTTTATAAATTATAAGTAAAACCTTATTATAAAAATAAAATTAATTCATTTTATATTAATGCCTTATATTTTTAATTAATAATAAGAATTTTATTTAGCTATTATAGCCACTAACTAAATAGCTATTATCTATTAATATATATATAATATTCTAACCTTTACTTAGGAATAAATATAAGAGTAGGCGGATAAGAGCCGTTTTAATGCTAAGATATAAAAGGTAGGTGACTTAGTTTAAGTTAATATTTAATATATAATCTAGGGATAGCTTAATAAAAAGCTCTTATTTAAATAAGATAGTTCTTTTTTTATTAAAAAAGTTTATTTTTAAAATATAATTATTATACTACCTTTTTACTATTAAGGCTTTTTAATTTTTTATATATTATTAATTTAGCGATATTATAAGGGCTTCTTAAGGTAGGAAGTTATTAATAAGTTATATTATTATTAATATAAAGATATTTTAATTATAAATATAAGATAAGATAAGCTAGAAAAGTAGTTCTTTAAGTATATATTTAATTCTTAAAAAAGGAATAACTAGCTTAAATATAAGGTTAAATAATTATATTTATATAAATTTAATTAATAGTTAATTATTAACTTAAAAGGGTATAATAAAAATATAGCTATTTTTTATTAAAAAAATTATTATAAATATAATAGGAATAGAATTAAAGGAGCATTATTAGTCCCTTAAAGGTGTAAATAAACCCTATAAGCTAATAAAATAGATTTATAAAAGGAGGTATAACTTAAAAAGTTATATAATTTAAATTACTTAATAATTAAAGTTATTAAATTATTTAAAATAAATTAAGTAAGCTAAATAAATAATAAGTTAAATAAATTAAATAAGTAAGTTTTATTAATAGGCTAAAAAGATAAATTATATAAATTATATTTATTATTAATAGATAATATTAGCTTAAGATAGCTTTTTAATAATTAATTTAAGTATTTACTTTAAATAATTATAAAGCTTTTAATTTATTATTATTATATATTATTTAAAATATTATTACTTTAAATATTTTTTAAATATAAATTTATTTATTAAGTTTATTAATTAAGAATTAATTATAATTATTATATTTTAATTATTTTTATTTAAATATTTTATATAAATCTTAAATAATAATTTATATAATTATTACCTTTATTTTAATATATTTTTTAATTATATTTAAAAGAACCTTTAATAAAAGCTAAATAATAATAATTTTAAATTCTTATAAGCTTAATATTTTAAGATAATTAAAGAAATTAAAAAGCTTTATATTTATATTTAAAAATAAATTAATTAAAATAATAAAATAAAGAAATTTAAAGTTAAAGTTAAGATATTTTAAAATATTATTAATATTATTAATATTTTAATTAAATTTAAGGAATTTATTAAATTTATTAATTTAACTCTTTATAATAATTCCTTAGGATAATTATAGGTTTATTTTATTTAAGTTAGGGCTTATTAATACTTTTATAGCTTTAATAATTAATTTAATAAAAAATAAATTATATATATAATTTCTTTTTTAAAAGGATAAGCTTTAATATAATTTAAATTTTATTTTATAGATTTTTTTAAAAAAAATGAATTTAAATAATATAAATAAGAAATTTAAGATATTTTTAATAATTTTAAGAATTATAAGCTTATTTTTAAATTATTTTTTTAAGATTTAAATAAAGAATAATAAATAAAAAAGAAATTTATAAAATTATATTAAAAAGGATTTATTATAATTTATATTATAGAATTTTATTAAATTTATATTAAAATTAATTATATTAATATTATAAAGATCTTTATATTTTATAATAAGTTAAAAGATAAAGTAAAAGATAAATTATTTAAATTAAATTAATTAAATGATTTTATTTAATATATAAAATTAATTATTTAAATTAATAATTAAATCTATAAATATAAATTTAAAAAAAAGGGATAAAACTTAATATATTTTTTTTATTAATAAAATAAGCTAAATTTTAAAAAATAATATTAATTATAGATAATAATTAATAAATAATATTTAAGCTTAATAAAATTTAATATTATTTAAAAGAAGCCTAAGAAGGATATTAAATATTATAATTATAATAAAAAAGGATATTTTATATAAGATTATTAAAATAAGAAAAAGGATAATTAAAAATTAATATTAAAATAATAATAAATTAGCTTAGCTATTAAGGAATTTATAAAAAATTATATATTTATAAATTAAATAATATATTATAATAATAATTATAATATATATCTTTTAAGTAAAGAAGTATTAAGATAATTTTTTAAAGTATTTAAGGGTTAAAAAATTTTTATAATAATAAAATAAAAGTTATTTATAATTATAATTAATATTAATTAAATAATATTTTTAAATTTAAAAAATTAAAATTTTTATAAATAAATAAATAAGGTATTTTTTATAATATTTAATATTAATATTATTTAAATTATAATTTTAAGATAAGATAGGAATATAATAATATTAGCAGTTTATAAAGGATTTTTTATATTATTATTAATATATTTTCTTAATAATAACTTTTAAATATATTATTAATATTTAAATTATAAGGAGATTTTATAAATTTTATATATTTTTAATAAATATAAAATATATTATATAAATAAGATTAAGAAGGATTTTTTTTTTAAATATTTAAGTATAATAAAAATAATAAGGCTTTATAAATAAAAGGAATTATAATATTAAAGTATTTAATAATATTCTTTTAATTAAGAATATATTATTTTTAAACTTTAAATAAATTATCCTTTATATTATTTATAAAACCTTAAATTATAAAGATATTATTTATAAATTAATTATTAAATATATCTTAAGTTAAAATTTTAGGATTAATATTAATATTATTAATTTAATATAATTTTATTGCTTAATAAAAAAAATATAATATTAAAAGATTTTATAATTATAATATAAATATTAAGGGTAATAAAAAGGCTTATATAAGGAGCTATTTAGTAGATTAAAAAAATCTTAATAAAAAATTAAATAATAAAAAATAATTAAAATTAAGTTTAAATAAGCTTTAATTAGCTATAATTAATATAAAAAGGTTTCTTTATATAATAAATATTAAAAAATATAAATATATAAAAGTTATATTATAAATTAAATAATAATGTTTTATAATATTTTTAAATAATAAAATATAAAGGAACTTTATATTATTAATAATAATAAATTAATATAAGATATTATAATAATAAAAAATAAAACTTTATATATTTAATATTATTAATAAATAAGAAATATTTTATAAAAATAGGATTATTAATATAAAAATTAATTATTTATTAATTATTTTTAATAATTATAAAAAAATAATTTAATTTAATATTATAAATATAATAAAATATAAAATTATATTAAAGATTTTATAATTTAAAAAGAGTAATCTTTAAATTAATTAAATTATTAGCTAAATTTATTAAAATTAATTAATAAATAAAAAAGTTAAAAATAAGGGAATAAATTTAATTTTTAAGAATAGTTATAATATTAATGCTTATATAAATTTATATAATAAACCTTTTAAAAAATAAAAAAAGGATTTAATTATTAAAATAAAAATAGCTAATCTTTTAAATAAATTAAATAAATAATAATAATACCTTAATTTATTATAAATTAAAGGAAGAATAAAGTAGCTAATTTAAGTAATATAATAATAAATATAAAAAATTTAAATAATATTTAAATAAATATATTATTTATTAAAAATCTTAGGAATTATAATTATATCTTTAAAAAGAATTTTATAATAAATAAAGAAATAATAATATTTAATATATTATAAGATAATATAGTTATTATTTAAAAAGTTTATTTATTTTATATAATAATAAAAAAAGATAAATAATTTAAAATAAATTTTAAAAAAATATTAAAGATATTTAAAGCTTTTTTAAATAATATTTAATATTAAATTATTTAAATATAATTAATAAGATTATAAGATATTTTTAAAAAAAGAAAGTTATTTTAAATTTTATAAAATTTATAATTTTAATAAAGAATAATTTAAAATATTATATAAATACCTTAATAATAATTTAAAAAAAAAGATATATTTAATTATTTATTTTATTAATAAACTATTTTATTCTTTTTATATTAAAAAAAAATAAAAAATTATATTTTTATATAAATTATTAATAATTTAATAAAATTATAATTAAGAATTAATATCTTTTTTTATTTATTAAGGAATTATATAATAAATTTTAAGGAATATAATAATTTATAATATTAAATTTTAAAGGTATTTATAATCTTATTAAAATAAAATATAAAGAAGAATAGAAAATTATCTTTAAAATAAAATATAATTATTTTAAATATTTAATTATATCCTTTAGCTTTATTAATATATTTTTTTTTTAAAATAATAATTAATAATATTTTATAAAAATACCTTAATTATTTTATAATAATTTATTTAAATAATATCTTAATTTTTTTAAAAATATTTAAATAATATAAATAATATATATATTAAGTCTTTTAAACTTTTTAAAATATTAAATTTTTAATAAAATTAAAAAAAAATTATTTTTATATATAAAAAGTTAATTTCCTTAAATATATAATTTAATTAAAAAAAATTAAAATATAGGCCTTTAAAATTATAATAATTAAGGATTAATTAACTTTAAATAATATTAAAAAAGTTAAGGGCTTTTAAGATTATATTAATTTTTATTAATAATATATTAAGAATTATAAAGAATTATTTATATTATTAATTAATTTTATTAAAAAAGATTAATTTGTTAAAAAAAAAAAAAAAAAAAAATATATTTAATAAAATTAAAAAATAAATTCTTTTAGAATTTATATTTATAAAAATAAACCTTAAGAAGGTTTATAAAATAAATATTAATATCTTAAATTTTATTATTAAAGGAAAATTAAAATAATATAATAAATAAAGATAATTTTACTTTATTATATTTTTTTTATAAAAATTTAATAAATTTAAATTTAATTATTTAATATATAATAAAGAATTTATAATAATTATTAAAATATTTAAAAAATAAAAATATTATTTAATTAAAGTAAAATATTAAATATAAATATTTATAAATTATAAAAATTTAATATATTTTATAATTATTAAGGAATTTAATAAATAATAAATTAAATAATTAAAATATCTTTTATAATTTAATATTAAAATTATATATTAAAAAAGATTTAAAAATAAAAGAATAGATATTTTTAATAAATAATTAAATTATTAATAAAAGGTTTTATTTAAAATTTATATAATATTTTATAAAAATTTAAATAAAAGCTTAAATATAAGATATTTAAAAAGGTAGTTTATTATAAATTAATTAAAAAATAATTTATTAAAATAATAAATTATAATAATTTATTAAATATAATTTATTATAAATTAATTTAATTAAATAAAATAAAGTTATAAAAATATTTTAAATAATAAAAAGAAATAATTTAAAAATATAAGTAGAATTTTATTTTATAAGGAAAAATATTATTTCTTAATAACTTTTTAAAAAGAGATTATTAAAAAACTTTATAAAATATTAATATATAATTATTAAGATATTTAAGTTATATATTTAAGGCTAAAATAATATTAAGATTTTTTTAATATAAAATAAGAAATTATTTAAGTTATTAATAAATATAATCTTTATAATTAAAATAAGCTTATAAAATATAAGCTATATAGATTATTATAATTATTATTAATATTAAATAAGCTATAAAAATTAATTAATTTAAATTTTATTATTAAGCTTTTTTTATTTAAGGAATTAATAATAAGAATTAATTATAATAATATTTTAATTATAATAAATAAATTTATAAAATATATATATTTTATACTTTATAAAGAATTTAATATAATAAAAGAGCTTATTTATATATTTCTTAAAATAATTATTAATTAATATAAATTATTAAATAAAATTATATTTAATTAAGATAAATTATTTATATTAAATTTTTAATTTTTTTTAATAAGATAATTAAAAGCTAAATATAAGCTTTTAATAATAATATATTTATAAATAAATAAATAAATAAAATAATTTAATTAAATATTAGAATAATATATATATTATTATATTAACTATTAATAAAATAATTAAATATTATTATTATTATTAATATAATTTACTTATAATAATATAAATATATATATTATTAATATTTTATTATTTTATATTAATTATAAATTTAATTTAAATATTTATTAATATTTAATTTTTAATATAAAAATATTATAAGCTATTAATTATATAAAATAAATTAAAAATATTTATAAAAAAATTATAATAAATTTAGGATTTATTTAAGAATATATAATAAAATAAGTAAATTAATAAAAGTTAAAAAAATTAACCTTTAAAAGAAAAGATATAATTTATTTATTTTATAAAAAATAAATTAAAATTAAATAATTTAATAATAAACTTAACTTTAAAAAAATTAAATTATTTAAAATTAAAGAAAGAATATTAAAAATAAATTATAAATTTATATTATTAAAAGGAATAAAAATTTATTTAATCTTTTATATTTTTATATTAAAACTTATATTAATTAATATTATATTAATTATTAATATTAAGTTTAATAATTATAAATTAAAATATAAGGTAAAATATATCTTAAATTATTAAATATATAAAAAGATAATAAAATATTTAATTAAATAAAAAGGATATAATAATAAAGATAATTTATAAAAACTTATTTAAAACTTAATAAATTATTAAAAGGTACTTTAAATATATTATTAAGAAAAATTAATTAATCTTTATTTATATTAATAATAATTAATTTTTAATTAATTATATTAAAAAAATCTAAAGATTAAAACTTTAATATAATAAAGCCTTTAACTTTATAAATAAAATATTATAATTTTAATTTTTAATATTTTTATTTATTTAATTTATTAAAAAATTTTAAATTAATATTAATTATCTTTATATCCTATTTAGCTAATAATTAATATTAAATATATAAGTATTTTAAATAAAATAAAGATTTAATAATTTTAATATAAATTTAATTTAAAACCTTAAAAATATAATAATATATATTTTTTAATTTATCTTTTATCTTATATTTCTTAGCTTAAAGCTTTTTATTTTTTATTATAATATAAAAAATTATATTATATATTAAAATAAAATCTATAAAAAAAATTAAAAAAAGATTTATAAATAAAAATTAATATTTTATAATTATTATATAAATAATCTTAATAAATATATTAAGAATAATACTTTATATTATTTATTATTTAATATAATAACCTTTTAAAAATATAAAAGATATATAATATAATTTTAAAATTAAATTATTTAATAAAGATAAATAATTAAAAGTATTAATTTTATTTTTTAAAATAAAGCTTTTTTATATAAAAAGATATAATTAATAAATATAAAAATTATATAATAAAAAATAAATAAATAAAACTTAATAAAAAAATAAAGAAAAGAAAGAAAAATATATTAATAAAACTTTTTAAAAAAAAAAAAAAAACAAAAAGGGAATAATATTATAAATATAATAAAAATAAAATTAAAGAAGTATTATTAATCCCTTAAAGGTATAAATAAACCTTATAAGTTAATAAGATAAATTTATAAAAAGAGATATAATTTAAAGAATTATATAATTTAAATTATTTAATAATTAAAATTATTAAATTATTTAAAATAAGCTAAATAAATTAAATAAATAATAAGCTAAATAAATTAAATAAATAAATTTTATTAATAAGCTAAAAAAATAGATTATATAAATTATATTTATTATTAATAAATAATATTAGCTTAAGATAGCTTTTTAATAATTAATTTAAATATTTACTTTAAATAGCTATAAGGCTTTTAATTTATTATTATTATATATTACTTAAAATATTATTACCTTAAATATTCCTTAAATATAAATTTACTTATTAAATTTATTAATTAAGAATTAATTATAATTATTATAAAAACTTAAGAAAGCTAAGATTATTAAATTAATAATAGCTTAATAATAAATTATTAAATAACTATTAACAAAATATCCTTAATAATATAATATAAAACCTACCCTTTAGCTACTTATTTAATATAATAATATATTAATAATATAATAATATAATAACGCGGGAGAGGGTTTAGGAAAAAAGAAGGGGTATAATATTAAGCTAGCTATATAAAGGCTTATATACTTTATATAAAATAGCAATATATAAGCGAATTATAAATATATTAAATATAACTAAGTAATAAAATAAAGTAACCTCGCTAAGCCTTTATATATATCTATTTAAAATAACGGCATAAAATTATAAAACTAACCTTTCTTTATTAAAAC
Organism: Diaporthe capsici; assembly: GCA_013364905.1. NCBI lineage: Eukaryota > Fungi > Ascomycota > Sordariomycetes > Diaporthales > Diaporthaceae > Diaporthe > Diaporthe capsici. The sequence goes on from WNXA01000016.1 coordinate 10,864, forward strand.
GCTATTAAAATAATAAAATAATACTAGCTATATATATAATAAGAATTAAACTTATTATTTTATTTATAAGATAAATGCTATTTATTAATTATATTTATATAAGCTATATTATAATATTAAAATGCTTATAAATTATTAGCTATTTACTAGTAGGTTTATATTAAAAAAGCTGCTATCTTTTTAATATATATATTATTATTAAGGTCCTTATTATAAAATGATTTATTTTAATTAAGCTTAGCTATTAAAGGTTAGCGGGCTAAACGCTATTAAATTAGGATTACATTGCTTACCTCTTTAAATTAAAACGCTATAATAAGCTTTATGCTAGATCTAGCTAATTTTATATAAATAAGTCTGCTTAGTAATAAATTATTTATAATAGCTTATATTATTATTATTAAGATATAGCTATATTATATTAATGTTATTAAAATATTAATTTCTTATACCTTAAGCTATATTTATATATATAATAGATTTTTAATTTATTAAAGTAATAAGTGTAGTAGTGATGCTAAGGGGGCAAATATTAACTATTTAGGTAATAAAAAGGCAGTATAATATAATATAGGTGTTAAAGATAGAGATTTAAAGACTTATTAGCTATATAAATTGATAATTTACTAGTAATATATTAATATTCTATTTATATTATACTTTTTTTTTAAGATTATAAAGCTATAATAATAATATTAAGCATTATAGGTAGCAAGGTAGGCCTTAGCAAGGTTAATATTTTATTAAATAAGGCGGCTAAGCAACTTATTTAAAAAGTAAATATACTTTTCACTAATCGCTATATCCTTAGGATTAAAATAATTATTATTAAAATTGCTTTATTTAATAAGGCGGAAGGTATACTTATTAAAATTAAGGAATTTATTAAAATCCTTAGCATCTTTAGCTATAATTATAAGTAATTAAATAGCGATTTATTAATATTTTAAAATTATATATTTAATTTTAAATATTTATAGCCTTATAAGTATCCTTATAATCTTTATATTAATAATATAAAACTAAGCTGCTAATAATTTAATAGCTAATTATTAGCTAATTAAGGATACCTTATTATTTATTATCTTTTTATTATTTAAAGGTAATATATAAGTATTAGCTATAGAATTTATTGCTTATAGTAAATAACGTAATAGTATTAATAAAGATAAATTAATATAAAGTTATTTTAATAGTAATTTAGTAATAATAAGGGGGTATAAAGTTAAGATTAATTAATTAATTAATTTATTAATTAATTTAATTAATTAAATAATTATAAAGTAAGATAGGCAAGAAGCTAATAATATAATAATAAGGATAAAAAGGAGTATAAAAGGAAAGATAATAAGATATAATATTTAAGTATATAGCGATATTTTATTATCTTATTATTTTAATTATTATTAATAACCTTAATGCAAGGATTTATATATAATTAGCTCTTAATATAGTAGCGTTTTATAATTAAGTTATTAGCGTTATAGCATATAAACTACTTATAAAAAAATATACTTAGGCATAATATACAACCGGCTATTAATATAGCTATATTATGCCAGCTATATAGCCTTAAATTACTTTTAAAATTTTACTTAATATTAAAGCTAGGCTGCTTGCTTTAACTTATAATTAGGGATAATTATGATTTAAAAGCTGGGTATTATTATAGTATCTATTATAATAACTTATTATATAAATATTATAGCTTTGTTTATAACTTATAAATTTCTAGCTTTCCTCTCTTTATATAATAATAAGTTATTACCACGGCTATATATTAGCACCGTAATAATTTTAAGCGTATTAGTCCAGTACGCCATACGTCCGGCTTGGAAGAAGACATAGGCCTAACGCTTGGCAACGAGCGTGAGTTGCCTGCTTGGAACTTTGACCAGACAATAGGGTAACACACATTCTACATAGTTTAAAATATACATCAAGAGAGGCTTGTTCAACCCGGCGCACTCGGGAGTTACTCCTGGCCCGAACAGCAGCGTTTCCTATGGTCTGCACGAGGATTTCAGCATTTTCATCTGTGGAATTCACTACAGCAACATTGGGCCCCCGCCAAACGTTTAGACAGTGTTGACTTCCTGCGAAAAGAAGGTGGCCGAGATATTACAGAGCAAGGCTACTCTTCATTTGCCTAAGATTATTGCTAGCACTATTATCTATGATTACATAGTAGCATTTATATATTAGTACCTAATTCCTAGTATTCCCTGTATCACTCGCTGAAGCATAACGAGCGCAGCCGTTCAGTTCTTCAGATGAATGTAACGTCCCCTTACCCGATTTAGCGTACACCTGATTTAACGCACTATCACCTATATAAATATTACTACTCTTACCCTTAATTACCTATTATTATAATTACTAATCCTTTTTTTATTAATATTAAGGAATTATTTAATTAATTAACCTTATTTATAAATACTTTATTAGCTTTAATTTAAGCCTTTTAAATAACCTTAATATTTATAAAAATTATATTTAAATTAATTTAAACCTTCTTCCTTATAACCTTCTTATTAACCTTAATTTAAGCTTTTAATAATTAATTTTTTTATAAAATTATTATTAAATTAATAATCTTTTAATTATATCTTTTAAAAATCTTTTTAAATAATAATTATTATATAATAAATAATTAAATCCTTTATCTCTTATAATCTTTTTAAAATCTTAAAAATAAGCTTTTTAAATTAAAAAAAAACTAAAGAATATAAAATTAATTATTAATACTATTTTTATTATTAAATTAATATAATTTATAATACTTTTAATAATTTTTAAATATATAAAGAGTTTTTAATATTTTAATTTTATTAATTAACTAAAAACCTAATACCCTCTAGCTAAAATATATTAATTTAAATAATTAAAAGGGAATAATATATATTTAAAAATATACTTTAATATTATCTTTTTAATATATAAAGCTATTATAATATTATATAACCTTAAAGGCTTCTTTTTAATATTAAAAAGAATTAATTAACTTTATTTATATTTAATTAAAATATTTTAAAATTAATATTAATTTACTTTAAAATAATAGCCCTTATAAATTAAATAGCCTCCTTTTTTCCTAATAGCCCTTTTCTTAAAAAGTAATAATTTACCTTTTTTTTTACTTATTACCCTTTATTTAAAAGCTATTAAAATTAATATATTAAAGCTAAAAGATTATATACTTCTTTAAAAGATAATATAAAATTTTAATTTAATTTATTTAAGTTATTTATAATTAAAGTAATTAAATTAAATAATTATTAAAATATTAATAAAGAAGGGTTAATAAAAATATATTTTAAAAATACCCTTATATTTAATTATATAAATAATAATTTTATTTATTAAAAAGATTATAATTTAAAAATATAAACCTTCTTTATAAAGTATATATTTATTATAAATAAATTCTTATTACTCTTTATTATATTTAAAAGATTAAATATATAATAATAATAATTTTTAATAATCTTTAAAGATTATAATAAATAATAATTTATAGCTTAAAAAAAGAATAAATAGAAGAGAAAATAATAATTAAGTAGCTTAAAAGGATATTTATTCTTTAAATTACTTTTTTAAATCCTTTTAATTAATATTTACTAATAATAAATAAGTATTATATATATATATAATCTTATTTTAATTTATATATATATGCCTTTTAAGTAATATATATTAATCCCTTTATATAATAATAAATGCTTAAATACTTAATATTAGAAAAAAATATAATACTAATAATAATAAATTTTAAATATAATTATAGCTTATAGCTAAGTAAATAATAACAGCCTTATAATAATTATATAAATAAGGCTAGTAAGAATTGCTTTTAACGGCGTTATAAATTAAAAAATCAAGCAAATAATTATATAGTAAAGATTAAAATAATCTTATAAAATATAATAATCTTATAAATATAATCTTAATTAAAAACTTAATTTCTTTTTACTTATATTAATATATATCTTATATAAGCTCTTAAAAAAACCCTTATTAAATAAGTTATTATTATAGTTAATACTTAACTTTAAAGCTAACTTTAATAAAAATTAAAATAAAAAACTACTTTACTTTAAAATGCTTAAATATCTTTTATAAAAATATTATAAAACTCTTAAAAAAATATAAAAATAATATTTATAATAAAATTAGTAATATAAAGAAATATAATTTTATTATATTTTATTAAATTTATTATTTTATTATTAATAATATAATAGCCCTTAGAAAAATTAAAAGGAAATTAAAAAATAAGGGTAGAAAGAAGTATTATAATATTTCTTTAAAAGAGGATAATAAAGAGATATATTAAGCTATATATAACTTTATATATAAGCTTAAGGAAGGATAGTTAAAAAGCTAAGTAGATAGTAATTAAATTAATAAATAGTTAATTTAAAAAACATAATATAGCTAAAGCCTTATATATATATAATTATTAATTTTATATAGGAATATTTTTTATATTAAATTTATATAATCTTTTTACTTATATATATTTTTTATATATTATAATCCTTTAATATAATTATATTTTACTTATTTAAAATAAAATTTAAAAAGTACTTTTATTAATTTAAATTTTATATAATAATAATAATAATAATAAAGAAAAGGTTCCTTTATTATTAATATAAAATATAAAAGGAAGTATTTATAAAGTTAAATATATATTAATAATAATTATATTAAGAGCTTCTTATATTTTAACTTTTATATATAGCTTTATAATAATTAGATTAATAATAATATAAAGTTTAGTAATTAAAGAAAAATTATTTATAAAAATATTTATATTTTTATTAAGGGTGGGTAGAGATGCATTTATATGTATACGCAGGTATAGGGTGCGCCAAATCGGGTATGCGCCAAATCGGGTGAGGGGACGTTATTGCCAGAGCTGATTCTACTTATTTTATACCAGGAGCTGAAGACCTCGAATTTTGTTACAGCATCAACTGCGCTTGCTGCTCTGCTTTGAGCCACCTTGACAACCATCTCTGCCTCGACTCCCCGTGTTATCAACTATATCCTGTCTCAAGACCTATTGAGCTCTCGCCAACCACGGTTTCCATGACCTCTGCACCAAAAACAACCGTGGTAGTATGACTCCCATGACATCGGGACCAATAGAGCCGTCGTCATTGGTGTCAAACGTCTCGCCCTTTATCGTTCATTCTCAAAGCAACATGACATACTTGCAGGGATCTTACCGATACCTCGTCTTTCCTGAATTCTCCATGATGCTTTCTGATATTGAAATTGCCTCGCATACGACTGACGCCTCCTCAGCTACCATCAAGGTTACGGCACCGGCGTTGAGACCGCGGTTGTCCTGCCGGTTATACTCCGCGTCTGATACAGCAGCACTTTATGTGCGCAATCAGTCGGTGGTCTGGAGCAGGGATTCATTGAATGGAATTGTTGTCAACGTCACTATGGTGGCCTGCAACAATTCTCATTTCGACGGCTATACAATCACTTTCTGATACGCCCGAGGCCATCTAACCAACCGCCAGAGATATCCGCGAACATCGAGAATTTGAATCATTCACTTCTCGTGGCCTTTACAATGAACTTGCTTCGTTGCCGATTGCAAATAACAATCTATTCGACTCCTTTTTCGGCAACTTTAGACGTCGCGATATGCCATACCGGTCTCGGCAATCGGCGATCCCATTCGGGCCGATGTGGTGATGGATGCCATCCGGCTCCAGCATGGCATCACCGAAGCACAACTCCCGAGCAGCAACCTCTCGCATCGATATGAGTTATTCGAATGTGACGGAGAATACAACAGCAGTACTGACCCCGACCCCGTCCAATAATTCAACGTCCAGTGATCCGGCCACATACTCGGCGGCTGTGATATACCCATTTGGAAGGCACCGTGCCGTCTTTCGGCTGGAATGACAACGAGAAGTTCATGGACTTGTCCCCCTAGCTCGTCACTTACTGGGTACCATAGTATCGAGCTGAACAACAGAAGTCAGGAACGCACTCAATACCCTCAAGCTTTGCACTGAATTTTCCCCTGAAACCGGCTTTTCTCTGTCCTAACCGCTCGCTCAACGAATGACACAACCCGGGATCGAATTGCAGGATGTCTCAGGATAAACGGCTACACGCATACTCGGAGTAATAGACTCCGGGCTCGTGGCCTGTTGTACCACGGAGGGAAATGGATGCACCCACACCCCTGAGTATGGTTTGGCTATCGTATGGTGACTTCCTGGACTCCATCAGGACTGGCTGAACTCTGGCAGCACCGAGCCTCACCGCCGAATGTCTCCTCCAGACAGCGATCCGCCCTGCAGGCACCGAAATCAATCGACGCGCCGTTGAGAGCCTCTCGTGTGCCCAACCTGTCATAGAAAGTGGGGAAGGATCTATGGCAGCTGCGCGCTATACATGTACAAGAGGCGGCCACGACAACAGCCGCAGACGATCGCCGGAAAAGCTACTCAATGGGTATGCATGGCGTATCGTAACTTTCACAATACACCGAGCCAGCCCTATTCGTCAACTTCCGTATCGGAAGGAAGGATGTGGTTGCTTTGCGTAGAAAGTTCCCATGAATAAATTTTTACCTAAAGCACCAGCACATACGACCATAGTCACAGGGAAAAAATCGGGATCCCGTCCGCTCTCCCTCAGATCTTTTATCGTTGATTGCCTTATGAAAGCGAGCACTTTATCTTTGGCTGGTCCATCAACTCGACCTCACCGCGAGGTAGAGATATTTGGCCTCGCGACCAACAACATCGCAAAGCATTTGCTCCATCCGATCCCACAACTAAACAGTTAAAGCAGACCTGCAAATAATCAAAGCCGCTCCTTCGATACGAAGACCGTCTTTAAACCTTCGTCCAACGCGATTCTCTTTCTGAGACGCTATTGAGCACGGCAGGCTGATGTATTGGAATTTACGGTGTATAAGACGCTGTCCTGTTTATAATAGCCCCGACATTTACTCTCTATTGGCGCTACTATTCATGGGCATCTTTCTCCTCCGCTATCTTCCTTAGGGGCTCTTTATAGGAATTTTCTAAACCGCTCTGACGCTGATGCATCATCTCAAACCAAGGCTCATAAACCTTGTCTGTCCTCTCTATTACATAGCCACTTTTATATGGGGGCACATCATGGGAGTAGTGAGACTCATAGGCTGTCTCGATTGCCTGCCCGTTCTTCTCGTTTGTGTCGTCCTCAAGAAAAATATCGTAAGCAGACATCAAGCATTCTTTCTTCGTCAGGCTGGAAAAGGACCAGTATTAGCAGACTAATTCGAGAGAAGTTGGTCCAATTGAGCTGGACTAAATGGCCTTGTCTGGACTCACTGCTTGTCAAGGTAGGCCTCCTCGAAATTAGGCAATATGCCGGTATTGTATGCATTCGGGAGCACAACATTAATCGTGATGTCTTCTTTCCCCAGCACTGGAGCCATCACGCGCACCCACTGCAAGACAGCAGCCTTCGCAGCACAGTACTCAGGAAGGGTGGGTAACGGGTAGATAGCCGCGATGCTCCCCGTGACAATGATCTTTCCTCTGCTGCCGCCGGGATTGTGGCGCATGTAGTGCACTGCCAGCTCCGTCCCATAGACCACGCCTTTGAAGTCGGCATCAGTGCAGCTGAGGTCTGGACACGGCGGGATGTCGTCGACAGAGACGTCCTTGCGAGCCAGGTTGTACCGCGAGCCCACGTCCCTGTGTGAGAGTCAAACGGTCAGCGTCTCGCGAAAGGGGGCTCAACAATGCTCGTAATGGACGTACACTATCCCGGCGTTGGCAATAAGTGCGTCGAGTCGCGCCCACTTCCGCCATACAGTCCTAAAGACCGCCACCTGGGACTCGTAGTCTTGCACGTGGCACTCAACAAATAAAGAAGTGACCCCCTTGGGGTCCAGCTGCGCCGCGAACGTTTCCCCTTCCTGGATGCGCCGCCCGGTAATGGCGACATTGTATCCTCGCGCATGGAGGCGCTCGGCAAGATCGCGACCGATGCCGTTCTGTAGCACTGTCAGTATACGAATAATGAAAGTTGTTTGCTTGTGACAGACCGTAGCCCCGGTTATGATAACGACCTTGCGGGAGGACGAAGAAGTGGAAGCCATGTTGGCGCTGCTTGGATCTGGATGGTCCAGAGTACGGTTATCCGGTGGCACTCGCCCTCAGATTTGAGTTTCACAACATACAGTACTCCAACATATTTATAGTGCACGTGGGCGAATTGCCGACATGCCAAGTGGATGACTGAGAAGGCCTCAGTCAGAGGTGTGGTATATCTCTGCCTGTTGGCTGCACTGCCTCACACCACCATACCCCATCTCTCGTGCATTATGCACTGTCTCATGCACTAGATCTGGCAAATCAGATGTCCGGATACACTACTTCAGTACTACAGCCCAGATTCCCCATGCAGAATCTTTCATTTTTCCCCATTCATGGTGTCGCATATCTGCGCGTGGACCTCCCAGGGTAGCTCGACAAATGATACTCCCCCCTACCAAGGGCTTGTTCACGGGTTCTCCATTGGCTGCAGTGCGACCAACGTCGTTCTCGGCGGCAAGGTCCAATTTTAGGGGCCTGCATGTGACCATGTGTGTTCTCGAAATTATTCGGGGATGCATCAGAGATGATTTACGACGTGCCTGCATCTTTGAGCGAGGCGTGTTCAAGGTTCCCACAGATGGGTCCGCAAGGCAATGTCATCACTTCCAAGTGCCACTTACAGGAGTTGCAATGGCATATCGCCGCGTGCGTTCATCACAACTCTGTCTGATCTGCCCCTGGCCGCTCACCGGGTGGCCTGGGATATGATTCCTCGCGAAAAAGGTTTCTACGTTGATCAGCCAAGCAAAACAACCTTGCACGATGTGCCTGATCAGCCTAAGGTACAGCCCCGTGGTACTGCATACGATCGACCTCAGCTACTCTTCAAAATCAACCAACCCTGACAACCGGTCAGCGTAATCAGCAAGCGGTCAGCGTAGTTTAGGATCGGCACCATCCATGCTGCCCGAGCCGTCCTGCAGGAGGTCCGCCGACTGGGGGGCGCGAATATTACCTGCCTAGACCAGGTGCCCAGGGCGCAACATTCCTTTTGCGAGGGTCCTGCATCCAAGCTGAGTTGGTAGCCACCTCCTGGGCATGCGTGGCTTGCCCGTGTATTCGGCACTCGTGCTTATTCCTACCTCAAGAACATCCAGTCTCTCGGGCCAGCAGGACGTAAGAAATCCTCCACCAGTCCCTCGTACTCGATCCAGACAGCATGGCTTCGTCGACCATCCCGATCGAGCTGCCTGGGCAGGTCGGCTTTTTGGCAACGGCCACCATATGTATGGTTCTGCCAACGGCCTTGGTGGTTCTGCGAATTCTCGCTCGTCGGAAAACGTCTCTGTCGTTGAACGGCAGTGACTTTTGCATCATGGCAGCGCTGGTATGCCATCCATCACACGCACCCCCGGCCCTTCACTGTCCTTCTGCCCTACCATCACGAGGGTTGAAGATGCAATTGACCAACCAACAATATTCTTTTTTTTAGATCTTCGACATTGGCCTGTGTATTGTCGATTACTTCATGGTGCTGAGAGGCGGCTTTGGATTCCATATCAAGGATATCGAGAGAAGGTTCGGGCCAGAAACCCTCGTCACATTCAATAAAGTGCGTCTGTTCAACACTCATCCGGCCTTTTCCCAGAGCATTGAAACACGCCATGACCACAAGCTAATACAAGTCATTCCAGTGCATAGCAGCATGGCCGATCCTCTGGAGTTGCTGCGTCATGACCAGCAAATGGTCCGTCCTCTTGATGTACCAGACACTGATACCTGTTGCGCGGATGAAGCTGGCCGTCCGAGTCGTGGGTACCTTCATCGTCATGTTTGCAATCGGTGGAATTTTGGAGGCCTTTCTGATCTGTAGGCCCTACGCCAAAAACTACTACGTCAATCTGGAGGGCACCTGCGGGAACGTCAGGACGTTTTACATCTGGCTGAGCGCTCTCAACCTTTTTAGCGATCTCGTCATTCTCCTGCTGCCCATCCCCTTCCTCTACAAGCTGCAGATGCCGAGAAAAAGACTGGGGTTGATTGGGATGTTCATGGTTGGCGTCTTGTGAGTTGACACCGACCGAATAGATGTCTCGTCCGACTTTCGTGAGGATGGCTATTAACCCAAGATGGCCAGAACCTGCGTTGTAACCCTCTACCGCCAGACCACTCTCGGTAAGCTGGACCTCACGGACATAACCGCAAGCGGACTGCTCGCCTTTCTCGCCTCCACGATCGAGATCGCCGTCGCCATCTGCATAGCCTGCTTGCCCTTCCTCCGAGCACTATGGGGCTCGATGTCAAGCCAGCGTGGTGGCTCTTCCAACAATTACGACTCCTGCGGATCGAAAGGCCTCAAAAATGGTAGGAGGACCTTGAAGAGCGATGGGTTCGGGCACCTCCCTGACGACTCCTCCGAGATCAGGCTCCAACCCATGGGGCCAAACAACACGAGGCTCGTGTAGGTACCAGGAGGTGCACGCACGAAAGACCACAAGGGCATAACAAGCCTGAACTATTTCCTGGCTGTCGAGGACCAACACGTCGGTCGGGTGAAGGCCACTGGATGTCGGCTGGTTGTCGTTGTGAATCCAGATCGCAGCTCGTCCAGATCTGTAGACGAGCCAGAATGAAGAAGCATAACTCGAGCTCATTGCTTGAAGCCATGAGTCACGACTTGCAGGCAAATGCGTCGTAGCTCTCGAATCTAGGCAAGGAGGAGAGCAGTCTGGCCAAAAGACTAAGGTTCTGGTTTAAAAACCACACAATACCATACCCAGTCTCAGACGGAGGGAATCAAGATGAAGCTATACAGTAGTAAAGTACTATGAAATATATATAACATGTTACAACTGGCTGAGCAAGTAGCACTGTCGAGCTCATTGTCCATGCTATGGCCCATCAACCGTCCAGTTAAACAGAGATTCCTTTTCAAGAAGGCTAGATCTTGGCCGGTTTGCAAACGCCAGCACCTGGGTTGCACCAGCCACTCGTGCCATGGTGCCTGTTGCTCGAAATACATCGCGGTGGATTTCGGAATACCAGGCTGTTGAGGGGGGAGGGGAGGCTTCACGCGGGCCCATTGCAGACCGTGGTGGATATGGTAGAATCAGAGCGCCCTTGAGAGACCTTCAGTCAATAAAATGAGGACGGCTGTAGAACACGGCGCAGACTGTGGAGCCGCAGCACCAAAACCTTGTTTCTTGGCGCCACAGGAGAGGCTCTCGGTGTCCCTGACACCAAAGGACGCCACGAAAAACATCAGTGTTTGATCTAAGATCAATGTACGTACGTCACTTGCGGGACGAAGTCGTGGTAAATGAACAGCGCACGAAAGCCTGCTCCCTACTTGGCAGGAGGTACAACATCCTGGGTTACCAAAGCATAACAGACCTGCGAAGAGGTACCAAGTGCTTGAGACGTTGTTTCCATTGCCTCCGGAGCGTAGAGGCCGACTGACCAGGGCTCACTTCAAAGTGAGACAACACACGGAGACAGGTCAAACCACGCGGCGTCGGGAATTGCCACCCAGCTTATTGTGAACTGGGGGCACACCGAACGAACTGCCGTCAATCATGTTGTGCCTCTGTCCACAGTTCGGTAATGCACAAGTGGTTTCGAAATGGTCCGCCGGAGAGGTCGAAACCTGTATTAAAATATAGCCTACATGGTATTCTTTCCCGCTTGTAGACACTTGTAGGGATGATTTAGGAGGTGACGACTAGCCCCGTTCAACCAAGAGAAGATAGCTAAGGTATGCATCAGATGAACCCAAATAGAAGATAACACTGATCACCCCCCGCTGTCCTCCTTGTTGCGCCGGTAAGGCTTTTGAGTCCGTTCATGTACACAAACCGGACCCTGCCAAATTTGTATCGAGGACCAGTCTTCAGCGGAGAGTGACCTGTTGTGTCCTGTATGCCCGGTACTCCTAATTTAAGGACTGTTAGAGTTGATATACAGCAATGGAAGACTGACTCCACGTAGAAGAGGCCATAGTAGTTTTTCGTTATTGTTTTTGTTGTTGACTAACCTTCTCCCATGTGGTGCTGGTATCTTGCTGCCGCCTCTTAGACCATCAAGGACCCGGGACCGGGGTCCTTGGCCCGTTCCGTACAACAGGTGATGATTCGACCAAGTAGTATTGTCCCGACGAAGACGCAGAAAACGAAGATGTACATGAACACAGCCCAGTCCAAGTCCATCTTGGTGTGTTGGAATGGGAACGGGAAGGGCGTGGCGGTGGGAGCCGCCTGGCGTGCGATGAGTATGGCATCCATGGCTGGACAGCCGCGGCTGACAAGGCTCGTGGGCGAGGCTCGTGGGCGAGGTCGAGGTGGGATTAGGCTGAGCGTGGTGGTGCAACCTGCGCACCTAGTTCAACGAGTGTGGTTCGTCCGTCGCCAACCAGGGCCTAGCAAGAAGGGAACGGCGTATCGTACGATGGCCTTGATGCACCAGGCATACCAAAGTATAATCTGCGCTTAAGCGAGAACAAAAAGTGGAATGGAAAAGACTTGGGAGGAAAAAGTGGCCTGATTTTTTGCAAATGGTCGGGGTATGGCACATGGGATAAATGGGAAGACCTGGGGAAATGCTCACTTGGGACGACATGGTGTGTGCGCCCCTGGCAGGAAGATCAGACCGAACGTGTCACACCAACATCGTCGCCAGCGGGTGCCAACTACCCAAGCACGGCCACTAAACCACTAGCGGCCTTGGCATCGAGAGCAACGCCTGCGGTATTAGATTAGCTTCGAGATCTGCGCAGCGCTGGATCGACCATTTCTATGGGAGTCTTGGTCCGGGCCGCCGCAGGCTGATACGGCTGCGAGTCTCACCAGCGTCCACCCCCGTCACGGACTGCGTGCCGATGAGGCACGTCCCTGAGGAATGACGTCCATCGCATCGACGAGGTTCGTAAGGAGTTGTATGGCTGAGTCGCACCAGCAATATTACCTGGTGGCTGTAACGCATTGGTTCCACCTGTGCCTTGTGGGACCGCACAACAGCTATCGCTGGCCGGTCTTTGGCCGGCTGCAAGACAATGGACTAAGGAATTTTCGAGATGGAGTGAAGAGTCTGCTGTATATCCATCGTTTCTTCCTCCCTTTTTAGAATGAAAGCCCTCGTGGTAACGTTAGTGCTTGACCTCAGAAGTCGAACGTCACGCTGCTTGTGGATTGTACCTCTAGGTCCTCACATAGGAAGACTCATCAGTTGACTGGCCAGACAAGTCACTTCTGTATCACCCCAACCGTACCTGGTCCGATCTGGTGCAGATAGCCAGCCGTGGGTGAAACCCCAGAGCCGGGTGCCCCAAAGTCGCCAGTCGGGCCAACCCGTCTTGTGTCGGCAAGGCGCCAAAAAATCTGGACAGGGGCCCGCCGCTGAACGGCGACTAGCCATGCCCACTAGCATCAGCACCAGCCTCATGAATAATAGTATCTTGATTTTCACATGCGGGCAGTGTATGCGACCACCTCAGGCTGCGTGACCAAGCAACCTCGACCTCGGGAGGCGATGGGATGAGCCAAAATTCGTTAGACATATAGGGGACAGGGAATTACTCAGATACAGCGAGAATACTTCGATTTAGATCATGTGCTCGTCGCCCATTCATGAGTAGTGACCCCTAGCTTGCAGGTTGAGTTTGTGAAAAGAGACTGCACCGAGGGAGCTGGGCATAAGACAAGGCTGAACCAGTCGCCTATGACGCGATGATGGTTTCGTCTTCCTCCTTCATTGGTGTGATAGGAGCAGTTCGACATATCTGGAAGCGAACAGAGGCGAGATCGACAACACTGACCTAAACAATTGTCGCATATGTGAAGAGACGGGTGGGACTTCGGGCCTTGCGCCCTTTCTCGCAGTCACTTCGGATGCACTAAGACTTGTGGGCCCTCCCACAATCTGGTTCTCCCATTTACACGCCAACGTGGTTAAAAAGCGTGGTCGGGGGAATGCTCATCCGGTCTCATCGGAGCCCAACGTCTCGTGGGAAAACTCCCAGGTCACCGAAAGAACTCTGGTAAGTCTAGTCGGGAGGCAAAGGGGAAACCCCATGCGTACCGTTGCATCTTTTCACGAGGAAAATGCAATATTCGATTGAGAAAAGCTGCGGCTTATCGTGGGCAGCGTAAAATCCCATCACGACGTCCAGAGCCATCCCAGACTGTTCCCGGGCTGGATCTTATTTGTGCAAGCTTCTTGTAGTGTAACCATAGAGATAAACGTTTATTTCAGGACGGTGATAGTCAAGCACAGCGTTCTGAAGTCAATTTTTAACTCTGTGCTTGATTATCACCGTCCCTGCTCAATAAGCGCATGAGATGGCGGTCCCACCTTGGCGAGAGCTCAAATATGACGAAATTGAAAATTGATCACTCACTTGAATCGCGACTACATATGCAGTGTGACATATGGCTGGAGGTAGCGGAAGCGGAACCGAAGACCCATTGGGCGGAATGAAAGCACGACTATGTTAGAACACGGAATACTGAAACGGTAGGTGATGCCTAGCTCGGCCAGTCAGTCCCCCAAACGTAACTGACCAAAAGCGATAACACTGAAACCTCGACAATTTGGAGATTATTTCTGGCCTCCCTGATTCTGGAATGGCTAAGTCGTTGCGTCTGCAGCGGACTCTTCCATGACTGATACTATCGACTTGGACCAGCAGAGCTCCCTTGCGCCAGCATGAGGTTGTCGAGTTCTATGTACATCACCGACACAGAAGTTGAGGCATGAAAACGAAGGGGGCAGATTTTCGGGATTAATTCCACGAGAGGACATTGTTGATGGCCCCAGGACCCGCGCTCCAGAAATATCTGACATTCGCAAGCAGATCGATACTGCAGTCCGCAGGTACGGCTCACCAAGCGACTCCAAAGAGTCTATGCTTCTTCACATTATCAAGGCTGTGAAGAGCAAGGACATCCTGCCCGGAGAAGCTGGCTATGACAAAGAACCGTACGCGCTCGGAACGGAGAACGTCTTAAGTACACAGAACGGGAAGCGTGAACGAATCACAAGCGGGCAGATTACTGACTGTAACATATTATATTCAATAGTAAGCTTGTCTCAGCTTATACCTCTCTAGACGAAATATAGGAACCTGCTCGCGACTCAACCCACGGTCTCCTCGGCTGTTTACTCAGCCTCCTACCCTCGTAACTTGAGAAGAGCGAGGTCCTGCTCATATTGCTCGGAGGGAACTCCTGCCAACGAACCGACCGTTTCCTGCTCAGCGCAAGAGCCGCGCCGTTCGCACGGCTCAGAAGACCGCCGGCGTTCCGGCCCGCTCTCGAATCGTCCACAGCGCGGCTGCCGTTCTGGCCAGGCCTCTCGCTCACGTCCAGCACACCCCAGTCTTCCGTCTCGGCCCACATCTCCTCCTCGGAGACATCACTGTACCGCAGCGGGACGGTCGCCCCGAACCTGAAGCTCCGGTTGGCGGGCGCCATGAGCGCCTCGTCGGCGCGCATGCGGGCCATGTGCCACTGGATCCAGTACATCTGCTCGTGCTCGCGCAGGTACCGCTCGCCGTGGAACCCTTTGAGGACGACGCCGCGCGAGAGCATGCCGAGCTCGCGGCGGAACTCGGCCTTCTCGTACATGCGGCGGGTGAGCCACTCGACGTCCGAGTCCCGGATGACGTCCGGCAGGGAGAGGCTCGCGGGCACGGCCTCCTTGTCGCCGACCTCGCCCGTGAACTTGGACCACGGCCCCACCATGGACAGCATGGCGATCTGTGCGCGGGCCAGCGCCACGGGGTCGTTGGGCGGGACGACCTCGCCGTACTTGCGGTCCTGATCATCGGGGTCTGTCAGGACCAGCGCCGTGGCGCCGACCGAGGTGGCGACGATGGGCACGCCCGCGAGCGCGGCCTCGGCGATGGCGAGGGGCAGACCCTCGGAGAGGGACGAGTTCATGAACAGCCAGGCATCCTTGAGAACCTCCTGCGGCCGGCCAAACCCGCCCAGGATGACCTTGTCGGACATCTTGCACTGCTGGATGAGCTTCACCATGTCGATGGTATAGCTCGGCTCTCGGTCCTGGGCACCGTACACGACGAGCTTGTAGTCTTTGAAGCCGAACTTGTTGATGATGACGTCGGCGGCCAGGATCGCCGTCCGCACGTCCTTGATGAACTGGACGTTGGACAGCATGATGACGGTGGGCACCTCGGTGCGGACATGATCCACCGGCTCAAACGCGTCCATGTTCCCGACGCCGTTCACGATGGGGTCGATCTTGCGGCGGAACTGGTTCCTGTGGCTGACCTTGCCCATGTCGGTGCCGAGATCCGCCTCCCAGATGGGGTTGAAGAAGGAAGTGCAGGGCAGGATGACATCGGCGTGGAAGTAAGCCAGCTTTGTTGCCAGGCCGATTCCGGCAAGGAGCATGGACTGCACCGGGATCGAGAGCTCGCACTGCGCGGGCGAGATGTTGAGGCAGCACTCCCGCCAGAGGATAGCGTGATCCCAGATGCCGAACGTGGTGCCTCGCTTGTACTTGAGCAGCATGCCGAACAGGCTGCTGATGCCGTGGTGGGTGCTCTGGAACACCTGGGGGCAGTTCTCGGGAGACTGGACGCTGAAGATGAAGAAGTACGACTTGTAGATGGCCAGCGCGTCCCTGAAGTCCGTCATGCTCGGGCGGGACAGCTCGAACCAGTCCGAAGGGTCCGTGATGTCGGCGTCGTCGTAGCTCTCCAGCCATGCCTCGGCCCACGCAGCAGCGACCTCCTTGCTGTTGTATGCCTCGTTGTAGTCCTTGTGCTCAAAGAACTTGAACATGGTAAGCATGATGTTGCTGTAGTGCAGGAGCCCCGGCCGGTCTATGTGGCGCGACCTAGCTCCCTTGACAAACTGCTTGAGCAGGGGCACGAAGGTGTTGATGATGTCCCGCTTGATCTCGGTGTTCCCGATCTTGCGGTCCACCTCGGACTGAAGCAGGTTGTCGATGACACCATGGTTGGGCGTCTTGCCGTCCAAGCCCCACAGAGGCAAGATCTTTAGTGACTGGACGTTCTTCTCGATCTGGAAGCGAGGGATACCGTACTCGTTGGCAGACTCGGCAAGGACATGGTTCCGGATGGTGCTGTGGCCGTTGACAAGATCACGTCGGCAGTTGGAGACGCCACCAGGGGATTCGGGCCAGCAGCCAACGTCGTTGAAGATGACCGAGATGCGCTCCTGCGTGTCCTTGAAACAGTCCTCTGGGCGGGTCGTCATCTGATTTGCGTCCTTGCCCAGCCCCATGGCATAAAGATCAGAGGCCTTGATAGGCAACATGCAGACTTCCGACACGTCCTTCTCGAGCTCGATGGAGGCGACGATCCGCTCAATGTTCTCGTCGAGCTCTTTCTTTGCGGCCGTCAGCTGCCCGGAAGAGCGGTACGACCAGTACTTTAGCAGTGTGGGCTCCTCGCGCAGAATCAACTCGTCCATCCAGCATGCGGTGATGCCGTCGAGCGAGTTAGACTTGAGCCAACCATTCCAGAGCTCGGTCCGGAGCCACCAGGTGGGCACACGAGAGTAGACCTTCTTCTTGTGCCAGTAGTTCCACGCACCGGGGTTGATCATGGTCCTTAGGGACTTGACAGCACGGTTGCTACCGATGTACTTGTAGATGCGGCGCACGTCAGCCCTCCGGTGGCGGATGAACAGATCGTCGTTCTCGAAGAAGACGTCGGTCGGCCGCGTCTGCATCAGCTGCTCCTCTGGGAAGACCTGCGGGGGCTGCCCAATCAGGCAGCGCGCCCCGTTCTCCTCCAGGACGGTGACCATGGTCGGGTCACGCCGGTGGGCATAATTGCTGGTGGTTGTGTACGTCTTGGCGTCGATCTTGCGCACCATTCGACAGACGCGGTCCGACGGCACCCAGTCGAGTTTCGTGCCGACGTCAGCACGGAGAGGCACGCCCCAGTAGACGACCAGGCTGTCCTTCTTGTCTGACTTTGCAAGCTTGAACTCGGCACGGAGAATTTCGTGGCTGCTCTTGGGACTGGACTTGTACGAGTAGGTGAACTCGTATTCCTTGTCGCCAAAGATCATATCGCCGTGGGTGACGCGACCATACTTGTCGTAGTAGCACTTCTTGTAGTTCTGGCCCTCGACGACCTCCTTGAAGGCCGGCCACCTCGTGCGGGTGTCCTCACCGTAGTTGTACGTGGAGAAGATCCAGGGGTTGGCCTTCTTGTTCTTTCCAGTTGCCTTGTCCTGACGGTTCGACAGTCGGAAGGCATTGTCGTACACTGCCGTGGACACCGGCTCTGCTTCGGTGGGACGGGTCGAGAGCTGCTTGTCGAAGATCTCCAGGGTGATGGAGTTCTGCTCGTTGTGTGCCGCAAAGCCAGTGATGACCTTCCTCAGCTGTTCAACAACAACCCTGTCCTTGACAAGTGTCCTGGACGCCCCCTTCTTCGCCAGGCGGGAAATGCGCACCAGGTTCTTGCGGTGGTAGATGAGAAGGACGTAAACCCAGATGTTCTTGAGGAACCAGCAGAAGCGCCAGAACGTGAGGATCACCCACAGGATCGGCCCGCGCGCGTACGAGTACCGGAAGTTGTACCACAACTCCCTCTCCACGTCCGAGCCGGCGCCGGTGATGATGCCAACCCACTTGGTGAACGTGTTCGGGACGGACGAGATGGTCTCGACAAGACCCGAAAAGAAAGTCTGCTGGCGGGGCCCCATGTGCACTGGCGCACAGTGAAGCTCTGACTTGGAAAGCGGCGCTGTGCCCGTCTCAAGCGAGTAGTCGGCGTTGATGTGCTCACGCTCGAGTGTCTTTTGGAAGATGGTCAAGGCAGTCTCGAGGTGGAAGTCCGAGGTCTGCAGGTCGATGGACTGGTTGGCCATGAACTGATGCAGGTCCCTGGACACCGACACCGGGTCACCGAGGATGCGGCAGAAGATAACCTCGCGGACAAAGGGCGGGAGATCACGCCACTTGCTGTCGACATGGATGCCGAGGCAGAGGTGCTTCATGATCTTGAGATTGGTCTTGCGCTGGATCTCAAGGAGAGTGGGCAAGTCGGACGTCGACAGCTCGAAGTCAATGCGTCGAGACAATTGCTCCGTCTCATGGAGGAAATGCTCGGCCTGGATGGCACGCTGGCGGTCCATGTGGAAGATTGCACGAGCGGTATGGAAAAGGATGGCCTCGGTGGCAAAATAAGCGAGCAGGGGCTGCCACGTCGGAACATTGATCTCGTCCTCAAGGAGGTAACCTGTCGAGATCTCCAGCATGTTGCCGTCGTACCGACTGAAGGACATTGAGCTGCCGAAGCCCATCTCGATGAAGGAAGTGCGGGTGCTGAGGTTCAGCTCGATCCTGCCCGCCTTCCACATCTCGAGTGCAACCTTGAGGACGTCCTCGGACCATGCTGCGTTCTGGGCATGCACGTTGGGCTGCCCGATGCCCAGGCGCAGCAACTCGGGGATCCTGTCGCAGATGAGGTTTGAAGAATTGACCGTGACCTTGTTCCCGGGGAGGTCTTTCCAGGTGGCGACCTCGGAAGTCTCCGAGACTGCCATGCTCGGGTTGGACAGACGGGGCTGCGTCCACCCCGTCGAGGCCCCGCCGGGCACTTGGTTCTTGCGCACTGGCTTCTGAATATGCAGGTCTTTCCACACAAAGAAGGTCGTCAGGACAGCGGCCATGATTGCAGCCGTGTTCAAGGCGATCACGTCTGTGTAGAAGGGCTGCTGTTTGCCGTAGATGCCATGGATAGTGCAGCCGACGATGAAGCCGACCACGCCGCCCGAGAGAATTGAGCCGACGTGGTACTTGACATCGGTGGTGAAGCATCGGTTGAATTGGAAGATCATGACCGCGGTATAGGCGATGACGTAGGCGTAGTACAGGACGATGAGCTGCTGGTCCTTGACAAAGAGCCAGACAAAGATGGAAGAGAAGCCAAGCCAGAAGACCAGCCTCTGGGACAGCTCGAGCAGGGCGCCCACATACTTGCGCCGGCGGCTCCTCTCCCAGTCCTCGAGGACAAGCCGGGCGTGGTCGAAGTCGGTCAGCTTCTCCTCCGACAAGGTATAGTTGCCCGACCAGTAGTTCTGCAGCGTCCCATCGAGCGTCATGACGGAGGAGCAAAAGTACAGGATAGCAAAGCAGATGGCGTAGCGGGCCGTGTCATCGGTGAAGATGATGATGGGCTCGTTGCGGGCGCTCATGACGATACTGACCCATCTGTCCATTAGCGCAACCAGGAAGAGGCCGACGCTGGACCCGATGTCGAAGCGGGCGTATCGGAACAAGATGAAGATGTTGTGTTCCTTGAGACCCTGGGCAAGCTGCTCCTGCGTTTTCAAGGCCTGGTTGACCTGGCCGAACCAGCCCGTGGTCAGGGTCTCGGCCCTGGGCCTCGCAGGATCGTCCTTTTTCAGAAGCCAGTCCAGATATGGCATGCCCTGGGCGACACGCACGACCACAGGATCAGCAAGCTTGGTCTTGCCGAAGCCCAGAATACCATCACTGTATGCCTCGACTTCCTGGCGGAAAGCCAGCAGTGCCAGTTTCTTCTTGGCCTCGGGGGACAGGTTTTCCTCCGTCTTCGTCCTTGTCCTCGCGAGGCACTTGCCTGTCTCTGAGACCATCTCGGATGATTCCTCCTCCACCCTGGCCTCCATCTTGGTGTTGTACCAGGTGATGATGTCTTTTTCTGTGATGCGAGGGATCTTGGTCATCCAATTTGACCACTCATGGCACAGCTGTCGGTACTGGAAGAGAATCAAGACGAGAAAGCCGTATATCACGGGCAGGTAGACTTCCACGTCGTGGCCAGGGACAAAGGTTGAAATGAGTGGCGAAAGGAAGAAGACTGGGATCGTCCGCCACAGGACGGTGCGGCCCGAAGTGAGTGGACTGCCATGCTGGTGCATCGTAGCCATGACGCCTAAAGAGGTTTTTGTTAGCCGAGGGCCATTCCAAGCTCAAGTGGATAAGAGGCCACGAAGCATACCTAGGACGTTCAGATACATTGAGATGGCAATGAGATATAGAATGAAAACAATGCCGGTGCCAACGTTGACCTTGATAGTGAAGATGATGAAGCCCACGATCCCAACGAGTACGGTGAGCACGAAGCCGCCTGAGAGTCGCTGCACATGGAAGTAGATCATGTTGTCATACGCGTACTGGCTCTGTTGTCAGCTACTACTCTCCTGTTTTCGGCCCGCGGCCGCTGGGTGAACTTACATTGCAAATATAGTAGTTTCCGATGCTTCCAACCCAGCCAGTGACACCGGCAGAGATCAGCAGCGACATCAACAGCGCATAACATGCGGCAGTGAGGTGCTCGTTACCAAGCCACGCGGTCATGAACAGGCCGCGACCAAGGAAGGTCAGCAGCAGGATGTCGATGATGGCGGGAAGGCAGAAGATGGAAAGCGCGCCGAACTCTGCAAACTTCTTGCGGAGCTCGGTGACCGTCTTGACGAAACCTTTCCGCGACGGGCCGTCGGGATCCATCTCGTCGCTTCCCGCAGAACCAGCATCCGGCTTGGAAAAGACTGTCATGATCTTCTTGTCCTTGAACCCCTCTGGCGGAGGGTGCTCCCCAAGGAACTTGCGATAGCGGTCGTAGATGATTTCGCCCAAATCCCGAGGGGGCATGCCGAAGTAAGACTCGCACTGGGAGCCGAGGGCCCAGAGCTCTGAGAAGACGGCGGCCTGGTCGGGCTGGGAGAGGAAGAAGGGACAGCGGTCCGTGGTCTCGATGTAGACGTCCTCAAAGGCGCCCTTTCGCAGTGCGGAGAAGAAGATGAGCGCGAAGAGATCCGCATTCACGTCGACATACTCGCAGTCCGACGTCCATGAGCCCCAGGGGTCATAGGCGTGCAGCAGCGAGTCGTTCAGCATGTTGAGCCTGTCACGGTCTCCCGCAAACAGTGCGTCGACCACGATCCTGTCGACGTAGCGGGAAAGCAGCAGCAGGTTAGCGATGGAAGGGAGCCTGTTTGCCCCAAGCCGTACAAAGTCCTGAGACCGGCGGCGGAACAGTGTCTCCATGTCTGCCGACCCGCTCAGGACCCCCTGAGACGCCGCGTGGTTCCATGACTCTGTCGCGGCCTGGTCCAGGAGGACTGAGCGGCAGTGCTCCTCGATGCCGTACTTGAAATGGTGTGTCATGTCGGACACCTTGATCTGCTCCAGCAGGAACAGTGTCTCGGCCGGGGTGGCGGTCTCGATCTGGTTCCTGATGCTGAGGGGCAGGGCGACCTCGTCGAGCCCCGGGTTGAGCGTGCGCTCAAACTGGAGCTCTTCCTCGTACCGCTCAATGCGGGGGACGTCGTGGTGTGCCAGCCACGTGTGCAGGATCGTGGCGATGTCGCTCGGGCAGCGTCGCGAGATGAACAGATCGATCTCGCCCAGCGTCGAGTCCCGGTGGGAGTGTGCCTTGCCGACCTTGTGCGCGGCGGAAACGCCCCAGAACTCGGCGGTGTTGTCGGGCATTGTGAATCCGCTTCCGAGGCCCTTGTAGATGAAGATTCTCCGCTGCTTGAGCCCATCAACGAGGTTGCCGACGAGGTCGGCGTACTTGGAGGCGGCTGAGAACTGCTCGAGGGCCTGGATGAGCTTCGTTAGCTCGGCATCCGTGATGCGCTGCAGCATCTTCAGGTTCCGGAGATGGATCTGGGTGTCCAGTATGGCCTCGTGCTGGGCAGTTGTGGGCTCGCTCAGCAGGGGCACACAGCCGTAGAGTGAAATCTGCTCCCCCTGCGATGTCCGCTCCCAAAAGTCCTCACGGTACGGCCCATCGGGGACATAATCCGGGGGCGACACCTTGATAGGCCGCTCCACCCTCAAGGCCTGCAGGTCCTCGGGCAGGGGGAGCGGCCTGAGGAGCTCGTCGATGTTTGGGATGAGCTGTTGCAGTTCGCCAAACGGCAGACTCGCGACCTTCTCGATCGAGTCCCGCCGCCCATTCCCAACGTGTGTGATGCGTTTTCGTTGCATCCACGAGCTCTGCAGCTCGGACGTCTCAACCCTCCGCAGGTATTCGAATGCACTCAAGCTCGTTGGCATCTTGACGGCAGCGCTCGGTGAGCTCGTCGGCGACGGCACCGGCCCATGCTCGAGGACTGCGGCGAAGTGGTCGGCAAGCTTCGCGGACCTACGCACCACGGCCGCCGACGGGCGACTGTTCCAGCGGTCAAAGAAGCCAACAAAGAAGCTCGGTCGCTCTATCCGCTGGTCCGCACACTTGGCCATGACATCCCGCAGCGCCAGGGAGCGGAAGTAGTCCCTCCTCTTGCCGTCCTCAAGGATACAGGCATTCTCGATGATGATGCCGGCAAGGAACTTGAGGTTGACCGCCTTGAGGACCTTGCTGTCGTGGTGGCACTTGAGCACCACAGGCACCTGGAGCTCGCACAGCCGGAGGAGGATGTCAGGGACGGATGCCACGCCATCATCCTTGAGCGAGCCGACATCGATGACAAGACCCACCACGGCGTTGTCGCTGTAAATGTTGAAGAGGTAGTCCACCGTGTGAGAAATTGCGGACCCTGACGCACTCTCTGAGGACAGATCCTGGCCGTCGACCAACCCGAGGACCGGCGTCGATGCCGGCACGCCGGCGATGGTGCTCGACGTCTCGGAGAATGAGCCCTGGTCCGTGTCGTCGAGGGCGGCCGCCGCCGCGAGGAACGGAAGGGCGACGATGAGGAGGTCATGATCGGCACTCGTCTTCCCCAGGTTCGGGACAGGGCTGTCCTTCCCAAAGATACAGTAGGACTGCACCGCCGATAGATCCAAGCACGGCGACGGCTCCAGCGCCTTGGCTCTCTCGAGCGTTTTTGCCTTATTTGAGCTGCTACATGGTCAGCCTGGGGCCCTGATGCACCTTTGCGTAGTTCTGCACGCACCTTTTCCTCGACTTGTTCCACGCGCGCAGCGATTTTAATGACCGATCCCCCAGATACAGGAGGGTCGGGATCCCGAGGGCAACAACGGCCAGTACGAATGTGAACCATTGGACCGGGGTGACGAGGCGGTCCTTGCTTGGTAGGAAGGAGTTGCAGTAGATCTCCCAGGGTGTGTTGTTGTTGCAATTCTCGATTGCTGGGTCTCCTGACAGAGGAGGCTGAAAGAAGGACGCCATGATGCTGAGCGAGTGATGTGGACGGCGATACTGTTCAGACGCCCGCAGTGAGGCCTAGCTATGCGAACACCCGACGACTAAGAGCGTCCAAGGGGCGAGGACGACCAGAAAAGCGAGGGTGACATTAATGATTATTGGAAGCGGCACAGGACCTTTGGCGGGTATCAAAACATGGCTTGGATGGAATCAATACACATATGCCGGCGAAGGGGACGTTTGTGATGGGGCCCGAGTCGATGAACCTTCTCGTCGTTCTGGGATTGGGAGGCGCTTGATGGGCGAGCGACTGACTGATGAGATAACCGAGTCCTGGGCAGTATCGAAACAAGGGACCGGGGGGGGGGGACAGAAGAAGTAAGTGCAGAGACGGAAGAATATAGGAGGGGGGAACGATCAGACTTGCTATCCGCACATATCAAAAAAGATTGGCCACGGTTCGGAAGGGCAGGATACAGCTTCGGGAACGAGAATGGGATAGTGAGAGGGCAAAGACAAGAGAGAGCGTATGGTAAGCCTGGCTGAGCAGAGCAGGCAGCGTGACAGGCGACACAGATGATGGACCGGGCCAACAAAGCAAATGCTAGCCCATCTCAAAACACGAACGAAATCGTCAATCATCCGAAATAGAACCTGGCCCTGGGCACACTGCCCGGCTGGTTGGTCGGACGTGCTCTGTGCTGTGAGCAGCAAGTGGGCCCCAGTCCTCGGTCCCCAGCAAGCCAGCAGCCAGCAGCCGGCAGCAGGAGGCCCAGGGTCGGTCGGCCAAGAGGACCAGGAGCGAAGTTGCTCAGGTGCGCGCTCGCCTTGACGCCGGCTGGACCGACCAGGGTCCGTGATGGCATGGCAAGGGTCCGATGAGCCAGCACCTGGGCACGTCAGGGATCTTGATGCTCAGGTATAGGGGGTTGCGATTCGTTGGTAGCATATGATCCACACGAGGTACACGTTACGGTACTGGCCGTGTGTAATATGCATGTATGGATGTGGTCTAGTCCGGTGCGTTGCAGTCCAACCCATTCCCCCCTCCCCCCCGAAAAGCACCCAGTCTCCCAGTCCGGTAGGTGCTCGTACCAACATAGTCGAGCTCTGCCGTCTGTGTCACGTCACTAGGGCGCCGCCGGCGCATGTGCTGGTATAATTGCACTATAGGCACCACGATAATCCAACAAAGAAAGATCGTGGGTGGGCCGCGGAGACGGGCGGAATAGTCCAGGTGGAACGGCACGCTTGACGGGCACGGCTCACCAGCATCATGGGAACTCTGGGACTTGGCCTGAAAACAGTCAAACCCACCTCGCCGGCCCCTCCCCAGGATCCTTTGGGAGGTGCAGCAGTGCGCAGAGCTGAGCTTGAGCTCGAGCTGAGCTGAGCCGAGCCCAAATGAATTGAACTGGACTGCATGCGAGCATGTACTGTAGCCTAAGAGATGGAGATAGTCTCATCTTGCTGAGCTCCAAACACCAACAAGACAACTATTGAAAAAATAATATAGTAGGCTTCGCTCACCGCTTCTGGAAGACGAGCGAGGACGGGAAAACGAGGGCTGTCCTGCAGATGCCGATGCAGATCCACCTGGCCACTGAGACAAAAATTCGAGGGCTTTGCGCTTGGCCGCATTCGGGCTTGTTGAAATCTCGCCCCGATAACACAATGCCCCCATAGTGTGTCCCGGTCCTCGTTCCTTCGCGCGCCCCTTTTTTAATTTATCCCCACATGGAGGCAATACCGGAATGGCATCAACGGACATGCAGACGTGGAAATTACCCGGATCGCTCGCTGATGAAGACATAGTACCTGATATCGAGGATCCGCCGAGAGACGAAAACAGAACCTGTACCACAGTGTCCGAGTGTCTGATCTGTAAGCAATGCTCAGCATTGCGCGCTGGTTACGAGGGGAAGGATGCGTGGGCTCCCGAGCATTGCGAATATTGCCCAGAAGCACAGGGGCCGGGCGGGCCGCTGCCGGGAGCGATTGGCAGCAGTTCGGGCTTGTGGTGAAACATATGCGTCCAGTAGTGTCGGTGTTGCTACGCTGTGTGCGAGTCGACTGTGGGCTCTGGGACGAGAACCGCGGAGGCCTGAGCATGACATGATCAACACTGAACATCACGGGGTGACACGTCAATGCCAATGTTGGGCGCGTGCGTGCAAGGTTCGGCGCCACGCGGGCAGATCAGCGTGAGCGACGACAAGACCACCAGGAGAGGAAGCGAGAGACATGCACACACGGGCTTGGATGCCAACCGCGGGGGCCCGAGGAGGCACCTTTGTCGCCGTGCCGCGCTGGGCTGCGCCGTGCCGCGCTGACGCTGACGCTGGCGATGCTGGGTGGTGCAGTTGGAGGCGGTGGCCCATTTTTGGGAGCCGGCCTGGTGGGCTTGGTGGTGCTGGTGCAACCCCGGATTTTGATGGAAATTGCTAGGTTACACGGCACGGCGCCCCCAAGGTTCGGAATTGCGAGTGCGAGTGGCAGGGCGAGGCAGGGCCCTTTGCAAAAGAGGCACAAGTGGCTGCAGATCGATCATCCTGATCCGATCACTGCTACCTGCGGCAGACCCACGCGCAGGCCACGAAGGAACAGGGCACGGCATTCAGGGCAGAGACAAATACAAAGACACACATGTTCCACCTGTCTGTTCCATATGCAGGTGTCAACATGTAACAGACCGGGGCCCTTGAGAGTGGCCTTGAATCCTGCCACCGCATGAACAGTTATACTGCGTCAGCACGGGGCATTGGGCGTTGTACCTTGGGTGCTGATATAAATACGGCCATGTAAAATGAGAGTCACTGCAGAAAAGGGGGGGGATGTCCTGCCATTGTTTGGGACTGAGGACGGAAAAGGGGAGCGGGGTGGCTGGTATTGGGCCGGGAAAGGGCCCTTGAGAATCACTCCCCGACCGAGCATTGTGTGTGTGTGGTGTGGTACGAGCCGCGCGCCATGTACAAGCCCGGTACAGACGCTTCCTTTTTCTGGGGCGTCTGGATTTTTAAGCTTATTTTAGTGTGTGCTTTTATGTCTCAAACGGGGAAGAGAATCCTTTTCTGTCATATATGCATGCTTGGCTGTCACCTTCGATGATGGACGTTATACGCATACCTGCATGCACTGACAGGTCCGTATATGCATGTTGGCCCCCATACAGGCATGGCAAGTACGAAAGTATCGCACAGAACCTGTCCACCAGGACCCACCCGCGTGATACCCGCTCCACTCGAACTGAGCCTCACCTGACCGGCATGATGGTTACGGTGGGTCACCTCCGCTCGGGGATATCCCCATGCCGATGGGGTCACGGTCACAGCACTGCAGTAGCGCCTCTGTTGCAGGGCCTCGTCGCCACACTTGACTGGAGACTGGAGACTGGCCAACTTGATCAGACATGGCAGAGAGCGAGTACGGCGCAGGTGCAGGGGACGGATTTGTGGGAACAGCCACACCTGGCCTCCTAGGCACGCACCGGCTGCTCTTGGCATAGCTCGTGTTGGTTTTCTATTTTCACTCTATCCACTCGAACTCACAGCAGAGCACCCTAATGGCAGGCTCGCTAGCAGGGCGAGCAGGACGAGCAGGGCGTTCGCGACTGTCGAGTCCAGTGCTAGCCTTCAGCCGTCAGCAGTAACGTCCAGCGAGCGCCAGCTCATTGCTGCATCAACATGACATGCTGCACAGCCACCGACCAACAAGCCGCCGAATCAAGGGCATTGGACTTGGACATGGACATGGACAAGGCCACGGACACTCACACAGACAGACAGACCACGGCGTGCTGGCTGTCCAGCTGTGGCGTGCGTCGCTCTCGCCTTGCCTCGCCCACCACCAGCCGATGGCTTTGCCCAGTTTGGCCGACCCCTTTCCCTCGTACCCGCCCGGCGGCGAGAACCAAAGGACCATCAGGCAGAAAGAGCCCTGACTCACTCATCCACTCACTCACTCACTCACTGTCCCGGCGTGTGGACGTGCACAGACTTCAATGGTGTTGTCTTCCCCCGTCAACTTGGGCCCCCGAGAGCCACCGTAGAGCCAGAACAGCACACCACCACAACACGCTACGCTGTGCACCGCACGGGCTTTCTCCTCCCTTCATCTTATTTGGTTTCCGCCCTCCTCGCCCACGTGCGTGGTGCTAACTAATAACTAATAACATGTGGCGGCGGCGAAGGCATACTTCCTTCTTCAGCGCGGCATGACCGCCATCATCAACGGCGAGGCAGCCCACTTGAGTGCACTCCCACGTGCATTGTTGAGTTCTGGACTCGGCCTGACGCCCAGGAACACCCGTCCTCACCCGTCCTGTGAGCCTTTGACCTTCCTGTTTGGCTGTTTTTGTGCCCGACACTCGACATTGTGTGGGTGGATTGAATAAATAGGCCGGTCCAGAGAAGACGGCCCCCCCCCCCCAAAAAAATAAATCTGCAGATGGCTTCCCAGGGTTCCTGCACCAGCAGACCCGCTCAGAGAAATTCTAGACTCCAATTTCAGAGCACCCCCCAAATTGGGGAGGAGGGGCCTTCCACTCAACCCACCATGATACCACGGTGGACCTTGCTCCGTGCGAGTGTTGACGGACCCGAAACGCCGAGCTGCCCTCGGATGACAAAGTACTCGGTCTGTAGTTGGGAAACACAGCACACTGATGACTGTGCCCCACATTCTGGATTGGTAGTCACTTGTTAGTACAGACGGCTAGGCCCCTGGCATGCTTCTACCGCGTTCTGCTGCAGTAAGCTGAATATGCTGGTACGCCCTTATGCTCATATGCCCCTGACACCAAGCTTATAACGGCATCGCGACCCCATGTAGGGCACCGCTAGTGTACGTACCTGGCTCCACGTCCGGGGGATGGCTTACTGGCCGCCTGGCTTGCTCACTTCAGCCTCTCCCGCAGCTATTCCTGCTAACTCGTGGTGGCGCCAAGATTCCCCTGGCTAAGGAGGCCAGAGGCTTGATTTTCGCGACCAACGAAAAACAAAAACAACATCCAAGTTTTCGTTCCGTCATCACACCTCGGGCGCCTCCAACGTCCTTGGCCCGTCAGAGCGCCTCTGCTAGGGCGACCTCATAGCGCACCGCTGCCTGGCTCTCTTTCGCTCTGTATGTTTGTGGCTCCCGTCACACACTCTCTGTCTCCCTGGGTCTCGGGACTTGGACCCGACGGCAGACCGAGCGAGGCCGCCTCCCAGCTGAACTCGCAGCACACACGCACACACACATGGCCGCCATGGTGAGACCCGACGCTGTTTCCTTCTAGGGCCCGCCTGAGTTTGGGGTTCTACAGCATGCACTGCTACCTACATACAACACTCCTCCGATGCCTGACTGTATCGGGGGCCGCTCAAGGGCCGTTCCTACCCAGCAGCAGCAGCAGCATCATAGCTTCATCAGCGTCGTATCCAGATCACGCATTATCCCTCCAATCTCCAGCCTGTGCGCTCGACTATCGACTGCTCAGCTGTTCGCAGCCCAGGCAGCCCTGGCGGGTTTTTTTCCCTCATCACACCCCCCCGACCCCTGCCCGTCGACTGGCTGTTGGCTGTTACTGCATGCGGCTCTCACCTCCACCCATGCACACGTAGTGCTGCAGCTTGCGACTTGCAGCAAGCAGCTCGCCAGCTTGCTTCTTCTTGCCCTGTTCGTACGCCAAGCGGCTTCTTCGATCCAGCACGCCGGGCTCGTGGCCCAGTGGCTTGCCCTGCGCCTTCTCAAATCGGCCAGGCCAGAGAGCTGCAGAAGTCTGCTTCTATGGCCTCCCCGGTGGCGTTCGGTGGTTTCCTCAATGGTTTGCGGCCCCGTTGTGGGATGGGATCCCTAGCGTCGAAACATTCTCTCCTCGCACCTTGCCCCTGGACCTTGTCGCCCGCCCACTCGGCCGCCATCATTACGAGGTTTGGAAGGAGACAAGCGCTTGCAGCTAAACCCCTGGTGCCCTGTGCCATGTTCTTAGTCTCTTGGCGTTACAACAATTCATCAGCCTGATATTAGCAATACCGCCGTACGGTCTCTTGTCGCCGGCACCAGCACCAGCAAAACTCTTCACCGGAAAGCTATCCGGGGAAAACAGAGCACAGGGCTGCCGCTGGGTGTGAGTGATGAGAGAGGGGGGGGGGGCGTGTATGTCCCGTCTCGATGAAGCATCGAACACCGTCTCGTCCACCGAGTGGGGCCACATCTAGTATGGGCGGCATAGTACGTGCAGAGCCAGGTGACAAGGCCATTGTCGTCCACACGCCTCTGGCCCGGGAGCAGTTCTGAGTATCGACCGGTCCACCCGACTGTGTGGTGCGGGCTAGGGAGGGGGCCTGGCAACCTTTCCTGTTTGTGCTGGTCTTGCTCGGGCACGTCCTGTCATTGCTCTGTTTCACCAACACCCGTTTTTCCCTTCCGCCCATGCTGCTATTTACGGCTGCCTACCACCATCTGCAGGCTATGGCCCGTGGCTCGCTTCGCTCCGGCGGGCGTCTGGTGTTGGATCCACGGGCGAGCTGACCGACCTATCGCGGAGCGTCACTACTCAATATTGGATTTTGTGCTCAGGCTGAAATTGATCTTTTACTTCTCTCCCTGTCCTACCTTAGCCTGTATATCATCGCCCACCTTACCGTCCTCCCAAGAGACGATGCCTTTCTAGTGCCGCATCACCCGGCCTTCCCCCACCGAGACTATCGTCTCTCTGCTTCCGCTTACCTGCTCATCATCTTGCATGGCTACGACGTGATCTAGAGTCTAGAACCTCCCTCGCTCGTTACAAAAGAAGCCCTTCGTTTCTAGAAAATCTCCATCCTTCCCGCCCATCTCATCCAGGCCCAGCATCCTCATCCTCATCTTCACCTTCACCATCACCATCATCATCATATCACTCGTTCTGCCCACCACCAAACCGCACACTCATTCATAATGCAATCACAAAGATCACAAGTATCACTGCGACTGGCTCCAAACATGGACAACTACACATCATCACAGGTCTCTTCGGAAGGCTCGCCCCTCTCCGCGGGCTCTCCCCTTACCAACTCCCCCCTCAGCACACCAGACACAACCGACCTCGAGGACGCGCCACCTCTGAATGTTGCAGACAACCACGGGCTGGGGCTTGGGCTCCACTCCGGGACTTCTGATCCGACATTCGTCCTTGTCATCGGTGGTCTTGGCTTCATCGGGTCACACACCGTCCTTGAGCTCCTGCGGGCGGGTTTCAATGGTATGTATACACATCGCCCTCATCGGAACATGATGTCCATGTCTTGGGGTCCCCATAGCTGACAAGAAGCAGTGATCGTGGTGGACAACCTGAGCAACAGCTACGAGAGTGTGCTGCATAACATCAAGACCATTGCCGCCAAGGAGTGCAAGCAGAGGAACGCACAGATGCCGCTTGTCCACTTCCACCGCGTCGACTACAGGAGCCGCTCAATGCGCTTCCTGCTGGAAAGCTACACAGACCTCGTCCCCGTGCGGGAGACATCGCCATCAGACTCGGATGACACTGACAGGCAACGCATGACCTACCAGTCACGCATCACAGGCGTGATCCACTTTGCCGCATTCAAGTCGGTGTCCGAGTCGATCGACAAGCCGCTCCAGTATTACAACAACAACGTGTGCGGGCTCGTGTCCCTCCTGGAGCTGCTCGACAAGTTCTCCATCCGCAACTTCATCTTCAGCAGCTCGGCCACCGTCTACGGCTCCAAGGCCAACGCGGGCGTCCGCCTGCGCGAAGAAGACCTCGTCCACCTTCCAGAAGCCGCCCACGACCCGGAGACCAACGAGACGGTGCAGCTCACCCCCTCTGTCGCGGGTCTGACGTGCCCCTACGGCCGCACCAAGTACATGGCTGAGGCCATCCTGGCAGACCTCGCCGAGGCGGACGACCGCTGGCGCATCATCGCGCTGCGCTACTTCAACCCCGTCGGCTGCGACCCGTCGGGTCTTCTGGGCGAGAACCCCCGCAACGTCCCCACGAACCTCTACCCCGTCATCACCCAGGTCCTCACGGGCGACAGGCCCAAGCTCGACGTCTTCGGCTCTGACTGGGACACCCGCGACGGTAGCGCTGTCCGGGACTTTGTGCACGTGCTTGACGTCGCACGTGGGCACATCGCTGCCCTGCGGCCCGCACCAGTGGCTCAGAAGCAAGAGGAGGGTTCTGGCGCGGCCACTAAGCTGGCAACGGGGTTCCGCGCCTATAACCTCGGTAGCGGCAATGGAACGACCGTCATCGAGGCCGTGCGGTCGCTAGAGCAGGCGGCGGGCAAGCCAATTCCTGTCAACATGCAGGGCCGCAGGGCGGGCGACGTTGGCAGCTGTGTCGCCAGCAACGAGCGCGCCTCGCGGGAGCTCGGGTGGCAGCCGCGCGAGAGCATCACGCAGTGTGCCGTCGACCTGTGGAACTTTGTGAGCAGGGTGGTCACGGTCAAGCCGGCTGCATGATCTGGATCTGGATCTTGCTTGATCTTGCTTGATATCGATCTTGATCCGCCAGAGCTGATGTCGATCATTCTTGTCCAATCAACGCGGCCACGAATGTGGGTGTGAAGGTCGCTTGAAGGAACAGGAATCTATCAGCGACGATCATCTGCGGGCCAGTGAGTGGGCCGTGGCTGGTCCGGGCCGCCGATCCTCTGCGCCTCCACCCCCGGCCCCGAGCAGAGAGCTGATGAAAGTGCGGGAAACAGTACAGTATGACACGGAAAACTACGGTATGGCTGGAGGTTGCATGCCCCGCGTTTTAGTCGCGCGGGCCAACCCCAGAGTACAGTCAGCACACTCAAAAATCTGGGGCGTCTTGCATGCCATCTTGGGCGGTCTCTGTCTTGTCTCATTTGCGGGTTGCTTTTTTTCTCGTCACGTGTCGGCCACGATGCATCTTCTGCATGAGCCGCGATCTGGAGTTGGTTTTGTTCAAGCTGGATAGACTGCATGCACATGTGCACAATGGAAGGAGGCAAAAATGGGCCGAAGCAAAAGTCTGGATTGGGATAGCGATGAATTTTTTTCTTCTTCTTTTTTCCCCAACCCGTCACGCAGCGTCTTCATTTAGGTACCGAAAATTCATAATGTCTATTAAGCACAATCTATTAGAGTGCATCATAATATGGCTTTTTGCGCAATCGATTCTACCACATGCCTCACGTGGACCGGCCGCCGAGTTGAATGCAGCAGGTGGTTGCAGCTCCCGTGGACGGCAGCTCAATATTAAAAAATGTCGAACCTGACGCGCAAGCTTCACATCTCCTACACTACCACTTTCCGGTCCTGGCCATCGCGTCATCTGATCAGAGCGCATCTCATCGATAGATGGCGCAAACCTGCTCTGTGTCACCCTCCTATCGGAGACCGAGGTTCAACCGACTTGCATGCTTACACGCAAGGCGGAATTAGCTTCTCAACGTCACCTGCCATACTGGCGAACATCACCGAGTGCAAAAAGACCAACGCTGTGCGCTGTGCCGTGTGCCGTGTGCCGTGCACACGTGTTCACGTCCAACGGCAAATGCAGTCACCTATGACCCGTTGCTGTCGTTCACAGCGGGATGCGGCCCGACATCAGTAGCTAGCTGGAAGGCCTGTTGAAGATGCATGTGTATGTAATAGAGTGCTTTTGGTTTTCCATCTACCGTCACATTGCTAGAGGACCAGATCTTGGAAATCACCCTGTCCAAAGTCCCAATCCCTGATCCCAACCCAATTAATCCGTCGCCTCTATAACGCCAAACCCTGCACATGCAGCATGGGGAAACGACCAACCTTCCAAACCCGCAGTAGACCAACGTCGATCACAGCCAAGATCCCTCAGCAGGCCTGCACGATATCATTTGTCAGGGCCAGGACGGTGAGAGCTGCGGCAGCAAAAACTATCGACAGAAGTATGCACTTACCTCAGCCTTCGGCTCTGGGCAGCCTCCCTGGGATTTGAGGAAACAGGCTTGTGCGGCCGAGGCCTTGCACTGACAAATCTGTTTATTGCAATACACGTCAGACCGCGGTTCCGGCATGACTGGGTGTGGCGTGGGGTGTATACTGACGCTCTTCTCATTCATCCTCGAATCGCAGATTGGTGTCGGGCAGACGCATTCCTTCTGGAAGGTGGGGACGTCCTGGTCGGCGTGGTCCGTGACGTTGGTTCCATTCTGGTTCACCCGGGGCAGGATGAGGTCGTACTCATCGAACCGGGCGCTGGGGTGGGCAAGTGCCAGGGCCTGGAGGCAAGAAATGACGACAAGGGAGAAGTGCATATTGTTTACTTGATGTGAAACCCAAACGCGTATTATGCAATGCCAAGTGGGCCGTATACTTTGTTTGCAACGTAGTGAACGAGCGTGTGGAAGCGAGCGACAGTATTGAGTTCAAATAAAAACACAGTCAACTCGAAACAGGCCAGTATTCACGAGCTGATGATCATGACCCCAGATCATCTGCCCAGGAAAGATCGAGGCGAGGGGGCTCTTTTTGTGTACGGCCTTGGAGGGCTTGAGCTTGCGGCTGGAGACCAGAACACGAACGGCGCCCACCAATCCCCTTTCCACGACGGAGCTGGCGACGAGGCCGGCTGTGTCACCAGTCCGAGTGGTCAGGGACAAGTCTTACACCAACCAGCGTACCTGCTCTGGAGAACTGGGACCGTCAAAGCGGGGAGAGTCGTGGGCATACGAGCCCGAGCTGAAGACGCCCATTGATCCGAGTTTGCAACACGTCACCCGTGGTCTGGTGTGGTCTGGTCTCACCCGAGGGGCTGAGGGCTGCGGTCTGAGAACCCGTGGTCAGTGGCGCCGATGAAGGCACCGGCGATGAGAGTAGCCAGGCAACTGCGTAGGGCTGGGCCATCGGCCCAGTGGGAGCAGCCGTCCACAGGTCTTGGACCACCGGCAGTGGAGCGTCCGAAAGCCAGCTCACCTAGGTGCAGAGGCTGAGGACTAGGTCGTTCTTTGTTAGAGCTGAGCCAGTCGCTCCCCCTAAATCCCAATGCGCACCCCCCTCCCTCGTCTAAATCCCAAAAAAAGAAAACGCATAAGCAGGCGTGCCACGCCTTAACTTTAAGCACCACATGGCACTACCGAGGCGGCGTATGCCAAGTCCAGCAAGCAAGTCGAGCAGGTTTTCCGTTCTTCTAGAAGAGAGAGGCAGCCAGCCAGCTGTGCATGTGGCATCCCCTTAATGAATTGATAGACACACACACGTGTGCAAAAGGACAGGCCGGCTGACCCGGGCTGCTGGACGACCCTGCCCTGCCCTGCCCGACCCGACGAAAAGTCCATGACAAATTAGGAAGTGCCACAGACAGAAGGACCCTCAGACCTGGCGATCTCGGAGGTGATGACCTCAGCAGCGGCCCCGAGCTCTGCATGGCATGGCCCCCATACATTCAAAACAGGTCAAACTGGGCAAATGGTTGTAGCCGTCGAGGATGTGACACACATGTCAGACTGGGCAAAAACTCCCGTTCAGACATATCGTCACTCAGGTAGACTAGTCGTGTGTTGTGTGTGTGGCAGATCGTCCGAAGTCCAGGAGTTGTCGCCCTGGTCCGGGCCCAAGTTCGGAGGATTGACACGCCCGCGGTGGGGCTGCCGAGCAATAATCCGAGGTATTGGTCATGCCGTGGGCCGGCATCTTCCCTCCAGAGGCTCACTACCGAGCGCACGGATGCTGTTTCTCTCCGGACGAAACATTGGATACATGCGCTGGCACCCTCCAGGAGTCGGGGTCCTGGGATAGAGTTTGCGTTCCTCGTATCCAGCTTGGCCTGAAGAGCCGCATGCTGCTACTGCAGCCGCCACACACTACTGTGCTGGTATTCTTGTGGGCCTTGGTTCTGTGCGGACGGCCTGACGGCATCAGCACCTTGAGACGAAGGATCGCGCGCGGTGAGCCTGCCAACAGGTGCAACCCCAATGGCAAAACCTTATACTGTGTGATCCGCTGATGATGGAATCATGGAAAGCACGGCATCTTGACTTTGGACTCGACATGGCCCATGAAATGCACGGTGGGACTGCTTATTAGCTCGGGCACCCAACACGAACCAACGTGCTGACATGCGCTCATGCACCGCGATAACTGTCTCGTACCGGGGCGCCAGGGGGCCCCACATGCATAAGTATTCCCCGTTGACAGGTTATTGCACATGCAGGACGACAGCTGTCTGACTCGCATACCTGCATAACGGATTCAGAGTTGGATTTAAGCTTGTTCGGGTTAGCTGTCGATCAGATTCAGGGTGCCCTGTGATCTCCAGGAACCCCCCAGCCTTCGGTTTCACAATGGAGTCATGGCTGGGCCAACAGTCCCACGGGCCGCACCTTACTTGCTGGCTGCTCGTATTCAATCTTTTTCTCCTACTCGCCCCCATGTCCTTCTCCACCGTCTCCCCGGTCTCCGCTCGGATCTGAATCCTCGATCGAGAGTTCCATTGCTCTGTTCCCTCACTTCCCTGCCCGGCCCACTACGGATTTAAGTACGTTCCGTACTCGCACAAGCCAGTAGACTTTTTTTCTTTTCTTTCATAGCTAGTGAATATGCGTTTATTGCAGCGGTGGGGACACGAAAGGCAAGCCAGGGCATTCCCAGGTACTACGGTATGTATCTATCGTGATGATGCTAAGGTCATGCCCTGGGCCTACTGCAGCTGCCTAACCCCAGCCTTCCTCCCTCCCTCACTGCGTGCTGCTGCACGGTGCGTTCAGTACCCGTGCCACACCTCCGATTTTCTTCAGCCGGCTGGACCTCCGATTTTCTTCAGCCCAGCCGTCTGCACTGCGTGTCTTCCTCCTCCTTCCCCGCCCTCCTAGCAGCTGAGGATCACGCCACCTGCTCCTGCACTGCACTGGCTGACGGGGTTGGCAGGGACCAGTCGATATTTTCCTGTCCGGTCTGATTGATTGGCGCCTGGTGATGCCGTCGAGAAGCTCCCGCTTGCAAGTCTTGTTGGTTCTCGCCCCGTTGCGCCACACTTGGTTCGGGATCGTGATGCGTGCCGCGCTGCCCAGGCCCGGTAATTCCGACACGACCGCCGCTAGATTTACGTAAAAGATTGGCCTTGTGCATGCCGTGGCCACCAGCGACCGGCCTCGGCCTCCCGTGGGTGGCCCCCGGCAAGCACGGCGACTGCTGGGGCCTGGCCTCTTCTGGCGCCTTCTCAAGCCATCAAAGCCTGTTTGGAGGCTTCATTGTCGTGTTCTGCTGGCCAGTGAGAGTGGGATTGCGCGCCACGGTTCATCTCGCAGCATGACCGCAGACTTTGTCGTCGTGAGGGTGTCCGTCAGCACTACAGCAGACAACCCGTGTGCTACTGCCGTACATCACACCATGGCGTCTTCCCGTCGGGTGAATATATCGTGCAATTTGTGAGACGGGACCCGTCGAAAGCTTGTGAAAGCCAGCCAGCCCAAGCACTGCGGAATCGCAGCGCACCGCTCCAGGAAAAGAGCACGCACCATCCTTCCAAGTGTCTTTGGCACTGCGAGCTGAGCCATCGTGTGCGCGACCCGAGCGCAGTCCAGCCCTTCCTGACTATTACATGTACGCACCCGCGTAGTGTAAACACACCCGAGACCAGCAGCAGATCCATGACCCACAGCCCTCCGGTGCTACTGCGGCCCTCCTGCCCAGCAATTACAGGGCTTATCAGCGAGGGCCCTCGACAACGACACGCATCGTTTCCTCCTATCCCTGAGAGACGCCGCGTGAGCTAGCCTCGCCCCGATGCCTGTGCACACAATGTGCGACAGTCAGTCAGATGGCTGTCCGCCGCGCCATCTCCTTGACGAACTCGGGCCATGAAGGGCACCAGTCCTCGTACCCGGGCCTCGTAGTGATGAACTGGCCCGGGCAGCCGAGCTCGAAGCACTTCTTGCTGAGCTGCCCGATCTCCACGAAGCCACCCGCCGCGCTGTGCGCCACGGCGATCGACTTCTTCCTCAGGGGCCGCGGCAGGCGCGAGAAGCCCTGCGTCACGGCCGGCGCGTTCCACTGGCGCGAGGCGTTCTCAAAGGCGACGATGTAGTCCGCCGCGAGGTAGAAGATGGGGTCGACCACCACGCCCGGGTTGTAGATGACGATGGCGGTCGAGTTGGGCGGCGGCGATGGCGCTGCCACCCCCGGCGGTGGCCGTGCTGATGCCGGCGAGCGGGGAGACGCAGGGCTGGCGGTCGATGTTGGCGATGCGGCATCAAGCTCTGCGGCTGAGACGTCGTTCGCTTCGGCACCCTCGTCCGCGTCGTCCCCTGCTTGCTCAGGAGCAAGATTCCGGTTGAGAATTGTCTTGGTGGAATTCGCCAGCGAGGTCATGTACTGGACAAATACCGTACTCGATGGGACCTCGTCGAAGAAGATGCCGTCCACCACGATGGTCTGCAGGGCCAGGTCAGTTGTTGTAGATACCATGTACCCGAGCCTTGGGCCCTCCCCGGCCCCCAAACTCCCCCTTCCCGAGGGCTGTTCTGTCTGAGACACGCGGCGGCAGACGGGTACTTCAACGCCGCAAATGGACGGCAACGGTGGGAAAAACATACCTTCCCATCCTCCCTGCGCTCTGAAGCGTGCGTCCACCCGCGGTACGCGCTCACCTCGGCCACGAGCTCGTCCAGCAGCCTCTTGCCGTAGCTGCAGTGGACGTAGCCAATGACCTTGACGTTTGGGGCTGCGGTCAGCCTGGCCAGGGCCTCGATGTAGTTGGCATCGGGAAGGATGTCGGGTCCTGGCCCGTTGTTCGGGTTGACCACCACGAGAAAGTCTAGCTCGGGATGGGAGTCGGCCGCCACGTAGAGCGGTTCCCAGGCCGTCGGGAACGGGTAGATGTACAGCGGCACGAGCACAAAGGGCTTGGGTTTTGAGCCCGGGGCCGAGGTGGCCATCACTGCTCGCTCACGTATGTTGCGGTTGCCGAGAGGGCGGCGGGCGTTGTTCTGGAATTTCCTCGTTGGGCGGGCAGGAATGTGGTGAGGAGGGAGGTTGCGGATGGTCAAGATCGGCGCAAACGATTCGGCTGCTACAGGTCTGCTAGGTACTGTAGGTCGAACATGAGGTGGCTCCCTTCTCTTTGTCTTTCACAGATAAAAAAAAAGCCTGATGCCATGGCTGTACAGCCACTTCGGACTGGGCCACGGACTCCTCTATTTTTCCTCTCCTCTCCTCTGCTCTGCTCTGCTCGCCCCCCTCCCCTCCCCTTTCCCTAAGCCCACAGGCCGGTCTCCATGCATAAAAGTAATTAACCGGTCCATCGGTTGATCAGCCAGCCAGCCCAGTCAGTCAGCCAGCCAGTGAATCAATCAATCGACCTACATCTGCCGGGCCTGTCAACCATACATGATGCTTGATATGCCGCCGCCAAGACACGGGGCAAGGCTTGGGGTAGGCAGATAGATAGATCTAGATGCCTTATCACTGTCACGAGTAGGATTCGGTGCTGGACCGTGTGGGTAACTAGTTAGTTTCTGCTAAGTCAAGCACAACTGAGTCGCAGTCGAAGCACAGCAGCACGACGCCACTGGCCGTCGACCCCGCCCAGAGCTGCCTCCGGTGCAACCAATCCTCGACCTCGTCAGCCGTCTTTCTAGGCGTCCGGCTTGGCCTCCGCTACGGCACGGTACGGTTGAGTTTTTCGGGAGCTTGGGGCCGCGACGCGATAGTGCACTATGTTTATTGATTGACATGCAAATGTCATGGCCGCCCAGAATAAAGTCGGCACACCCGCACATTACAAATTTTTTAAGATGGCCTAAGCTCGCATGCTGGCATCGCCATGAAAACCCGTCTCTGTGATGTAAGTCCCCAACATTTTATGCACCAAATCAAAATGCTACTGTTTATACACGGTGGCCGCTGTCCTCGCGGAGGCCGTCTATCCGGTCTGAGCCATACCGCTTTACTGGCCCTCGGTCGTGTACGTGTCTCCGTTGCAGTACTGGACCCACCCACTGAGGTTCATGTACTTGAGGACCGTGTTGAAGCCCTCGCCGTTGTCGCTGGTCCCCTTGTCACAGCTGCTGCTCACGGTGCTAGTAGAGAATGCCTTGACGTCCGTATCGCCGTCACCGGCGGGATACTCGATGTTGAAGACAGGCTTGTCATTGTCGGGGAAGGCAGAGAAGTCCGCGCACTCGTTGTACTGCACGCACTGTTCGTTCACCGAGAAGTGCACGACGTCGATGACGCTGTTGATGATGGCGGCGGCGTTCTTGAGGCCTGTGATCATGCCCTTGTCCGCGGCCTCCTTGGCCAGGAAGCGCATGAAGTCGACCGAGTCTTCCTCGCTCAGGTCGAGCCCGTTCTCGTTGTCGTAGCCGTCCACGTTGTCCGGGTCGATGGCGTTGCAGCCCATTTCGGCGGCTATGGCGATGCGGTCCGTCATGATGTCGCGGACATTCTGGCTGTCCAGCTTGAGCCAGTACTCGCCGGGCCAGCCGTCCAGCTCCTTGCCCTTGTCGTCGTCGTGGAACCTCCACGAGTCGGGGCGGTTCGGCTCGTAGGACCCGGCGCTGAAGTAGCAGATGACCGTCATGTTCCACTTCTGCAGGTCGCGGACGACGGTCAGGTTCTGGTGGAGGAACATGTCGATGTCGTAGACGGTCACCTGTGGGTTGCTCGTGTTGGTGGGGGAGACGTTGCCGTTGTCGTCTACCGAGAGGGTCTCGCTGAGCACGATCTGCCACTGGGAGTTCACCGTCAGGTTGCTCGCCGGGGTGGGGAAGGTGCCGTTCCCCGGGCCGGTTGGCTGGCCGCCATTCCCATTGTCATCGTCGTCGTCGCCGCCACTGTTGCGGAGCCCAAGGCCGAGCCCGAGACCAAGTGCCAGTGCCAGTACTACGATGACGGCGGCAGCGACAAGGGCCCACTTCTTCCAGCCGAAGCGGCGATGGGCCTTGTGGCCATCGACAAGCTGGGGCTTGTCATCGGAGATGGACTGGGTGGCTCGCTGCGAGTCTCCCATGTTGGGGGTCTACGTGTGCAGCAGTCAACCGACTGGTGCAAGGGCTGTGACGGGCGGTGGGAAGCGGCGGTCGAGGACCGAATCGTAAGCAACGCGGCGTGGAGGTAAATGAGGGAGGATGCGGCTGGCAACGATGGGCACCAGCAGTAATGATGCGTGCGGGACAAAGAAGAGACGCCGTGCAGGGCGATCACCAGCCGGAACCAGGAAGTTCTTGAAGGTCTTGGACAGAGGGCAGAGGGCAAAGCGCGGAGGGAGAGAATGCGGTCGAACGGATCTGGCCGGATGATCTAGAAGAATTGGGCATGAGGCAGGGCAGCATCACCATACGGGTTGCATCGTGAGAAGCTCAGAGCACAGCATAGCCACAAACGACGGGCGTAGGAGAGTGACAGACACCAGCGCAGGTGCAGGTACTGGTGCAAGTGCAGGTGCAGGCGGAAATGCAGGCGCAGTTGGGGAACGAAGATGCCGTGCTCACCTACCTCCTGGCAGTCCAGGCTAGCTGATTTGCTGGCTAGCTGAGGCCGGGAGATTGGTTGGGATTATTGCCCGTGCCCGTGGCTGACACTGGCCTCGACCGTCCGGTTCGGTCCAGCTCAGCTCAGCTCAGCTCAGCTCAGCCTGGCCCGGCACGGCACATTACAGTTATTACTCCTACCTAGGTAGGTAGCAGGGTAAGCAGAGCACCCAGCCATACGGTAGCAAGGAGTGCTAGAGCTTGTTGACGTTGGCCATAGAGCGCACTGTAGGACGGGTATTGCGTGCCCCGAGACAAGTGGCAGGCAGACTCGACCGAGGGTTCTGACAGGAGAAGTTTGGTAGCCAGCAGGCTAGCGCGCGGGTCAAAGAGCGAGAGCAGCCCCGAGCGAGTCCGCATACGGAAAGGAGGCCAAAAGCCAAAAAATGTTAAAATGGAATATTCGGAAGAGGTCGAAATTAGGTGTGGAAGGAGGGAAGGAAAAAAAGGGACGGGCCTGCAGGGGGCACGGAACAGGAAAGGGCGGTGGATGACAAAGAGGAAAAAAGCACGGTTCTGGCCTTGGGTCAGGTCAGTGCGGCACCGCAGTAGGCAATAGTATGGGGCCTGCCTGGGGTCTGGGGGGGGCAGGGGCCCAGCCTGGATCTCCGAAGCATTGAGCTCACGACCCACCGTCCTGCCATGACGGGCCCACAGCTCGACTCACGATATGCAACTATCCAGATGACAGGGCACCTCTCCCTCGCAATGTACCACAAGGTACCTCCCGCCCACAGTTTGGTTGGCTGCTGCTCTACCCGCCCGCCTGGGCATGGGCCCACAACACGGGCACACACGCATGGATGGACGGCATGGCATCCCATGTACCTTTCCAAAAAAGCTCGGATCATTATCCCAATATCATTTCTTCTTACTGCATTCTCTCTCCAGTTGACAAAGCATGCAGTCCCGTTTTAGCCTGCATTTGTTTCAAGGGTCCTGCTTACTCTGCCTCTCTGCCCGCCTTTCTGCATCTCTGCTGCTTGGCTGTCTCCTGGCTGTTGTTGCTGGCTCTCGGCTCTCGCCCGCAGCACATCGGCACCAGCACGAGCAACGCAAGCAGACCCAGTCCTGGTTCTCGTCGTCGTCGCCGCCCCTCCCCCTCCACCCCTGATGTGCTCTCCTCTTCCTCACCTCCTCCCCTGCTGCCTGGACTCTGGGCGCCCGTATTCAATCGCCAAGCATTCAATCTACGCTCCCATGCCGACACGTCACCTCCATGGCCAACCACTATTAACCATTGTACCCCTGCTCGCGACACGACAAGACATGCCATCCCATACCACGCCATGCCATGCCTGCCATAGTGGCCCGATGGCCCAGTGGGCCTAATGGCGCCAGTCAGTTCACCGTGCTACTGCGTGTCGAGTCGCAGGCATCTCGCGGCCACACATTTCGCTTGGGGCAATTCCAAAAATACCATGCCGCTAGAACTGCATTGCACACGCAGACACGCTCCCACGCGCAGGCGACGAGCCGGCCTGATGAGACGGGTCGACAACATCAACGACAGGACGTCGTTGACTCGTTGACGACGTGGGCTGGAGCCAGATCCTGCGCCCGACAATCGATAGCGCCTATCGAAACACCTTCCAGACCCGCGCCAGACGAGACCACTCCAAGGCTGTAGCAGACCACACCGCCGGGAATTGGCACAGCGACTTGGACCTCAAGTCTCCAGGCTGGAGACGAAGAAGCCGAAGCCGAAGCCGAAGAAGCCCAGGTGGAAGCCGGATTAGAACTGGTCGGGGTGTACAACCAGCTCAGTATCGCACCAGCCCGTTGATACTAAGCAGTAGCTATCCTGGAATTACCAGCAAGTCGCACGATTGTCCTCCTTTTTTTTCCCCCATTGCTCCCAGCCCCACGGTCACGGTCTTGGCCTCG
Source organism: Diaporthe capsici (assembly GCA_013364905.1). Taxonomy (NCBI): domain Eukaryota; kingdom Fungi; phylum Ascomycota; class Sordariomycetes; order Diaporthales; family Diaporthaceae; genus Diaporthe; species Diaporthe capsici. Next base: position 54,405 of record WNXA01000016.1, read on the forward strand.
GACTCGGCGTGGCCCTTGCTCATTTATTTTCGCAGTCTGTTTTCATCGAGGCTGAGCGGGCACGGTCGGTGCTAAAGTAGCCGTCGTCTTGACCCCTGGCTTGCCCCTGGGTCTATCCGTCACCATCAGAGCAGATCACCCGTCGCCGTCACCATCACCATCACCACCATCACCAAACCCAGCTCAGCCAAGCCCAGCTCGCTCAGCCAGCGCGTCCGAGCAACAACTATCAACTATAGAGCAGCGAGTATAGGCCACGCCGGCGGCGCCCTTGTTGTCCCTCACAATAGGCAAACTGGCGTAGTGGTTGCCACCCATGCCGAGCCCCAGGATCATCACCTTCCCGCTAGACTTGGTCCTTGTATCCGATCATCTCCAGCGACTGGGATGCGTGCCGGGCCACCCGCTTTGTTCTACCATATGCGCATTGCGCGTGGGTCCATCCATCCCTCAGATTTTCTCTCTGCTGACCTCTCTCTCACTCCCATCCCATGTGGGTTACGAGGTCGTCTAGTTCGTCAGGTCCTGCAAGTGGTGTAGCGTGTGCCACCATCATGGCCCTCGGTCCTCGTGCGGCATCCCGTCTCCCGGTCGTCCATTCGGTTGCCACGCTCACTAGCAATCCTGCCCATCGGGTTCCCATATGGTGCACCTACCCTGTTCCGTACGGCTGGCCTAGTCTTGTTTCCATCTGCTCGTCACCACCGACCGTGTACCTCACTACACCTCACCTCACCTCATCAACCCTGCCTGCCTTGCGTGCCCCCGGCCCAGCCCAGCCCGGCCCCTGTTCTAACCGTCTGCGTACTGTAATTGTAATTACAGTACAGCACGGTCGGTCACTTCAGTAGCAAGCAGTACTTGCTCTTCACTCCTATTTTCTTCCCTTTCCCTACCTCGCCCCCAGTCCCTGTCGCTAGCTAGTGCCGGCTCCTTTCCGCCCCACATCCTCCTGCTGCCACAATTTCTCTTTGTCTGTCCGATCGTTTCGTATTTGTTGCTGGGACGAACATGCTTAGGCGCCTGCTCTTGGGCCCTTCCTACCCCTTCCCATCCTCGGATCACAAGCGGCGGCCCTAACCTCAGCCGCGCCAGCTGGGTCATCCCGACGCCGGCGGGCGGATCAAGCGCGGGTGCAAGAGCAGCAGCAGCGTGCGTCTCTTGACTCCATCGGATCAGGCAACCTCCAAGTTCCTGGCCATCTAGCTGCCACGAGGCTTTTGCCTGCGCTGCACGGCGCTCACCTCGCTGCAGCCAAGGGGGGGGGGGGTGGGGCCAGGGGACCATGCCATCCATCAACTTCCTTATAATACCCTCCGCCTCGCGGATGAAACCCTGTTTTTATTTTTTGTTATAATCCTCATCACTCGCTATTTCCTCGACTGCACATCAGTCTTGGGACAACTGCCTCGCATTCGCTTGGCCACACTCTCGTTATCAACCCAACCCACCTTCGTTGTTCACTCGTTGTCGACGTTGTCGTTATTGTGTCTTATCCCCTACAACATTAATATTGTGTCTCTGGATCTCGACTGCCCCCGGATCCTGAGCCAAGCAAGACCTACAAGATGAAGCTTTTCTCCAAGGCTTCCGCCCTGTTGGCGCTGCACGCAAGTGTGGCCGCCGCTGCGAACTCCGTCGCCAATACCATCCTGGTCTTTGCCAGAGACTCTGCCTCCGCCAATGTTGCCACCCTAGGGCTGCAAGGTTACGGCATCCCGTACCAGACCGTCCTCGTGCCTCAGACTGGTGCCGCACTGCCTGTTCTCAACTCCTCCGCCACCCAGGGCAACTATGGCGGTATTCTCGTGCTGAGCGAGGTCTCATACCAGTACTCGACTGGCTTCCTGAGTGCCCTCAACGCTTCGCAATGGCAGGCTATGTACGACTACCAGACCGCTTTTGGTGTGCGCATGGTCCGTCTGGACGTGTATCCCACCCCTGACATGGGTAAGTCCGCGACTCAGATCGTGACACTCAAAGCCTCTCACACAAGTTCGTCTCTGACATTTTATCTTCCCACACAGGTGTCACCACGTACATTGCCGGTGCTGGCTGCTGTGATGCCGGTGTCGAACAGCTCATCAGCTTCAATGACAGCTCAGCATTCCCCGGGGCTAACATCAAGACCGGGGCAACCGCGAGCACTGCAGGCCTCTGGCACTACCCAGCGCAAATCACCAACAGCAGCATCGCCACCGCCATTGCCAAGTTTGCTCCTGGGGGCTCTTTCACTGCCGACTCAACCGCAGCTGTCATCAACAAGATTGGCGGCCGCCAGCAGATGGTCTTCTTCATCAGCTGGGCTACTGACTGGTCTCTGACCTCCAACTACCTGCAGCACTCGTACATCAACTGGATGACCCGTGGTCTCTTCGTAGGAAAGCGCAAGGTCTACCTGAGCACACAGGTCGATGATATGCATCTTGCGACGGGCCTATACTACCCCAACAACACCAACTTCCGCATCCGCACCCGGGATCTTGACGCCCACAAGGCTTGGCAGACCGATATCAACACGCGTCTAGCAGCCGGCTCCAACTACTTTGTTGAGATTGGCCACAACGGTAACGGTGATATTGACAATGCCACCAGCCAAACCAGTGGCGCGACTCTGTGCACGCCTGCCTACGCTGTCGACTACGACTCCCCCCCTGACACAGCGCTCGAGTTCCAGAAGCCCCTGGGCTCCGGCAAAGACCTGTGGCCCGCCGAGTTTAAGAACTACACCTGGAGCCTGCCCTGTGCCCAGCTGGACCCCATCGCCACCTGGTTCCAGAACAACAAGGACGTTTTCGCTGCCGTCTCGCACACCTTCTCTCACGAGGAGCTCAACAACGCTACCTACTATGATGCGAGCCGCGAGATTTACTTCAACATCGCGTGGATGAAGCAGATTGGCATTTCCGCTGGCAACAAGTTCTCTGCAAACGGGCTCATCCCTCCCGCCATCACTGGTCTGCACAACGGTGATGCTATCAAGGCATGGATGGACAATGGCATCAAGTTCGTGGTCGGTGACAACACCCGCCCCGTGCTGCGCAACGCGAACCCCTTCTATGCTCTCACGACAACCGTCGCCGGCAACGGCTACGCTGGTCTGACCGTCATCCCTCGCTGGGCAACAACCATCTACTACAACTGCGACACGCAGACCTGCACCACCAATGAATGGATCGCGACTTCTGGTGGCTCCGGCACCTTCACTAACCTGCTCAACGATGCCAGGACTGTCAATACTCGCTACCTTCTCGGTCTTCACCCGGATCCTTACATGTTCCACCAGGCCAACATGCGCTGGGGCGACACCGACCAGATCACCGTCGGCAACCAGTCCGGCAGGCTTTCCCTGATGCAGATCTGGGTCGAGACCATTACCCAGGAGCTGCTCCGCCTGACCAACTGGCCTGTCAGCTCCCTGAAGCATGATGCCCTTGGCCAGCTCTTCCTGGACAGGGCCACCCTTGAGTAAGTGACTCCCCTCCTGGTCGTACTCTTTTTCCCACCTTGGCGGTTACCTTGCTAACTTTATCCCCTTAGTGCGTGCAACCCCAACCTCAAGTACAACTACTCTGACGACGGCAAGTCTATTGTCTCGGTCACCGTCACGACCAACGGCAATGCATGCGCCGTCAAGGTGCCTGTTACTGTCCCAGCCACAGCGACCTCTACGGCTGGTACCCTTGACAAGGTCGGAACCGAGCCAGCCATCTACTGGACTCAAATGTCCAGCGCGCCAGTGACCTACACTCTGAGCGCACCCGTTGCTGTCTAATTCTGTGGTACCTGGACCATGGTGTAAACCGAGAAATTGAAAAAAAGGGTGGTTGTGGATTTCAGCGGGTGTCGGATAAAATACAGCTTACTATTTTCTTGTCATTCGCTCAACTATTTTAACTAAAACAATTTATAAGCGTGGTGGAGGGAGTATAAAATCTGGTCAACTCATTGGATGTGTTCAACGGCCGCATAAGGGTATGGGTTACTTGCCGAACGAGACAAAGCGTTCGACCAAGCTTGTCAAGCTTGTATGGGATCATGGGATTGGCGTCTCAATAGCGGCTAATATTAATGGCTTCATTCGTTAAGTGCATCGATCCGTTGCCCATGGTAAAGAGGGAGGATCTTGTGACTGTGTAAAGATGTTGCATGGCACTGGGCCGTTCCGCAAACAGTTCTTGTTACTTAGCCCATCGGGCCGCTCTGAAGCTTGCATCTCTGGGCGTCTGGCATGAGGATGATGAGGCTATACACGAGGTCACAAGACCCATGTGTCACCGACATCGACGCTTCGTTCGCACCTACCCTGCCCGTTTGCAGTTGACGACAAATGCCCCCACCAAGCTCGGTGATGTGCAGCGCGATTCCCCGCCAGGGCCGTCGCCACACTCGGTTGTGGACCGTTGTTGATAGAATAGCTCATGAAGCGGAGGGCGCGAACTGCTTGCAGCCGCTCGCCGTCGATAGTGACATGACCTTGACAGCTACTGCGGCGGCCGGAAACGGTAACGCCTTGTGGCGTTCTCACGAAGCTCAGCCTCTAGTTCCTGGGTCAGGTCTCGGCAGCCACTAGCCTCCGCTACAGGGACAATTCCGGTGATTATTTCGGGAGCTTTGTGGACACAAGACATGGCTCGTGATTGCGCGTCCGAATCACTAGTCTACGCCAGGCGGGAAGAGAAGCGATGCCATCACAACCAGCTAACAGGCATTTCCTAGCCATTGCACGAGGCACTGGTAGTCGGAGGGCCCGACATTCGGAGATCAGGGGACAGAGACCGGCCAAGACCATTGATTGCTCGGACCTGTCGAAGGGGATGCCAACCTGTTTGATTTGGGGGACTTGAGGTGAGGTTAGTGATGGTCTTTCTGTCTCCTTTCGTCCTTGACTCTGCTTCCCAGCTGAGCGAGAGCGGAATATTACTCCGGTACCTATGGCCTTCTCTGTATCTGTCGAACTCCACCCGTCGACTGAGGCGATGGTGGTCATTTATTGTCCCTTCCTATCTGTTTACATGCTTATGCTGGGTACTAGCAATGGCCACTGTGTTTTGTGGATGGGCACCGCATCCGACACCATACTCTATACCGGGGGGGTCTGGGGTCCTTCTCAGCGGCTTTGAGCCATTCAGTCACCGCTCAACAGCTTTAACCCGCGGGTGATCAGGAGGCGAGGTTGGACCGTTTATTTTCCTTCGTGGTTTAAAAGACTAAATGGTTCAAAGGCCAGCCAACAGTTTGTCTATATACAAGCAGGTTTAACGCGGTTTATATACACAGTGAGCGTGAGAGGAAGTCGCTCTTTCTGCAATAACAAATCACCAACTCAATGAACAGAGCAGAAAAGAATGGAAAGGAATTTTGAAAAGATACTTTTAAAGGAAGAGGGATATTCAAGCAGAGTCCTCCAGAAAAGATCTCACCAGAATTTTGGCCCAGAATTTGAATCCGTTTCGGACAGGTTGAGTGCCTTCACCTTTTCCACCTGTTTCCCTTTAGTAAGCTTTCCTTCCTTTAAATCGCTTGAGGAAATTTGAACCGCTTACACTTTTCAAATTGTGGATGTAAAACGGTCCAACTTCCCCTCCTGGTCTCAAACCCCTTATACACCCCTCATCTAGGCGGTACAGCTGCGGTAAAGAGGGACACCACCGTGATAGGCGGCATGCGCATATTCAACCACTTCTATCTAGATGCGACACTATTCCCTCGTGACCAATCCTTCTGTCGTATATGCTTTAGTCCCTCGGTCTGATTTTCTCTCCCTCGCGGTTGGCACAAAAGTGCCGACAATCAAGGACGAGGCAACCGAGCAATTCATTGAGCTGATCGGCCCAGTTGATGGCAAACACCATCAAAGCGAAGTGGACGGGTCCGTATTGAGATATGTCCTGGACACCGGTTTGCTCAGACGCCTGTGTTTGCAATGACCAGCGCTTGTCTCTTTCCACACGGTGCGTGCCGTTTGTAATAATGTGTTGTTCGAGTGGAAACATAAGTCCGTGTACCCACTTAAGCACCACTCCCGTCACGCACATAAGAGGACGTATTGCCGGCAATTTACATGTTCTGTTCAGCTTATACGATTCAGACCTAATATGCCAAACCTGGAGAGTTGAAGTAAGTGTTGTTTAGACCTGCAATTGATTGGAACTCGATCACGGGTGTGAGTGCGCGCGAGGGGGGTGGTGCTTGGGTGCTTTTCTACATGGGCTTATAGCTCACACGCCTGCTCTTGTCGCGAATTTGCGAGGAACATGGAGAGTTCCCAGGACATTCCCGTCCCCATCCCCCAGAATGTCACTGCAGACCCGGCATGGGATGATGTCGTTCCATCTGCGTGCGTCGGTGGGTGTTTGCCTATGGTCTCCGTGTCTGCGTCTCCGTGATATACTAGTATGCACATGGTTGTTTAACCCATCCCTCTGTGGTTGGCTTTGACGAGGCACACGGACGATCAATAGTAATTGCTTGAAATACGGCAGCGCCTTTTGATGGACGCATCGTCATGTTTGACGAGCACTTACATGAATGGATTGGTGGATTCAAAGGCAGGATCACATGCTAGCACAGGAAAGTCTCAAGAGAGACTGGTCTCGTCAAACAAAAATAAATGGTGCTGGCCGTTCACATCAGGCGAGGAAACCGCAGAAACTCGGGCGATAGGCTACCCACGTCTAAGCAGGCAGAAGACGTGAGTAACTGTAGGCCCCCTGAGTAAACTTCTTATAATCTTACTTAGTCTCTTCATATATGTATAAGTATATACAACAGATGGCTTGGATGAGTAGAGATTATCATCTATATATGAATGTGCCTAGGCTGGCTCATTTCTGAGTGGGTTGTCTGTTAAAGTCAGCCACTGTTGAGTCCAACCAGAGCAAGTGCCAGCCTTTGTTAATTATATACTGATTCGATGGACCATGATCAATAAATAGGAGGCTGAAACAGAGTATTTCACAACGAGAACAAAGTGAATTGCAGCGTTACCGCCGCATCACCATCTCTTCCTCCCAGCTCAGAAATCTTCCAACAACGCATTTAGAGCTCCTAGCAGGAATTTTGGAACGTGGAAATTCCACACTGAGTTGCGGGCCAGGCTAATGGGACAGTCTGTACAGGCACAATTGAAGATGCAGCATTGAAGTTGACAAAGCAGTATGTTCGCATACTGTGTGGTATGGAAGAAATACCATCGACTTCCATTTTGCCCTACATGCTGGAGTGATTCCGGACTCAATATCTCCATTGGTCCTCATGACCCATCAACCACCCGCATGGACTGGACGTGTCCTACCCGCCCAGAAACCTGCTTATTGGACATAATGTACTCCCTGCCGATGGCCGAGACGCTACATGACGAATCGTATGCGACGAACTTGCACGATAAACTTGCTATCGTGCCATACAGGTTGACTTGTTGCCATGATCCGTATGTTTGGATATGATGGTATGATATCACCTAGAGCTCTGCTTCCCTGCAACGTAAAACCATTGTCGAGAATTGCTGGGATAGAACAAGTATCATACCAGGCCGAAGGAAGGCGCACAAATTCAGTGGCCCATGAGTGAGTCACAGGACAATTTTGATCGCAGAGCTGCCATCAATACCATTCAACATACCGACTGCCCAGCGAGCATGCCTTTTCTACCGAAGCCGTTCCAATAGATAGCAACCGCCGCGAGTGAAAAATCGCAGAACGCTCGATGACTAGTACTCGTTGCAGTAATAGAGGGGACAAGACAATGTCAAGTATGATGAATTCTATGTGTTGGGCGACTGGGGCCTGTCAGACCGGTCAAGGACGACGAACAGACGAAGGTCCCGAATATTGAGTGAAAAATCGCGCAGGCCTTATCATGCGTCTATGCTGTTGTTCATGATAAGGGAGGGTACATCAAGAGGCTCTTTCACACGAGTGATTGATTACCTCTGTTGATCCGGATGACCAACATGAGCCTCCAGCCTACTTGCACTCAATCAGGCACCGGTGCCCCTTGGGCTCAGTGAAAGCAATCATCTCAGGCTCCATGTCCTTCTCTGACATGCCTTCCAACGAAGACATTCGAGCTGCCGGGAATGCGCGAAAGAAACAGGCCGTACCCAGGCGCAGCTCGGTCCTGGCCAGATGGACACCCAGGCATACTATAGACGAAAGGGTCAGCCATTCCTGGAAAATACAGTAGGAAGACCTTGCTTTAGTAGTTTATGATACGAGCAAGACCATTGACAAGCACTCTGAGAGGACCGGAGATCCGAGGAAGGCGTGACAAGGCCCGGATCGCATTGATTACTTACCTCGTGCTCCCCCACCCCAAACCATCATCACTTGTTTCATCTCATTTGTCGGACTTGCCCATCGGGCTGGGTCAAACTCGTCTGGCCTTGGGAAGACCTGCGGGTCGCGTTGCAAGCTGTACGCTTGACAGCTCACGGTCGATCCGCCTGGAATGTGGCGCCCGGCGATGGTCGCTCCTCCGGGAGGTACCATTCTCAAGAGACCTGTCGCAACTGCAGGATAGACACGTAGCGTCTCCTCAATGACCTGATTCAAATAGCCCAGAGACTTGAGATGCGTGTCGTCGAAGTTCTCTGGTAGTTGATTCAGCTCTTGCAGAAGTATGGCTTTTACTTCTGGCCTCTGACAGATGGCCCAGGTCAGATAGGTTAGAGTATTTGCGGTGGTATCGGTGCCGGCCACAAGGAACGTAAGAGCATTGCTTCTGACCTCTTGCCAGCTGAGCTTCTCTTCGCTTTCTGCCAAGAACAGTCTCGTGAAGAAGGATTGTTTGGGGTTGTCCGCGTCCGCCATGACGGCCTGTCGATGCATTTCGAGCATTTCATCGGCGCGCCTGAAGGTCTGCTTTCTGGCCTTGCAGGCTGCAGTCACAATCCCGAGCGGTACGTGTTCGGCAAGCTTGATAATGAAAGGCAGTGTGAGTCGTAGAGCAGCCAGTACCGCGCCTCCATTGCCTAGGTCGCTGGTGAACGCATCTTTCTAAAGTCGGCATCACGTTAGGGATGCCATCAAGATGCGCGCGAGCTTCTGCACACTCACCTTGCCTTTCTCAAGGATCCCGAAGGACTGGCCAAAAGTCAGCTCCCCTGTGATCTCCGAAGTCATGAAAGTCCACCACTTGTAAATGTCTGCAGCTCCTCTCTCCTCCGTCTCCTCCTTCATCCTCTGGACCGTCAAGGCGACTTTCGAGTGGACCGATGACCACATCTGGGACACCGAGGTCTCCGAGAGGCCGGGAGCCAGGAGCCGTCGTTGTCGCCTGTGCAGCTCGACATCGGCAGTGCTGAAGATGGAGGGCGCGGGGGAGTCGGTAATGGTTTCATACAGCGGAGACTTGACAAATGTCTCCTTGGTGTTGTATATCTGCCTGAAGGCCGACGCGTCGTTGAAGCACACTTCCCTAGGGCCCACCCTCACAACTGGCCCTGCAAAGGTGTGAGGATTCGAGCATGACGATCCGTCGACTGTCTAACGGAAAGGTACTCTCAGACGTACCGTATTTCTGGAAGAGAGAGTGTATGTATTTGGGCTGCTTTCCTCTGACGAACTCGACCAGGAACTCGATATTTGTCCATCTGGAGAGCCAGGTACCGGGAAGATTCGAAATTGGGTCATGCCTGGAGCGGACCCACAGCTACTCACTCCCCTGTCAGATGACTGCTGAGCTCGTGGGACAAGTCGTCCATAGATGGAAGCAGGGTAAGCTCACGTAGAGGAATGTGGCAGCAGAGATGAAGCCAAACAGCACGGTGGTGAGGCTGCTGGCGCCCATTGGAGCGCCACCCATTGCTTGAACACCACAAGACTGTACTGGCGGTTTAGTGCTGCGATGTGCTGCAGGGAGGTCCGGACTATCGTGTGAGTCGACGTCACGGGTTGCGAGCAAGTGTACAGCAATAGATGGCAGAGACCAGCAACCAACGGGTACGTGTTTCGATGTGCTACCCTACGCAGCTGGCTGAGTGACTGCCGGCCGCCATTGACGTCGCCCGGGTCCCGACCGCCTGTTTTCACAGAGGCGTTGGTCCTTCCCTGCTTACTCTGAACTCTATTTCCCACTTGCCCCTGACTAGTCAGTCCAGGATAGCTAATCACAGATGAGAGCGCACCTCCACCGCCCCATGTGGCCGCGCTGGCAACGCTGCAGACTGCCACTCCAGCTTCCAGCTTACCTCCCAAGACTGTGTGTACCGTAGTAGTCTAGTATGGCAGCATGTCGAGCACACGAGCTGTCACAAAACCTAACTTCCGTATGTGGGTACTCGCAGACGACTGGGTCCCACGACCCCGAAGCTTCACTGTCGTAAATGCCACCACAGCGGCCCCGTCGCGCCGCGAGAGACACCGAGAAAAGGGCCCTGCCCCGAACAAGCACTTCCTCACGGCCGATCGATAGAGTTACCGCCGAACCGGCCCCGTCTTCTATGTAAAATAAATGCCAGAACAGCGAATTTTGACCGTTCCTGCCCGGACATTCTCGGTGCCACTCATGCGGCCACACACCAACACCGACGCCGGGCTCCGAATCCTCGCAGAAATGGATGGTGTATTCGCTTCGTGGGCGAGTCAGTCCCCCCCCGTCCGGGCCTCCGCAATCCGCCCTAGCTGCCAGCTCTAGGCATCCTCGAGGAGATCTCGATTGGTATTATGAACGACACGCAATTCAGATATAGACCTTCCCAGGGTAAAGCGCTTGGCCACATTATCTTCCGGCATGTCTGTCTGCTGTGTATTGTGCGGCCGACGCCGACGGCACAGCACTGGCAGACACGCCATGCACAGACATCTCAAGCGGGGGGCGTTGTGTCTTCACACGTAGTTTTTCCATTAAGGGAAAGAGGCGTCAGTAGCAACTTGGTCTGCAGTCTTCAACCCAGACGAACTTGCTGAAGTTGGCTAATTCTTCTCGATCATGTCTGCCAGGTCCGATTCAGAGATAGATAGCATTGCACCTGGGCCCACAACGCTCGTGCATGGCGAAGCCCATCACGGCTCCCGACTTGACAGTTGATCACCACTAATGCGAACTTTGCCGTAGTTGACAGGCTTGGGCCAAGCCAGCGGAAAGGTGGGCCACAACGGGCAAGACTGTCACTAGACTAGAGCACGGAGTAGACCGCCATATCCGTCATGCTCTAGGGACGCCGGGGCGCCCAGTAGCTCTGCGTGGCGTTGGATCTCGTTGGTCCCTGACGGGTTTGGCAAGTTAGCACTCCCTTTGACGTAAGAGGCCGAGCGGAGAGACGTCAGCCCACTCGCTGATAAGTCTGCTATCTAGTAACAATATTGAGTACACCTCGGTCCGTCCTGACGGGTGGATAAGTCGACTCAACCTCGCCGCCCTCGGTGGGCTTTTTCAGTACTATGTAGTGGACATGTGCAGACAGAGATGGGGATTCGTCAGTACGTAATGGTAAAATGCGAAAAAGAGGGATTCAGTGAGAGTCGACCCGCAAAAGCCGTCCGCCCACTATCAAGATTTCTTTGTTGCCCGTGGGTTCGTCCCGTAGGCGCAGGGTCCGAGTGGTCGTGGGCCGGGTTGCAGATACAAATACCGAGGAGCGGGCCGGCGGAGAAACCGGGTACTGGTCACTCTCGGCTTTGTGTCCAGTCCACCTCTGCGAAGAAAAAGATTTAATTAGTGCGGAGGCCTTCACAAGGTTGCCCGGCGCCACGCGCTGATTTTTTTCCGTGAAGAGCACACTGCGCCGTATCAACTGGCGCCGGCCTGCTCTCTTCTTGGCATGGGCGGAGACAAGGAGATGAGCCCCGTTGAGGCAAGCTCGAGGCAAGGCATCATGCACGCATGTCATTTGTGAGTGTATACCGCCTGGGTACGTGTATCCGGCGTTGACGCTTCTTCCGCTCAGGCCTCGCCGGTAGCGAAACCATCAGATCTCGAACTACGGAGCTTGACGAAGCCAATTCATCGGGGTGTGGGCAGTGCGCTGCAGGGCCGGCCAGCATGCAGGCATCCCAAGACGTGACACTTCCTGGCAGGCTGTGCAACGTTCAATGGACCCCTTGCGAGCACGAGCCCGCTGGACAGCAATATTACCGGTAATTACCCAAAGTAGGGGAAAGACAAGAGAATGCCATGCCCATGCCATGCACATGCAGCATTTCGCTGTCAGGTAGGTGGCTGGAGAGGACACACAAGTACAACCAACGCACTGGTCCCTCACGGGCCGGTATCCAATTGTGTGTACAGGAGACGTAGGCCCAGACACGTGAATCCAAATCTGGGGCGCGTAGAAGAAGCATACCGTAGTATGTGGAGAGAGTGCAAAACACAACTTTATCCCGGGACGTTTCCAAGGCTAACGAAAGTCTTACGATGATCATCAGATTCTTTAGATAGCGCCAACCTTGTCGTTACAGCCCATACCCTTCGTTCCGCGTTGGTTCCTCGGGGTTGCTTGCGTAGGCTGGCAGGTAATCCAATATGAGACGATCGGGGGAAGACGCATCAGTGCGTGGTGATGATGACGGGAGGACGAGGATTCGAAATGGGCCTAGGTCAGGGTCCTCAGCCCACTACCCACACCCCCATCTGCTGTGAGCTAGGCCACTGCCTGCCAATGTACGTTTGCAGAATACAGGGTCAGGCACGCAGTGACCGTGGCGTTCTCATACGCATGAGGTTTCCAGCACGTGGTAGCCAACACCCCCCCGCCCTCTGAACCCGGGGCAAGTCTCGTTGTGCTTCCGTGCAGTAGTCGGCCGCCATACAGCAGTAGTGCATCTGATGCATGCACGCACTAGTCGATTTGGTATGTGGCACTGCGGTACCACAGCAGCACATGCAAGTACCCACACTCCATGCGAGTCATGGCTGTCACAAAAAGCTGGGGGACGATATGAGAACCGATAGCCTTACTGCACAGCACGGCACCTTCAAGTGTGTGGCTGCCGTGGCGACAGACGGGGGCTTCCAGATTCCTCGCAGCTCAGGTCCGTGACGTTGCTGGCAAGCGAACCAGTTGCCGCCTTCTCTCGTCAATGCGAGGCATAGAGGGCCAACCCACGGGTCTGTGAAATCCAATCTTGAGCAAACGCACGGCTTGGACGTTGCCGACCAGGGAGGAACAGGGAGTGTGTGGGTTGCATCGGGGCATGACCCCCGGACGTGACAGGAGGGCTCTACCCTGAGCCGGCAGAAGCCCACAGGTTCGCGGGTCCATGAGTAATTCCCCGGGAGGTGTGCGTGCATGCAGGCTGGGATGCCGCCGTCACGGTCGGTCACGGCAGGCCGCAAAGTATGCTCGTTTCTGGTGTGGGTGGCCCTGTGGCATGGCATGTTGCGGCATGGCTTGAGCTGGTTGACGATGGCGTCGAGCTTGCGAGAGACAGAGAGAGAGAAAAAAGAGCGGGCGAGAGACAGAGGACCACCATCCAAAATGGGCTGAGGCCTGGCCGTGGAAAGGCAGGAATGGATGGCATCTAGACCACACAGCAAGGAACTGTACCGACCCGGCGAACGCTGCGCCTGGTCATTGATCTCCCTCCCCATGGCAGATCCTTTCTTTGCCCAGCCCCTGAGGGTCAAAGCTACAGTACGGTATACGCCATGTGGAGACGCCAGCCGAGCTCATTTTGGTACCAGCTCGCCAATCTCCCAATTGACAGACGATCAGGCAGCCAGTGGCTCTTGGGCTAGCCACAAGCAATTAGGCGTGGCGGGCAGTTGGCCCCAAGATGAAGGAAGGGCCGGCGAGGGGATTTTTTTTCTTTCTACTCTGTACTGTCTTTGACCTTGCCGGCAGGGTTTTCTTCCCGCTTGCCTCGGTCTGATGAAATAGACGACAGCCCGTCCACTTACAGGCACAAGGGCCGCACTGTGTGAAGAGATCGAGATTGGGGAGCTGTGGCCTGCCATCAGCCCCTGAAAGCCCCCTTGTCGGACACTTGGGATGGGTGTGTGCAGCTCAAGTGCTGAATTGATGATCCGACTCGTGGCTGCCAGGACTACTCGGTCACGGAGGGTCGAAGGATGCTCTTTCACAGCAAGCAAGCAGGCAAGACGCGGTGGCCCGGGCTGGCCATGGCCAGGCTTCCCAGGAGCCGCAGGAGCCGCAGGGGTGCCTCGTCTGAAGAAATCCATATCTCGTTCAGCTGCAACTCGAATCGGATTGTCAAGATACCCGATTCGACAGCTCACATCCGGCCCAGCAGGCCGGCAGGCTGGGTCCCTGAAACCTGGAGATGCTAGCGGCCATCACCATCGCACCGCAATTTGCTGTGCCAGATAGACCCAGATAGGACCCAGAGTACCGACCCAATCTCTCATTCCCTCGTGGGCCGGACCAGACCAGACTGTTGTTTGTTTGTTGTTGGTTGGCTGCGCGTGCTGACAGAGCCCCCTCCTCCTCCCTTGTCTCGCTCCCTGCCTTGCTCCCTGCCTCCCACTCGAGTCCTCCACCCCGAGACAAATCCATTCTCTGGGTGTTGTGCAGCTGCTGCAAGTGCACACAGCACGAGGGCGACAGCGCTGGGCTGCCTGCGCTGGCCCGGATATTAGACGGACGAACCTGCCCCCGGGGATTCTTGCCGGTAATGCACAATCGGAATGGTCTGTATATATTTACCTGTCAGTATGGAGATCAGTGCAGCCTGCAATGCTTTTTCTCCAGCAGCCGGGACCCGAGAGACAATGGAGGCTCGAACGGGACTCGAGGCGATGTCACCCCCGGCGGAAGCCAGTCCTCTTCGAGCCACGCTTGCCCCCTGGACCTGCTATGTTCCTTGGCCGCTGGACAGCGTCGCATAAACAACATCAAGATTCGGCCTCGTAATGGAGGACCAAACTTCAACGACATGTCAGCGCTATGCCACATTCCAACCCACCAGTCCACGGGCCAGGAAGGGGCTGCCATCGCCCTCGTCGAGTATACTCCTGCGAGAGTCTGTTCGCGTGTCACACACATGGGAAAGCTCTGGGGGACGTGGACGATGCGGGGGTGGCTGCATTGGGCCTCATGGACCTGTCCTGTGCAGGCGCCATCCTGGCACTGCTCAAGTTGATGTGGCATGTGAATGTCGCCATCCATGACCCTGCCCGTGTGTGGTGCTGATCGATGGGCCCTTTTGGCTCTGGTACATATAAATAATTCAAGCCTTGGGATGATGGACACGGCTTCTTGGTCTCCCGTCCGCTGGCCAGGCCCGTTCTGGAGAGGATGCACATTACCGTGTATGGAAAGGGAAAGGGACTCAGTACACTGCACTGCACTACACGGCAGACTAGATCCCATCTAAGGGGTCAAAGTCGAGCCCTCCCGCCTTTCCCGCGACTCTCGGACGCGGTAGTAGACACAGTGCAGTCAGTAGAAGCTTGGTCTCCGGGTCTTCTGAGGCTGCATGTCGGGCCCAGCCCTTTCTCCCCCTCGAGACCCAATTGCGACAAGAGGGTCCTCAGCAATCTCTCTCAGTTGGCTGTCACCGCAGCGCGGACCCAGCTGAAAGCCTTAGTGTTTCTTGACACTTGCGGGGCTCCTTGGCCCGGGATGTCTGTTGCTACCCAGTAACTCCAGGGTGACGAAGATTATGTTTTCCCCCAAAAAGCCCCATCCCACCCATCCCTCCACCCTGTCTCTTCCAATGACCCACACGTGTATGTGTGTGTATATAGTGTTAATCTACGTGTGGTGTCGAGTGTGGGGAGAGAGGCGTGACTGCACAGCACCTGTGGGCCAGGCCCGAGATCCCTTTGATGTTGGGGCCCAGACTGACTTGGACAACAAGTCTACTGTACAGTACACAGGGCAACTCACCCGTTGACTTGCCAGAACCATTTCAGGCAAGGCACGCGCAGAGAGACAAAAAGGCACTACACTACAATCGGGCCGGGGCCAGAAATCAACAACGGAAGCCTCCTGTTCCCACTGGCCAAGGGTCATATCAGGAAAGCCCCGTCTCCACTGTTCGTGCGCAGCAGGGGAGATGCCCGACCTGACTGCCAGGGATTTACTTGCAGTCGCCTCGAGAGAGGGGCACGCACAGGGGTTGCCTGACAAGACGGACAGAGCGCAATGTGTGCAGCTTGTTGGTGGAGGCGATCCCGTTGCCATTGGGATTTGACGGACGAAGAGAGACGTGCAGCTTGATAAATAACGAAGCAGCTCTCGCCCCGGGGGCTGTCTTCCAGCACGCGAGCCCTTCCTTCTCTTGGCCCGATCTCCCCTTTCTTTGTCTTTTCCCCTCGCTTATACCCCATTTCTTCCCTGTCGTATCCGTACCCATCGGTCCTTTGTCACAAGAGAGGGGTGTGTGCGTGTAATTATATCATCAAACTTGCTGCCGGACAGTGGCCCGCCCTGCCCATTGTCTCTGTCCCCCTCCCATCCCGAGCCCACCCACACATAAGCTTGAGCAGCGGTGGTATACTGTTGTTATTGTTGTGGTTGTTGTAAATCCCGAGTCGACAACTCCACTCACACCACGAGACTCGGTTGTTGTTAAAGGAGCCTCGCGGCCAGCCACACAAAACCAGCCATGGCTCCCCGGAAGAAGGAGACGGCCCTGGAGCTGTGCGACAAGGCAACGGTGCTCGGCAACACCATCGCCATCCGGATGCTGGAGTACCTGAGCACGGTCAAGCACCATGTGCAAGGCTTCAAGGAGCTCGCCAACGAGTTCCTCGAGGTTTGTCGGATCCTGTGGGCCATCGAGACGGGGCTCAACACCAACAAGCACTCGAACCTGCCCGCCGACATGACGGTGGAGCTGGAGAAGCGGTTCCGGCAGGCCAACGACGACTTTATTGTGCTAAACCAGCTGGTGACCAGGTTCCTCGACAACGACAAGAAGCACGGCTTCGCGCGGCTGTCCAAGGGCTTCAAGATGATGTTTGCCGACTCGGACGTGCACAAGATGCGCGCCAGCCTCGAGAAGACGCGCGAGGCGCTAAGGATGTCGGCCCTGGTGTTCCGGTGGTCGCTGGGCGAGGCGGACGTCGACGCCACCATTGGCATCGGCTACACGGGGCTGGCGGCGGCCCTGGACCGGTTGAACGGCACAAAACGGATCAAC
Source organism: Diaporthe capsici (assembly GCA_013364905.1). Classification (NCBI taxonomy): domain Eukaryota; kingdom Fungi; phylum Ascomycota; class Sordariomycetes; order Diaporthales; family Diaporthaceae; genus Diaporthe; species Diaporthe capsici. Next base: position 71,456 of record WNXA01000016.1, read on the forward strand.
TCGGCCAACACGATCCAGCAGCAGCAGCAGCACCAGCAGACGACGACGCCCTCGTCGCAGCAAGGCCTGTCGACGCCGCAGCCGGCCCCCTCAGAGGTAAGCCGACCTCGGACATTCGACCCGGGCCACGATCTCCCCCCCGCACTGCCGCCGCTGAACATCATGGACCGGCAGTCAACGACGAGCCACGACTTCATGGGCAACCGCATAACGGGCACGACGGCCGTCGACGACCTGCCGGACCTCCCGGACCTGCCCGACGGCCTGGGCGGCGGTATGGGCATGGGCATGCCGGACCGCGCGCCCTCCCGGTCGGTACGAGATGGCCCTGGCAGCCTGCGGTCCTCCAAGGGGCCGGCGCAGAGCTTGGTAAGGGAAATCCCGCCATCGGACATCTCCAGCCCGACAGGAAGCAGCAGCCGTGGTAACAGCACCACCCAGACAGACAACGCGTCCGTGCACACGGCCGAGACCGAGACCCTGCTCGAGGACCTCCTCTCCGAGGCCGACCTCAACGACAGCAACAAGATGCCGCACCACGTCACGCGCATCAAGGCGGACCCGGCGACGGTGCCGCGGTGGACGCCCCGGTACAGCACGGGCAGCAACGTGCCGCAGTACAAGGCGGCGCTGGCGCAGGCGGTGCAGAAGAAGAACCACGGGGTGATCGAGCAGCTGCTGGACCGGGGCGTGGCGCCCGACACGCTGAGCGAGATCAACCTGCTGCGCGAGGCGGTCATGAACCGCGACCCGGAGTCGGTGCGGCTGCTGCTGCTGTTCGGGGCGGACCCCAACAGCGTGGACAAGAACGGCTTCTCGCCGCTCTTCACGGCGACGGAGCTGGGGTACGTGGACGGGGCCAAGATGCTCATCAAGTACGGGGCGGACCCCAACCTCAGCGCGGGGCCCGACGCCGACTCGCCGCTGGCCATGGCGGTGCTGGACAACAAGCTCGAGATGGTGCAGCTGTTCCTCATGTACGGCGGCGACCCCAACCGCGTCATGGCCAACGGCAACACGGTGCTGATCCGCGCCATCAACCGCAAGACGCCCAAGCGCGTCGTCGAGCTGATGCTCAACTACGGCAGCGACCCGGACGGCAAGAACGGCGAGGGCACCAGCCCCATGTACCAGTGCGTCAGCGTCCAGCGCCTCGACCTGGCCATCCTGCTGCTGGACCGCGGCGCCAGCGCAGACCTGCCCGGGCCCAAGCACCTGCTGTGGCCCAGCGCCTACCAGCCGCAGTTCCTCAAGCTGCTGCTGTCGCGCGGCGCCGACTTCCGCAAGGCCCCCGGAATCATGGAGCTGGCCACCAGCATCAACAACATCGAGTCGGTGCGCACCCTGCTCAGCGCCGGCGTCGACCCCAACGCCAAGAAGGACGGCGTCTACACGCCCCTGTGCTCGGCCATCCGCGACAACCGCGGCGACATCGTCACCCTGCTGCTCGCCAGCGGCGCCGACCCCAACCTGCCCGCCTCCGAGTACCCCTGCTTCAAGTGCGTCACCCACCACCGCTCCCACTTCCTGCCCCAGGTCATCGAGGCCGGCGGCGACCCCACCGAGCCCAAGGGCATCGTCGAGAAGGCCGTCCAGCACAACAACAAGGACGCCCTCGTCTACCTGCTCGACTTTGGCGTCGGCGTCAACGTCAAGTCGCCCGAGGGCTACACCCCGCTGACCACCGCCATCCGCGAGGACCGCGCCGACATGGTCGACCTGCTGCTCGCGAGGGGCGCCGACCCGGGCATCCGCGGCCAGGACTGGCCCCTGTGCATGGCCGTCAAGCGCCCCAACATCCTCAAGAAGCTGCTGCCCGCCGTCTCCAACCCCAAGATGTTCAAGGGCGTCGTCGAGATGGCCGTGTGCGCCAACCAGCTCGAGAGCATCAAGCTGCTGCTGTCGGCCGGCTTCTCGGTCGAGGCAAAGAACGGCGGCGTCTTCTCGCCCCTGACCAGCGCCATCCGCGAGGGCCACAAGCACATCGTCCACTACCTCATCGACGAGGCCGGCGCCGACGTCAACGCCCCCGGCGAGCACCTGCCCATCATCAAGTCCATCCGCCGCATGCGCAACAACGACACCGAGATCCTCGAGCTGCTGCTCGCCCGCGGCGCAGACATCAACCTCATGTACCGCGGCTGGAACGCCGTGCTGCAGGCCGTCGAGAACGGCGACGCCCACGTGCTCAAGATCCTCGTCGAGAAGGGCAACGGCATCGACCTCGAGCAGCGCGACGAGAACGGCCGCACCGTCATGGATATCGTGCAGAGCCACGGCTGGGAAGAGGCCGTGACTATCATCAACGGCGGTGGAAGGCGGTAGGTGTTGTCACGCCATCCATTGTATGTTGGCTCCAGATCCAATCCGCCCTCCGCCCTCCGCCCTCCCGCCTTCAGACAAACAACCCCTGCTCCCCCCCCCTTTCCCCTCTTCATCTCTCACCACCCATGCCACTGGCCAACCTCTCATGACCTCTCACACCCTATTCAAACCACCGACTGGTACGATCTGGCGTCCTCTTATGCTTGGAATCCCATGCTGACCTCGGGCTCTTTTTTCCCGCCAGATTGAGTGTCTTCTCATCATTGTCGTGGGGCGTGATATTGGGCGAGAACGGAGAAACCATGTCAATGTCCAGGACATCAATGGACACAATACGAGAGCCAGAAGACGAGTAGTGAGCAAGGAAGGAACATGGATGATCAGAATGATGATGACAAGAGGGGGGCGTCGTCGAGTTAATAGGGTGGGTTGCGTCATGCACCGGTAGGACCAGGTGTCCAGTTTCTCCTTTGTCGCGGGTGAGTAATATACCACAAACGTGTTGTACGATTCAATGTCAAATACCTAGTGCCTAGTCAGTCTTGGGCGCACTCAATTGGTCCCAGCCACCGGCGGGATCTTGTATGTATTGCAATGTTCATACCGCACCCGTGCATCGCACGTGTCGCGGCTTGTTGATGCCCACCTTGACGTCCCGTCTCCTTGGGTCCCTGATTTTGTGAGTGACTAGCTTTGGTGCCTTTTCTGTCCTGGTGTGTGTGTGTGCACAGGACACTTGAACTTTGGGGGGTGGGGCGTTGGCTGGGTGAAGCGACGGGGAGAGGATTGTTCTGCTGCAACGCTGAGGAGGAGTTCAACTAGGCATGCTTGGATGGATTCGACCTTGGCGCGAGGCAAGGCTCGAGCAGCAACACGGCAACAGATCGTGAGCTGTCTGCTGCATACAGCTCGGGAAAAAAATTCTCAATCGTCGCCCACCCCCGCAGGATTCCAGCCTCCGTATTCCCACCTGTCGTCATCCGGTACGCAGAAACACACTAAGTCACCGTCCTTATTTTGTCAAACACAACTAAAGCCGGGGCAGCCAGTCGGTCACGCATACCTTCTCTTGAGGCCTCGCAAACTTCATCAGGGGTAGTGGCATTAAATCTTATAAATACTTGTTGGCTTCACCCTCATGACGCGCACGACATGAGTATGCGCCAAGCATGATCATGAGCCCGCGCTTTGTACAGCCGTCCGTCGCCGTCCATCATGACTTGAATGCGCCATCTGATACAAGCCCAGCCCAAGCCCCATCAACAAAAAATGGTCATGAGCTACGTTTGCCTTCCAACCCGGCCCCGGCCCCGTGATATCGTTGCCCAAGTAGTAGTGGTACACACGTTTACAGATGCCCCCACATGTACAATCAAACGCCTGTACTCATGAATGATGTCTTCCTGTGACTTCCGCTCGCATTTTCTTCCATGAATACCTCTCCAAATACAATGGTGCGCTATGCTGAATGTAGCAAAAATCTGACAGGATGAAGAGAGACTGAAAAGAAATAATGGTCTTGGTATTGCAGGGAACTTTTCGTCAAAATTCAGCCATCGTCGCCCCACTCCGGAAGCATCCCTACGGCACTGATCCTTGCCGCCTTCTTTCTCGTCTGAGGCTGTGGTTCCTCAGGCTGTTCCTCCATCTCCGAGTCGTCGTCGTACTGGCTCGAGGGCGACTCGGGCCTCTCCATGACGGGCGTTATATGGTGGTGATGAGAAGCTTTGCGTAGATCCTGACCTGCTTTGTTGTACGCCTGCTCGGACGAGTGCCTGGTGTGGGATTTCGTCGATTCGTACTCTGTTCGCGACTGGCGTGCGGACTTCGGATGAGTATAGTAAGTATTTACAGCGGCAGCTGACGATGCGCGGCTGTGTGACGGCTTTGATGTGCTCGCGGTGACCGTCGATGAGCTTGCAGGAGCAGGGAACCGCTCGGTGGTGTCTACGAGGAAATCGCGCAAGTCGGGATTGGACTCGACCACATCTTGGACCTCGCTGATTGTGCCGCCAAGATAGAGCAGAACGTGCTCGTGCTTCTCGGTCTTTGTGCCTGCGTTGTCGGGGCGTTTTGAGCTGGGTTTCGTGGAAGGCGGTCGGGGGAACAGCATGGTCGTGGTATCATTTTTGTTGGTGCGGCCGCTGGCGGCGCTCGACACGTGAAGACTGGCTGGTGGTGGTTGCAGAGTCTTGGCCGCCTTGACCGTCTTGATGCTCGATAGCGACTCCTTCTTCGAGGCCTTCCTGTCATCATGCCCGCAATCTAGCTCAGGCTCCAGTGGTTCGCCAATCTGGTGGCTCTCACGCATGCGTGCCCGTTTTGCCCTCATGGCGGCAAGGAGCAGCTCCTCTTGCCGCGTGACGGCCATGAACCTCTCATCTTCGAGATTTCCCGCACCGCTGAGGGTCAAGATTGGACCACCGTGGTCGGGGGCGGAATTATGTTGGGTCTGGATTGCGAGTTCCATGCTCGAAGGGCTGATGGGTGGTGTGGGCTGGCTCATCCGAGGGGACAAGCGGGTTCGGGGACTGTTGTGCTTGTTCTCCTTGGCACCGGCCAACTCGTGATGACCATGTCCTGTCGGTGCAGCGCGGGACTGCAACATGGCAATGTGGTGTACCTCTGAGGCTTGTCTTGAGCCAGCCAGGTGGGCTGGAGGTGGATGAGGACGTGAAAGCTGACTCGCGATTGATTCAGACGTCGAAGTGGACACCTGAGACAGTCGAGATGGCGATCGTACCGAAGAAGCTGTGGTGGATGTGGAAGGTGCAATTCCCGCCCGTGGACTGCTGGACGCCACTGCGCTCGCAAGTGAGCTCACGAGCGAGCTGGTACGAGGATTGATCGGTGGTGGAGTCGTGGTAGTGCTTGTCATATTTTCGGGAATGGCGAGGAACTGCCCTTGGGCGTTCATGCTGGGACGGAATTTGCTCTTCGGGTGTTTTCGTCCTGGGTCCTGCGAAGAGGAAGTACTCGATGGCCTCCGGCTGTCAATAGGACTAGAGGCGCTGTCAAGCGAGGTGACGCTGGGGATGGACAGGGCTGTCCTCGGTGGTTCTGCGTCGTCATCCTCCGAGTCAGATGAAAGGGACAGCAAACTAGTCGTGTTTGGATCAAAGTCGGTAAAGCTCTGGTCCGTCCTCTTGGAAGCCTTGGAGGTGCGGGTGTGTCTGCTGGACACACTGGCGGCATAGTCACCTGGAGACGAGGCCAGCCCCAAATTCGTGACAGCAAGCGGCGAATCCGATATTGGACCATGACTGTGGTCCTGAGGAAACACGGTGTACGGCTGGCGGGTTACTGCAGACAAGGATGGCGAGACGTGGTGCCGGGGCTTGTTTAAGGGCTGTGATGCTGTTGATACACTCTGTCGAACGCCTGGTCGCGAGGCAGGATGTGGTTCTGGCTCACCAGCGTTGGCGCTCTGCCGCGAAGCCGGCCTAGCACCGTCGCCATTCATGGTGTCGCGGAAGGAAGTGTCTTCGTAGTGTTGGTACAGATTATACAGCGTGCCGGTGTCCGTGGCCCGTTTGCGCAGATTTGCGTTCTTGATGTCGGCGCTCGAAACACTGGTCCGATCCGGCCTCGGGCCTCTGAGGCTGCGCAAGCTCTCCTTGGTAAGTTTTCTTCGCAGGCCCTTTTCAGGCTTGGGTTCGCATTCGGATGGTGATGAAGCCGGTGAGGACGAGGACATAAAAGATGGTGACCGTGTCATCAAGTCGGGCCCCAGCACCATGCTGCTGCCCTTTTGGGTCAATTTCGTGAATGCCCTCCTAGATGATGCCCCTGCGTTGGGCAAGAGGTGTGTCAGATCCAACCTGTTCGGTTTTTTGCGTTCAGGTTTTGGGGGCGCCGGTGCGGGCCGGGGAGAGTCCATATCCAGGAGCTCCCATGCCTTGTCCGGCAGACCCTTGGCTATTGCCGAGTTGGCGGTCTGCTGAGATATCGACAGGGGTAGCTTCGTCTTGTCGTAGTAGGAAACGATGGTGGAGCTTGACCGGCGCCGCCTCAAACTCGATGCATCCGTGATGGTGTCCAGGTTGTGACTGCGCCCAGCGTTGCTGTCGCCGACCCCCAGTCCCCTTGGTATTATGTCTGACTCTTGCTCCCACGCCGGCCGCGAATTGGCCCTGCTGGGGGCCACCGTGGGACTCTCCTTAACGGTGCTCAAAGGCGACCGGGATCTGGCGATGCTGCCTGACGCTGTGGTTTCTGAAATGGTAACACTGATTCCGCTGACGCCCGAGACGGCAGAGTGTGTCTCCCAGAGTCTGGATTGATCGCTAGTGCTGGATATGGGTGAGGCCGTGTCGATGTTGATCTCGGCCGCTCCGAGCAGCTTGCTGGCCTTGTTGGTCATGGGCGCAGATATGCTCTGCACCTCGTGCGGCTTCTCCTTCTGCCGCCGGTGCGGCAGAGGGAACTTGAACTTGGTCGTACCACCCATTGTGTTTAATGGCTATCGAGGAGCCCCGGAGCCCCAGCCCAGCCTACCCCCCCAACAGTCCCCGCTCGCGTTGCTCTCGTCCGTCTCGGTTGGTCTCAATGTGCCCACAGCTGTCGCAAAGATTGGTGACGGGCGATTTGCGGTAAGGTTGGACAGGACAGAGCAGAGTTCCTCCCCCGGATCCATCTGAGGACTGAGACCCCAAGCTACAACTTCCCCGAATCCCAGAAAGAGAAGACCGAAACCCAAGAAAGGACAGGACAGAAAGGGTCAGGACAGGAGAGGGCGAAGACGATGGGGAACGATCGGTAACTATATTAAGGGTGAGGATACCGCTGTCATTAAAGCATGCGTGGAGGTGGGTCCTGGCCCTGGACTGGTGAGTGGCACGTGGGGTGCGATCGCCGACAGCGACGGCGACGGCGAGGGTCAATTGTATCCCGGGCGGCCCGGGGGGTCACCAAGGGACAGCGGTGGAGCTCACAGGTGGGAGATTGGCGATGCCTGCTGCTGCTGGTGATGGTGATGGCGATGGCGGACGCGACGAGGGTAGTGCGTGAGCAGAGCTGACGTGGAGAAGAGGGAACAGGCCTCAAGGGCACAGGTTGCTAGCAAGCAGTGTGGTATTTTGCGAAGATCCCTTGCCAAATATTGAACGAGAGCTGATTCTGGGTATTGGTAGGGGGAGGGAGCGGGTGCAGGGATTCGTGGGCCGTCAGGTTGTGCAGAAGCAAGCAAGCATTGCTCATCTGGTCACAGACGACAAGTTCCCTGACCCTGACGGGTGGAAATTCGAAATGAGTCGACCAGGCAGGTCAGTCTGATAAGACGGACGCAAGCACTGCAACGCGACGGACCCAGGGAAAAGGTTCCCCATAAGATTTGGTTATGACAGGTCGCGTGGGTCGTGCTGAAGGCAAAGAAAGCCGGAGCCAGCGTGTGGTATGGGCTGAGTAGAGGCCGGCGCACGACAGACTGGTCGAGACTGAGAGATGACGGCAATCACCTCATGCCTCAAACGAGTGCGACTGACGACTGACTGACTGCCCAGGTACTCAGGCAGGATGGTGGACGGGCAGGGGCACAGAAGGTCCGCCCGGGCCAACCTTGAAGATTCTCACAGTCGGCGCAGGGCGCAGGACACAGCGTGTGCAGCAAGAACCCTGCGGTAGCGTGCGGTGCAGATCCACTGCCGGCGTTGTGTTAAATTACGCCCACGAGGGAAAGGAGGGATGTGAGTGGAAGAGGACGACTTGTGACGACAAAAATGGCAAGGCTCGGGGAATAATCGAGGTCGCAAATTACGACCTGGCCACTTTCGGACAAAGAACAAAATAGTCAGAATCTTGAATACGGAGGAGGACAGGTCGAATGCCAGGAGATCCTGACAGGCTGAACACGATGGGCAAGCTGGCTGGCTGGCAGGGTTGGCAGACTGGCAGACTGGTGACAGTTCAGGGCGAAGAGAGGAGTCGTCTCTGGTCCCGTCCCGTCCCGTCTCGTCTCGTGTTGGGAGGGGGGTTAGGAGGAGGCTTGGATGCTAGATGCCAGGTGCCAGGTGCCAGGTGCCAGATGTCAATGCCAGATCAGATCCCACGTTGACAGTTGGACGGTTGGAATCTCGGAACTGATGGGCAGTCGGGATCATCAGCAGAGTTGCCAGTGCCCAAACAGAGTCGACTCGTCTATATGTGTATGTAGAGTGGCAGAGCAGGGTGACAGAAGCGATGAAAAGAAAGGGTGGGGGAGAGCGAGAGACAGGGAGAGAGCGAAAGATGTGCTTGCAGGCGACCCTTGCAGGCTTCCAAGGTTGTTTCCCCATCAGTTCCAGTCTTGCCGTCGCAAGTTGCTGTTGATATAACCTACCTCGCAGGGGGAAAGGGCGCCCGCGGGATATGCATGGGCTGCAGTTGCCGAAAGTAAACCCACCCAGCACTGCTGGAGCAACAGGAGGAAAAAGGGAAGAAGAGGAGTGAAAAGGGTAACATGACCGTAACATGACCTCTTCTGGCCCAAGTGCAGTGCCCACAATGCTACATGGTCAAGGAACATTCCCAGTCAAGCCCACACTGAATGCCCTGGTTCCTACCTATATTGCATTGCCCAGATGCAGCAGCAAGACAGCAAGCAAGAAGCAGCAAGCAACACGCAGCACGCAGCACGCAGCACGCAGCACGCAGCAAGCAAGCAAGCAAGCAGCGTAACATGCACGAAGGGGAAGGTGGGAGTGGAGTGGTAAATTACGGTCGCACAGACGGGGCCAGGGGAGATGCGTCCGCTCCGTCCGCCTCTCCCCTCCGTTCTCTCCGTCTTGCCACTTCCACCGGATGAATCAGCCACACAATCCTCGATTCTCTCACGCGACTCAGTCGGGCTCTGTCCGTCGCTGCCGGCCCGCACACCTCCCAGGTCCATGCCGTTGAGGCGTACCTGCCTCTGGGGCCACTGGCCACTGGCCACAAATATGCAGCGAAGCCGCGCATCAGCCCGCCCTTGTGCAGAGCCGCACCTGCAAGCTCTGCTACAAGTACGGCTCCTTCCAGAGCTCTGGCAACATCGGCCGGTACACTACTGTAGTGTAGTCGACTAGGAGACCTGAGAAACGCGCATGCAGAGCTGAAACACGATCCCCGCTTCCGTCGCGCCCCCTCACCCACCACATGCCTCCCCCGCAGTGCCCTCGATTTAATCTATCTGAAGGTGCTGTTGATGTTTGACGATGGCGGACCCCGTGCCATTCGACTACTCAGTAGGAGAAAGGGAAAACGAGCCAGAGGTTGCACCTCGACGCTCGAGTCGCCCGTTCGTGACATTAGTGAGCACTGACGCCGAGCTGTCATCACGACTTCGAGCCTCTCGGGTGCGAATACGGCGAGCTGCACCTAGCAGTAGCGACAGCATCATGGCACCTGGTTCAATGTCAGGGCAGCCACAACAGGCCCTTCCAACTCCCAGCACGCCCAAGCGCACAAGCTCCCGGGCTGCCGGGCTCATGCCCAAAACCATCACAGGTGGCCAGACTCTCACCTTCACCCTGCTGCGGCCGTGATGGTGTGCGCCACCTTCTCGGCACACCGCAAATCCTGTTCTTGGCCATCTTGACTCGGCCAGCCCCCGCCTAGCTACTTGGGTGCCCGAGCATCTGCCGAGGCACCGTAGTCAAGAGTCGATCCCGGTCCGGAGACAGGCAGGACCTTGAGTTGAGGCGATTCCCTCACCTGCCAGCCTGCCAGATGCTACCGCCCCTCCAGATTGGGTCATGTGAGTTCAGGCACCGCAAATACTTCGTCAGGTCGCAGTGGCCACAGCAGCATGTTCCAGCACGAAGACAATGTGCCTGCCCTCGGGCGGAAACCCAGCAAGCCGTCACTGAGCTTGGAGCGACAAGCCCGCGCGCGAGCGGGCGCCACTGCCGGTCGATCGATCTGGGCATAGCTTCTCAGTTGGGCACTGCCGGCGCCCCGACAACCCCCACAGCATGCAGGTACCTACTGCACTGCCCGCTCGCGTTCCCAAAACCGCAGTGCTTGTGCCGTGAAATCAGATTGCCGAGCATGCAGGCGGTCTGAACTTGGAGGGGCGGGGCGGGGGTTTGAGGTGGGCGTGGGCAGGCAGGCAAGCATCCTGCGTGCCTTCACCACTACGACGGATGCAGTAGATAGTTGCTTGACACGTCGTGACGCGGTGCCTCGACATGACAACATTCTGCCCTGCCAATCTCACTCCGGCCGACTACGCACATTGCAACCCCCTTCATTTCACACCGTCACAGACCGCGCCCTGGTGTCTGTGCCCGCGCTCGCCACGACAGCACAACACAGCACACTTATCTCAAAGCCATAACAACGGCGAACGACCAAGCACCAAGGTGAGTCTTGGTCCGCATACCGGGTTCTATTATTCCGCCGCCACTGCTAGCATTGCTACCATGGCAGCGGTGCGACGTTCGAGGTGGCAGCCGGACTTGACTTCTGAGGCTCGAGAGTCGCCGAGGATCCAGGGTCACCCACTTCCCTCCCCGCCAACCGATCTTGCCTTCTCTAGCAAAGGTGTGCTGTAGCGCAGCCACGAGCGCCATTAGTATGAGGCGACCATATAGAATATTAGATTAAACACCGGGTGGCCATGTACAGCCGGCGTGAAAGGATTTACTCCCGGTCAGCCGAGTTTCAGGCCCTGCACTCGTCTTGGCCACTGGCATGTTGTCAAGCAGTCCTGTCAGTTCAGGGTGCGTCTCGAAAATCCTGAGTAGCTTTTACACAAAATATCCTAATAGGTCCCATGATCTTGTCTATCATACTGCCTTATAGGACCGACCATCTGAGCAGCGCTGAAAGGGAGACACCCGACTGGGTGCCTGCTGGCTCTTCGCCTCCGGCCCCAAGCCAAGCAAGCAACCAAGGTTGGGGCCAGATCCAGATCTTCACCAGCGTTCATCCACCTTAGGCCCGTAATCCCGCCCGGTTCTTGCCGTCCCGGTCCCGAGAGGCTTTTTTCGTCGGCTCGCGGTTTAAGCCGAACCAGTTTCGAGTAGACTCTTGTGGGTTCATCCTCGCCCGTTGTTTCAAGGCTGCTTGTTTGTGGCTGGAATAAGCCACCACTTTAGGAGCAAAAGCTCAGATCTTAGGGTTAGGGCTTGTCGCATCTGTGCGGGAGACGATCAAGTCCTCCTTGTGCCACTTGAAGGTTTTGACAAATTGTTCTGTGTGTCAAGACGTTTTGATTTGACTTTTGAAAAATTACCTTGATAATGCCACCTATAAGTAAGGCAGACTCACGGCTCATTAGCTGACCCATAATACGTATCTCGTTTCCATTTTTAAGAACTCGTTCTGGTGTCATCCGAGAAGTGGTGCCATGTCATAACACAACTGACTTAGGAGACCGGGATGGGTTTGGCTCGAATACTAAGAATATCGCAGCAAGTTGACTTGATGAAAGTGGACATGGCAGTGCAGCTCATGTAACAAGAATCTTCTACGGCCCGGATATAACTATGGATCGCCGTTGACTGTTACGTCCAGCCCGGGCGATCAGGCGAGAAGAACCTGGGTGACACCTCGATGAACCGGTGTAGGCCACTTACTGCGTGGTGTATTATGCAAAAACACGCAACCTACCTAGGTAGCTAGGATGGGACGCTTCAAAATCACTCATACTTTCGGAAACGCTCAATATAAAGTCTGCCGTACCAAGACAGTAAAACAGAACGAGCCTGTATTTGCGACTTGCCCGAAGCACTGCAGATTGAAGGACTCTGGTGTACTGTTGTACTCACAGTTCAGGGGATACGTAAAAGCGTTTCCAAAAATACCTGGGTAGTGCGCAGTTTAAAGTTGGTCGACAGGTACATTGTCTTCTGCATGGTTTCTCGTTCGAGTGGCTCCCAGGCCGCCTCTAAGAGTTCACATCGACGATGTAGACACCAGAAGAGATGCCGATCTTGAATGACTACAAGCAATGAGAGTAATGTACCGGTTGCGATCCGAGCCCTCTAGACAACTGTTGCACAGTTATCTCGTATGTTGACGGAGTGGCCAAAGCACAAACATGTAACATCGGCATTTTTATATGGCCAGTGATATTGTCAGATCATTTGGTTTGTTATATTGGGACCAAGCGGACCAATATCATGACGGCTTGCCGGCTTTATGTGTACTTAAGTGCGACGTGAACTACCATTTCGGGGGCCCGTCTGCATACAGGCTCGCAAGATGTTACTTCTTAACGGCCTGTTGGAATAGGCAACGCGAAAATCTCGACTCGAGCCTCTCGCCACAGGGTCGGCTCGGCTCGAAATGAAGCCAAATCTCAGATATGGACTCTCATCCTTGTGCGATGGAGTGAAAGTCCTAGGACATTCGCAACCTCTCTCGCCATGTCAGATTTCCGTCCCAGATACCACAGAGCCTTCACACAATCCTGACAACGGTCAGAATTGTCCTTTAGGTCAGCAACCGAGGTTTCTGACACAATGTTGCCATCAACATCAGACAGCCCCATGCCTTCCAGAAGGATTACCGCCGCCCGAGAAAACGTCCTGATCAAGATCATAGTCCACTGTGATGGCCCGAGTCAGTGAAAATTTGAACATGAGCACAGCATTATTCCAGCTCGTGAAAAGGCTCCAGCCCAAGCTTGTCTCGTGTGTTTGAGGTGACTGCTATGCCACTAAATTGCAGAGGTATCGGGATAGTACTCACAGGCTCTGTCAACAAAGCGCCCTCGTTTACTGCGTGGTGGAAGTTAACCAGTTCTCCGTAGTCGTCGTGGCGAGGCGTAGAGGCTTTCGCCAGGTCAGATATCATACGGACGCTGGCAGAACGGATGTGGCGAGCTTCCCTTGTCTTTGTCCGCGCCCAAGACCCAAACTCCACGCGCGAAGCTTGCTGATCCACGCACTCGATCAGGTCCGCCATCAGGAGAGTAGCAAGCAACCAGTGTCCAAGCAGACACACGTACCAGCTCTGTATCCGAGCAGAGAGGGAGAGGTGGTGGTGTATGCAGTCGGTAAATAGCGGCTGGTATAAACGGTCCCAGTGCCGGTAAACCATCAACGAGTCCTCTATCGCGTCCTGGATTGTCTCCCCGTCTACATCCCGGGCGATCAAGGACTGGAGGCGGGTGACCTTTCGATAGAGAAGCACCTTGACAGGCGCAGCATCTATCAGCTCCTGTGCAATAATTTCATCCGCAAGTGGAAGACGCAGCCCGGCGACCTTTGTTTGCTGATCCTTGCTTAATATATTGTTCCACTGCTTTGCGACATTCGCCGTAACGGGGGAAGAAGACTGTGTAAACGCCACGCTACCACTGTCCTCGTCTGATACGGTGAGAGGTCTTTCTGTCATGGCTTTGTATAAGTGGTCAGCACGTTTCTGCGTGGAATAAAAATGTGACCCAGCAGAATTCGAAACTCTCCCAGGAGGCCTTGGCATGTCAACCCCGGGTTCGCCGACATCTATTCTCTCAACAAAGAGTGGGAGTAGAAGCAAACTGTGGGCAAGACGGAATCAAACAATGCAAGCATGACGTGAGCATTCTCAATCCAACGAGTACGAGCAAGAGAACCGGAGGGGGCGGGAGGGGCGCAGCAAGCAGAGAAAGTTGATTACCGGCGCTGATTGTGTCGAACATGACTGCCAACCAGAAGAGAAGGTCGATTGTCTTTTTAGACTCGTCATCGCATCGCCTGTGACCCTTGTCCTCTTTCATCCGAAGGTTCCTGTCGTGCAGCTCGACACGGCGTCGTAAAACGTGCAGTCGCCTCGTGGCTCGTTCTAGCCAGATTTGTTGACTGTCATCCCGCAGGATTTCCTCTACTGCTTCCGACGTATCAACATTTCGGGCCTCCCCAGGATGATCCGGTTGTTGTGTGAACTTCTCGGCATATTTCTGCGTCAAGCCGAAAATTATCTCCGCGAAGACCACCCTGAACGAGTCGAGCTCGCTACAGTCATCCAGAGCTCTGCGAGCCTGATTCCAAAATGACTTTTGCAAGGTCCGGTCGAATTCTTCTTCTAGGTCAGGCTCTGGCGGCTGGAATATGTGCGAGAGATCCAGGCTGTCACCGTTAGACCAGCGCGCTTTGCTCCTCTCGCTCGACTGTGCCCATTGCGCCGTAAAAGCCATGACCGCCGAATTCAGAGCATGCGCCACCTTTCTCTCATCAGAGGCGCTCAGTTTCTTCAGGCCCAACGAAGTTGCCATCCGGTCGAGCCTGACAACCCGTCGATACACGCGGTTAGACCAATCTGGACCCCAATCGGTCTGCATGTTCTGGAATGCTCCAAACTGCTGCTGACTATCACTGCTCGTAGAGCTCGGAGTTGACGGCAAAGACTTGTACGGGCACGTGTGCTCGACCAGCCAGCATGACAGTGCGCCTTCCATCACATCGTGGTAGATCTTCATCATTGTCTCCCCAATTATGAAGCTATTGGTTGTGGCAGATAACCGGTTCCCTGACATTAAATCCCAAGGGGGGGCTGAAGTTGGTATATGAACAACTGCGCGGCCTGTGCTCGTCCTGCGTCTTTTCCGGACAGGATTAAGGTCATCTGAAGAAGAGGGACTGCTGACAGCCAGAGAGGTTGGGCTCGACCAGACATCAGGACCAAAGGAGTTGAGCGTCTCAGGGGCAGTGTGCAAGGCATTGGGTTGGCCTGTGGGTCCCGTGGTGAATGGGCCGAGGCTGTAATCGGTAAGCTGGCTGTTGGCGTCGATGAAGTGAGACTGCATATGTTGTCCACTGTCCCTCATGTCCATGGGCAGGAACGGGGAGGCAAGCGAAGCGTCCCTAAAGGCTGCAGCCGGCTGGAACCTCTCCGGATTGGGCACGGGATACGGGCAATTCTCAAGCCCAAGCTGATCCTGCGCAAGGGTGTTGTTGTCCGGGCGGTGGGCATAGGGGGCATCGAATGTTAGTATCTGAGATGATGGATGGAGCGGACGCAATGGGATGTTGGGAGGCGCGGGCGCAGCGGCCGGTCCAGACGGCTTCCTTGCTGACGGCGTCGATACATCAGAGGCAAGCTGCTGCTTCTCCCTCCGGTTGATCTGTTGGCTGTGGACCCACTCGAAGGTGCATTGCTTGTTCGTCCTGACGCAGTTTGTGCATGGCCCCAGAAGGTCAGGCTGGTCGTCTGTGCCTGGAGTCGTGTTAGTCTCATCTGAGAGAGAGAGATGGATACAACCGTTCCTGTCTCTGTTCCCCGCCTGTGCTGCGGTCGGGTCTAGGTGGATGGATGAATGTCTCTGGGTCAAAGAATACCTCCATGACTCGGAATGGCTGGGTTTCCCGGGGCCTGCGGGGGCTTTACAACGGTGCTGGCCGCATCGAGCGCCCGCTGGTCGCGCAGCCAGACGGCGTCGCAAGCTCTTTTACCCTTCCTGCACTGGTCGCAGCTCGAGTTCTGTCGCCGGCTCATTGTCATCGATGCGCCATAAGGCCATGTGCATGTGTGTCCAGCGGTTGCAAGGTCGCAAAGGCAGGGCGAAGCAACGGAGTCCGACGCACGTCGGATCTAGCGCGAAGAGAGCTCGGCCGGGATGGAACGCCTCGCTGACGGGGCACATGACCTTCCACTCTAGCTTCACCCCGGACAAATGCAGACAAGCATGGCCCCTGGATCTCTCAATGGCCGTCCCCGCACTCAGCTGGCTGCCCGAGCAGCCAGCCTGGCCAGCTGAGACGCAGGGCGGCACCATAACTAAAAAAACTGGACTGCATCTGCACTCGATCCGATCGGTTTTTGTATGCTTATGTGTATAAGTGCCACAAACGGAGATAGATCCTGTGGGGACACTGCAGTGGAAGCTGATGTTGGCCACCCCGTGGGCCACCCCCGGGCCAAGCTCCCCTCCCTCCCCAATCCCCAGATGCCCCGGCTCTCAGGTCTCCAAACCCCGTGGCCCGTCCTGGGCCTATTCCCCGACCCGTGTGGAACAGTGTGGGACAATGTATAACGTGGCTGCTGTGTTTTGATGCAGGCACACCCGTTCTAAAATGCTGACGCTCAGCCTAGTTTTGGTGTTGCAACGCAAAACCTTCATGTCTCTTTTGATTTGCTGCCGTCAAGATCGACTAGTCGCTACAAAACACTTAAGCATGCATCAGCGCTCCATTGATTTGCCCCTCGTCGCCCTTCGCGGATGGGAGGCAGACTACGCGCAGACGACTAAGTGCAGCTCAATTGCTTTCAACTCCGCAAATTAACGATGGTCTGACAAAGTCGGAACTTTGAGACCATAGCATTGGCAACTGACATGGACCTAGTTAACTCGACGTTCGATGGTGCTCTTTCCACAGGTGTCATTGCCTCCGCCTCCGCACTTCACACTCATTTTACCGTCGTCAAAGTGGTTCGTTCTCGACCAAGCTGCTCCAGGTGCGTCGTACTCTGCAGCCCAACGCGTATGATGATACCCGCGGGCATTCTGCTGCAGCGGAATATGTTTCCAAAAATATGTATCTACCAAGGACAATGTGGACGCAGAGCGGCTGACTCTTGCCCGAATTATGTAGTGAGTGGCCCGGGACAGACTGAGATTACCAAGAGACACTCGGACCAAGTAAACTCTCTCTCGCCCGCTCTTAACTAATGATAGCACTATGATCGGGGACGACAAGTACCTGAGCGAGCTCCGTCTCTAGCTCTGCTTGTGCACGTCGCTTCAGAGGCACGTAGATGGCCACACTACCCAGCTTGGTCGTGGTATGCTTGAAACACTAGTCAGACAACAGCGATTTTTATCTGAACTAACCTCTTCTCTCTTGCAGAGCATCCTCATTATGGTGGCTCAGCTTTTCAACAGACTGATTTGACTGATTCCAACTGTATCACGTTGCGCACATGTACCCAAATCAGTGGCGTCTGCCTCTTTTGACAAGCGGCCCACAGTATACTCTCTAACCTGAAATGTCCTGAACTCAATTCAAACTTTCAACATACACCTTGGGCCCTGTGCCAGAGTCATCTTATCCTACGACTAAGATCATCAGCTGGGTGTCCAATTACTTGTTTGTCTATAATTCGACTTTATCAGTGATTATTCATCATCTGGGCGCCGTGGCAGAGTGGTCTAATGCGATAGACTAGAATACTTGAAGAAGTGATTCTGGTTATCTATTCTCTTCGGAGGCGCATGTTCGAATCATGCCGGCGTCGCATCTTGTTTTGCTCCACTTCTAGAGAGTCGAGATTCCGGGAGAACTTTGCTTTTTAGTCTTTAATCTCATTTCGGACTTTACATGCAGAGAATTCAAGTCTGGAGAGAGTGTGGATATATACAATCAGTGGCTGCATCTCGTATTAGGCTTTATGGGCCTTGACTGCACCCAGTCTTCTTCCTTAACGCATACAACTGCATTTATGTACTTACTGATCCATCTTTGCGCCTTGAAATTACGTATAGCTGCTAAATATTAGCTGTGATGCTTACAAATTAAAATTGTTAAAGACGCCGCCCATCTCCGGAAGTCCGTTCTCATTGCACACACCATTTACATTCACCCACTACGTGCTATGGCACTTGAATATCTGGCATTCGTTCGCTACTGTTACGGCACAAGAAAAGCATATTACGCTAAAACATCCAAAAGAGGGACGTTGTAATGCTGAGAGCATTACCATGGCTATCACCTATATGCGTACTGTATCAGTTACGGGATTACTGAGTTAGTGGACCCCAACTGTCAACTTATGGGTGTCTATTTTACTATTATGAATTTCCGCAACTGGTGATGGGAAGGGTGATTCAACTCCAGCCTAGTATCAGTAGATGTGATCCAATAGTTGGGTTGGCTCAATGTTCATAAGAAGCAAGAGTTTGTAGATAGCATCACAGTCCTTTTCCTAGCCTGGTGTGCCCTGTTCCCTCTGGAACCAAGGTCGGCACAAAGCCGCTGTGCGTTGTGGCATTAGCACTAAGTAGTATATTATTCATGCTCCTAAAACACAAATCTTCGAGCCTCCGTAAGTACTGCTCTCCATCGATCACGTAGTCGCGCCTCGATGGTATCCAATGGGTGTTATGCTAGATTCCATAACCTAGTGCGCAAGCGTTAATATTCAGTAGCGTCAAGATATCAGCGGGCTTTTTGTATTCTGCGCTGAAGTCATTAACCGTGCAGCCCGTCGTGATAATATCACCCATCATGGCCGATCTTGATTCTACACAGGGGTCTGAGAATGTCTCAGCGTCGACGCGGGCTCCGTTGCCCGATCGCACCCCAGACTTCAGGAGACCTCCAGCGGTATCATGTAGGCTTATATCACGGCCAAAATTTAAGATGTATATACAAAAGGATTGAGTGGCCATTCCACAGCTCAAGTTCTGATAACAAATACGCTGTTCTTTCACCTGAACTCTATGTTATCTGTCAGAAACTCAAATGAATGTGGAAATCTGTGATGAACAACATATTTGGCGGGGCTGATTTGTCATCCCAGTGTTGCTCCTCTCCTTTCGCATGATATTACATCCAGTCCCCTCTTCCTGATCTCTTTGTTCTATGCCTGGTTGCATAAATTCACGGGTTTCAAATACAAACTCCTTCTCTAGGAATTGGGAACATGTCAAAGGCTTTCGCTGACGCTCATCAGTGCTACACTTTATCTCACCTGGTGGCACAGGACCGTCTTGAAACGCATCTATGCAGAAGTGACAGTTACTGGAAAGGCAAACCCGTCAAGACATTGAGCTGTACTTTTCAAACTGGAACATAGGGTGTATTCCCATGAGTCACCTAGGGTAGAGACACCCATCCTCTTTCAGAAGCATGAAATTCTCCGCCAAGTACGGTGTCCCAAAGAGTATTTTGGGTAATTCGAACCTGTTCTTGTCTTTCTCAAAACGCAACTTGTAATGAAATGGGTTAACCCATAGAAACGAAAGGAACGCCCTTAGTTATAAGCTTGATCCCTCCAAATCGGGACCGTATATTTCATTGTTGAGATCAACATTGCAGTCTAGCACTATGTATTTACAGGTGTGCACAATATGCCTATTTACAGGCAAATTATAAAGCTTAAGTTTCATCATTGAAGGTCCTGTCCACCTCACTTATGTACTCCTCAGGGGAAACATCATTTCAAGCCCCTTTTCTGCCCAGATATGGTCGCCTAGTGGCGCAACACAATCAACTACGTGTTTCCCCCCCCCCCCCCTTTCGCCATCAGCTGTACTGCGATCATCACATGGCTGTATTCTTTCATCTTACTTCTTGTTCTCATCCAACTCCAGATGCTGCGGATTCTCCTCGAGGAGGACTTCTCAGGCGAGCTAAACAGCCCGGTGAATACCAGCTCCAGTAATGGCTGACAGGCCGGCGGGTCTGCAGTCGGTATTCCAATATTGGTAATATAGGGTAGATATGAGCAACAAGAACTGTAAACTTGCTGGACTCGCTAAAATGGATACCCGCTTCCCTTCGTAAAGAAGGACCTGAAAAACGTAACTGTTGCAAAAGCGATCGCCAGTGCGGTGCACTACCTGTGCCAGTGCACCTGTATTCTCGTCACACGAACACGTCACAGTTGTTGCATGGCAATTTCTGAGGTGGGCGAGTCTCTCATCTCTGGGTCTGCAGTGCATGATACTATGGAATGATCTAAATGTCTGGTGTGGACCACTTGCGATCCCCACGTTGTTCAACACCTCCCGACAGGAAATAGGTACGTATAAATGAAGAATTGCACGCACTATAATTTTTGAGTCCTTACCTCGGTATCGAGCCAGACGTTGCAGAACTCCACCCGAGCTATTGCACACAGAGACCGGAGCCCTGCGAGTTCTCCTTCCGCCCGGAGACACGGATTGTGGGTCTAAGGTTCGCAATGAGATGCATTTTCGGGCCTGTCCCCCGTCTTCTGTACACAGTACATCCACTCTTGATCATCTCACATGGGTAGTGCCTTGGTATGTAGGGAGTGTAATGCCAAGACCGTGCCCTTTATCTCCGACAATACAAAAATAGGTGCTTCCTAAAGAGTGTGCAACGTCACATCAATACCTCGGGAAATGACCCGAGCTCCAGGGGTCCGGGGACTTGGTCGTCCTAGACGCAATTTCACGGTTCACACGCAACCCGTATTGTTGAAACCCGCATGACGAATTTGGCCATGTTTCCCGATTCACTACTTCTGTAGTCAAATTCGTGTATCAAAGCAAAGGTTTATTTGGCACATTAGAGGCCATTGTCAGACCTTGTCTATCGAATTCTGGCTCAGACACTCACGCCTGGGCGCGTAGCAGTAACTCGGAAGACCAAAGTGCACCAAGTACGTTGACAAGACTTTGGGAGCTCTGTGACAGTATTGCCATTTTGTTCTGTATTGAAGATGGGATTTCGAATGCCAGTGAAGGCGTAAAGGAAACAGTAGTCCGAGTTGGGGTAGCTATGTCCGAGGGAGTCATCCGCATTCCAAAGAACTCCATACAATGATGCCTGGAAGGGATGCACAAATGAAAAGTCCTGAAAAAGAAAATGCTATCAAGGGGTATGGGGGTATCTTGGGAAATTTCCTGTTGTTTCATGAAACGGCGCGTCTCCTCCGCCCAAGGATCTCTTTTGCCCGCCCAGAAATGCTCGATGACTTGTAACAGCTAGGAAACATGTGGGTTGAATAAAAGGTATTAGGCGTCAAAAGCAGCCTCCCGTTGCATCTCCACCAGCGGGACAGCTCAAGATGCTAGAAGTGAAAACGGCTGCCTTCATGAGGTGCATCAAGGCCGATTCGATTATAGGCGCCGCTGAGTATTGCCAATCGTCCTGGGTCATCGTCATCCATTTTTCTACACCGTGATTGGGACAGTGCTTTTTTATCATGCCCGTCCCAACTGCCGAGCCATCAATCAATGACCATCCCTTGATCCGTAGCTGTATTGGTCGAACATGCTTCCCTCGCCGTATGGTCCGCTTACGGATGGGAGTGGCTGTCCGTTCTGCAGCATCGGCGCGTTCATCCGCATTGGCATGCTCGAGCCCCAGCTTGTTGATCTCTGCTGCATCGAAGGGAGGTGTCGCGACTGCGACGAGGGAAGATAGCCTCCACCGTAATTCGCGGATGTCGTGTAGTTCAGGTCCGGAGAAGAGCCTGCGTGCGGGTTCATCATATCAACTGGTGGCAGTATTGGAGGCTGCGCCGCGTGGCTACTGCTGTACTGAGCCAGTGGGCTCGTCGCAACGAGACCTTGAGAAGACGCCACTGTCGCCTGGAGCTGATATCCGGTTGTCGGGGATTGCCGTGCTGGAGAATGATAGCTCGACCCGGTCGAGGTCGGGCTGTTGTGGTAGTGACTGACGTGTGTGTCAAGGCTCAGCATTGGTGAAGCTGAATGCATCCCTTGGTTATAAGCCGTCGGCATGGAGCTCATCGGGGCGATATTCTGGCTCGGAGACGAGGTGACGGCGTGGAAGCCGCCTGGGTAGTGGCCCATGGAGGA
The DNA here is from genome assembly GCA_013364905.1 of Diaporthe capsici. Classification (NCBI taxonomy): domain Eukaryota; kingdom Fungi; phylum Ascomycota; class Sordariomycetes; order Diaporthales; family Diaporthaceae; genus Diaporthe; species Diaporthe capsici. The sequence continues at coordinate 93,180 of WNXA01000016.1, forward strand.
GGAGGGAGTCGAATGTGTTGCGAACGAATGCGATTGGGAGAAACTGCCGTGTTTCGAGTAAGCCATTGGCTTGTCGTCCCCCGCCTCAGACCGCACACGTTTTCCAGGCCTATCCTCGTCCTCGTCGCGGCCCCTGCGGCTCATCATATGTGCGAATGCATTGTTCTTCTTCTTGGTGCTCATCGCCTTCGATTCCTTGCGCAGGCGAAGACGGACCCCAGCATCAACCAACAGCCTCGTCATTGACGTTGACTCTGACATTCCGGGAAAGTGCCTTCCGCTGTATGTCGTGAACGGTTCCGAACAGACAGAAGTAAGGTTCTCGACATCTCCCGTCGTTGTGTTAAGCTTGAACAGACAGAATTTCAATCGGTAAGTGCCTTCTTTTTTGATAGAAATGTCGTTCAGGCAAAACATCATGTTATGCACACCACGGTCGTCCTTGACAACGTGTCCACTTGTGCAGGTATTTCCGGTGAGCGCGTTCAAGTCTGGATCCGGGTCGGACTCAGCGGCTCCGATCAGGAATGTTTGAACAAACAAGTAAGGAGAGGTGATGTACAGCTGCAACGGATCTTGGCTCGGGTCCACGTCAAGTTGTAAGACCGGAGGGGGGTCGACTGGTTTTCGGTCTTTGTCCTTTGCATTGGCGGCCTTTGCTCTCTCTGGCTGTTGCTTCATTGTCAGCCGGTATGGAGAGCTGTGATCCCACGACGACGAAATCGATTGAGCAGCCTGGGACACATGAGGTAAGAGGGTTTGAGAAGACCCTCCCAACGGATACACTGGTCCCCATTGCGGGTTTCCGGCAAAGTCGTACGCAGACATCGCCGCTTCCTGGTGCGCGCACGATAACAGATGCTTCGCTCGTATGCCTGTTCGAGTTCGGATCGCGTTTTCTTCTGTAAGTCGTGACGGTCTCGCCTCAAATCAATCCTATACGTGAATCCACGTGAATCCGTGTTCAAATAACAATTGTAACCTGCGATCAAAACCTCGCCCTAGTTTGAACTGTTGCGACGCAAGTTAGCACTTTAATTGTTTCGCCTCAATCTCTGGCCGAGATCGTTCTGAGGATCCCCAACAGACAGACTGGCCACAATATCACCCCCCACAAAGAGCTTCTCTAGATAACAACAGAGGGTGGAAATGCTCTGCCTCTATGTACAAACTGCAATCCCCACAGTGACAACTGCGTGACAACGCCGCGACGGGCAAATGGCGAGTAGATGGAGAGCGACAGCACCCCACAGCGCAGAGCAAGAAGAGACAGACTAACCTTCAGATCAAACTAATAAGAAGTGTTATAGTAGCTTTTCGGCTCTATCCTGTACTTTGGTGGGCAGGTGTCGGTCCAAAAAGTCCGAACCAATGTGTACCTCTGCGGTCGCCTGACTTTCAAAAACAACCGCGCCCGTGGTCTGGGAAACACTCAAAGAGTCAAGATTGTGTCGAATGATTCCAACGCGCCGGATTAGGAGGCTCCGCAGTTTCTGTGCACTTGATTTGGCGATTGACTGCGATGTTCTCGTCGGAAGTGTGGGCGGCTGTGCTGGAGCGGGAGACGCGGAAACCTTGAGGTCGCAAAGTCCATCCAAAGAAGACTCAAAGGGGATGTAGAGTAAGAAAAGAATAGTCTGTCACCACGACAGTCAGAAGATGTCGAAGTTTCTTCGTCGGGTTCGTGGGGAGCCAACTCTCGGGCAAGTGTGAACCTTCCCTGGGGACAACACTGCGATGATCCCGACGACGGATGCAATGAAACTTTGGAGAAAGGTAATCCGTGACACGCGTCAGTGCAAGGTCGCTACAGGTTTTCGATAATTTCTGAATACTGGCGCATATAGTATCCACAGTTGATTCGGGAAATGAGCGCAGTTGCAGCGAGCGAATTTCGATCCAGATCGATGGTGCCGGTCGGGATGGTTTCGGCTGCGTAGGTGGACAGATCTACCCAGAGATCGTGATACAGGAGTGGAGAGGGTAGTGCTCGTAGATATGTTAGATCTGCTCCGAACGACGGTTGACGTGGACAGGGCGTCTCCAGTGCAGGGTGGTTGTACCAAAGTACTGAGACCGCAAGGGGATGGGGTGTTCTGCCCACGCTAGTAATCGAAGAGATTGATGTTGCTCCGGGCTGGGTTGGATCGCGAGGTGGGCTTCGCTTGGGAACCAGCGGGGATGTAGGGTATTGGGAGAGCAGGGCGGCTCGACGCTATAACTCTGGCAGATGCCAGGACTCGAGCCGCGGAAGGAGACCCAGACTTGTTGAGATTCAGAAGGGGGTACCCGCTGACTAGAGGGTACCAAGCTCAAATTGCGCAGCGGTACCTTGCGTAAGAGCCAATGACTGGATGGTAGCAGGATGTGGCGGAGAATATGTGTTCCTGGACAGCTCCCAGACCTTGCGGAACGGTGATGCCAAAGTGTGGTGTTATGTCAGTCCCGACGACCACTGCTTCCTTTTTGTTCCAGGCGAGATGTTGACTCTTTTAGGTCAAGACAGGGTGGGAGCCCAAGATGTTGGGGCGTACTTCTTTGAGGAAGATACGATAACTTGAGTGAATCGTCTTGATAGGTGAGAGAATCGATGGACGGGGAGCTGGCCAAACGCGACCCTCTTGACTCACCCACCGGTCTCAGTGGGAGCAAGAACCTCCGATACGCCGCACGCTCGAGAACGGTGGTTCGTAAATGCCGTGGTTCAGAGGATGTTGGTCCAGTTTGGGGGCAGGTTTGCAAAGGTCGCGGGCAGCAGCGGCCACAGTCCTGTGTAGGCGGCGTGAGCCTCGCTATAGTGGTGCCCACGGTCCCGATCTCGCTGTCGGACGTGCGCGCACAGTGGTAGAGTCTATCAGTCTTGTTGTGCAAGTCCGTTGTGATCGAACGCGAAGGAATTGTGGCACGGAAGGTCCGATCAGATCTCGTGGGCAGGTCACGGCTGGATCAGGGTTGCTTCCGGCTTCGCCAGAGATGACGATAGACTTGCGAAGGTCGTGTCGGGTATGTTTGAATAGGATCGACGTCCCAAGGCGCAAAGGGCTGATATCACCTCGAGGAGACGAACTGTATGGTTTATTGGTTGGTGGTTCCCGGGTGTGAGGGAGAAGGAAAGTGACCAGGGAGATTAAAAGATAGGCGTTATAGGATGGTCAGCATGATATTGGGCGTGGCATTGACGGGTGACATCAGTCATTGGGCCAGTCTGAGATGGCGGCGTACTCGTCGTGATGCTGATACAGAAGTGATGGAAGTTTTCGAGCTGTTGAGGTCGGAAGAGACGGTATGTATTAAGTCATGCGGGAACTTCGATATGATCGTCAACGAAGATCGTTCGGGGCCAGGCCCTGAATTTCACAGCGGACGATGTCCTGCTCTTGCACCAAGCGGTACGTAGTGCGTCTTCGAGGAAGCAGGACAGCAGGGATAAAGGAGTAGTTGCTATAGCGGACAGGGGAAGCGTCTTGGTGGGGACTTGTATTCAAAGCGTTGACACAGGCCCACGTTGTGGGGGGCTGGAGACACATTGACTGCAGAGCTTCACCTCCCCGGTCCATAGCCTTAATCCATGTTACCCCCGACCCTTGTCTTCGACAAGATTGAGCCATGAGGTTTCAAGCTTCTTGCACGCTCAGTCAGGTACCTCGCCGAAATGGCCCCCCCTCCCCCCCAGATCTGCGGACGAGCCAGCAGTCGGCGTTTCCTGTCTATGCTGTCTGGCTCGGGAGCCCCACTGGGAGCACTTTCTCCCGCCAGAGCTCTCAACAGCTGCTGAAGCACGAGAGCGCAGCATCTTCGTGATGAGACAGCTTGTTCTTCAGCGCCAGCTGCTCTACGCGGGCGCAGAGCGCTCACTGTCACTGTCACTGGCAATCACTGGCCAGACCTCGCAGGTTCAAAACTGACCCGATCGAAGAGGAGTTGTCGAGACCTGAGCTGAGGCTACATCTCCCCTGCAGTGGCCCGCGTGGACCATATTGGTATGGGAGCTTCCGTGCTGTTGGTTGCCCGATTGCATGGCCTGCGAAGCCGAGCCGGGTCAAACGCCCCGAACATAGCGGGAGAGCCTCCTTGTGTCCACCGCCGAAGCCAGCAGCGGCCGGCGTCTTGCGTTGTCCCTGCTCATCCTGCAGCCTGGCATGGCTGCCAGAGTGAAGCCCAGTGGGTATGATGTAGCGATCTCACCGTACGAGCGGGCGGACATGACGCGCGAAAGACGACAGAAACAGAGCAGCTAGAGCGCTGACAAAAGCATGGGTGGTGCGCTCGGTGGTGAGACAGGGTGTGTCTTCGTCATTTCTGATAAAGATTTGAAAACACGGGTAAAATGGAGGGGGGGTCTCAAACTAGAGACGAGGTGTGTCTGGTGATGGGTGGTAGGTGGGCAGAGATGTGCTGCAGGCTGTGCTAGCCCGAGGGGGCCCCGAGGGTGGTTTTGGCCCAAGCTTGAACCAGGGTTTGGGATCTTCCGCGTGGATGCCATATTGTGTGGGTCGGTACCTAGCAGAAGTGCCAAGGACATGGTATTGCTCGTGGACGTGCTCAGGTTTCGCTCTGCATCCGGGAGGCTCTGCCCATTCAGGGTCGAGAGGCCGCCATGCATCTCCCTCGCTGATCTCACAAGCACCCGAGCCGGGATCAATGCTTCTCGTGCTGGGCCATTGGGAAGAAGCAGAGGCCCATATGATGGCTTTTCGGTTTTTCAGGCAACCGGCTTCGGGTTGGCCACGAAACCGTTGCCGAAGGAAGTGCTGTTAGCATTGACAGCGCCAACGGTCAGCACTGACTTGGTGGGCCCGGGGGTCTAACGGGCATGCTAGACTGAAAAATCACGGTCCGAGACGTTCCTAGCCTGTCCGATTGGAACTGTGCGGCTTTCAGCGCCGTCGCTGGATTCCTTCCTCTCCTGGTCATCGTGCTATGGTAGTGTCCGTTGCGCGCTGCTCTAGTCCTCCTGCCCGGTCGGAGTTTATTTTCGTACGTTCCGCATGAATTTCAAGTTCTGGGTGGGTTCCTCGCAGATTTGTGCCTGGGCGGTGTGGATGCTCACAGGGCGTCGTTCCTGGCCCACGAGACACAAGGGGCGCCGCCCTACTACTGCCGGCCGCTGACTACGTTGTGGACGGTGCCGGCCCTCGTGTGGTGGACGACACGCGGGTTAGAGCATGTGAAGGCGTCAAGAGGACTCGTTCCTCCAGGGTTGAGGAAATTCATACCTGCGGTACGGCGGAACTGGCGTCCGGACTGATCTTAGTTCTTGGCACATCTAAGCGACCTACCTGCTTAAAGTTGACAGAGAAATTTGGCAGAAAAACACCTTGCCAACGACATGCAGCCCGGGGATGAGGAAAGCTCCCGGGAGGTGAATGCATCCAATGCACATACGCGGTACCGAGACCAAAGACCGCTCAACAAAGCCCAAAGGCAGAGTCGTCTGATATCTGCGTCGTAGAGATCAAGAGATCAAGAGATGAAGAGTATCATCGCGACACGTCCTACCCGGATTAGATCGTGGGGGTTACATCCTTAGCTCCAACGGCGCCGGTACAAGATCGAAGCTAGCAGAGGGCCAACGAGGATGGTCCCGACAAGACAGACCGCTGGGCTGAGGTGAATGAGGCCAGGGCTCTGCCAACCAATCCCACATCGTCATTTCGCCTCGTCTGGTCTTTCTCTGGCGGTTTTGCTTTGGTTTTCGTCGCCTTCGTCTTTTCTTATTTGGGGGCCTAGTAGCGATTCGATTTCCCCACTTTGCTTGTTCCTGCCGTCGCTGTTGCCGCCGCCGGGAACAAGTCTCAGTGTGGACCGAAGAAAACCTTGAGCTTGTGGTTAACAAGTCCCTCCTGTGCCTTAATACTGTCTGCAATGCTTGTCTCGGACACGCGGACGATTGAGAAATGCCACTTATTGTTTCGGTGGAGCCAGCGTCGCGCCCATCACGAGGGATTTCGGCTGTCGGCCTGTAGTGCAGAAGCTTTGGCTGGACGCCGGCGCAAACAGCATGGTGCATGATAATCAGGGACTGTTGCGTGTGCCATTTTGTTCGGCTTGCTGCTGGGATAGCTTAGACTGTGGCAAGATCTTACCCATTGTTATATCTTCTTCTGGTACCGGATTTCTCCCACACTCATGAGTGACCCTAGAGAAATCCACGTGTGGTGTCGTGAGCACTTGCTCAACCCCCACGACAACATTGCTGGCATCGCTGTGCGGGTTACCGCTGCTCTGCTGTGCGACGGCTAGCCCCTAGTCCCATGTCAGTTGGTGCTCAACTGCCGCACTACTCATGGCCTGTCTCTAACGCCCGCTCCACCAGCACACAGGCGCAGTCTACAAGACCGGTGGAAAGAGAAGCTCGGATGACTCGTGTTGGTTGAGAATGAGGCAGGTTTTTCGAAGACCGTGCTTCATTCCCAGCCAGTAACCCTCTGCTGTCTCGCATGATGCATGCTTCTGATCGTCCAGTACTGTCTCGCGGTGACAAGATGCTCGGCCGATTCTTCTCTCGGCACGGCACCAGAAGAGGTAAGCAAGCTTGCCTAACACAGTTGTGGTTCTGAGCATGCTAGTGATGACATAAAGATCCCGGATAGACTGCCCGCGTTGCAAGTCAAATGCTGACGTTGATAGCCACGGCGTCTCCACATGCCTGCTGCTCATGGGGCTATGGGGTGCTGCTCAAGGATTGATACACACAAACACCGGAAAGGCTCCACATCGGCGCCGAAGACTTTCGGTTTTAATTTTCTCAAAAGCCAGGCAGGAGCATTGTACTCATGGGCGTCGACGCTGGGAACGACTCCTCGGCCATACTGAGAAGAGAGCGCCATTGCAATAGCAGAACAGAGAGTACCGACGCGGCTAGACTTGCCCTGGCAATGCAGGGCTGGCTCGCAATCTCAGGGCGGGCAGATAAAAGACAGGGGCCAGGACCCTACCGGATCTAAAGGCGATGAGGAATGGCTCGCGGTGATTTTTCCGGATTGCACACCACGGAGCATGATGCCTGGAGGACAATAATAATGCCTGTCAAGTAGCTGTCAAATCTGTCAAAAGATAGATTGCCCTGCAGGATTGGAACAAAAGCGGGGAGGCTGGTGCCGTTTTAAGCCTCTGAGCCTCCTGAAAGGGGGCTTGGAAGGGGATGTTTCAACCCCTACAGCCCCGTTTCGTCAGGCTTTTGGCCCACAGCAGGAGAGAAGCTGCCAGAAAGGGTCTCACGGCCGAGCGAGATAGACTGTCTTGTTTCCTGCCCGTCTGCAGGTGATGGGATTCAAGGCGTGGAATCTTGGTACAGCAAGAATGATACGAGAGGCGCAGGCGTCCGGCCCCACGCCGACCTGCTGGATGGGCAGACCGGGGAATGTACGACGGCCGTATTGCGGAGAGAGGCCCTGTTGGTGGTTTGTTCCGAGGGAGACGCCAGAGAGTCATCTATCATGCAAGGAAACCGGTATGGCCGCGATGCCTGGCCGCGATGGCCCAACTTCTTCAGGCGCGAGCTTCAGGCTTGACCATGGTGGGAAGAGGGGGGAGGGTTCCCGCGCACCGGTCAAAGCTGGTTCGACTTGAGCTTGGTGGCCCACCTATATGGGCGACAAGTATAGCTCGGTCGTGGGGCCGGCGGTTGGGACGGGCTGGCCAAGGCGCGCTCATGTACGGGTGGGGTCGGGCAAATCACAAGCAGTGACTAGCAGCAGACCTGGCGGGCATTAAGAGAGCTATGGCATGGCCTCGAACTCGAACAGTTAGGTGAGCCGTCGATAGTCGGGAGACCTGACCGTGGCACGACGGGCGACGTGGAGACTTGTCGCGGTGGAGATGGAGTTTGATTTGTATGCTCTGTGCGCCGCGGGCGACGGGGTACTCGATGGCCAATAGCTCGACTCGACTCGACTGGGTTCGACTTGATTTGGGTCCGGCATGAGTGGCTGGTGCATTGTTTGTTGACTTGCCCTTGTTCTGCCTCCGCGCCCGTCGAGTTGTTGTTCACCAGCGTTCTAGGTCGGCCGAGGTTGGAAGCGGCTTTGCTTGTTCCTTGAACTGACAGTTTTGGCAGTGGCCACCAGCATTGTCTCATTTTGTGTGGCAAGGTACGTATCGAGGTACAGGGATACATGGATACGCGCACCCAGGCGCATGCTGCGTGCGGCAGGTACCCCCCGGTCTCGTCCCAATGAGCAAGAGCACGGTGCGCCGTGGACCTCGTGGGCACAGCTGTCATCTGTGGTCCTGCAGGCCTGTCATGTCAATGCTAAAAATTGGACCTGCAACTGCAGCAGCTGTGTGTTCTTCCAGCCCAGTACTGTACCCGGTGGATAGGCGGTATGCTTACATGTGGGTAAGGTACCCAGGCAAAAGTCTATAGCGAATTTCTATGAAGACCACTGTGCACTTGCTTGGTTTCCCAGGTCGGTCGCACGGCTAGCACACAGTAATAAGCAGTAAGATGGCGGGTGGCAGCCTACTGCAACGTTGGAATAGATTGCGATGCAGGGCAACGCATCGTGATGCAGACATGGCAGGCATGGCAGGCAGGCATAGCATGGCATGGCATGGCATGGCATGGCTTGTGCAGCCCTCCAATGCCCTCGAGAGATGGCATATGAGCGTTCGGGACCGACCAGTCTCTGCGTGCGAGGTGACGCCCGAGGTGACGCCCGAGGTGCTCACACCAACGTTGGACTACATTGGACTGCCCCTGGAGAAGCAAATGCTCAGTACTGTGTAGACCACACCAGACGATTGCGACGAGCATGTCTGGCCCAGCCCGGCCCGGCCCAGTCATGCCTTGGATAAAGGCCCCGACTCGTCGACATGATGAACCAAGCAAGGTAGTCTAGAGATGCTATAGTCCACATGGACGGGCTACGTCTTGCACAAAGGCGTCCGCGGCACTGTGCTGCAGGTAGGCACGGAGCTGCCCATGCGAGCAGTTATGATATGATAGCACACAGTCCATATACAATCACAACCCCTGGTGTTATGATCAACCAATTTTAGGACAAACTTGGATCAAACTAAGCAAATAATGCCACCGGTTTATCCGAAAAATTTGCGAGTAGGGAGTCAAGGGCTTCTAGAGCCTGTCCTCGTCCTGCCATGTCATGTCATGCCCTGTCGTGCTCCGTCGCCGCCCTGCACTGCCCTGCACTGCGCTCTGTGCTTCATCACACTCGACACCTGCCCCTGTCGCAGTGCCCGTCACGTGTCCTCTGCAGTCTTGTTCCGGAGCTGGACAGGGGCGGTGGAGGTGGAGGTGAGGTGGAGGGGTGGATGCGAGGGTCTTGGGGATGGCTGGATTGGTGAGGACTGGCTGAAGAGGCAATTGGAGATGCATGAGAGGGGCACGCAGGCACGCAGGCAGGCGGGCAGGCAGGCCAGGGCAGGCGGGCAGGCAGGCCAGGGCAGGCGGCAGACGGTAGACGGCACGGCAGACCTCCGACCTGGGCGCGCAGTCGGAGAATTAAGCATCGACCACCTGTCTGTCGGGTCTTGCCGCCCTCCTGACTCTCTTCCCAAGCCAAACTCAAATTGCCCTGATACTCCAGGCAAACAACGAACCATTGCAGCGTCACGGATGAACTCCAGCCGCGTCCCTGTCGCGGGCAACCCCCAGCGCCCTCACGACCCCTCCTGCCCTTCCCCCCAGTCCTTCCTGCCCTGCTGGTGCCCTGCTGCCCTGCTGCTGCCCTACTACCCTCCTCCTGCAAGGGTTGGCTGTCTCCAGAGTTGGCCTGGGCTGACCCACCTGCCAGGGACGAGAGGCCAGGGGGGGAAGGGGCCAGGGGGCTGAGGGAGCAGCACGCAAGGGCAAGGCAGGCAGGGCCAGCCCAGACAGGGGGGTGGCCACGGAAGGAGCAGGGGCACGAGTAGCCGTAGCACAAGGTGCAGGAGCAGGAACAGGAGCAGCGCAACCACCACCTGATCAATGCAGACCCCCCAAGCTTGGGATCGAAATTGAAATCGAGCTCGACTCGACCTCACCGACCAGGGACCACGGCCAAACACCACCAAGACCCAAGCGTGAGCGTGTGAGTGTGAGTGTGAGCAGGAGCTTTGTTGTATCCACAGGCAGGGCCACACAGCCCAGCCAAAGTCAACACTGTAGACCCGTTGGTCCGTTGGCCCGCCAGTTCCCAACAAGGGTTGGGTCGATCCTGCCTTGCCCCAGGTTTGATTTTCCATGTCATCCTATCAACACCCAAGCCACCGTCATAACATACCTGCCCCTAACCATAATAATACCAAATACCAAATCATCACCGCCCAGCGCCCATCGTGCCAACCAACCAAGCCCCTCCCCTCCCTCCCCTTTCCTCCGGTGCTCCCGCACGATCTGACGGCCTGACATCGGATGGCATCTGGCGGCGTCGCCTCCTTCATGCGCGACACCACGCGACCACACCCCGCCCTGCTCAGCATCGGCGTGCCTGTGCCTGTGTCTGTGTCGAGTGCCCTGCCCTGCCCTGTCATTGTCTGACCGCAACCCGCAACAACGGGCACACCTTGCCGGGCGAGCTGTCATTCCCAAAACGATCCCAAACTCCGTGCTGATGGTGCGACGGTTCCGACTGCCGAAGCGTTGACACCGGCGCGCTAGGCAGGCTGGGCGCTGAGCCCGTCTCCTCGTGCTGCTTCTGCCGCAGCCGCAGCCGCAGCCGTAGCCGCTTCTGCTGGGCTTCATCTGCTGGGCTTCATCTGCTGGGCTTCATCTGCTGGTGCTCTGTCTGGTGTTAGGTGGCGGCGACGGGACCGCCGTTGACTTTGCTAAGAAGGGTCCAAGGGGAGAAGGGGAGGCCCCTCGGGCGCGTTCCGCCTGTCACCTCAGCCCTCTTTCCTGAGCCCTGAGCCAAGACAGACAGTCGCCGTTGTGGGCGCCTTTCCCGGGTCTCATTCTCATCCCCCATGTCCATGTTCATGCCACGCCCCGCCCTTCTTCTCGGCCATGTTCGTTCATGCCTCGCCACGGTCTGGGCCTTACTGCCAGGAGTTCCCTTCGTGCGTGGCACACACTCGGTCTCCTCCCGCCTCCTCCCGCCGCCTGTTCCTCCTCCTTCACACACACATTGCAGAATGGCAGAAGCAGACTACTGTTATGCCAGGTGTGCGTACGTGCGTATGATCCTATCTGGTCTTCCTAGTTGCCAACAGGCTCGCCCCTTGTCCGACATTGGCATAATCTGCGATCCCGCCAGCCAGCCCTCTTCCTTGCCGTCCATCCGCCCGCCCCCATCCGAGATGAAAGCCTCTTTCTCCTTGCTGCTGTTTGCCTGATCGGCACCGCCAACCACCGCCACACAGCCGCCTCTACCGGTCCCGGTCCGGTTCGGCAGCCCCAACGCCCTGGGATGCCCTGTGCCGGCGTCCACTCCCAACCTTGTCGGCATCCAACTGTCTGTCAATGCAGAACCGTTCCAGGCGGCTCACGGCCCGTTGGTCCTGCTCAGCACCTTTGGCTCAAACTCAAATTCCAGAGAACCCTCGTTTCATCGTCTGACATCATGGCACTCTGTTCCTGGACGCTGCCTACAGCCCACTGCCGGCTGATCACAGCGTTCATGCGTCATGGTTCGACATCGGACGACTCGTGCCCCAGGTTCACTGACCTTGACAGCTGCCGGATATGCCGCTGCCAGCCTACCCACCAACACAAGTTTGCGGCTGGCTGCTTTCAGACGTCAACTTCTTTCCCTCCATCATGACGCTGATGAGAGCCAAGCAAGCAATCTCTGGGACCCAGAACACGCTACTGTGCACCATCTGTCATCCATCATGCATGGGTCATCAGCCGCCAACCCAGCAAGCGGGGCGGGCGCGCAGGACTCAAGGTGGATGGCTCCCTTATCGCTACGAGCACCACGACAACCGGGTGCTTGCCTTTGTCAGGTTACCCTCTGGCTTGTCCTTTGTTGTTCCGTCTGTCCTACACTTGCACACGAGACGCCAGAGCTCAATCCGTCTGCTTAGCCTTTGGGCGTTCCGCCGCGATGGCCACTGTCTCGGATCTGATGTTACGCAGACCCTGCATAAACGTGCTAACAGGTCACCAAGACATGCCTCGTGGCACCAGCGTGAGACCGTGCCCGTCCAGTATGTGATTGCGCGGTGGTGTGTACACTATGCAGTATTCTGCTGTTCTTGGCACCCCGCCGCCGATACCTGCGCCTCTCGGTTTCCCATCCGCACCGCGCGGCTTGTCGCGTCCCCGGGTACGACGGAGCGCCTCTCTCAACAGGCCCCAGGGACTCGCGTGCGAGCTGCCCGCGACCTTCGTGCCGCATCGGCCCAGCCTATGATATGATGCCTTCCCCCGCCCCTGCAGGCTGTTTGATCGACGTGCTGCTGCTTGTTTCCCTGCTGCTGCCCTGCCTGGGATGCCTTTCCGTGTCACACCGCGCCTATGCCTTGAACCTTGCTGCCGGATAGAGCACAGGCCGGGGAGCGTGGTCGCAGGCTAGTCCGTGCTGGGAACACATTCAATGTGTTTCCGCCCGCCTGCCAATCATCGCTGCTTCCGCCCGGCGAGGCTGCCGCCGTTTCCTGTTGCATTATCACCGCGCTCGGGTGCAGCCGATCGAGCGCTCGGGGTTCCAACGGCCTTGTTGGGGCCACGGCCCATGTCCAGACGACATGCAGGTGGGCCGTTTGATGACGCTACGATGCTGGCAATCTTTCATCCCGAGTTTGGCGTCCCGATCTGATCTACCCGAAATCTTCTTCCTCCTCTGCCTCGGCCATCTGAGACGTGCATCGGGCGCCTACCACCGTGTACCTTTTCCGCCAAGACAAGCGATGCACTTCGTCCAGTGCCTCCTTGCAAGGCGATCCTCCACTCCCATTATGCTACCCTCCAAGCCCCTCCCCACCGATCATCATCTGGCCATCAGATGAAGATGGGACGAGACCCCTGTCCAGATCTGACGAGTGATCTTTTTCGGCGATCTGCCGACTTGACACGGGCCAAATCTCCGTGGTAATATCAGCCACAACCTTAATAACGAACATGGACGACAAGAATCTAGAGCATGGCTTACTCAGCACTTCCCTTGGTCGACGGTTGACACGGTTCACTCATTCTTGCTGGCGTCCACCACCTTTGCCCTTTTCCTTTGTCCCCCTCCCACCCAGACAAACTTCCTGTCTTTCTGAGCCCGTCCCCCAGGGCGCTTCATAGGGCTATCCCCACTTATCCCCCCTTGTGCTTCCCCAAATGGATGTCTAGCTTGGCAGCAGAGTCTTCACGGACTCGGTTGTCTCGAGATGTTGGACGTCCTCTGGAAAGCCCCGTGCGTCAGGGCTATACCTACAATGGGCATGGTAGCGGCTTTCAACGAGGGTCAAATTGCCAGCAGTAACGCCAACCCCCACAACTGTCCCTAGCCTACGCCTGGTTAGTATGGCAGTTTAGCCGCGGTCTAGTTGGTATCTGTTTCGCCTATAGAGCGAGCTTCTGGCATCTCGGCAGTCCATTTGCTAGCCCAGCTTGGCCGGTGATCCCGGTATATGGGACCGCCATTTCCTGCTCATTCCCGCCCTCTCAGATCTGGCCAGTCACACTCTGAACAGCCACGTTGTGGATCACTCATTTCCTCTCCGAGGTCTTACGCGGTATGCACGCTGAAAGTGGCCGGGAACGTGCAAGTGACATTATGTGTGTGTTAATTATTACGTAGCATGGGAGGCAGGGATATGAGACGCCTACTCACGGCGCTTGCTGGACCACAATGCTAGAATCTGGGCACACACAAAACTAACGGCTGCCCAGACTGACGGGCACGCAATAGACAATGGGCCTTCTCGGTGGTTCCTAGCTCTTCTCAGGACGCGCCCGCGGCGGCCGCACTCCGGTGACTTTCCGCGCAAGCAGGGCACAGTTTCATGAAGCCATTTCCCTTGACGGATCGACGGGGTCGACGCCGGGATGGGCGCCGTGGTAGTGTAATTATACAGCGGTCCAGCCTTGTTTCCCTGTCATGTTGTCTTGACAGATGACTCCGGCCCTGGGCACGCGAGAGGGTTCGTCCGAAACTCTGTTCTCGTATGATCACCATGGGTCGGCTAAGGAACAATGCGATGTCTTCCTGATGGATACCCATGCTCTTCTTATGTTCGCTTGTTTCTTCTGTATTGTTTCAAGGTTTTATCCAGCACCGGCATGATGTCTGTCTCCACCGGGTCGGCTCTCTCGGGGCTGGCTCGTGAGACCGGCGAAAGGATACACTGACGGAAGGGGACAAGCTCAAATTGAAAAAACGATGGCATGTCCGGGTAAAGTCTCTTGAGACCAGTTAATGCACGGGGACTTGTCTGTGGGCCTGAATTTGTAAGGCAGCCATGCGGGACGTGCCAGTTCCTCACAAGGTGTACATGGGCATTGTAGATATCGATCATTTCCCAGCCCAATTTGTATGACGAATCTTTGCAACGACCTGGCCAAACAACCGAACGGGTGGATCCCAAACCTTAACCCCGTCGCGAAACGGGTTCTTGCGACGAATCGTCGCTGACAGCTTGAGTAAGCGGCCCTCGCTAATCAGGTGGCCCCTTCACATATCCGATCACAAGTACCCGACGTCTGAGATTGATAGATCTGGGACCGAAAGATTGTACCCGGGACATTCCCCGCTGGCAAACTTTGGTAAACCAATGCATGATGTACAGTGCTGAGTGGGCACCATTTTCCAGACGACAAAGGTCTGAGCATTCCAATGCACATGGGATACGTCGTCCAGCGGGCCAAGCAACAGACGAAGGTATCTTCGCCTCTGCTTAGATGCTCTTCCAGGTGATCAATCTCTCAGATGCTCTCTTTCTTTCCCCCAGATACTGACAGGGCCGTAGCCTTGAGCATTTGATCAAAACAGAAGATCCTATGATGCGAGCTACTGTGATTCTTGGTCATGAAGAAGCGAAAAGTCAGAATGCTGGACCATTGGCTTATCTGACGCGCCTCAGGGCTCATGTCATCGCTCCCACAGCCCAGGCAGGCTTGCGCACGGAGACGCTGCTCCAGGCTGCTCGTACTCATTTCCAAAGACCACAGTGGGTGTCACTCAGGCCTCGTCGGACCAACTCGACAGCCAAAGTAAGGAGCCTTGCAGAGTGGCTGGTCCTTGTCCGACGCGATCTCCGCTCGCCCATCAAGTGCCGGATATCTCATGGCTTGAGGTTTCTTCTTCGTCCCAAGCCTCCTCCAGCGTCGTCACTGCCACCCACTCGATGACCAAACACGTGCGCGCCAGATTACAATGACAACGTGGCAAGTTGTCCCTTCCTTCACATCCACAGGTGCTCATGGAGTGGTTATCCGTGAGCGGCCCGGCCAGGTGTAGTGTGGCAGACTCCCATGGTAGCGAAATCGTCGTCTTCCACCAGCCCCGCCCTGAACCAAAGTTCCACCACGACCAGACTTCCTTCAAGATTGGTGCCCCGCCCTGTCGCCCAAAGTCTGGTTCGAGCGGCAGACCGAACCTTGTCTCCTCGGCCAACCAACATGCCGCCACTGCAGCATTGAGCTTCGGTGACTCCGTGGTTCTGACTCTGGCCCTGTCCCAGCCCACCTCGAGCCTACCCGGGACGGGCATCATCTGCTTGCTCGGTGGACGAGTCATTACGCGCGAACCGAGATAGGTCGCAGGTATATGGTTCACAAGCCTTGAACCATTGACTATATCAGATCATGCTAACACGAGATCTTCTGGTCCATCGGTTGGTTGTGTAGATTTCCAGCCCTACCTATCCTGTACGGTACCATGGGACTGATCTCGTTGAAGCTTGCCGGGCTGCCACCGATTGTGGAAGCCAAAGAAGTGGTATGCCACCCTTACGGGTATGCTTGAGGCCTGCCATGACGCAGAAGCTTCCGTAAGTGGCTCGCTGTGTCGTCGCGGTGCGCGGCAGTATCGTCGTCACAAGATGATGAAACAATTGGGATTTCATAGGAGCTTACAAGATAAAAGCGGATGTGGTTTGCATGATCCGGGAGCCCCGCCGCAGCTTCGCTTTCGATATCATTTATAAAGCGGTTGAAGTTCTTGATAGCGTGTGTGCTTGGGCAACGCCACGATCAGAGGGATTTGATACCTGGTAGAGCTTGGTCCTCAAGCCCACGCGCAAAGCATACCGTTACAGAAGTAGTCTATCCGTCCATGGATTCTCGGAAAAGCCGACTACTTGAAGAAAAGGAATTCGGGTCTTATCCTTTCCAAGTTCCCTACATGAATGATCTAATGTTGCAAAGGTCAAGGCGCTCAGACTCTTGCTGTTTGACGATGACTTTGTTACTCTCAGACACCGGTGGCTCTGCGGCCCTGACTGGCAACTTTGCTGGGACTTGTGGATATCTCGTTAAGCTTAACAACGGGCCTCGTACCGTCGATACATGCCCTTCCATAACCCGTCGCCAGCAGGATGACGGGCTTGCGGAAAGTTTCAAAGCCTGATCTGATATGTGATAGTTCGTTGCGACCCGGGTTTGGCTCAACGCTCTGGCTGGTATTCACAGCGCACCGAGTCAATCGCCAACCAGGAACACAGTTGTCTGTCTGCTGGGTGTGGTCTCGGTTGAACCCGAGCCTGACTTCGTCCCATCTTGGTTCTGGGGGATGGGCCCGAGATTGTCCGAGTGTCTTGCAGCTGTCTTCGGGCCATTTTCATGTTTGAAAGCCGGGGAGCATCACGGCCACGGCTGGTCGTCATGCCGATATGTGACAAGAGCTTGTTTTCCTACGGGACGTGGCTGAACTCTAGTTCCAGATTTGGACCCTTGATCAGGTCGTGCCTGGTTTGGAGACCACCATCTATGTGATATTGGCTTCATTTGCGATCATTGTCACATGAGAAACTCTATCGTGGGACCACCCACTACACGCACACTGACCACTAATGAGTATTGAATTCGATCAAACTCTGTAATTTCTGTGTTGGACAGCAGCAGGCTTAGCAAGTGGGCGGCATCGCGATACCTCTGGTACAAAGCCACCTTGGAATCCTGTCAACAATATCACAACGCTAGTAAGCCAAGATCCAGCAAGGTTTGGAATACGGAACACCCCCTTTCCCATGGAGGTCGGACAGCGGCCCCCGGGAGACTGTCATCGAAGGCCAAGCCGAGAAACTAGACAGTGTGCAACAGGCAAATCCTGCTGGGATCGCCGTCTGACTGGGTCTTCCCTGCGCTACTGCATCCCAGCTCGAGGGCTACTTCGTAGCATGTGCAGCAGAGCTTCCCATGTATGCGCATGGAGGGGGGTCTGCTCCCAGCCAGGCGAGTACCGATGTCACGCCCGGCGGAGATGATGACCACTTGGGCGGATGAGCGGTTTCCCAAACGGGGATATACCTGAGGCCGCTCGACCGAAAATGGAATTAGAATTCGGTAGGGTGCCTGCTTCTGATTTGGATTTCATTAGAGCCCACAAAGGGGGCCCATGTTGGTTGTCACGGCACCGATGCAGGCTGTTGATCACGGGATTGAAAGGGTACATGATTGTCTGGATTCTCCACGGACACGAGGGGAATGGCCCGGAAAAGGGCAGATCAGTCGGCCTCCTATCGTACGAGAGTCGCAGGACGGTAGCAGTTTTGGTGGCCCTATATCACGGAAAGGGCTCCCTTGTTATAGACACCAGCCCAGGCGCGGGCGGTAGCGAGAAAGCGCGCAATATGTGAGGGAATCCGCCTCTCCATGCGGATTCCAGCGGCCTGCGGCCAGTGGCCAGCGGGATGCGGGTGGTGGGTGTGGGTGTGGGTGGCAAGAAGTGGACACACTTGGCGCTCACCTCCATTTCATCTCGTGGGGCACTTGGGATCTGCTGGTCGCTTAATTGGCCGCTGCTCGGCAATTGCACGATGTCACCGCGGCTCGCGAGGGTGCTGACTGGATGGCGGATGCTTGAGGGGGGGCCCCCCTGGCGAGGACACTGCAGATCGAATTGGTGATTGTCAGGTGCAGCGTGCAGGATGCTTGATTCCTGCAGTCTCTCGTCGCAGAAAAGGGCCGCCATGAGGTCAACAGCAGCCCGCATGTCTCATGAGCTTTCGCAGCTCTGGGCCAGACGCTCCGAGGCACAGTGTGTCGGATGCGATCGACTGCACACATGCACTTGGACAGGTACAGGAGCTATGTGCTGGAGACTGACTCCCCAGTGCCCCAGTCCTGGTCCGTACTGTACAGTTCCAGTCCAGTCAGTGCAGTACAGTAGGCCACTCCACTAGTTGCGGCACCCAGATATTGCAGCCGTGACCTTGGAAGCTCCGACGTGCAATCCGCATGTCCGAGGACTTGGCCGGTCATGGTTGGGGGCGTGTATAAGTAATGGTCGAGACCGTACTTTTATGCACAAAGACTCTCGCAGCTTGCATAGGGCATTTCTGCATCCTGCACCTGCACTTCCGGCACCCGAGCATAAAATCCCCGGGGTGGAGAAGCCTGTCACTTCGGCCTTGGTTCCGATCCTGGGGGGGAGGGCCTTCGCAAATGACTGGGGTTGGTCCCCGCCCGGCCGCCTAGGAGGTCAGAGGACTACACTACAGTACAGTATGCACCTACAGTGGGCTGGAGAGCTCCATTGCATGGGAGGGGAACTACTCGCGCAGGAAATCCACGACTGCGATCCTCCACAGACTCCATTGTCCCAGCGGCCGAGCCGGCTCAAAGAAGCCACTCTCGAGTCAGCATCGGTCCTGACTTGGATTTCTATCTAGCGAGAGCCAGGCAACCCGGCTGATCTGTAGTCCGGATGCCCAGATGCCCAAGAAAAGCGAAAAAGCTGCCCCGGTTGCTGTACCCAGTCGGTCAGGAGACGTGCACGAACACTCGCCGGACCAAAGGACATGGAGCGGCACTGCGCCAGGTCTGGGGGCCATACTCCTCAGGTACCAATCGATCCATTCGTGTCCACTGGACTCACCTTTACACCTCATCTGACAGGTGGCAGACAGGAGACGCGCCATCTGGTTTGGGCTGTTGCCGGACTATCGAGACAGGATCAACTGGGGAAAGCCCAAGAGGATGCTGCAATGCAGGCTCCAGAATCAAGCGTCCGATATCACCGCGGGTCCGAAGCCCCTCGGGTTCACATGCCCCTTATCGGTGCTGCTCACCGGTCTGAGGGGTTTGTCGGCGTCATCCAATACCAAGAACGGTTTCGATGCAAACTGCACCACTGGGAAACCAACCTGACTCTGACCAGCTAGCCCCTGTGTCTCCTCCCCGTTGTGCGAGCAGATACGGGACCAACACTGAGCAGGCACTGCTGCCACGTGCATATCGTGAGGGCCTCTTCCAATACTGGCCCCGCTGACACTCACTGGACACGCCTTGCCGGGCCAGACGTCAGCAAGTCTGCACCACCGTCATTACCACATGCTGCCTGCATCTTGCAGTATGGTTTGTATATCCTACCGCGAGGTGCTTACCACTGGCAGTCGCCATCTCGCAGCGCAGTCTTCTGTGAGCAACGTCGGCGACGACAATGCGCTGGCACTGAGGCGCACCGGACAGCTCATGGGCAACACCGCGCTGGTCGCAGCATGAATAGCCTGTGCAGAAAAGTGTAATAGTTTGTCTAGGAAGTGACATGGCTTATTTCCAAGTGAGTTGATGGCATCGACGCCGCAGCGTTCACCGACAGCTATCGTTGGATTGCTTCCTGAGATCGCCGTTACTGTCACCACGCAGCTTCTCATTAAAAGACACCACAGGTTCGATACGACTGACATCTAACAAGATCATGTGTGGGGTGGGTGGTGTTTCTGTCGGCATCATTGACCGTGCATGGGTCTTTTGATGAGCAGTTGAGTTGGGATGGCGGCTGCCTCTCAGTCTGATCAGTTTGGCATGCACTGCATTGTAGACGCCGGGTTCCAGGGTTGTTGCAATCTTACCCACTTGCCAGTTGCCCCATTGCGATTGGACAAACGCATTAAATTCGGTACGACTTAATTGAAACCGGCCTCTTTCATACCAGGACAGAGTCCAGGAGTCGGAGCCAATTTGGGCTACGATGTGTCCAGACCTTGAGACGGACCTCATTGGCCGGCCCGCTGCATTTTGGTACGTCTTTTGTCATTATGGGCTCAAGTTGCTGACATTACATGTTTCCCACTTCTGCAATACTTTGATAACTACTTGACTGGAAGCTTCTCTGATCCGCGAAGCTTTAAAATCACTCTCCTTCTAAGGGAAACACTTCTGTTTAACTCACTACCATTGACTACTTCGCTGGGATCATCACAAGCACATATAACGATAGCATCCAACCAGTATCGAGAGAGCACATGATGCGTATTATTTGTCATAGAGATGCTCCTTGAATGTACAAGATGTAGTGTGGCTCCTGTAGGCTCAGTGTAGGTGGCCTCGTTTTAATCTGTACATATATGCTTCTTAAACAGTCCCTACATACAATAATAAACGCTTAAACACCCCGCGTGAACAAACAACTTACAAAACCGATAACAGTGGATTTTAAACACCATTATGGCTTGTCGCCCATACTGTATAACCCACTTATGAATCAAGCATGGGCTTCCGCCACAATCATCAATTCGGCCAACATCTCATCTCAGCCAGCACTTTCGTCCGTTTGCAAACATTGCTTCTCTTACCATCGGCTGCGCAAGAATATATAAAATGTATTCTTTCATAAAGCCGATTACTTTGCTGGCTGTCGCAGCTCTCGTGATCCAGCCAGCCCCAGCCCCGTTCGTGGCCCGCATTCCGGAAGCCGTCACAGTCGGCATGGCCTCAGTCGGCAGCGTGGTTTCAGCTGCTGGTTCTGTTGATGGCGGTGTGGCAGAAGTTATCGGAACTGCCAACCATGACAAAAAACTGCATCGTACCAAGCGCGTACGACAAGGCGGCGCGGTGGGCCCTTGGGGCCCGGTGTACGTTTGGGGCGAGGCGTGCCCTTGAGGCGCATTGAGCTCTTCGGGCACGCCTACAATGAATAAGCTGGCCTGGCAGCTTTGCAAAAGGTAATTGATTCACTTCGTGATATATGCTCAGACAGACCAGTTGGCCTGGTCAACTTGTTCCAGGGTGCATTTACGAAAATCAGTCTTGGAATCCATCCTTCATGTTCGAGAAAACACTCTCCCCCGACCCTGCCCCCACAACTGACCACCTCATCTCAGAAGGCACTGTTTGCTAAACATTATTGCCAACTAAACATTTTGCATCAGACCAGTTGAGAACTGCCACTGTAGGTTTCAGTGGTCCCTCTCCCAGCGGCATGTCTTCTTGAAACATCAAGCCTCTCCGCCACAGAAAGAAGGAAGGAAAGAAGGATTGACTGACAGTTGAGAAGATGTTTTCATCAGTGGCATACCTAGTGCCTGTATGACTCTACTTGACGTTATCACGGGAAAGTATGATGAGGCAAACCCAGTTCCCAAGAGCACCGGCTCCGCTCTCTTCACTAATACGACCAATGAGAATATTCAGGCGATTCAGAATGCACTAGATGCTCATGGGTGAGGATTTATGCCACTGCATACTGATTAGAGACTTGCGAGAAAGGCAGTTACTCTGTACTACCATCTGCGATACATCGATATGAGGTGATAGATTTAGTCCCCAGCATAGCTGGTAGGTGGGTGATTTGCTAGATAGAAAAAGTCAAAGGAAAAGAGACTGAAACTTAGTATAATTTTATTCCGTGATTGAATTTCTCTTCTACTTCGTCCTCGTTAAGATGGTCTCCCTTTGTCTCGTATTATGTCATGCTGCCACTGCTTGCTATTAAACCTAGACTTAGAACTAGTAAGGCTATTGGTAGAACTGAGGTATGCTGAATTGGCCCTGTGTTGTGAAGTTGAGTCTGTTTAGGATAGGTAAGATGACGCGCTCACTGAATAGCCTATTAAAACGGTGTCATAGTAGTGGTGTCCGTCACCTTAGAAGCTGCAAGACAGCCTTCACACTCTAACTTGACTAGGCATTGACAGAAACATCAGGGCTGGGTTCATAGCCAGCACAACCAGCAGTACAAACATGCTGACCATTCTGATAGCCGTGATAACGGTGCTAAGCACCACGGCCGTTGTGAGTGTCCTGCACAAGGCTTTAATGATTTTGTTATTGTAGCTGGGACCACCCGCCCACAACAGACACGGGTGGTCCCACAACAGACACAGAAACGCCAGGACCAAGGGTGTTATCCAAGTCATGGTAACAGGCTAGGTATAGACGTAGATAAAGCTTCTTAAGTCTAACAGCATATTAAATCCTGTTAGCTATTATTTATATTATAATTTAATTTAAAGAGAAGATATTAAATAAATTATTTAATAAATATTATAATTAAGATTATATTAATTATTTTATTTTAAATTAATAATAGTAATTAAAATATATTAATTATATTTAATATTAAATAATTAAAAATCTTTTAAAATTTTAAAAAATTAAAATTAATTAAAACTTAATTAAAATAAATTTTAAATTATATTTAAATTATAAAATATATATTAATATAACTTATAATATGACTTAAAACATTAAAAGTGAAAAAACAGAATTGGAAATCAAGCTATATATACCGCCGCAACAACAGTTTTTCCAGAAGGACCATTGGAGTAGTGGATTATCTCGTCGTTCTTATATCTGAGCCTTTGTGCTCAAATATGGTTAGAGATGCGAAGGTCACCAGTTCGATCCTGGTATGGTCCAGATTTTTTATCTTAGGAGGGCGAAAGTTTTTGTTTTTCCTCACGTTAATTTTTTTCTTCGCGTTTTTGTTTTCTTTCCTCGTTCTTTTCCTGTTCTTTTCCCGTTTTTTTCGTATGTTTTGTCTTTTTCCCTTCGTTTCTTTCGTTTTTTTCTTTTTTCTGTCCACCTTGATTACCACACGTCAGCAGTTACTGACCATGGGCTCGGGGTAGGACCAGAGAGAGTGGTGGCAGTCTATATTGGCCGCTTTTATGACAAGATGGTGATCTTCTTCCCTTGCATCATTCACAGCCCGAAGCACGAATTTCGGAACATCACTCAGAAGGTCGGGGCATCGATTCTCCTATGGTCGCTCATTATCAGCCGCTCAAGATGCCCTGGAAAACCCACAGCCGCAGCTGCTCAGATCAAATTTAGCTTGTTGCGCTCTCTGGAAAGCCATTCAGACCAAAAAATTCGAATAGACTAAACTTTTAATTATACATTCCACTGACAGCCTTTTCAACGCGATACACGATACACAAGAAGTCAAGAGACTTCCGACGCTACATGCAACGCCACATCTGCCCCAGTACTTGGCCTGCGTAACTTGGACTGACGGTGCAACTCCCTGGGCGGCATGCTCCCGCTCTTGTTCACGGCCGCATTCCTTCTCCACCGACTATTCCACATTCCGTCATCACCATCTTTGATGTAATACCCCAGATCCGCCGTAGCGTCCCACTCCGTCTGTGAGATCCCATTGCCAAGGTACGTGAACCTATTCCCATTGTGCCTGAACTCCTAGTCCTCCCAGCGCACCTCCCGCATCGCCTCGAGGTAATGCAGCGTGCTTCCCGGCCAAGTCGTTGGTACGCGGCCACTAATGCTGTGATTGTTGTGCGAGTTGCGGTAGTTGTCAGCCCAGACGGCCTTGTTGACTATGAAGTCGTTGATATGCGCCTTGAAATCAGCACAGATGCCCGCTTTCGGATAGAAGCTGTGGATAGAGGGCTCCGTCTGGTAGCGATTAATGAAGGAGTATATGTAGTCTGCCTGAGCTTCGATCGCAATGAGCGTAGGCCTATTGGATACAGGCGTGTAAGGGCCCAGCACTGAATTATTGTCAGTTCCCAGGAATGGTATGGACAAAGTATACTGCTTACTGGTGAACGTGTTGGGGAATTCCGATATCCCAACGCCCATGTAGCCTATAATAGATTCAGCCCACTCAATCTGGAGGTTCCGGCTTGATGGTCCATAGATTGGGTATCGTGAGACATAGGAGGTATTGAAACCCGTGGCGCATATGGTAATATCACCTTCGTGGGTGGAGCCAGAATCGCTGATAACACTGCGTCGCGTGAAGGATCGAACGCCGCCATAAACTGCTCGGACGTTGTCCTCCTTGAGAGCCTTCTCGAATTTGGGTCAGATCTGGGCATCATGGTATAATCACATCAAGAGGAAAACTGACCCGCAGGTATCTGAAACCAGAGGGAATGACTCGTTTGCAGCTAACAGCGAATTTGGGTATCATCTTGTCCTCTGCTGCTTTGTCGTCGATCATCTTCTTGATCTCAGATTCGAGCAGAGTCTTGCATTGCTCTTGCAGCACTGAGTCTTTCAGATAGAGAGAGAAAATGCTGTTTATGGTCCGTTCATTCTCTCGTCGCAAGTCCAGCACCTTCTGTGGTGACTCAATAAACGCTTTGATTTTCTCTGGCTTGTATTGGCCTGCTTTTGTCGAAATATCTGGCAGTACCCATGTTGGAGACCTGATGAAGATCGTCACGCTTTTGATGATTGGCTGAATCGCTGGCAGAATTTGCACCGCCGAAGACCCGGCCCCGACCAGCAAGACGTCTCTCCCAGCGAGAGATATGCTCGGGTCGTATATGGCACTGTGGACCTTGGTCCCTTCGTATTTATTGAGCCTAGGGATCTGGGGCCATGCCGGTGCGTTTAGATAGCCCGTGGCGTGAACGAGGACATGACACCAGTCATGGTGTATCTGTCCAGTGGTCAGGTCTTTCACCACAACTTCCCACCGTCCATCTTGTCCATCGTCTACCCAAGTTGTCTTCTCGACAATATGAGATAGCCGAATATACTTATCTAGACTGTACTTTTGTACGAACCCCTTGAAATACGTTAGAATTTCGTCCGAGCCTGCGTACACGGAGGTGAAATCAGCCTTGGGCTCGAACGAGTAGACATAATTATGGGAGGGGACATCGCAAGCACAGCCCGGATATCTATTTTCGAACCATGTGCCTCCGACGCTTGGGTTTTTCTCGTAGATCTAATTGAAATGTAGATTGGTGTGGTCAGCCAGTGTCCCATGAGAGCTCTGCACCTGCGAAAGGTCGGCTGTATGGAGATCATACCGCCAGGGAAAATTTTCTAAATGACCGTTGCAGTTTGTAGGCCAAGCAAAGTCCAGACGCGCCTGCTCCTACGCAAATGACCTTGACTTGGCGCTCGTTGTAGATGGCGTCCTCGCGTGCAGGATCCATGGTAATGAATGTTATTGTATTGTCAGTACGTCAAGATTGTTCTATGATACAGCCGCATGCTCATTCAAGAGATATTTACGCAACCATAGTATCATCACAAAATA
Organism: Diaporthe capsici; assembly: GCA_013364905.1. NCBI lineage: Eukaryota > Fungi > Ascomycota > Sordariomycetes > Diaporthales > Diaporthaceae > Diaporthe > Diaporthe capsici. The sequence goes on from WNXA01000016.1 coordinate 118,460, forward strand.
CCCTGCGGGATCAGGAATCGATGGAAACAGTCGGTGTGTGCCCGGGACTTCCGATGCCCGGGCTTTCAGCTGCATGATACGGAGCCGATTCGCGGCCCAATTTTCCCTCAGTAATCAACAGATGTCTTGTCCTCAGCCCCCATCTCATCTTACGAGTCACCGACTGTCTTACTATGCATGCGACAATAAGGTCATGCGAAAAAAAATTACAAGACGCTGGACCGAGCGGTTCGGACTTTTGTTCTTGATTTGATATGCAATGCGGTGCGGACGTTGGACAAATGCATGGGGCCAAAATGCTGGGGCGGCGGAATGCAGATAGAAACCACAAGCCTGTTGCAGTAATACTCAAGGGGTGTGACACGCTGCTCGCACTCCTGTAGCAAGACGCCGAGCCGCATGTTGCGACATGCTGGTGCTGCATTTGTGCGAGCAATATGGTCACACATCCTGGGAGAAGTGGCAAGGCTAAGCGAGCCGCGCGCTTTGAATGACCCCGTTCGTAGTCTTGATTTTAAGGGCCAGTGGCACACATTGCAACCATCAGTGTAGTCCTTTGCAATTGGCTCCAGCTTTCAGCGTTGGCTGCAGGACATACTATTATGATTTTGTTTGCAAGTAATATTGAAAGATAGGTTTGTTTATTATAAGAAAAGTAAGGAAATTATAAGGAAACTTGGAATGTTAATTAAAAATTCTTGAGACGGCGTCCTGTGCCGTTGAAATATAGCACAATGTCAGAATTTTTAGAACGCTCTGGACAATGACGTGCAGTCCATGTACCTGTGCCGTCACATCCCCCCTACTTTTGCCAAAGGTTCAATCCAGCGACACGTATATCTGGAGCTTTGGTCGGAGAAGGCTCTGATTCTCAAGGCAGAGGAGTTGACCACCCATCGGATTCTGCTTGTGCGCCGATCCCCTTCAAGGACTCGAGCGAGAATTAACTCAGCGGCTATTCTGCAACCAGTCGACACACAACACATGAATAAATGGGGTGTACTCCAAGCATTTCCAACCTGTTTATCATTTCTTCCAACATTTCCTTCTTTGTTACCTATTGAGCTTGTGATCTGTTTCCTACTGACGTATCCCCAGGATACCCTTGCCCATTGAAACAATGTCTCTCCTTGTGATCAGCCTTGGGGCCACTGCCTTGATTTGGTGCCTTCAGTTGCTGCATACTCGATACCGGCCCCACTTGAGATTTATTTCCAGACCTTTCCCCGCAAGCTTCACTAACATGTGGAAGATAATTGCTCTGTATTATGAGGATATGCCAGGCTGGAATACTAGTGTTCATAAGAAATACGGCCCAGTTGTACGAATTGGCCCGAATCATGTGTCTTTCAGTAGCCCATCAGGTGCGTACTATTTACACATCGAGGCAAGCATTTCATAAGGTGCGTTGTTGGTCTTTGAAACGGCAAATATCTTTCCCAAGCTGACCAGGTATCATTCCAAAATACAGTCAGACTCCTACGAAGTGGTAGCTCCCATGTATTGTGATGAACCCTCAGAGAATTTTCTCGCTGAGAGATGCAAAACGTCACACCACTCTGAGACGTACTATTGGAGGTTTTTATAAGAAGAGTTCTGTGGAGGATCTCGAGCCGAATATTGACAGATGTGTAGATGAATTTCTGAGATAACTTGGTGAGAGAATGAAACATGGACCTGGGAATCTCGACATGTCATCATGGCTACACCTATTTGCCTTCGATTGTTTGAGCGAAGTAAAGGTCTCGAAACAGCTGGGCTTCCTGTAGGGAGGACAGGATGTGGAGGATATGATCTGGTCTGCCGACAAAATATTTACCATGGTTGGCTTGGTATGGACGCTGACGATCACTTCACTTGCAATAACTGACGGATATGACCAGTTCACTCAGGCGCCGATTCTCCAATCGGTGTTGACATGGCTGGGTCATTATCGCAATATATCCAGAGAACCTTCGCTTTGAAGTCAATCACAAATGCCAGATCCTCCGTTCTAGGTCAGAACCTGAAATCCATCCCAAGTACTCATTTCAGATTCTGCGCGTCGCCCAGTTCCGCAAATTATAGCTGTAATCTGTAAAAGGTTAAAGATATGTTTAAATGTGTATAAGGCGATTAAGTGTGTAGAAAACCTTTTGAATCGGTTGAATAAGCAATTAAGCTCAAGCCTAGTCTTACAATATGAAAATATGCTAAATACCCGTCTTTCGAATTTTATAAATTCCTCAAGCGTACGACTGGCTGATGTTTACCGTTCTTTCAACCATGATACCTGCCCCGTTGTGATATCTCTCCCGTCCGATGTCTTGGGGTCCAATAGCCGAGTCGGCCGCGTTCGAGGCTTTGTGCACGTGTGCGGCCTTTTTCTTGAGGATCTCCTCTTGGCTTTCACCCCTCTCGGTTTGAGTGATGCTGTACGGATCCCTCGCCTTTTTCCGGTTCTGAGAACTTCCTCCTACTGTGACCAATGCTCTGACTCCGTTGTTCAGCTCGTAACCATTGTTGTCACCGAAGTGTCTGCGCCCGTTCGATGCCGAACTCGACTTGTCGGTGGCATATCCAGCTTCAACCCAGAAGCTGCGACGAAACAATGGTGTAAGCATCGGTGCTTGACCAACGACTATGGACACCAAGTCCTCGCGGTTCGACCACATAGCTGCGACCACACTTTCGTTAAGCTGTTGTGTGTCAGACTTATCAGCATCGCCTGGACATGTCTGCGAGATAGCCTGAGTATACCGGCTTACGTGAAATATGAGAACGTATCGCAAAATAGCCGCAACCATGCAAAAGGTGCCCAAGGTGAAACAGAAGAAAAGACCAAGCCGCTTCCATATGGTCGTTCGAAGCCCAATGACAACCTGACGGCATGTCAGTCCTGTATGGAACGCAGATATGAGACCAGTCTTACAGGAAGAGGGACAAGCATGATGCAAAAGTCCGTTAACAAGTTCAAGGACAGTATCGTAGTAAAGAAGATTTTATTCTGTGGCACACATCGCGGGCCCGGGTGTGGCCACACTTTCCAGAGGTTATGGAAAGGCCGGCATGTTAAGGTAAGTGTGAAGACAATCGCCATAAAAGTGACCCCGATAAGACCCATAAGGGGCTTGACGAACTTTTCGCTCCGGGTGTTGCGAGCCACACGTCGGTAGAAGCAGAGCATGTTGAACTTGAGCATCCATATGATGATGAAGTACACTGAAAGCCCCACGAGAAAGATCTTCGAGCCGTACTCCCACTTGTGGTATTCTGACTGGGGCATTGCCTCCCGCTGTTCGTAGGTAAGGGAGGATGTATGCCGTCCTTGACACCTTACCGTATAGATGTGGCCGATGACAGGTGCAGAACACCACAAGCACTGGTTCGTAGACAAAATGTTAGTCTCGTTACTCAGTGGCAACCATGGAACCAAGGAAGAAAGCAGGCTCTCAAGAGAACTCACGACTACTCCAATAACCAGCCAGTCATCCAGGTCATAGCCTTTGATACCCACCATCTTGGTTCGGACCCATATTCGCACAGCAAGGAAGCAAAAGCCGAAAAAGAAGAGCAGCCATAGTTCGATTAGGTTTCGGATGATGACTTCTTGCATAATGTGTAATGATGATAATGATGATGATTGAAGACAGAATATATGCTAAAAACCGGTGCGTTCAGCTCGGCAACTCAAGGCTCCTGGATGGTGAAAGTTAGAGGGCCGACGACGCAGGATCTCGCTTTAAGCATGTCTGGATACTCATGCCATATGTCCTCATCCATCGCCCCCACTCGTATTGGGTGATGGGCGGAGAGCAGTCTTCCACGGTAGCCAGGCACACCAGGCTACCTACAAAATCGGAATAAGGCTCTGCTGACCACCTTTCTCAGGATTAATCTACATACGGGTACCGAGAAGATTGGGATTGTGTAGCATCGAAGGAAGACATGCGGTAGGCTCCCCGGGCCTGGCAGGTGAAACAAAACGGTTCATAAGGCAAAGATCGCCGCGGGACAGGCGTTTTCCGTACCCGCAGACTGTGCAACCAGTTGGATTATGTAAGGGTTGTTAAATATAAGCAGAGTGACTAAGGATATATATCGTATAAGCTATATATATATAGCGCAGAAGTAATATATTTAAAGAATATAAATAATTAAACTTACCCCTCTTTCTTCCTTCCTTTCTATTTTCCTCCCTTCCCCTTTTTATAAACCATATAGCTCCTATAATATTTCTAAGCGTTAAAAAAGCTATACGATATCTAAAGCAAATAAATACTAAAAATCCTTTTCTATATTAATTCTCCTTTTATAATAAAGATCTTTAATAAACCACTCCTTTTTTTAAGCTTTTATTTTAAAAATAGAAATATATATAATAAATATAAGAAATATAAAAAGTATATTAATAAAAATTAAGGATTTAATAATAATAATAAATAATAATAATAAAGAGATAATAAGGCAATTTATTTTAAATATAAGGAATAAGATATATATAGTAAGCTATATAAATATAATAAATATAAAAAGTAAGTATTATAATAATATATTATAATAAATAAATTTTTCCCTTTATTATAATATTATTTAATTATAATTATATAAATAAGTATTATTTAATCTTATTATATAAATAATATAATAGCAATATATTTATAATACCCTTATATTTTATTTATATTATACCCTTTTTATATTTTTTTTTATTTTCTTTTTTTAATTTTATATATAATAATTTAATTTATAAATATATCCCTATTAATATAATAAGTATAAATATTTAATATTAATATTATTTAATATTTATACCTATATTTATATTTAAACCTATATTTATATTTAAACTTATATTATAAGTTATTCCCTTATCCTTAACGTTATATATATATAGCGCTAATATAAGATATTTATTAATAAATCGTAAAGTAATAATAATAATAATAATAATAAAAATAATAATAATAATAATAATAAAAGTAAATATCCTTTTATATAATAATATTATAATTATATAGCAGTTATAAAGCATCCTTATTAGTATTAATTAATAAAAGGGTTTTAAATATTTAACTTTACCTTTACCCTTAATAACCTAAGTCTATCCCTTATAAATATTAATTTTATCTATCTATATAATATCTATATAATATATAAAAGGTGCTTATTAATTAATAAATTTTAGCTTAATAATAATAAGCATAGCCCTTTAAATAATTAATTTAATAGCCTTAAGCTTAATTCCTTTATATATTCCTTAGCCCTTTATATTTATATAATATTATTATTATATAAATAAAATTTATAAGTATTATTAATAAAGATATTAATAGCGCTTTAAGAAAAAGGATAAGGGCTTAGTTATTAAAAGAGGTATTTACCTTGTATAAAAGTAATATATATATTATATATATGCCTTTAAAGATAAGCTAAAGCTTATTTACTTTAATTAAAATAATATATATTTAATATATTTATACTTTATAAATAATATTTAAAGATAATTAATAATAATATAAAAACTAACTATTATTATTAACGTTATTATAAAGCTAATAAGAGTAAATATAAATTTATAAGATTATCCCTTAAATTATATATATTATATATATATTATATATAAGTATTATTAATATTATTTTAAATCCCTTATAATATTATTATAATTTTTAAAGTTACTCTTAAGATTAAGGAAAAGGAGGCTATTATTTTCATTATTTAGGCCCTATTTAAAGGTAAGAATAAAGTTATTATTATTATTATATTTATATTATTTATTATTATTATTAATAATAATAGTAAACTATTTATACTTAATTAATATATTATTGCTACCTTTAAGAGTATTAATAATTCCCTTAAGGCTTTATATTATATATTTATAATATATAAATATTATAAAAAGGAGGCTATTAAAAAGAAGGTTAAAGAGAAGGATAATAATAATAATAATAAATAAATAATAATTATATATTACTTATGTTACGCCTTATTTATATCTATATACTTATAGGTAAGGGACTTATATAACCCCCTTTTTAATTTTTAAAATTTAAGATTATTATATACCTTATGCATCCTTATTATATTTATATTATTTCCTTACTTTTTTATAATTTCTATCCTTATATTAATTTCTTATACCTTTTATTTATTATAATTATATCTTTATATTTTTAAATTAATAAATTATTATAAATATTCTTATATAATTCCTATAAATTATTTTTATTATTATATCCTTTTTATTAAATTAAGTATTATTATTATTTATATAAATCCTTATAATTAAATATCCTTTTAACCTTATAAATATTATCCTTATATAGTTTAATATTTTTATATAATTCCTACATTTTACTTATATATAGCTTAAATAATTTAAATACCGCTATAAATATTATATTATATATCTTATATTATTTTAATAGCTTTAATTAATAAATAAAGCTATAATAATTAATTATCTTAATTATTTAAAAGGGTTTTAGATATTTATTAATAAGTTTATAGCTTCTATACATCACTTATAAATACTTAGCTAATATTATTATTAAATCTCCCTTTTTAAACTTTTTATTAATATAGCGTTAGTTATATTATTTTATATATTTATCGTTAGCATAGCTTAGGCATTATATAATCCTAATATATTTATTCTTTAAGCCCTAATTCCTCTTATCCACTATAAGTATGCTACTTTAAATTAGCTTAGCTATAGCTATAAGTAATTTAAAATAGAATTTAAATAAGTTAAATAATAATATGATTTTTATTGCTAAGTATATTATATTATTATATACGAATTATACGTTAGAAAGTAATCACACCTAATTAGATTATGTGATATTTCTATATATATAAAAGTAGTATTTTAAATTCTAGTTTTATCTTTTTATCTATTTATTTATTTATAAATAAAACATGATATTTAAGTGATATATTATAACTAGGTTTATATAAAGCGCTACTTAAAAATAGCTAATAAATAAACTTCCTTAGTTTAAAATAATACCATTAAGTATGCTATATATAAAAAAAATATAATATATTAATAAGTTTATAAGGCCGCTATTTATAAGCTGTATTATTATAGCTATATAAATAATATATTTCATTAGCCTATTTATAATTATTAAAATTATATTATATAGTTTATTATTTTAAGGGTTAATTAAGGGTAGCAATCTAATAATAAAATTTATTAAAATTTCTTATTATAGTTATATTAATAATAATAAAGTTATAAAAAAGCTAAATAGTTTATATTTAAGCATTTTAATTTATTAATATATTATATATATATTAATAAATATCTTTATATCCTTTAAAAGAGACTTTTAAAAATAGCTATATATAAATAACTTAGTTAATTTATTAATATTAAGGTAGCCTACTTATTTATAATTATAATATATTTATAGTAATTCTACTTTTATAAGTAGGTTATTAAGTATATATACCCTTTCTTTAAATAAAAGTAAGTTATTTTATAAATATTATACTTTCCTAACTTTTAAGCTATACTTATACCTTTTATACTACGTATTTATTTATATAAAAGTATCCTTTTATTATAGCTTCGCAATATATGCCCTTATAGGTCATTTAAGTAGCTCTTTTATTATTATTATGCTTTATGCTTTTATTATATATAAAAAGGTACTTAAATATATATTTTAATCCTAAGCAATTATATTTATAATATAACTTCTTTACTTTTATATTACTTTATTATAATCTTCTAAATCCCTTTTAAAATAATTAATTTTATAATTATATTTATATATACCTTTATATATTAATTATATAAATTTATAAGGCTTATATAACTTTTATATAATGCTTTTATTATATATATAATTTAGTTACTTTAAAAGCCTATTTATTAAGTTTTTAACTCCTAAGCAATAATTAATAATTATATTTATAATTATTAATATATTAAGCTAATATAATTATTATATTAATAAATTTCTTTTTATATATTAATATTTAAAGTTAAGGTGATTTATAATTATAGTTATTAGATTTTAAGTATAATAAAGGTAGTGCCTTTAAATTATAATAGTATTAATAATTATAAATAACTTTTAATTACTTATCCTATAATATATTTTTAATAATATTAATTTCTAAAAATAAAAGATAATAAAATACTAATACCCTTTAAATAATTATAATATAATTATATTAATAGCCTTTATTAATATATTAATTTTAAGGTATATATATAATATAGAATTAAAATGCCTTAATAAAGAGGTTATAATAAAGAGTAATTTAATATATTTAAATATAGCTTATATATTAATTAAAAGTATTAAAGGCCCTAAGGCCCCTCCCTTTAAATAGTTAATTAAAAATATTATAATTTTTAAAAACCCCTTAATAAATCATTAATAAAATCTTATATATCCTAAGAAGATATAAATATCGCGGATATTATATAAGAACAGCCAGTTTAAAATAGCTATAATATAGCTATATTTTATTAAAATTCCTTTTAATATAATTATAAAACTTAGGAATTTAACTTAAATTACCTTAAATTTATATTTAGCTATATTAAAATAAAGATCCTATTAATATAATTATTTAAATATGCTATATATATATTATATATATATTTTATAATTATTATTATAAATTAAAATATTATTTAAATAAATAATATAGTAAATATTAATTAAGTTTATTAAAATATAATTAATATAAGCTTAGAATATGGCTAGTATATTAATTAGCTTAAATAGTATTATAAGATATTTAAAATACTTATATTTTATATAAAAAGCTATCTTTTATTTATTTTTTATATAAATTCTAAGTTAATAATATATTTCTTTTATATTTAATTTAATATATATTTATATTTTAATAAAATAGTTAAGGATTTTTATAATAAATAATAATAAAATATAATTTTTATATATAAGCTAATTTAATGCTTAATAATTAATATAAAGGCGTAGCTTATTTTCTTTTTTAAATATAAAGATTATAAATATATTAATAAAATTAATAAAGGGCTAAATCTATCCTTATATTATTATATTATCTAAATAGCTTTAAAGTATCTTTAGCTTAATGCTTAAAAGGGGATATAATAACCCTTAAGATAGTTAAGCCTTTTCCTTTAACTTAATCTTATAATTAATTAAGGAATATTTAATAAAAGTTTTAATATTATTATTAAAGTAAAAATTTTTAAATTTAATATATTTATTAAATAAATATTATATAAGCGCTATATCTTCTTTTATAACCCTTAATATTTCTATTAATTCTTAATTTAAAATAATTAATAAAGAATAAATAATTATAATAGCTAATATTTTACTATATAAAAGCTATTTAAATATTAATTTTATGCTAAGTTATTCCTAATAAATTAAGAATTGCTATTAATAGCAACCTTATTATATTATAAGATTAATAATTTTTAGTTAAAGGAACTTAAGGATAATATTATAGTTAAATAAATTTATTATTATAAAATAATAATATTATATATAAGTTATATCTATAAAATTATATATCTTAATAAAGATAAAATAATTATTATAAATAAAAAATAGTTTTTAATTTAATATAATTAACTAAGGTTTATTATTAAAATAATAATATTATTTATATATATTAATTATATTATAATTAATTAAGTTTTCTTTAATTCCTAAATTTATTAAAATATAAAAATATTTTATATAATTATTAATTTAAATAGCTATATTAATATAAAGTTGCTATTATTTATAAATTATTACTACGCCAACTTATTAAATATAAAGAAGTTCTTTATTAATATCTAATGCTTATAAATAATTAATTATAATATACCCCTTCTAACGATAAATTTAATATATTTAATTTAAATAATTATTATTATAGTAATCCTTTATATTATATATATAATAGCTACTTTTTTATAGCTTAGGATATATATTAAAATAATATCCTTTCTATTAATAATTATAATAAATAATTATAAAAATTCTTAATAAATTACTTAAAATTATTATAAGCATTATTTTATTATTATATATAACTTTAAATATAATAATATTTATTAATTTTAATAATTATAACCTATATTATTAAATTATATAACCTAATTACTTATAATAATTATAAAAAGCTTAATTAATATTAAGGGCGCTATAATTACTTTATAATTAAATAATGGTTATATTAGTTATAATAAATAGGGCTATAATAGTAATAATTTTTATATAATAAATAAGCTTAATAAGGCTACTTTAGCTATTTAAAAGCTATATTTATAAGCTAATAATAATATATATATTATAATAAAAGTAATTTATTATATTAATAATTTACTTAGTATTATTAATAATATAATTAGCCTTTATTTTATTTTCTTAATATTATTAAATAAAATTTATAATAATTTTATATTTATTTTATATAAGGCTTATATATTTTATAGCTATTATTATTATATATATAATTAAGTTAATTAATTAATTATAAAGAAATTCCTTAAATATCTTAAAAAGTAAAAAATAAGGGTTTTAATTTTTTAATTTTAATTAAATAATATAATTAATTTAATTTTATTTAAGAATATCTTTTAAATAATATATAATATATCTAATCTTTTCTTAATTAACTTTTAAATAATAAAGATAGAAATAATATTAAAGGTTATATAAAAAGATATTTAATTTTATAAAAGAGAATCCTTAGTATATTAAAAAAAATAAATTAATAAATTAATTAAATAACTTATATATAATATAAATAATATCCCTATTTATAAAAAGTATAAGAAGTTAATCCTTAATAAGGCTTTTTAATATATAATATCTTATTAATTTATTTTTATTATTTAAAAATAATATTAGCTTAATATATTTAATATAAAGGTATTATTTAATCTTTTTTTTTTTAATTATTAATTTAATTTTTATTCTTAATATTTTAAATTAAAATTATAAATAATTATTTTATTAATTATTCCTTTAATATTTAAATATTAAAATATAGCATTATTTATAATAAGGAAGGGTATATTTTATTTTAAAGATTAGGCTAAGAAAGGTTAAGTATTAAGGTTAATAATAAATTAAATCTTAAGTTTTATAATAAAGGCATTAAGTTTACCTTATTTAAATATTATAATATTATATTATAAATTATAATACTATTAAGAAAGTATTATATTAATATCTTAATTAATTTATTTCCTTAAAAGGGTTTAAAAGTTTAAATTATAAAGGTTATTAAATATAAATAGAATAATTAGGGATATATATTATATAAGCTATATATATATAGTATAAAAATAATATATTTAAAGAATATAAATAATTAAATTTACCCCTCCTTTCTCTTTTCTTTCTATTCTTTTTCCTTCCTTCTTTTATAGATTGTGTAGCTTTTATAATACTCCTAAGTATTAAAAAAGCTATGCGATATTTAAGGTGGATAAATGCCAGAAGTCCTTTTCTATGTCGATTCTCCTTCCGTGATGAAGATCCCTGATAGATTGTGACACTAGTTGGACCGCGCCACGAGTTCCCTATAAGTTGGATTGGTGTGACGATTCTTGAGCAAATGCTCGTACAAAGACGAGGCCCTGCGACTTCGGGGAAAGGGCTCTACTCAGCACCTTGCATGTCAGCACAGCACAAATGGAGGCAGTTGGCCCAAGGACAATTACCAACGTACCATTATGCACGGCTTCTGACCGGTCATCTACCTAGACGCTCAAAGACATTTGGCATGGCCCTCCGTGTAACCTATCCAGCCTCGTCAAGGATTCCCGTACGACGTCACACCATTGCTAGGCATATCATGCCCAGTGCCGGCTCTTCCGACCTCGCTGTGCTGCCTTCCTGTCTCACTGAAGGCTAGCGGAGCCGTGGTCTCGATGATTCAAGTGGGAAGTGGTAGGAGGTATCGCGAGCAATTCCAGCTCCTGTCTTGCTCTTTGTCAGCGTGCGGGTGGAGTTGTGACAGGTCTCAATAGCCTGTTGACCGTTGCGGGGTGGCGCTGGTTGGTGGTCAGCATTCAATACTTGGCCAACCCGTTCTCGCGGCCCCCAGGGTCCATGCGGCGCGCATACAAAAGTTCCCGCGTGACTGCAGTGCAACAGATCCGTAGATATCCATTGGGGGCCAAATCGATGCTTTCGGCCTGACGGGTGATAGTGACTCTTCCCGAAAGCAGTCTAGGTTTGGCTTTCATGTTGGTTCTCAGACACATACCTATACGGGAAGAGAAATCCTCGCCCTTGCCGTTCCGCAGATGCGTGGCGTCATTTGTGACGGCTTCTAATGTGACACATTACACAGCTCTCAGACCCCCCAACCAGTAAATAAGTACGTTAAGTATGTACCATATGGTAGCACAGGCACCCGAAGTCGCGTAACCGTACTGTCAGCATAGACGCAAGACGACTCCCGTTTATAAATGATCGAGCAGCAACTGGGTCAAATTTGCGGATATTGACGCCTACACTCGCACTCTGGATTTTCTAATTGCCCCCAAGAACTTCTTCGTCACGACTGACAATCTCTGTGCATCATGACTTCCATCAAAGTTGCAGTCACGCAAGCCGAGCCGGTTTGGCTCGATCTCGCTGGATCCGTGAAGAAGGCGATTGACCTCATCGCGGAAGCCGCAGGGAAGGGTGCCTCAATCGTCGCCTTTTCTGAGGTGTGGCTGCCTGGGTACCCTGCCTGGATATGGTATGTTGTCTACACGGTATACATTTGAAAGCATCACAGTGGCAGCTGACATCACCCTCAGGGATCGTCCGATCGACATGGAGCTCCAGACGCGCTATGCATATAATGGCCTCTCACCGTCGTCCCCTGAGATGGACTCTCTTCTTGCCGCCGCCAAAGAGCACGAAATCGCCGTGGTGCTGGGCTTTGCGGAGCGTACGCCCACAAACAGCACGTATATTTCCCAGGCCATCATCTCGCCGCAGGGCGAGCTTGTCGTGAAGCGGCGCAAGATCAAGCCGACGTACATGGAGCGCACGCTCTTTGGCGACGGGTCCGGGGACGACCTGACCACCACGGCCGAGCTCGACTTTGGGGCGCCCCTGGGCAAGATCAAGGTCAGCACCATGGCCTGCTGGGAGCATACTCAGCCGCTGCTCAAGTATCACACCATCTCCCAGGGTCCAACCATACACGTCTCCATGTGGCCGCCGCTCGATCCCACCACAGGCCCGCAGCACCCTGGGCTCTGGAGCATGACCAAGGAGGGCTGCCAGAACCTTTCGCAGACCTTTGCGATTGAGTCTGCGGCGTACGTCCTCCACTCTACTGCTGTGTGCTCTGCCAAGGGTATTGAGACGATGAAGACTCAGACGGGACTTACTTGTCGCGAGCCCGGTGGTGGTCACAGCTGTGTGATTGCGCCGGACGGGCGAGTCGTCACGGAGCCACTTGGCGATGGGAAGGCTGATACAGAGGGAATTGTGTATGCCGACCTGGACCTTTCTGCAGTGGTGGCAACGAAGGGGTGGCTGGATAACGTTGGCCACTACAGCCGGCCTGATCTTTTGTGGTTGGGTGTTGATAAGAAGCAGAAGCATCATGTTGTTGAGAAGGTAGTTGATTGATTCCACAGAATAGCCATGGCAAAGGGATTATGATACTATGTATATGTTATGGGTGCAAGGTGAATAATGTATGGCGTGAAGAACAAAAGCTAACATAGCATAAAGTTTATACGATTGTGAGAATCGTCGGATTAAACGAGGGAGCAGGCTTGGTAACATCTGCACGAAAACCCTTAGCCCGTGAGGTCGCCGCTCTCAGTGATGCGGAAATACTAGTAGATCAATATCTCGAGGAGGAAACACGACCATGAAGTCACAATTAAAGACCCAGATCAGCTACCAGCCTATTTTTGTGTTGTCGGAGATAAAGGGTGAGGTCTTGGCACTAACTTACACCCCCAACGGGCCGAGGCATTACCCAGTGAGGTTGATCGGGCAGTTCAGATGCGGCAGAATCCCGCAAGGACCCGGGCAGCTGCCGGGCTGCCGATGCCGGATTGATTGCGATCTGATGCAAGTCCAAGCAGTACTGTAAAGGACCCGACTCGGAAACGTACAGTTCACATCCCACCTTGATCCCAAATCTCCAGAGGACAGACAAACACTCCAAATGGCCGCCGATTCAGAAACCACCGTCAACTCCCTTCACCCGTCTGTGGTCGATAAGATCGATCCTGACTTCGCTAGGATCTACAACCTTTACCAAGGTAGCCTTGATCAACGTCAAACGGCCGGATATGAGCCAGCTGACCAGTCGCAGCGCCTAAACTACGGGCTGATCAGGTACCGTACGAGGAGTACAATAAGGATCGTGCAAAGTATACTTTTCCCACGCACGAGGTCCAAGGTCCTTGCCCGGATGTCGATAGTGTCACGGTGCACCAGGTCCCGACCACAGCGCCGATTGGAGAGATTGCCGTGCAAGTCATCAAGCCTACGGGCGACGCAATCGCCAAGGGCGGGCTGAGCAGAAACGGCCGCCTCCCCGCATACCTCGACTTTCACGGCGGGGGGTTCGTGATCGGGAACCTGGCCACCGACGAGCTCTTCTGCAAAACCGTTGCCCAAGAAGTCGGCTGTGTCGCTGTTAATGTCGAATACCGGACGTCTCCAGAGTACCCTCATCCCACGCCGGTGCAGGACAGCTTTGACGCGCTGAAGTGGGTGGTCACCCACGGCGACACGCTCGGCATCGATACATCTCGCCTTGCCGTCGGCGGCTACTCGGCGGGAGGATGCATCGCTGCCGCGCTGGCTCTCCTGGTCAGGGACGACGCGGCCCTCCCGCCGCTGAAGCTCCAGCTGCTGGTCGTTCCCGTCTTGGACGCGAGGTTCGTGCCGGAGGAGGGCTCATGCGACCCCAAGACGGTCCCTTACGAGAGCTATGTGACCTTGGAGCACGCTCCGTGTCTGCCGCTTAATCGTCTGCGGTGGTTCTACAACCTGTGGCTGGGAAGGGGCAAAGAGAGGATCGAGAAGGCCAACGACTTCCGGGCATCGCCAATGGTGGCGGGTGACTTCTCTCGCCTGGCCCCTGCCAGCATACATTCTGCCGAGATCGACCCGCTGGTGGACGAGGGCCGCGTATACCACGACAAGCTCCTGGCCGCGGGAACGCCCAGTGATTTGAAGGTTTACAAGGGGGTCGCACATCCCTTTGGTCACTGGGCTGGTGAGTTGCCCGCTGCCAGGGAGTTTCGCAATAATGCGTACTCGGCATTACGGGGTTCTTTCACCATCAGTCAATAAAGTGTTGCCTTCATTCCTGTTCTTCCAATCATCATTCTTGCATTGAGATGGGGAGGCGGAGACATGGCGGGCAAGACATGGCGATGCAGTTTGATATCCTCACAGCGAATAGGCGATGATCCGGGGAGAGGGACCGGACTACCGTAGAACTGAAATGGTCATCTGTCACCTGGCAGATGACAGCATGCAGCGCTTGGCCTTCCCTTGCATTGGTAACCGACTTCGTGCCAACCTACTACATCCTATTCCTCCAGGACGATGTCATAACGGTCAGTACGGTTGGATCTTGGATCGATCGTAGTATCCAATAAATCTATAGGGGACAATCGAATGCAGGCGCAGCGTGGCACAATTAGCCAGTCTAGGGGGACCAATATCATGACCGCATGTGGGACCGTGAAGTGGAGTGCATGCGTGTGTGACACAGATACAGTAAGCCGCCCTGGCTGCCTGCATACTATCGACACCGGTAAGTGTATGCGTATGAGATATATAAAATACCGAGGCAGCAAAGGAGGCCATGATGATCATTTCACTCTTCAGACCCTACCCTCCGGTGAGGAATCTTAGCCCACAAGATGGCAGAGCCAGCACCAGACCTCCAGATCGAGCCTTCACCGGCTACCGTTGATGTCCGCAGTGAGTTTCCTCCAGTCCCCTGGCCATGGCTTCCGCCATGTTCTTCCACTCCTCATAATTACCCCACAACCGCTGACGTATGCTCTCGCAGTCATCGACACTACCTCGTGGATATCTGGACTCCCAACAAACGTCTTCTTCGAACCTCCTATCAAAGGGTACGATGAGCTGTCGATTCCTTCATACAGCTTTCTCATTGAGCACCCATCTGGCCGCAAATTGATCTTCGATTTGGGTGCACGAAAGGACTGGGAGAACCTTTCACCAGCCACCGCCGGTTTGATCGCAAGATTTGGCCCAGCCAAGCTTGACGTGAAGAAAGGCGTCCGTGAGCAGCTCGAAGAACATGGAGTGCACGGCTCGAGTATCGAGGGAATCATCTGGTCTCACTGGCACTTCGACCACACCGGGGATCCGTCGACCTTCGATGCACATACGGCCTTGATTGTCGGCCCTGGTTTTAAAGAGGCACTTGTGCCGGGTTACCCTGCCAACCAGGACTCTGTAATTCTCGAGTCTGATTATGCTGGAAGAGAGCGTAAGTGGCACAGTGGGGAATGTTCTATACATCCAGATCTTCTGAAATAGCTTCCCTTCAAAGTCTGGTGTCACATGTGAGAAACGATAGCTGACACATTCATAGTTCGTGAGATCGCGTTTACTCCAGATAAGAAGATCGGTCGTTTTGAGGCCTTTGATTACTTTGGCGACGGGTCGTATTATATTCTCAATGCTCCTGGCCATGCAATTGGTCATATATGTGCCCTGGCTAGAGTCACCAGCAACCCCGACTCCTACATCTTCATGGGAGGTGATGCTTCCCACCAAGCGGGCGAATTTCGACCGTCCAAATACCTGCCACTGCCGGA
The DNA here is from genome assembly GCA_013364905.1 of Diaporthe capsici. Lineage (NCBI taxonomy): Eukaryota > Fungi > Ascomycota > Sordariomycetes > Diaporthales > Diaporthaceae > Diaporthe > Diaporthe capsici. The sequence goes on from WNXA01000016.1 coordinate 135,246, forward strand.
CTCGATTGCACCACACCCACTGGACTTCCACAGCGCCACCCCGTGTCCGGGTGCTCTCTTTGAACATCTTCTCGGGGGCGGTGATAGAACCAAGCAGTTTTTAGACATAGCCAAGGACGGTATCTCTCTCGATGTCGACGAGGCCCAGAGGACGGTAGGGAAACTTCAGGAAGCTGATGCTCACAACAACATTCTAGTAGTCATAGCTCATGACAAGGGTCTGCTTCCCTATCTCGACTTTTTCCCCAAGTATGCCAATGATTTCACCTCAAAGAATTGGGATGAGAGAGGTCGGTGGGCTTTTTTGAGGGACTACAAGGAAGCATTGGAGTAGGATCATAGGAGCTGATCCCCTTTATGTATCGCTATTCTTTCCCTTGTGTGATGTTATCCGAGCTACCAGTCACATTCGCTTAAAAAAGGAGGCACCACTGCTAAAACAGAATGAATATAAATGATCAACGTCCAATAGTCGGTCATGTATGAGTACCTAGGTACTTTGTTAATGGTTCCAATTCCACAAAAACAGGGGCTGGTCACAAAGGATCTACTAAGGATCGGAACACAATGGACGAAGAACGCTTTGTGTTCTCTTCATTGTTCTCCCACACAATCAATTATGGAGGAATTTCTCAACACTGACTGTCACGTCTGATATTTAAGAGTCTGTCTAGCCTGTGACAAGCAGCATCTCCCTCTAACCACACCTTTACCCTCATCCAATCACCACTCCTTCCGGTCGCAGTTCCTCGAGCCGAAGATTCCTGTTGCAAAACTACCAACTTCTAAATCACGCCTCCTTTTGGAAAAGCAAAATGTCCTCGGACAATTCTACTGTACAGAGGAAGCAGACCGCGAAGTCTGAGATGGAAGTACCCTCGAAACAGCAGCAGCAGTCGCACTCGAGGCCGACAAGCCGGTCGGCTGAGAAGTGGCTGAAGGAGCTTGATGATCTAGAAGCGCAGTCCAAAGGAGGCTCAGGCGATGCAACAAAGTCAACTGATCCAGCTAAAATGAATTACAGGCAGCTGTCGTCTAGATTGCAGGAAGGGATGGATTTTGAGGATATATTGGACGCAATGGAGCGAGGAGAGTTGTAGCAGACTATGATAGAAAGGTTTGTATGTATAATATCACTAACATAATTGGAGATTGAGTTACATTATAGAGTGTCACATGTTTATATAAAGACTGTACAATTGTATGCAACTCCCGCACGGCCCTTGTCGGATGATAGAAGTGTTGGGGAAGACCTGGAGACTCTAGGAGCTTAAAAATTTGACATTTCGAGTCTCACTTCTCGTTTGTTTACAGGGACGCTATTGAAGGCGCCAGCTTTATCCGCTCTCCCTTGGTCTGGAACAGCTTGACTTTTCTGGGAAATCCATGTCCTCGACCAGCATCGCAATGCTAGGAAGAAGACCACCCGCCATCGCTTGCTCGCTGCCAAATCTGTCTCACTGATGCACCGTTTTGGCATCACGACGTCCCCCAGGAGGCTTACATGCGCCAACCATGGTGTACACAGGTTGGGCCTTTCTCGCTCATAGGCTGGGTGTATCAAAATCCACACGGTGTAAGCAGCGATCTGCATCCCACCTCGGCCTTGCATGTCCTGTATTGCGCGTTGGGCCGGAGCCAGTTTGCCAAGCCAGGTGTTGGAAGAAAAGTGTGTTCCTTATGCTCTCGGACTGACCAATTGCGGTCGAGATATTCCGGAGGGGGGAAGGCAAGTATTCCGCGCCCTGCATCCTAAACGCCACTCACCCCAGAACTCCAAGATCCTCCGTTCCACCTACCAAGACATATCCCTCATAGACGCTCTTTCATCAAACATTATCGGTGCTTCAGCTCTGGAAACCCCATGAGTTGGCTTCACGAGAATCTCTCGCCATGGACTTCACCAAGAGCTTTACGGGGCCGCCGTCCAAGGCAGTCAGCGCCTCCTGGGCGTTTCGGTCCCTGATTGTCGCATCGGCTATCGCTTTTGCTTTTCTAGTCTCACGATTCCGAACAAGAAGCGGGCCAAAGTCCCTGCATGACCCCATCCTGCACGTGTATAATACCCTCCAATTCATGTCCAACAACCACAAGTTCATGGCCCGCGTTCAAAACGCGCTGCAGGATAACGGACTCCTGCGCTTCTACCTCGGGCCCAAGACGGTGTATCTCGTGGCGGGGCCGCAGGGCATCAGGACCATGTTCGGACGCGAGATGATCCACACGGTGACGAACCAGGAGCAAATGACGCGGTACGCGCTGCCGACGCTGTACAAAATGAACCGCGACGAGGTCAAGCGTTGGGAGGACGACAAGACCGGCGTCGCCAAGTCCCCCATCCCCGGCACTGAGAGCACGCCGACCCGCCAACGGCTCTGGTACATGTACGAGCACATATATACAGAGTAACTCGGAAGACCGCAATATACGAAGCCGCTGGTGGACGCCTTCAGCCGGAATCTGGGCCAGGCCCTAGAGGGCTACCCACCTGGCGAGTGGGTGACTGTCAGCGTTGAGGAGTTCTGCCGACGCGAGGTCGCCGGGTCCGCCGTCAAGGCACTCTTTGGCCCGGGACTAATGGAGCTATCACCAGACTTTATCGAAAGATTCTGGGACTTTGACAGCCACGTGTTCAAGCTCGTGCTGGGCCTCCCCAAGTGGATTAATGCAACCCCCTACCAGTCCCACGACCGCTACGTCGCCGCGATCAAGAAGTGGCTCGACGCGGCCGAGGCCGGCTTTGACTGGGGGAGCCCAGAGGCCACGGCAGAGTGGGAGCCTCGCTTCGGCGCGCGTGCTCCCCGGGAGCTCATCAAGTGGATGAGGGACACCGGGTGGAGGAGCGAGGTCATTGCTGCGACGGCCGGCGCGCTGGTGTTTGCGTAAGAGCAGCCAATCCCCCGTGATATACTGTTGGCCGGACTAACATGAAAAACAACCCGTAGTCTGAACTCGAACAGCATCCCAACCACGACTTGGATACTGATGGAGATCATCAAGGACCCCTCCCTCCTCCAGGCCGTGCGTGACGAGGTAGCCACGGTCACGACCACCGACCCGGACACGGGCAGCCCCAGCATCGACAGCCAGAAGCTGGCTGCGCTGCCGCTGTTGCAGTCCATATTCACCGAGACGCTGCGGCTGCGCATCAACTTCAACATCATGCGCGACGTCAAACAGCCCATCAGGCTGGACAGCCACACCATTCCCCGGGGGTCTCTCCTACAGGCGCCGATGCAGGTGGCCCACTACAACGAGGCCGTCTGGGGCGCCACCAACCACCCCGCGTCCGACTTCTGGGCGGAACGACACGTCAGGACAGGCGACGGGAACAGGCGTGTATATTCCATGGCAGGCGGCCCTGCGTCTTATTTTCCCTTTGGGGGTGGCGCCAATACCTGTCCAGGCCGCCACCTGGCTAAGTTCGAGATCCTGACGACCATCGCCCTTGTGGTATCCCGGTTTGACATTGAGCTGGTGGGCTGGACCAACACGGACGGGTCGCCATCGCACCGGGCGGCCGAGGGTGATATTCGTTTCTGTGGAGCAGGGGCTATGCCCCCCGACCGAGAGATGAAAATCAGATGGCGGCGAAGGTCGTGAATGAGACACAGATCTTATTCGACAGAGTCTAAATCTAGAAATGGATCTATTAACGGTACACTGAGCGAGTAGAGGGTGCCGATCTCGTTGAATTAGACACCCGATCGGAGTTGGTAGCCTTGAGAGCAAGGAAATGAATACCGGCCATCTTTTCCTTGAGCGCGATGTTCTGGTCGAGTGGTGCTGTAGAACTCCAGTTTGCATTAATGGCATAGAGGGTAACCAACGCCCCGAACGCGTTGGTGTTTTGGTCCGGTAGTGTGAAGGTGAGCATGACTGAGATGGGTTCTATATTATATTACATATGGCTCGTTCAAAGCCCTTGTGATCTCACCTCTATTCCACTCATTCGCATAGAGCTCCACTGCCTCCTAATTGGACTCGATGCAACATATGAAGGGATGTCATTGGGACTAAATTAGAAATTTGGAAGCCTGATAATAAGCGTACTCAAATGATTCACATATATTATTGTTGAACCGAGGGAGACAGTCATTCTACAGGGCCTTATCGAACAGGATACATCCCACAGCAGGCTACCCCAACAATTAGCTCATACGTAGGAAGTTACCTTACAGGAGGGTATCCCTCGGAGGTCATTCTATTCGTAGATTGTCATATAGACAGGAGACTTCTTCAGCTACACTATGCAACATCCTGAGATGTCTATGGGAGCAATCTATCCCAAGCGAAGGTATCCTGAGGGGACCAATGGTTTCTATAGCTTTCCTGTACCCTACACTTTTCTCGCTACTCTAGACCTTTCAAATCTTAAAGAATATACGATTCCTGCGCGGTTGCTAGATTCTGAAGTGTTCCCATTCTGGACTGGTCCTTCCTCAGAATTGGTACAAAGCCGCTCCACCAGATATGCTCGGCGTCGTATTCGTATCACACCTGTATAGATCGCTCAGGTAATATTAATGACACAATGCAGCTCGATGGATGTAACCTGCGGAAAAAGAATTACAGGTTTTCTCGTCGCCGCTACTATTCACCGAGTCGTCAAGCTGACACGTCCGTCAGATCACCGATGCTTCTTGGCGGATTTGATCTTAGTGGCATGCTGGCCCTCGGTGTAGTTCAGCGACGACAAAAGGATCGCCCCGATTGGCAGGATATGCGCATGAGAAAGCAGGTTGATGATTGTGTTCACCTACTTGTGGGTAGTACACAACAGAAATGGGGCATATATGTGTCATCTCATGCCAACTTCTTAAAGTCCTTTATTGATATGCCATAACGGCTGAAAGACCGTCATATTAAAACACAGAGCTCTAAGAAATTCAAAATAGATTGAAGCCCGGCAACCCAGGCCTAAATCGTCACCGGACCGATCGGTCGAAGTGGGGCAATGCATTAAAGCATTACCATACACTTCTCGCTTCGGCACCGACGGGCGTCATCGCCACTCGTCCCAAGTACGGACCCTTGGCATTTGCCCCGAAATAACGTCGGACTTCGGCACCTCCATTGGTAATGGCGGTCAACTTGTGTGGCTCAGATCTGAAACATCAGATTGTTGGAATGGCCGGGGCTCCCACCACCCAGGCAATTTAAGCATATGACATCAGTTACCCAGACTGACTCGGCATCTGTAGGGCTACAGGGCTGCGCCAAAGGTTTACACTATCCACGTGCGCCTACGGGCGGTCCGATCCGGTTAAGACTTGCAGGCCGCTCGCATCGCGACTCATGGGTATCGGACGGCTTTTCTTGGCCCTGGAGTCAACGCGGCAACGGCGTCAAAGTGTAACGATAAGCGAATTATGCAAGGGACTGCTAGGGTTAACTGGGGCTATTTTTACAGGAATTTGGGAGGGGCCCTGATGGGCATGCCGGTGATCTTGGCCAGCACGAATCGTCACAGTTCTAGGTTCCCCAGTTCGGCCGATAACGTGATGTGTGATTATAGATTAAAGGGTGTAATAATGTGTCCTGATGCTACCACGCTCGCGACTATTTGGGTGGGCTCGAGGTAGCTCAGTTCACATCGCGTTGACTCTGGCCCAGCCCAGCGAACCCGACCAACTCCTCCAAATCCGCGATGGCGAGCTATCAGGTACACTTGAGGCCCGTCGTCGACTGGGACGCAAAGCCCTTGCCACCGCTCCCACTCGACCCGGGGCGGTCTCGCGGGTATTACAAACCGGCGCTCAACAATAACTCCGAGAAATCCCTTGTGACAATGAATAGGAGGGGAAATGTGTTCCCTCCGGAGCTTGACATTAGAAGATTTCATGAGGCCGACTCTCGAGTTGTCGTAGATAAGCCTGCGCGGGCACGACCAAACCATCAAGTCTGGCCCTCAACAGTCTCAGCGCCAGACAACTACACATCGGCGAAGAGAGAAGAGGACACAGCACCCGAAAGACTTCGTCACTCGCGCCAAAAATCAGACCAGCCGACGAGGCGCTCTGGTCGCAGCAAGGCACCACCACCGGCTATCACGACGGTAGAGGATCTGAGTCTCCCGCCAAAGGTTAGACAAATCATCGGCGTCGATAGTCCTCGCAGGACAAGGGCAGCCCAGTGGAATCCAATCTCGACACAGGCTGCTCCAAGCCCGACGACGACGGCCCGCCCGATATCGACAACAAGTGCGTACAGCCAGGTTAGTGGGCCCAGACGGGAAATGGACATGTTGTTCCACATGGAAGAAATCGTGGAGGAACGGGGAAAGACCGAGGACGATGATGAAATTCATCTACGTTTGGAAAGCTTGATCCAGTCGCCCGGCTTCGCAGCGATAGGGTGCTTTCCTGACGGCTCGGCACCAGACCCTCGCTTCTCCCTCTTGGCTGCAACTTCACGCGAGGATGAGCAGCGACAACAAGTACCAACAAACCACCCCGAGCAGCCACCACAAGACCAGAGGAGCAGCCGAGAAATGTACCACGACTTGGTGGTGGAGCTGGCCCAGAGCGCACCCGCTGCCCTCCCGCCACCGCCAAAGCCCCCGGTTGAGCTCGACGGACGCCCATCCGAGTCCTCGTCTTTGCACCACCGGCGACACCTCTCTTCACAATCGAAGGAGGCAGGCCAACTGCACCGCGGAAACGCACACGCGTCATGCCCACAGCTGAGCAGGCCAACGCCAAGATCACCCCACATCAGTGTCTTCGACCACGAGTCTTCAGACTCGGAATCAGACTCGGACTCGAAGCCTCTCTGGTCGCCCAGGTTCGCATTCTTGGGCCGCCGACCGGTCTCGAAGCCCAGCAAGCGGCGATGATCGCGAGATGTTTTCTCTCCCGGTCGTAACATCAGCCGGATTGGCATGCCGCATGAAAGGAGTCGTTCGCGGTTCACCTCTCGAATGGGACAGACGGACTTGGGGCCATGAAGTGACAGGAAAGATCACACGAATAAGACGCCGTATTGAAGCATCTCTGCCACATGAGGTTAATCATCTGCAGATTTCCCCCTCAGTATACCCAGCAGGCATTTCACTTTATGTAAATAGCATATCATGTAAATAGCATCTGGATACAGTAATGTGACCCTGAAATATCACGAGCACTTCAAATAAATGAAACATGAAACAATTACCTGTCTCCTAAGCTCAAAGACTTGCATGCGCACCGGTATTGCCAATACCTATCACCGAGACAGGACAAATTGCAGAGTGGAGCAATAGCGCAGTCATGACCCGGGGAATATAATACTTCCGCTGTAGGGGCTGCCGCCCTTGAGTGGAGATGCCACAGTCAACTGTTGGGATGCAGATCTCTATCCACTGCCATCGAGCTTGTTTTTACAAGATAGTAGTGTGGGAACGATTTGAAGCCGATGCAGTAATAGATCTCTCATGTGGCTTTCGCACGCGATTCGAGATTTCTCTGCACTGCATGCTGGGAACGTGATTCGTACGTAACTAATCATGTACAAATCACCCAGGACTTTTTCGTTCAGTCTCAATGGATTGTCCATCGACTGCACATGTGTGGAACCACGTCAAAAGATAGCAGTGTCTTGGGAGTAAGCTCTTGAGTAGACCATTGTATCTGAACTTGAGACATGGACTTGTTAATAAGGCCACTGGCGCTGTGCCAATTCGATATTTAGATTTATATATATGCAATCTACATCTACAGCCAAGCTCGCTTTTAATTATTCATTCCTTCATGAGCCGTGTATTCCGGGGTCCAAAAATGGTCGTCCATGTCGCTGCCACAGTCCCTGCTTGACGTAGCGAGGTGGCAGTGCTTCAAGCTGCAAGCCACGGCGCCAAACCTCAAAATTGTGGTACTCACCTTGTTACTCTGATCAAAACACACTGGGGTATCCAACACACTAAACAAATCCAAGCTCGCAAGTCGTATCATGTCACATGCCAGACATCCAACGCCGCGTAAATCATACTCTCCCCATCCATCCACATCTGCAGCTCCTTCCCGTGGGTATGGCTCTCGGGGGGCATACCCGGAAAGACCAAGGGGCTGTAGAGGCCTTCGATGTCAAATGGCATGGCAAGGTTTGCCTCGAGAACCTCGTCGCTCATGATGTGGCCAGCCCCGGCCCCGACGGTCTCACTGCCGCCGAGGCTCATCCCCGTCCACTCCATCTCATCCTCGTTTGTGCCGGCTTGCTCCTTGAACCGCAGGGGTCGTATCCGCTCTACGAGCTCTGTCAGATCGTTGAGGACACCGAGGCAGTCTGAGGCATAGCCTGTCGGGCCGGATGCGATCCCCATACCGCCAGTCCTGCCGTTGTTGGACAGGCACTCCGTCTGTGCCTCTCTTTCGAAAGTCTTCCTTGCGAAACGCAGCGCATATGCGTCCGATGAATGGAACGAAGTAAAGACCATCTGATACAAAAGCATTATCACCGCGGCGTTGAAGATATGATGGAGGTCCATCATGATCGGCTTGCCGGGTGTTGTGCCCCCTTGGTTGCACCGCATCAAAATATGCCGCCCTAGCCGCAGATTACGTCGTGCAGCATTGGCGCACTCCAAGAGGAAGGTGATGTGCTCGTGATCATAGATGTCACGCGGCACCTTGATTAGGTCCCCACCGATGTAGGATTTCACGGCGAGGAAGAAGAGCGGGCGGAGTGTGAGGATCATCAGCTGATATGACATTGTCAGGTCCCTGCACTGTGATTGATGGGCCAAATGTAGCTCACCTGGTGGCACTTCATGTGTAATGTGCACAATGCTCTATCTGCATAGATTGCATTGGCATCGTCGTAGTTGGTATCGAAAGGAGACTCTGCTTGAAGATCCAAGGGCATTTGAAGCGCTGGTGGTAGTTCTTTGCGCCAATTCTCTAGCATATTCAGGGGCTCCTGGACTTGAGCCCTCAGGTCTTGGTCGGCGTCGACGGTCGGTGCAACGGAATATGTGTTCGAGACGATGTAGCCGGCGATTTTAGACAGCTGTACATGAGCCATCAGGCCCTCTTGAGGAGGCAAGCCCCTGGAAGACAATTTAGTCCATTAGCAGCAACCACGCGTGGAAGTGTTCCTACTCACTGCACATCCTTGGGATAACGGAGCTGGAAAGCTTCGTCTGGGTACACAGGCGGCCGTCCCATAAGGCAACCTGCGTCTCTCGTCAGGCAGAAGAGAGTCCATACTATACGAATATCTTTCTCGTCCCACGAGAGGCCTTTCAGCCCCCCGCACATGCAGCATATGCTCATAGCATGGGACAAGTAATTGTACGAGTTGTCCCTCCGATTGACTTCCGCCATGTACATGGCCATGAGAGCCAGGGCGGGGACGTCTCGAATGCTGTAGCGCGAGATGTCCCAAGGGTCCCCAAGGATCTTGCGAGCTGTTGCGAGGAACATTTCGCCCAACTGCCCATCTTGCCTAGAGTTGGCAGTCGTCAGAGAGAAGATTGTTCCCAGCGCGAAGGCAGCATGGTAAACCGCCAGCTCCCGACCCTGTGCGCTCTTCCAACCCTGCAACGAGAAGTCACCAAAGTAGTAGATGCCTCCACATGGCCACTGACCCCTGGAGTTCTGCACGTATTTGTTGACTTGGAAGAATAGGTGCTCAGCTTGCTCGTCGCTGATCGGGGCCACTGCGCTGTTGTTGTTGAGTGCGGGCATGTTGAGCAGACGTGAGTCCGATGTCTGATACTGCCCGCGAGAGGCCAGGAACGAGGACCCGGGGGCTGTCTCGGTAGGTGTTTCGTTGTACCCAAGGGCAGTTCTCAGTGTGTGCATGAAGTTTTTGAGATGGTCCAGGAACGTGGCGCCTGAGGTCCCACCAAGCCAGCGTTTGGTCCCATCGTGGTCCTGGAGGAAAGACCCTTCGGTGGGTGCCGCATCGGTATCACCAGTAGTCTTGCTCGGTTGATGGCTCCGGTGCTGCTGGTAGGTGCTGCTTTGCGGGGACGATCCTAAGGTAGAGCTTGACGCGGCGGGCGACATGTTCTGCCGCTCGTCATCGGCCGCGGGTGTCGCGGCGGGCATGGAGTCGACGACCTGTTGTAGCTGTGCCTGGAGCCTCGAGCGCGCATGGAGGTCGGGCACCTCCAGTATGGCTTGCTCGAGCGTCTGCTGTAACATGTCTTTCGCCGCCTGAAGGTTGTCCCATTCCGTGCGTGCGACATGGATTTTTTTACCCGACGGAGGATAGAAACAATCTCGGCCACTGGTAGCGCATTGTTCGCAAGGCTCTCGACCCGAGCACTTGATACGTTTTAAATTGCATGGCGTGCACCTAGACGCACCATGTTAGCAAGCACGGATCGGGTTCGAGGGTGCATCCGAGAAGACATCTGCGCGAGCATCACGGCCCCGATGAGAACGAAGCGCAGGGAGATCATAATGGTGAGGACAGAGAGACCGAAATTGACACTCACGCCCGGGATACCCGTTTTCTCTGTTCCGGCTGGACGTAAGTTCTGCGGGGATTCACGGGGAGTCGACCGTCCGGTCTGAGCACGTTCGCCTTGCCAGCTACCGAAGGAGCAGGAGTGCGCATGGCGGACAGAGGATGCGGCCGTCTGACCCAGCTCTGTCTCGGTCTGGGGGCTGGGTCTTGGAAGAAGGTCGTCTGGTAGCTTGCCACGGGCAACAGGTTGAACGTCGACAGCCACGAGGATCATCGAGGCGGATGCAGTGCGTCCGCGACGGAGATTCTTATATCAGGGAGACCAGAGAAGCAACCACGGCGCGATGCGTCTCGTCATGAATGCAGGCTGCAGCAGTGGTTCGAAGCGGCCCGCTCGAGCCAATTTGGCCCTTGAAGCGGCTCTTCCACACCTTTCACTCCCCGGTTTTGTGTAAGGAAGGTCCGGCTTTGCAGCTTGCGGAGGGCCTCAAAGCCGGCCAGGCGAGCTCCTGTTCCCCCCACGCCTCCCTGGGGAACACCTGATCCAGCTCTCCTGTTGTGCTGCTTCGTGCCCCGTTGCTGCAACCGCTGCCGGCGCCGCCAGTGCTGGTTCCGTGACCAGGGACGACGGTTGCTCGAATTGTGGGGCCGTCTAATTTATTGGACAGCCTATGGTGCGACCAAAAGCATCACAAGTTTGGCAATGCAGTTTGTGGAGATGTCGATGCATTCACGCCGTGTTTGTGCTGTAACAAGGGACACGACGCGATGATGTGCTCCCGAGGAATGAGCTTGCCCAGGGCTGAGGAAAGGCGCTGGCAAGACGCTGGATTGGAAGCAGGAGCGCACTTGGATTGGCGATCCCTTGATCTCCCGCCACTCAGCACCCGCTGGGAGAACATCTGCAGCGGGGCACAGGGTGCTGCAGCGTTCATGTGCTCTAGGCCTATGGCAGGGGACGATCTCTCTCGGTGGGTGGGGCCTGGCTTGATCGTGGGCCTCACCCCGCATCTCCCTGCGCCCAAGATTGCAGTTGATGCTGGCAGGCTGGCAAGCGACTGGCAGACGGCTTCAACAAAGCAACCGGGCGTGTGGGATCTTGCGCCCGCTCCAGTGCTGTGGCCAATGCGAGCCGGTCTCACTGAGGTTACACAGGCTTTTCTACACAAGGTATTCTGCTCGCAGAGTGTGGAACCGAGGACGCCAAACAAGCCGGGGGCTGCGCTCCAGCCTCTCCAGCCTTGTCTAGTGCATCAGATCGCAAACTGATAGATCTTTTGCTTTGGTGTCTTCGGGGATTGACGAGATCATGACGAGCCCATGGGTCTTGGGGACGAGCTGACTGCCTACTGGCGTACGGATTGCACTGCGTTATGTGTACAGGTAGGTGTAGTGGCAACGTGCCGACGCTGCAAGACCGGGCATTCGTCGGGTCGGGTCGGTAGACCTATGCACCCTCCTCAATGGGTAACCACCCTTCAGGCTCGTCCGATATGCTGCCTGCACATAGCCGAGCCCCGCGAGCCACCTTCCTTCAGATTTCCCGGAAGAATCTTTCCTCTTCAGTGCCCAGTGTCTCAGAGTGCTTTGCTATGTCTGCCACTGTCAACTGGCCTCGCTCAGTGATGTAGACATCGACAAGATCTGGGGGTACCCACTCGAAGAACACGTTGCGAACGTGGACTTCGACCGCATCGTTGCTGCCCTTGCAGGAGTCATGATGTGTACCATATGCAGAAGAATGAACGGTACCACCACCGGCGCCAGAGGGTATGGTACCCGCGGCATTTCTGATCCTCTCGCTATTGAAGCCCGCTGTCCAAGCGTGCATAAGCTGAGCGGGGTCATTGTTTTCCACAACATGGGCCGCTGCAGCCCCTGGGGTTGCGACCTTTTCCGTCTCGCTTACGATGACTATCTTTGCTTTTGGCGAGACATGCTTAGCGCTGAGGATCGCGGGCAGTGAGCCTGTCTTGTTGCTGACTGCTCCGGTCTCCGCGATCCTATCCGCACCTATCAGGACAATATCCACATCATCCGAAGCAAGGGCCGAAGACGCATCTGTGAACAGCGTGATTGCAAGTTTCGGGGCGAGGTCTTTGTGAGGTTGCCCAGCCTCGATCGTGGGCTCCTTTGTCGACGCTTGAGGAGGACGGTCTGACCTGGCAAGCTCGCTGGCGAGAGACACGCCCTCAAACAGTGGCCGTGACTCCAGGATGCGCAGATCAAGTGATATGTCAGTATTCGCGATGACCTCGCGAAGCGCACATGTGATTGTGGAGCTCTCGGAGATGGTTAGCACTTTGACCGGCCGATCCGGCTTGGACGTCAATTGCTCTTTCAAGAAGTTGGCGAAGGTGGTGGAAATCGCCCTGGCCGCGTCTTGCCTGGAAATGATCACATGATCTAGCTCTTCGACCGCAGCGTCTTTCCACTGAACCACTGGCTTGTCTTGAAGTTGTCGGATCCTTCTCTCGATACCACTCAGAGCAGACAGCAAGGCACTCAGCACAGCTGCCCCCATTGATTCACGGCCATTCTTCCAAATATGCCAGGAGGCAAATCGAACTCGAGTCCACCACTGCTCAGACGGCTGTTGCGTGTCCATCTTAGCGACAATGTCGCGCAAAATCTCGAGTGCATTGCCGGCGAGCTGCCTTGCTCCAGAATGGTGGTCATTCTTGAGTCTTTCAAGCCCTTTCGTGAGCACAGCACCGGCTTCGAGACCTAGATCCTTTTCGAACCTGAGTTCGCCGTCAGATATCCATGTTTTTGAGCATGTGCCTGCGAGTCTAGGAGCTCCCCAGCGATCGTGGTAAGCTCTAGTTTCGAAGCTCTGTACGGGGCTACAGCTGTTTTTCAAATGCAGCGAACTCGTTCGACTGCTGGCGATGCTCTTCGAACACGCCGTGATGTATGTATCAGGAGAAAGGGGAGAGAAACACTTACCAGACCCGCCGCAAGCTCTCAGCCAGACGTGGCACGGCGCCAAAGCTTTCGGAGTCCTCAACCTCAAAAGGATCATACCATGCCCAAGTGTCATGTTCCCAATCCAGTTGGATAGCTTTCTCGCCCTTTCCACCTTCGCCCGCCTCCTTCAGCCGGAAGGCGAAGGGATAGATAGTCCACTCTCTGCCGATAGATTCATCAGGCAGGACATAGCTCTTGCCCTGGCGCATGAGCTCAAGGGAAGACGGTGTCAACGTTGTCTCTTCATGAATCTCTCTCCAGGCTGCCGCTTGAGGCGAAGGATCTTCGGGGTCAATACTGCCAGATACCACGGCCCAGCGATGCCTAGGCGACCTGTTAGCTATGAGCCGGTCGCGCAGAGCAAGCCAAAGGGTCCGAACAGGAGGTCAGGTGTGGCCAGGCCATTGGAGGCCACAGAGTCGGCCCGGGGCGCAGGCCGCTGAGGTTCAATGGGGCCGGCCATGCTGTGAAGGCGAGGTGTCCCTCGGCCGAGAGGGCCAGAATGAAAGTCACGTAGCTTATGGGCACATGCGTAGAATGCACACGGGCAAGCACTTACTGATACGTGCGCACTTGACCACTCCGCTTGAACAAGGCAACCTTGGCTTTGCGCTCGCCGTTCTCGTCGACGAACTTGTAAAGAAAGGAGGAGACAACCGACCGCTTCTGCAAGGCCGGCTTGCCGCCTTCACCAGCCGAGGCCATTGTGAAACCGCGGCGAGCAACTGCCGAGAAACGAGGTATTCTGTGAAGCGAGGCTTCGATCCGTCGAGCAGGGCCAGTGCAGGAGCGTCTGCAGGGGAACTGCGAGCGCACGGTGGTGCAGAGGGGCAGGTGCAGCGTCATGGTCTATGTCATGGTCATCGCAGCAACCATGGCTGTTCCGACAGGCCAGTGCCAATGGGTCGATGACCAAATGACCGGGTGGCCCGGAGCGAGAAATCAAATCCGAGATCAGGTCAAGTTGCCGAGATTACGGGTATGTTTGGGCGGTTATGCGGCCGAGACGCGGGTGGACGATGTTTGAGAAGGGCGGGTAGAAAGATCCAGATTGGGGAGGGGACGGGGGAACGCCCTTGTTGAGGGAGGACGCCAGTTGCCCGACTGGTCGCTGCAGCTGCCCACAGCTGGTGCTGACTTCCTACCTAGGTATCCCCGTCCCATCCCCAACATGCAGCTAGGTACTTTCCACCTTCCAACATGCATCCAACATGCAAGCAACCTTTGTTTGGAGCAGCGGCGCTGTCAAACATTTGGCGATTGCGAGATTCGAGAGCATTGCAAGCAAACTTCACCTTTGGTCCGTATGCGAAAGCCTGATCTCATTGGCGTCACTCCCCGCCCGTGAGTCTGGGAAGCAGTCAGTTGGTTATCCCACGGCAGGTTATCCCATGGTAGACTATCCCACGGTAGACTATCCCACGGTAGACTATCCCATGGTAGAATATCCCATGGTTATAGCAGGTTCTCAGTGTCCTACTGAAGATTGTATCTTGCCCGGGATCCCCGCGAGCCGTCCCTATGTAATCTTCTACCTGGCCAAGCCCCGCGCAGGTGCCTTATACCCAGGGCTTCCTTCTCCCTGGGCTAGATGCTTGACCATGATTTTCATTGTTGTTGTTACGCGGTGGCCGGACGCTTCCACAAACTCAAGCCGTGTCAATCACCATAGAAGGCCTCTCGCTTCAATGCTCCGCCCATGAGCACCGGGTTATGATGAAAGATGGCCGCCTCTGCAGCGAAGACCTTGTCAACTGCTTTCTAGACCAGATTGAGGGGCATATCAACGCCATCCGGTCTGTGTGCCCCCGGCGACGTGGCCATCTCTCAGGCGAAGGCGCTCGACGACATGCGCAGGCAGGGGAAGTCCAGGGAACAGCCACACGATATTCCGATCATCGTCAAGGGAGAAGACAAGACTAACACAACATGTAAGCTGGAAGGGTTCAATAAGATATCCACGACGGCATCGTTACAGAACCTTTCCAAGGGATGGTATCTTCCGCAGTGCAATCGCATCTCTTCAACCCACCCGCAGCGCGAGCCTGGTATACAGGCTTGTCGAAGCAGGAATGATAATCTTGGGAAAAGGCGACATTTCTGGATCGTGTGGTCTCAAGTCAGCTCAGTCCCCCCGACCTGCCCACTGGCACACACTCTGACTGCTTCACGCCTTCCAAATGTCAGCTCTGACAATACCCCATTGGGATTGAGCACGTACGGGGGACAGAGATTGTCAATATACAGGCGGTAAGGCCTGCCTGCGGTCTCCATAACATCAGGCTCTGCACGCTTGGGCATCGGCGCCGAAACAGGAGGCTCGACTGTCTTCCCCGCCAGTATTAGCGGGCTCTACGACTTGACACTGCAACACATCTCCATCGCCGATTTACGGCATGTACAAGATCAGCAAGATGTTTGACCCCATCGGAAGAATGGCTCGGGACCCGCGGGATCTTGCCTGACTGGTCAGAGCATTGGTCAGGTCGGATGAGCACCTTCAAGAGCCTCTTGACGATGATGCTTCCCCATCGGAGAGCCTCTGGGGGTTACTGTCTATTGGCGTTTTTGACAGAAAGTGGGGTGCCGACTCTGCCTCTAAGTGGGAATGGGGGTCGGCGTAGGTGGTAAATTTGAGCTGCTGTTGGTTTTTTTGCCTGGAACATCAGCTCATTTACCGTCCACTCCCCAGAGAGACAAGTACGCTTCGGTCGTGCGTGGCATGGAGGCTCAAGGTTCTCGAATGATCTTCCCTCTGGAACATACCGTGCTGGCCCCGAAGACCTGAAGTATGAGTTCGAGACTCTTGATACTGTTGCCTGTCTGTGAAATGCTATCCAAGGATTTTGTTCGGCTTGAGCTCGAGACAAACCACCCATCAGACCGCGAATTCCCTCGAGTCCTTGATGACCTCATTGTAAACTTTGAACCTGATGCCAAAGTTGTCAACCTAGCTGACCGCAAGTAAGGCAGAGCTATACTAGCCATTCGCGTTGGAGCGGAACAGCGCCTAATGACTTCACAAGAATAGTCTCAGCCCAGAGGCTTTGAATTTTTGTTCACCTGTGATACTTCAGCGGACCATCTCCTCTTCCCTTGGCCACTTGAAGTTGATTCTAAGCACCAGCTGTTCTGACAACAGTTGTTGAAGTGATCGCCTGGAACGAAGAGAACGCTGCTCAAGATTGACCTACGCGTGAGTCTTTCTGCCAGCTCGTGCTTTCCGCGCTGACGGTTCTGATCCACAGCTTCGATACCCAGACAGAGCTCATCAAGTGCCGTGATGGTACCATGACAGAAGACAAGCACGACATGGCTGTGTCAGCTCGACACCAGATCGCCTGTGGGGGGAGCATGGCAAAGTATATGCACAAACACGACCTTGAAACCATCTTTTGCTCATCAGACGCAACTCTCATGAATTTTTTAGCTTGTTCAAGGTGGCCCGTGGCAACTGTCCCGGTGGAACACTTTTCCCAAAACGATCAGCCCTGGAGAATGTTTGCCTTCGCACGCGCTACGAGTATCGACACGTTGTTGAGGTTCATGAAGACATTTCCCGGGTCTTTCGCGGGCGCGAGGGAGCCAATGGCACTTTCTCAGTGATTTCATGATCAAAATGACAAACTCGAAAAATTACCGAGAGAGGAGGGGTGCAGACAGGACAGTTTACCTTCATTGCTCATGGCCTGCCAAGTCGCCTGAGCTTTTCCACACCAGAGGCTGTTCTTGGAGATGCTGTGTATCAGGACTACACTCAAGCTTCTGTTCTTTCTGCGTCGTGCGTTAGGACCAACTGTCGAAGAAGGAGAGGGATATGAAGTAGGCTCAAACACACGTACGAATCTCCGCGGAGAACTGCCGTCTCATCGCTCATGCTGCAGTAGGGTGGCTCCATCGGGGTTGAATGACAAATTCCGATCAGATCCACCACTGTCGCCGGACATTATGGCACACGGTTCAATATTTTCACGTCAGAATGACTACAATCTTGAAGCTTTCCCACTACGTAGATACGCGTATGGTAAGCATGTGTGGTGTGCAGGCATGCCGTCAATCGACCACATTGCAGCTGTGCGGCTGATGTGCCATATCGGGTTCAGCACCTGAAAGAGGCATTAGTCAATGACGATTTTCTTTTCGAACAGGCTGATGGCTTCCTGATTGAGCAGTAGCCGATGCGCCCAGACGTCATGTTGCTCGCCGCCCGACGAGTGTTCATGCCAGGTTTGTAGTAGTATTGCGATGAAATGCCTCGCATTTTTCTTTCTTTTTCTTGTCCTTCTTGAACCCAGGATGCCGTTCCTTTCTATATGTACAGATCAAGTTAATAATCAACACCAGCTATACAGCATGCTCATGGATTGGAATCCGCTTGGCCGTAGTTCATTTGACTATTGGCAGCGGATGCTTGAGGAGAGAGACTTGACGTGGTGGGCAGCACGTCAACCTCACTTGTCAGAGCGATGCTGCGAAGTGCCCAGCTACTCTTCTGTCACACCGCTGGTGCAAAAATTCGACGTAGCGATCGCCTAAAAAGCCAAGTCTAAATGGGACTTGCCAAGAGAATCGAACGACGCAGTTCATGGCCAGCTGTGGAGATGAAAACCTGCACAATTCTCCCCCATGTACCTCGCGGCCGACTCGCGGTTACGCGCTTGTTTCATTCTGGATGGAAGATTACAGGTACGATCGTGCTATGCGGCCTTGCCTGAAAGCCTTGGCATGTGATCCATCAGGCGATGGGTCGCCCGGGCAGCTCGCATTTGGCAGCTCCCGAGGGCGGAAATCGCGGCGCGATACTCTTGTCCCGGGACATCGAATACATATAACGAATGTGGATTTTCGGCTGGCACGGTCTGAAGGATTGGATCTGCCGGTAAGCTGCCAAGTCCTTGACAGACAGCTTTATTCGTCCTTGGAATGCTCTGGCCATGCTTCGTATGCATAGATTTGTCATGAACATGACGCGACTCAGAATGGGAGAAGCTTTCGTTGCTTGCGGTGGCAATGAGGCACAAACGCAAACGCATGCTTACAGGCACACACTTCTTCTTAAGGTACTCCAAGGCCAAACAAACAAGAATGGCCTGTTTAGCAGTACATTCAATGACATGACATGAATGGATTTGATTTTCAGAGTCTCCCTTTTCATCAGGTGGCAACATGAGGCCGCAAAAAAAACTTCCGTGAGAAGCGATACGGAGTGTGGCCCACCTGCCAAAATGGAGGCCTTCCGGGATTGGCCGACAACGGAACTAGTGTCAGCAAGAATCAAAGTAACAGGTCTGCTCGGACAGGGCTGTCGGAGATCGAGTCTCGGTCGGGCAGAGGGGAAAGGGAACCAGTGTTGCATGATCCGGCACTCGTCGAACCGATCTAAATTCAGCCCAGTGAATCTGGCTTGCCCAGGGACCAGGGCTACATGACTTTTAGCAACAAGAACTGGACATTTAATGTTCCTTTTAGGTAACAGAGTCCCCACCACATTGATCCACCATCATGCTTGCATCGACCGATGGCGAGCGTGCTTGGCGTGGTGGTTCCCCCAGGAAAAGCCATTAACAGAGAGCACAGTCAGCAGAGGGAATAGGCATGCTCCGTCGTCGGCAGGGAGTTCAAGTCATTTGAGGGTGCCTATGAATCCACCGACTCCCATCCGTGGCCAGTGACGTGGGTTGTCCGTTTGTAGCCTCGGACATTATAGATGGTGCCCGACGATGGCACTCTGCACGGAATTCTGGATTAGGCAGCTCGTGTGCTTCTGGAAATGACGCAAACAGGCCACTTACCCCACGAGAAGGAATGAATCGGCTCATCTACTTGGCCTATAGCATAAGAAAGGTAAGGACAAGCAATGGAATTAGTGACTTGGTGACTTGAAAAGGTGCACAATGGGGTAAGTGGCTGACGCCCTTGCTCGTGGTTGATGCAGTTCAATTGTCTGGCCCATAGCAGAGCCACGTCGGCCCCTGCCCTGGGGAAGGATGCAGAGTTTATTTTAGCCGCAAAGATTTGCAGGAGACGTTTTCACCGTATCCAGAGCCTCGGAAAGCAGCAGTCGGCGTTCAAGTTTGGTCTGTGAACACTCTAGACCCTCAAAAGGTACCCCAGGTTGTGGTTGTACCCAGCGATCCGGAAGAGCTGACAGACATCTATGGTACTGATCGGTCTGATCTACATGAAGCGGGAACGAAAGGATCAGCACTGGAGAGTGTTCTGTCCCAGGGTGGTGGTGTTGAAGATCATGGAACAATGTGACCGTCCTGCATCGGCCGACCAAGGAATGACACTAGAATGAGTTTGAATGCGACTCTGATGAGTCGAGCCCTTTGATGCGAACAGATGTTGTAGATCTCCGCAAGGGTTGAGCGAATGAGTTGTAGTGTATCGATGTCATCCGCGGGCAGCAATGGCAAACGGCTGCGAGACGCCCTGGACGCCATGAACACGAGGAGATCACCATTAGGCGGAGACCGCATTCCTGACTCGTCTGATGCATTGTGCGATGGCATCAATGGACGGAAGCCGTCGGCTTGTGGTATGTGCACCCGAGTCTAGCACGAAAAATTGATCACAGCCGCGCTCCTGGCAGTCAGGGGATAGGAAAAAATTTGCTGGCGCGGTGGTTACCGACTTCGCAGTCTTGTTTCAGTCCAAGCGGAGGAGGAGGTAAAAATACAGGCGGAGCAGCCAAACAAAGAAGGTAGACAGAGTGAGGAATGGGGGGCCAAGAGGGGCAGGATGTGTGGGACCGGTCGCTGATGAAGGACATGGACCCAAGCTTGGTGATCCTGGCCTCGTCCATGATCCCACGCCTGCCAAGATCTATCCTGGGGCGATGTGATCTTATCAGATCATCTCAGGCCAATGAGCGACGGCTGGCATCCGTCCGTGGCCGAGGTACAAAGGGTCCGCTCCCGCGTCCTTGTGGGCTGTGGGCCCTCGTGGTGAAAGATCTGACAAGCTCTCAGTCATAGCTTCGGTGCTGACCAATGGCGTGGGCTGAGCAGGATCCAAGTGGCCCGCAATGCATGCTGCCGACGACGCCTGGGTGCGTCATTATTGGCGTAGATCCTGGCAACCCGGCTGAGTGCGAACCCTTGACTTGAACTGCTGCTGCACTGCGACGGTGCCGACCTGAGACGGCCGTCTGTAGGCAGTGTCAGCGACGGCGAAGCAGTAGTTTTGGGTTTTGGAGGATCGTGAGGCACGTGTAGTGCACAGTACGGTAAGGATCTACACCCCATCGAGTTTGTTGTGTGTGGGCGGGGATCGAGCAGTTCCGCTGCAGCAAGTGGAAATTTGGCCGACGGATGGGGTGATGGAGGTGTCGTCGGGCGCGGGGCCCACAATTCTTGGAGCTGATTGATCTTATCAGATCCAGAGATAATCACCGATGTCGCCCGAAACGGAGACGTTACTGTGGTGCGGCCCCACAACTGGAGCAGCGCCGTCTCTTGTCGCCACCAAAGCTGGCAAGACGTGCCGAATCTGCCCCAACCTCCCAAGCCCGTTGCAGGCACTCGATGGGCGGTAAACTTTCGCTAGCGGCCTCTGGCTGGGTCCTCCCGGGTCTGCCAGTGGATGGGGGTGCGCACTCTCTGATTTTTGCTCCGCAGATCCTACCTCAAGGGTGATGGGGACCCTGCCAGGATGAACTGGTTACTCTAGGCGTGAGCCTTGCTGCTTGCACCATGCCAGGGGCTCAGCACCTGAGGGCGGGCTCGATGGCAGCGCACCTAACACCCAAGCCACGGTCGAGTGGTGCCATCATAGGTGATGTTGATGGTACGACAGCCGTCCCCTGTTTGCTCGCAGCACAGGCTGCCAGGTGCTGTATTGGTACTTAACCGTCCTCCTTCCTCCCCCTATGTCTTAGCACGAGGTTTTGATACCTTGCAACGTTTCTCCCTTCTCCTCTTGATACCCCATCTTGCGATACCCATTGCATCCTCGCAGACAAATACTGTTCTTCTGTGGCTCTGTGGCATTCTCTAGCTACACACAAAGGCCCGGACACATCATCCCCTGCTGAGCCAAGCCCAGTCGTGCTACTCGGCATCCTCAAAGTCGACAACCAGAGAAAATGGCACCACACAGTGAATTCGATGGCCATGAGCCCAACGGCAACGGCCTCTCTAACGGCTCCAACGGCATCTCTAATGGCGCCAACGGCCATGCGCATGTTGCACCGCAGGCGCCAGCGCCAGCGGCGCACAACACATACCGGAACAGGTCTGCCCATCTCCAGGCGCCTGACCCAGAGTCTGTTCACGATCTCCTCTGCGTTGGCTTTGGCCCGGCAAGTCTGGCTATCGCTGTCGCTCTCCACGACTCCCTCGAGGCCGGCACCCTGAAGCAGGCCCCCAATGTTCTCTTCCTCGAGAAGCAGCCCAGGTTTGCCTGGCACGCCGGCATGCTTCTCCCTGGAGCCAAGATGCAGATCTCGTTCCTCAAGGATATGGCGTCCCTGCGCGACCCGAGGTCTCATTTTACCTTCCTCAACTATGTCCACAACCAGGACCGGCTCCTCGATTTCATCAACTTGGACACTTTCCTGCCCGCCAGGACAGAGTACGAGGACTACCTGCGGTGGTGTGCGAGCCACTTTGACGATGTTGTCAGATACAACAGCGAGGTTGTGTCTGTGTCACCTGACGAGAACTCGAACGGCATCAAGACGTTCACAGTGGTCGAGCGCAACGCGAAGACGGGCGCCATCAGCTCGCACCGCGCCCGCAACGTCATTCTCGCCGTTGGTGGGCAGGCTTCGATCCCTAAGCCGCTGCCGGCTAAGAGCCCGCGAGTGATCCACTCGTCCCAGTACGCGTACACGGTGCCCAAGATCCTGACCGACCGCAACGCACCAGTTAGGGTCGCCGTCATTGGCGGTGGACAGAGTGCGGCGGAGATCTTCAACAACGTGTCGAACATGTACCCCAACTCCAAGACGTACATGATCATGAAGTCCGAGTTTATCAAGCCGAGCGACGACTCTCCATTGTGAGTGCCTGCATGAGCCAGGCGAGACACAGCCTGAAAACGCAAGATCGTGACTAACCTTGATACACAGTGTGAACTGCATTTTCAACCCTGATTGGGTCGACAGGCTGTACCCTAAGCCCTCTGAGTACAGGTCAAGTCTGATCAAGGAGGCTAAGGCCACCAACTACGGCGTCGTCCGACTTGGCTTGATTGAGACACTATTTGAGATGATGTACGACCAGAAGCGAGAGATTGGCCACGACGAGACAAAGTGGCCCCACCGCATCATGGGCGGCAGACAGATCGTGGCAGCCGACGAGCAGGGCGACAGGCTCCGCCTCAGCGTGCGCCACGCGTCAACGGCTGGAGACGTCGCACTGGAGGCGGACGGCCTTGTCGAGGTCCCGGGAAGCCCGCTGACCTCTGGCGAGGAGATCCTGGACGTCGACCTCGTCATCGCCGCGACGGGCTACCAACGCAAGGCGCACGTCGAGATGCTCAAGGACGCCTGGAAGTTGCTGCCGTCGCTCCAGGACGGTGTGGCCACCGTCAAGCCCCGGTCTGACCAGTGGTCGGTCCAGACTGACGATGGTGAGAGACGGGTCATGGAAGTCACCCGCGACTACAGAGTCAAGTTTGCGGATGGAATAGTTGCTCCAGATTCCGGAGTCTGGCTGCAAGGTTGCTGTGAAGGCACCCACGGTGTAAGTTCCCCTGGACCCCGGCGCCTACTTGGCCAACCCGCCGCTGGGTATACAGCAGAGGCTAACTGATGACCTGCAGCTGAGTGATACGCTCTTGTCCATTCTTTCGGTGAGGTCTGGTGAGATCGTGGACGCGATCTTTGGGAAGTCTGCATAAAAAATACACAAGGATGGCACCAGGGGAAAAGTCCCTGGTTGATCTGGACTTTGTGAGCGAGGGGCTGGCTGCCGGCCACAATTCTGTTGATAATTTGAGCAGCGTAGACGGGAGGACAGGTGAAAAACAAAACAAGGCTGTACATATCGAAGTCTAGGAGTTCAGAGAAGGTTCATATTTCAGATTTTCATTTCTAGAAAGCATGGCACGAGGGGAAAAGGTAGACGAGCATTCCAGAGGAGGATGGGGCCTTGCATTTCAGACGGTTATGTGGTCCAAATCTACGTAGTTATTTTGCTCTTCATCTCTAGTCACAGTAAGAAGCTATCTCGACATGCACTTATTCTGCTGTTAACTACCTCACTCGCACTTATACCAAGGACAATCTGCCAACAACTTACCTACGGAAGTAGGCAGATGGAGAAGAAGTCAGGGTACCTGTCTGTGATGAAACTGTTGTAATTAATTATATGGAGAAGGGGACAACAGGCAACGTCTCATCTCCTCCCAGAGGAGCAAGCCAGCCTCGAATGCTACATGGTGATAATGACTGGAGACCCTGGTGCTGTGGTTGAAGCAAGCATTAGATCTGGGTCGGGATCGTACCAGGCCCAGGACCAGGACCGGGACCAGGGAGGGTAAGGAGCAGGGAGGCGGGCAGGCAAGCAGACAGGCAGCAGGAAGCTGGTACGGCATCCATGCGCATCGTGAGATGTTCTGCAGCAGTTTCCAATGCAACAGGGCAAGTATGGCAGGCATACTTGCAGCCGATGACGGCCGCTAAGAACGGTGCTCCACGCGCTGAAAAGAAGGCAGCTTCCCGCCTGCCCGTGGCCGTTCCTTCCTAGGGTGCAATCCCATCTCACCTGGACAGGTGCATGTGGGCAGTCCCTCACTGCTCTGGGCCGGGTCAGCAAATGATGACGCAATCGAACCGGGACGGCACTCTGTATCTTGACCTCGACATCGCGAATTGCAATCTATTATTTCGGTACCTACTTACATGGGCATAGTACCTTGGAGCCCAGACTTGGGACGACTCGCTTGAACACTCACCCAGGCCACACAGCCCACCGTGATGACCATTGTCTTGATCCTCATAGGCCCCCCACTCCCCTCCGGCCACCCTTGACAACCTCGCCAAAAGTTGGATCCGTCTGCCTCGCGACACTAGGCTGTCTATGCTTTTTTCCAACAAGCGAGACCACCGTACAAGTCACACGAAACATCGCAGGAGCATCGAGAAACGGAGCCCGACAAGCGAATCACACGCCGAGGATTTCAAATCACACGCGTTCGCTCGCTCTCGACACCCTCATCCGGGGCCCGCATGCGCATGCGCCAGATCCCGCACTAGACGTCGGACAAGCATCAGACGGACAGACGTCTCGGAGACCCTGCAGCGTCACCACTCTGCGCAAACCTCCACGCTCCAGCCTCCCACGCCAGCCGAACCCGTGCTACCTGTTGTACCCACACCTCCCTCGGTCATACGAGCCCAATCAGCCCCAAGGCACACCAGAGCCCACCGAGTTGGTGGTGTCGACGTGACCCTGACTACTGCAAGTACCTCCCAGTCCAACAGCTCGATACCACAGTACATCCAGCACCCACTTCCATACCTGGTCCGCCGCGTTGACTACCAAGGTCTCCCGTGATACCTGATACCTGGGCATCAACAGAAACAGTGGGACTTGCAAACCCCTTCAGTTTCGTCTCCGTTTGTCCCAGCCAGCCCGCCCTCCCCAAGCCTTACAGGTCGACGTTCCGTTTCTCTCTCAGACACCTCGCCTGCCTCGTCGTGATGTCGATGACGCTCCCAGCACACGCAATATTGTCCAGCACCCAGGCACTTGCCCGGACATCAGCCGTGCCTCGCCTGCTTCACATCCTGCCCTCTCGCCGACCATGGATAGACAAGATATTCCTGACACCACAAAGATGATGGCCTCCCACGCCCCATCACTGTCCATACTCAACCCAAACCCCAAGAGACTCCCTGGCCCTTCACTCCTCCATGAACTTGTCAGTGACAGCTCGACCTCCGGACACGCCCTCGACTACCGGGCACCTGACGGCGCCCGCACGAGACTCTCATATCCGGAGCTTCACAGTCAAGCTGAGGGGCTGGCGAGGAGGATAGCGGACGCCCTTGCGAGCCACCAGGGCCTCGGTCAAGTTGTCGTGCCGCTGCTCCTACCACAGAGTCCTCTGTTGTATATATCGCAGCTCGCTGTCTTGAGAGCTGGGGCGGCTTTCTGCCCTCTGAACCTCGATGCGCCTCCTGAACGGGTTAAATTCATTGTGGGGGATGTCGACGCCAAGGTCATTGTTACTTCTACGGCTTTACGTCCCAAGGTCGATTTCCTGGGGCCTGATGTGATGGTGTTGGTGGTCGACGGCGACGAAGCTCAAGATGAGCCAAGGCATTACAGTGGCGTGTTGCGAGAAGCTTTGCCGGATAGTCTCGCCTATGTCATGTACACCTCTGGTTCCACAGGGACACCTAAAGGAGTCGGCATCTCGCACTCCGCCGCGACACAAGCCCTTCTAGCTCATAACCGCCATATTCCAACATTCTCCAGATTTCTGCAGTTCGCCGCCCCGACGTTTGATGTCTCTGTCTTCGAAATCTTCTTCCCCCTCTTCCGAGGCGCAACCCTCGTATGCTGCAGCAGGGCAGACATGCTGAATGACCTGCCCGCCGTTCTGAGGAATATGCAGATAGATGCATGTGAACTCACACCGACGGTGGCCGGTAGCCTTCTGAGGAGCCGGGAAAACGCCCCCGGGCTTCGGCTACTCTTGACAATAGGGGAGATGTTGACGGTTCCTGTCATCAGGGAATTTGGAGGAAACGAGACCCGGCCTAGCATTCTCTGGGCTATGTACGGCCCAACTGAAGCCACCATCCACTGCACCCTCCAGCCGTCCTGTGAAGCGTCCTCATCTCCCCACAACGTCGGTTTCCCCCTCGACACCGCATCTACATTCATTCTCGAGCCTCTTTCCGATGGTAGCTCTGGAGACTTCAAGGTTGTGCCATTTGGCGAGATGGGTGAGCTAGCTGTTGGTGGCAATCAAACCGCAGTAGGCTATATCAATAGGGCAGAGCAAACTTCACAAGTATTTATTGAGACCCCACATGGTCGCCTTTACCGCACAGGCGACAAGGCCCGCATGCTCCAGAACGGCACCATCGAGTGTTTTGGTCGCATCTCGGACGGCCAAGTCAAGCTCCGCGGTCAGAGGATCGAGCTTGGCGAAATTGAACAAGCTGTTCTCAAAACACCAGAATGCCGTGGCGCGGTAGCAACAGTTATACAAGGCATCATCGTGGTGTTCTGTGAGCAAGATGGCCCAGAAGAGTCTTTCACAGAAGACCTGTTGCGAACGTGCCGGAAGTGGCTACCCGCATTCATGGTACCGGGAGATTTTGTGCTCCAAAAGGCTTTCCCGCGTTTGCCTTCGGGAAAAGTTGATCGGAAGCAACTCAAGATTGATTACGAGACGAGAAATAGCGCCACTACTGCATCTATGAGTGGGTACAGCGATGATGTGGAACACGAGATGGCTCAAATCGCCCATAACGCCATGGGAATCAAGTTGCAGTCATCTTCCATACTTTCTGCCGCAGGTGTAGACTCCCTCGCGGCCATCCAGCTGGCGTCTTGTCTTCGTCGGGCCGGCTTTGCTGTTACTGCTATCGATGTCCTGAAATCCAGCACTCTTTCAGATCTGCGGTCACGCACGCTGCAGGAGAGGAGTCGAGCTGATAGTGCTGTTGAATTTTACGACCAGACCCCGGACTCGAAAACTCCCGCGACGAGCCTGAAGGAGTTTTTGAAGGGAACCCCGGAGCTAGCAGGAAGTGTTGACGCTGTTGCTGCTGTTTTGCCCTGTACACCAACGCAGTTGTCGATGTTGGCAGAAACTTTGAGTGACAGTGAGGCCTACTGTAACTGGATTGAGCTTGAAATCCTTGGCGATCATGCTGTTGAGGCGATCGCGTCATGGTTCCAACAACTTGCTGAGCACAATGAGATCCTGCGTACAGGGTTTGTCTCTACAGATGGCACGTACAATCAAGTCATATGGAAAGAGCTTCATGCCAGCCAGGTCTGCGCTGTCGAGAGTCTTTGCACGAGTTTTCGACTTGACGAGGCTGGTCTGGCCAGGCCATTTTTCGTACAGATACAGAGCGACAAGCCGCGCAAGACCAGCGTGCTGCTCCAGATCCATCATGCTCTTTACGACGGCTGGTCATTCGACATACTCTTGGCCGACCTCAACGTCCTTGAACAAGGTGGCCATGTCAGTGGACGGCCTTCATTTCGCCTTGTTTCGGATCATTATCAGTCCACTGATTTTCTGCATGATGCCGATGCCGCACGTGCCTACTGGGCAGGACACCTGTTGGGTTACCAACCGAGCCCAATGCCACAGTTGCTGGCGAAGAAAGAGACGAAAGGCCAGAGACTCTCCGCTGAGTACATCTTGGGAACAAAGGTCCCCGCCGTCCAGGATGCTTCGGCACAGCTTGATGTCAGCGCACAAGTCCTTTTCCAGACATGCGTGCTCTGGCTCTGGGCACACATCCTGGGAAGCGAAGACGTCGTGATCGGCAACGTCACCTCGGGTCGAACCATCCCCATCCAGGATATCGAGAACGTGATGGGCCCATGTCTCACGACCATCCCTCATAGATCAAGGATTAAACAAACGCGGACCATCAGAGAGCTTGTCGAGAACATCCACATGACAAATCGGGAAAGTCTCGCCCATTGCACGTTGCCGCTTGCCGAGATCAAGAAGGCTGCTGGCTTAATGCCAGGAGAGCCTCTCTATGATGTGTTATATGTCTACCAGGAATCTCTTCACAGCCGTTCAGCTGGCCAGGAGCATGGGAATGTCAAAGAAGTCGCCCATCAAGATCATCTTGAGACGAATTTACTGGTCGAGATTGAGCCCGTCGACGAGAATTTCCGACTTCGTCTAACCTATCATAGCAATGCCTTCAACCATGACTACGTGAAGTTGCTCTTGCGCCAGTTTGATTGCGTCCTTGGCCATATTATTCGCAATCTTGACTCCGAAACTACATCAATTTTTGAATGCTTCACAGAAAAGCTGCTGTCGCAGTACAACCAAGCTTTCACATCTTTTGAGGGCTGTGCCGACCTGGCGACCTCGTTTGAGAGCATGGCGGCCAGGTCACATGAGAAGCCAGCGCTCTGCTTTGCGGATTCCATCGATAACGGCACAGCTGATCTGAAATATGTCTCATATTCGGAGTTAAACGTTCTGGCAAATAAGATTGCACGACATGTCCAAGTCTCTGGAGCAGCAGAAGGAGCAGCTGTGGCCATCATAATGGAGAAGTCAATCATGTTGTACGCTGGTATCCTGGGCATTCTGAAAGCAGGCTGTGCATATCTGCCTCTTCTTCCAAGCACACCGCCGTCGAGGATCCTCGGAATTCTGGAGCAGGCAAATGTACGACTTTGCTTGTCCGACGGAATCATTCAACGCGATACTTCCACCCTCCACGAATGCGTTTTTGTCAATCTTCTCCAGGCAGAGCTCGGAGGTTATGATGGGGATAATCTCAAGACCCCTGAGCGCCCGTCGAGAATCGCCAACATTATTTACACATCAGGAAGCACGGGTGTGCCCAAGGGCGTTTCCGTGACGCAGCTCAATATCACGAGCAACCTGGACGTCCTGTCCAAGATATACCCCGTCAAAGACAACTCGCGCATGCTCCAGGCCTGCTCCCAAGCGTTTGATGTTTCGGTCTTTGAAATTTTCTTCGCCCTGACCCGTGGAATGTGCCTCTGTGCTGCGACTAATGACGTACTCTTTGCCGACATCGAGCGGTCAATCCGAGCCATGGACGTGACGCACCTCAGCATGACACCAACTGTCGCGTCTCTCGTCAACCCCAACAATGTGCCCAAGGTCGAGTTCCTCGTCACTTCAGGAGAGCCCATGACTGGCGAGGTCGCAAGAAACTGGATGGGCAAGCTCTATCAAGGTTATGGCCCATCAGAGACAACCAATATCTGCTCCGTGAAGAAGATGTCTCCAGAAGATCAAATACGACATCTCGGTCACACTCTTGGAAACACATCCGCTTTTGTTGTTGCTCATGACGGCCTGGGCCTTCTTCCAAAAGGCTGTGTGGGTGAATTCTGCTTCGGCGGCGACCAGGTCGTCGCCGGGTACCTGAACATGCCCGGGGTCACGAAAGATAAATTCATTGATCATCCAAGGTGCGGCCGTATCTATCGATCTGGTGATATCGGTCGTATGCTCGCCGACGGGTCGCTGCTGATCGTTGGACGGGTTGATGACCAAATCAAGCTCCGTGGCCAGCGGGTCGAGCTTGGGGAAGTCAGTGCGACAGTTGCTCTGTCGAACGAAGTCTCCAATTGCACAGCAATGTTGGTCAATAATGGACAGCAATTGGCCTGCTTCTATGTTCCGCGCTCATCACAAGGAGACAAATTCAAAATCCTCACCGCTGGGAAAGGCACTGTGAAGATGAATGAGTCGATCTACGGTGCCCTGCAATCTCGACTCCCAAGCTACATGACTCCATCTTACCTCATTCCTATTTCGACAATCCCGATGACCTCCTCTGGCAAGATTGACAAACGCAGATTAAGCAGCCTTTTCAGCAATTTGGACACCAACGAATTGGAGTCTTTCAGTATAACTGCTGAGAGCGGAGACGAGGATGGTGACTGGTCTGAAGACGAACGCAAGATTGCCGATTTGGTGGCCACTGCTTTAGGCGTGCGGCCCCAGGATGTCGGAAGGTGGACACCACTCACCAGCTTGGGGTTGGATTCCATATCGGCAATCTCAGTCGCGAAAGAATTGCAGAGCGCCTTCTCCCAGAGGTTGCCCATCTCGATTATCTTGCAGAATACTTCTACAGCGAAGCTTGCTGCGCTACTTGCCGGAAGGGCAGTGGAGACTGTCCACAGTGAGGATCATCTGGACGTGTTCCCTCCAGAGTTTTGTGAAGCAATCCAAAGATGGGCTCGTTCGAACAAACTCGAGGTCGAAACGATCTTGCCATGCACGCCCCTACAAGAGGCGATGTTGGCATCTGCGGCCAGCGATGCGTCATACCTCAATAAGATGCTGTTCCGTCTCAACACTGACTCCACGAAAATGCGGAACATTTGGAAGGCGATGTTTCAAAGACATGCGATCCTGAGGACCAACTTCTACAGTACTGACAACCGAGATCATGTCATTGCACAATGTGTCCTCAAGACCTGGGAACCAGACTGGCTCACTTTCGACGCAGACGCTACGTCGCTTGATGAGTCAATCAGTAGGCACGCGGCGACTTTGCCCAACCCTATAGATTCCGGTGTACCACCGGTGTCTTTGGCAGTTATTGGGCAAGGCTCACTTACCTATCTATCATTTATCTGTCACCATGCCATGTATGACGGGGTGGCGATGTCACGTCTCCTCGAGGAGATCGAGCAGACCGCAGCTGGTTCAGAGCTACCGCAGCCTCCGTCATATCAGCCTTTCTTGCGGGAGGTCTTGGCTCTACCTAAATCCACAGACGAGTTTTGGAAAACACACTTGGGAGGACTGAAGCCGAAAACGTTGCCATCATCGGAGAAGGACAGTGGTCGTGGCACCATGACAAAAGTTCTGGATCTGCCTCTTGCCACAATCGAACACCGCTTGAGGATGCTCAATGTGTCTCTATTATCCTTCTTGCAAGCGGCCTGGAGCAGCCTGCTGGGAATCATACAGGAATCTGACGATGTCTGTTTCGGCAATGTTGTCAACGGCCGCACTGGCATGGTCGAGAGAGTAGACGAGCTCGTCGCACCGTGTTTCAATACCATTCCAGCCCGTGTCCAGATCCACAATCAAAGGAGGAACATCGATCTTCTCAACTTCTTTCAGAGCCTTAACCCGGAGCTTCTCCAGTATCAATTCACGCCACTACGACGCATTCAGGCATTGTGCTCCGGGGCTTTGAGGGTGTTCGACACGCTACTGCTGTTACAGCAGACCCCAAAGAAGCTGAATGAGAGCGTCTGGATTTTGGAAAGAGACGATGGGGAGATGGACTTCCCCCTGATCTGTGAGGTGACTCCGATCCTGGGAAGTGACTATAGGGGACTAGAAGTCAAGTTGCATTTTGATCGGTAAGTTTGGTTCGTGTGAGGCTCATGGGAGGCTAAATGCTAACATTTCCCAGTGCTTACGTCTCTGACACGGTTGTCCTGTTCATACATGATACACTTTCGCACATAATCTCAACTTTCTTGGACTTTCCCTCGTCACATCTTGTATCCAGGCAGCCATTGCCTTCGCCACTTCAGGAGAGGTTGGACAGGCTTGGCCTCGTCCACGTATCAAGAACCAGTGACGAGCGCAACCTTTCGGACACGGTCACACAAGAGGAATGGTCTGACTCCGAAAAGACCGTTCGGGGTGTGCTCTCGGATATTTCAAAGTCCAAAGCGGCTAGCATCAGCCGGAACATGACCATTTTCCAACTTGGACTAGACAGCATCAATGCAGTTCAGGTGGCAGCATTGTTGCGCAAGGCTGGCTACCCCGGAGCCACAGCTACGGATGTACTGGAGAATCCAACGTGCTCGAGTCTGGCAGCAAAGATATCAGCACAACAGTTCACCGGCGGCAGCTCTGCCGAGTATGACATGGCTGCTTTTGAGCAGGTGGCGAAGGGCTTGCTGACCGACAGTGTCCCCAGTTGGGAATCTGTTGAAGCCGTTCTTCCATGCACGCCGCTTCAGATGGCAATGCTTACCCAGTTCACCAATTCAAACGGCAAAGATTACTTCAATTTCATAAGCTTTCGTTTTGAGGAACACGTCAGCGTCTCAAATCTTACGAATGGCTTGAAGAAGCTGGTTGATTCTCATCCAATCCTGCGATCTGGATTCATTCCGATAGATCATAGGGATGTATCACTCGCCATGCTTCAGTACATTCCGGACGGAAAGAAGCTCCCGCTCAATATACACATCGATACCAGTGACTTCAAACTGCTGGAGTGGCAGATAGCAGCTTCGCAGACCACG
Organism: Diaporthe capsici; assembly: GCA_013364905.1. Lineage (NCBI taxonomy): Eukaryota > Fungi > Ascomycota > Sordariomycetes > Diaporthales > Diaporthaceae > Diaporthe > Diaporthe capsici. Next base: position 167,555 of record WNXA01000016.1, read on the forward strand.
CTTAAAAACCTGCACGAGCCTCCGTGGAGTGTTGCTATCTTGCAGGGCAGCGAGGGAGTCGAAATGCATCTTGGAATTCACCATGCGATTTACGATGCTTTCTCCCTTCAGAAGATGCTGGGTGATTTACAGGCAGCAATCGATGATGAGCCACTCAACACTGGGACAGGACTCGCCTCTGTTGTGAAAGAGATTATGACAGAAGCGCAGAGAGGTAGGCAAGATGCTCCCGAGTTCTGGACGAAGCGAGCACCTGAGGCCGTTATCAACAAATTTCCGATCATGACACCACTTAGAGAGGAGCAACGAAGCATCTCGGTGAGACAGAGGTCATGCGCCCTGTCCTTCGATGCTTTGACAGATGCTGCTAGGGATGGGGGCTTCACAATCCAGGCGGTGGCGCAAGCAGCGTGGTTACGGATTCTATCATCGTACATCGGAGAGCCGTCCGTGATCTTTGGGACAGTGCTCTCTGGTAGGAACTCTGACGCGACGCTCGAGGCGGTGTTCCCTTGCATTACGACTCTGCCTGTCGTGACCCAGCATTCGTCCTCAAATCGCATTCTTCTCCAAACCATGATGGAGTACAATACGGGACTTCAACGACACCAAAGGACACCATTGACTGAGATTCAGAAGCTACTTGGTCATCCAAACACGAGACTATTTGACACACTTCTGGTTTACCAGAAGTTTGACGAACCAGGGCAGAAACCAAAGTCGTGGTCTGTGATTGGCGAGAAAGCGAATGTCGACTACCCAGTGTCCATTGAAATAGGACCTGAGCGAGAGTCTTTACAGCTCCGCGTCACCTTCTTCAATGATGTCTTGCCCGCGGAACAGGCAGAAATCTTGCTGCAACAGTTTGATGCCGTCTTGTGCGACTTGGCGAAACATCCCGATGGTCAGGATGTGGATGTACTGAAAACTCACCCGGAATTATTTGCCATAACACCCGCAGAACATCCTGAACTGGTCTCAGATATAACCCTCCTTCACGATTTTGTGGAATCCAGCGCGTCAAAGTATCCCGGAAGGACGGCCCTGGAGTTCGTCTCGAGCTTCGATGGCAGCCGGCCAGTATCTCAACGCTGGACTTACGAAGAACTGGATCAGAACGGCAATAGGGTCGCCAATTTGCTGTCAACGCATGTCAGAACCGGCGATATTGTCGCCATTTGCTTCGACAAAAGCCCTGAAGCGCACTTTGCGATGCTTGGGATTCTCAAGGCGGGCTGTGCACTGCTTGCTCTGGATCCAGGGGCGCCGTCGTCTCGGAAAGAGTTTATTATGAAGGATTCTGGAGCATCGGTACTGTTGACGGAAAAATCAACAAGCACCAAACTTGATTTCATAGTCGAAGTCCCTGTCATCACAATCGATCATGGCAGTCTGACAGCGGTCGATGCTTCGAGACCCAAGCTCACCCGCCCGTTGGTTCCCGGGGATAGGAGCTACTGCCTCTATACTTCCGGTACAACAGGGACCCCCAAGGGTTGCGAAATCACGCACGAAAATGCTGTGCAGGCGATGCTTGCCTTCCAGAAGTTGTTCGAAGGGCATTGGGATGAAAGCTCCAAATGGCTTCAGTTCGCATCTTACCACTTCGATGTCTCTGTTCTGGAGCAATATTGGACATGGTCCGTCGGCATCACCCTAGTCGCTGCTCCTCGAGACGTGATTCTCGAAGATCTCGCAGGCACGATCTCCCGACTCGAGATCACACACATTGACCTCACACCCAGCCTGGCTCGTTTGTTGCACCCGAATGAAGTTCCTAGTCTTTGCAGAGGAGTCTTCATCACAGGTGGGGAGCAGTTGAAACAAGAGATCCTTGATGTCTGGGGGCCGAAGCGCGTCATCCATAACTTTTATGGACCGACGGAAGCCACTATTGGGGTGACCACATACCCCTGCGTACCAGTCAATGGACGGTCATCAAATATCGGAAGACAGTTCGCAAACGTTGGCTCTTACGTCCTCCGACCGAACACGGAAGTCCCTGTGCTGCGAGGCGGTGTGGGTGAGCTCTGCGTCTCAGGCAAGCTTGTTGGCAAAGGCTACCTCAACAGAGAGGAGCTCACGGCCGAACGGTTCCCAAATCTCGAGGCTTTCGAGGAGCGAGTTTACCGAACAGGGGATTTGGTTCGCGTGCTCCACGATGGCTGCTTTGACTTCCTTGGCCGAGCTGATGACCAGGTCAAACTTCGTGGCCAGCGTCTTGAAATCGGTGAAATCAATCACTGCATCAGGTCTGCCATCTCCGACATCACTGACGCTGTGACGCTGGTGATCCGCAACGAGAAGCAACAGAAAGATTTGCTTGTGTCATTCGTTGTCATGTCGCGAGAAAAAACTCAAAAGACCGGGAACCTGCAGATCATTGCTGGAGATGATGCGGAAAGACTCAGCCAAAGTGTGAAGCGGGCATGTCGTGACAAGCTCCCGGGTTATATGGTTCCTACATATGTCTTAGTGTTGCCTTTCATTCCACTGTCGCCGAACAACAAAGCTGAGGTCAAGGAGCTCAGGAAGCTGTTCAATGATCTCTCTCATGAACAGCTCATGAGGCCGTCTCCTGACGCGAATGGTGACCTTGGAGAGGCTGGCAAGAAAATTTGCAAAGCGCTGAGCAGCATATATGGAGTACAAGAGGGGACGATCTTGCCGTCGACAAGCACCTTTGAGCTAGGCGTGGACTCTATCTCCGCTATGAAATTTACGAGAGCGCTGAAGCTCGAAGGCTTTGGTCGAGCCACTGCCGCTGTGGTTTTGAAGCACCCTGTGGTTGCAGATCTAGCCTACGCGCTGCAAGCCTTGCAAAGAACGAGTGAGAATTCAGCTGGTCTGCTGGAGGCGTCACAGGCGATCGATGCCTGCCAGCATAGACATAAGGGTTCTGTGTGCAGAAAACTCGACATCAATCCTGAAGACTTGGAGTATGTGGCGCCGTGTTCGCCGCTACAGCACGGTATGATTTCTCGATCACGAACTGATGGGAATGAAGGGGCGTACTTCAACACTTTCCGTTACGAGCTGGCGGATGCTGTCGAGTGGGAACAGCTCCACTCCGCCTGGCAGAGTCTAGTGCAAAAGAATGCGATTCTGCGCACGAAATTTGTGTCAACCACAGATGGGTACGTGCAAGTCGCCACCAAGACGCAGAGGCTCCCATGGGAGGTTGTCTCCTTGGAGTCTGGTGATGACATCAACATGGTGCTGGCTGAACGGCGCCAGTCTTGGATCGACAGTAACAGTCAGAACGTTGAGACGCCTTTGCAGTTGCTAGCAGTTAGTGGCAACTGCAAGCGACTGTTAGCTGTTCACATCTTCCACGGGATCTACGACGCCAGCAGCTATGAACTGATGATCGATGAGGTGGCGAGGCTTTACAACGGCGGCGATGACAGCAAAGTCAATGCACCGAGTTTCCTCGATGCTCTCCTCCACGGGCCGCTGAGAAGTCACTCTTTCTGCAGAGAATTCTGGTCAAAGCACTTGCAGGGTGTGAGGTCGAATCCGTTGCCTCAAATCTCACCAACCCCGAGTGATCACGACCTCTGTGTCTCGCGTCGGATAGAATTCCATTCTCTTGATAAGATACGGAAGTCACTGGGTGTAACGCAGCAAGCCATCATACAGGCTCTCTGGAGTTCAGTACTCCATCGACTGTGCGGTTTTGGGGCCACCTTTGGCATCATCGTATCAGGCCGTTCAATGGAGTTGGAGAATGTTGACACGACCATCGGGCCGCTTTTCAATACGGTCCCATACCATCACCACGTCACACGGAGGCAGACGTGGGCTTCTGCGATCCGGAATTCCCATGAATTCAACACGGCAATACTGCCATTCCAGCACGTACCACTGAGGGATGTGCAGAAATGGTGCTCAGGAGGGAACGCAATCTTTGATACGCTCTTCTCATTCCAGCGAGCGCCTTCCACTGGCAGCGCAGGCGCGGGGTTGTGGACTGAGGTCGATTCAAACATCAACCCGGACTATCCTCTTGCATTTGAGGCGACCCTGTTTCCGGATGAGTCAGTACAGATATTGATCGTCACACAGAAAGGTGTGGCTGATGAGGAAGCCCTGGAAAGCATGATCGACGAATTCGAAGCCATGGCGAGGGCTGCTGTTCATGACCTGAACAGTCCGGCATTTCCTGACAGCGCCGACGGGCTTGTCGACAGGCCTCAAGAAGTACGGGAGGAGTCAGACGCTGGAGTTTCTCATCTCGTGTCGAAAACACCGACGGCAGGCCCATCCTCAGTTGAATGGCCACCTCAGGCTGAGACAATCCGCAAAGAACTCACGGTCTTGGCCGAAATAGACGAGTCTTCTATCACCCAGAGCACAACACTTCTCGAGCTTGGACTTGACAGTATCGACACCATCAAGTTGTCGGCAAGACTCAGGAGAGCTGGTATTATGTTGAGCAACAGCGAGCTGATCAGAGGCCAAAGTATATCAAACTTCGTGGACATGCTTCAGACCAACGAGAACAAAAGTGAGGGAACTCACGATAGCGGTTATTCCTCGGATGTCGAGGACTCGTCAATTTCTCTAAAGGCGCACCTCACGAGACATGGCTGGGACCTGTGTGATGTCGAGCTTGTACTGCCACCAACTCCCTTGCAAGACTCCATGGTTTCAGAGATGATCCAGTCGGGCTTTCAGCGGTACTTCAACCATGATGTTCTCGAGCTAGCACCTCAGGTGGAAGTCCAACGGCTCAAGAATGCTTGGGTCACCGTCGTCAAGAACTCACCGATCTTGAGGACTGTTTTCACCGAAGTTGATGGCACAGAATTCGACTTCGCGTACGCGCAAGTGGTCTTGAAAGACTGTCCACCTGCATTCAGGGACATCAAGGTCGATTCTCCAGACAACCTATCATCTGCGATGGATCAAGCACGGATGACGGCTCAGGCAGGCAATGCACAGTCGGAGCTTCTTCAGGTCACATTTGCCACGTCGAGCCATGGAACATACATGCTACTCTCCGTTGCCCATGCACTTTACGACGGCTGGTCACTCGGGCTGCTACACCAAGATCTCGAATCCGCCTACTACGGAAGCTACACACCTCGCGAGACGTATATCGAATGCCTGCACGGGACTATCAGGTCTCTCAAGCAGGATGCCAAGGACTTCTGGTCAGATTACGTTTTTGGAGCAGTGCCTGTGATGTTTCCACCTCACGGCCAGAAAGAGCCCGGGATCCACGTCAACAGAGCAGAGGTCTCACTTGCTGTCAAAGCATCTGCTCTCAAGGACTTTTGCAAGCGTCACGCGGTTAGCCAACAAGTTGTTGCACAAGCATGCTGGGCCACCGTTCTCGCAACCCGCTGCCAGACTCTCGACGTGGCGTTCGGCGTCGTTCTGTCTGGCAGAGATACTGAAGCTTCTGAGGCGATGATGTTCCCTACGATGAATACCGTGCCAGTACGAACGGTATTGCACGGTTCGGTGTCGGCTTTCCTGCGCTACATGCAGGACAACATGGCTGGTGTCAGCCAGTTCCAGAACTATCCGCTGCGGAAGATCCAGGCACTTGTTCAGGATCGCCGGCCGAGTCTGTTCAATACGCTCTTCATCATGCAGAAGAGCGGCGTCGAGACCACAGGAACAACTCAAGCTGAGCCCAGACAGCCGCTGATGAAATCAGTCGAGAGCTCGTCCGCCGTAGATTATCCAGTTTGTGTGGAGATGGAAGTTTCTGGAGAAAATCTTATATGGCGCACAGCGTGTGATAATGGATATCTGTCCGCTGGTGGCACAAGTCATCTCTTGGAGGAGCTCGAGCACGTTCTCCAGTACATGATCAACTCATCCGACAAAGACGTGCTGCAGTTCAGCGACTATGGAGTATCGGTCTGTGGCCTGCCTGCGTTCCAACCACAGAGGGCGACAGTCTCAAAGCAGGAGCCAGAGCTGAAGCCGTCGCGAGATGTGGGCGAAGACGGCGAGTGGTCAGGTGTGGAGGAGAGAATACGACACGTCCTCGCCGGCATGTCCGGCATTGATGAGGCGTCAATTCGGAAGAGTCACAACCTCTATCACCTCGGTCTCGACTCCATCAGCGCGATTAAGGTCAGCTCAGCACTCCGCCAGCAGGGAATTCAAGCCAGTGTGCGGGACATGATACAGGCCACCTCGATCAGTGAGATGGCCACGAAGGTTTCCAAGAACACAAACTCGACATCCTCGACTACGGATGCTCAAAGCCAAATCGTGCCACAAAGTTTGAAAGGACTGTCCAAGGATATTAGTCCGAATGATGTGCTTCAATCAGCGGGCATAGATGCAAGCGAGGTGCAGGAGGTACTGCCCGCCACAGCAATGCAGGCACACATGCTTAGCGTCTGGCAGAACACCCAAGGGGCCGTGTTCTTCCCTGAATTCCAGTACCGACTGTCTGGCATTGCTGACCGAGATACTATCAAGGCTGCATGGATCGATCTTGTTGGGCAGACACCGGCCCTGAGAACAATCTTCGTCTCTTCTGGCCACCGCAGCACACCAATGGTTCAGGTGATCCTGCTAGAGAATTCACAAACGGAGAGTCCGTTCGTGTCATTTGAACTTCAGTCAGACGGCGTGGAAAGCTGGGTGATACATCTCAAGATTCATCATGCACTATACGACGGTGTCAGCTTGCCCTTGATCATGGGACGCTTCAAGAAACTCCTCGGTGAGGGAGTCAAGTCAGAGGAGCCCGCGAACAGACTCGCCTCATGGAGAAGGCTCGTCTCTTCTCCACTGGACGAGCAAGCACGAGCAAGCAGAAGAGTCTTCTGGACGCAGTACCTTGATGGGGCTAAAGCCGTCTCATTGTGCCTGCCGAATTCCAGGAGCACGCCGACAGAAGAGCGCGTCAGTTTCCTTAAACGCGCAGCTGTCAGTGACATGGGCAGGCTTAAATCTCTGTGTTCACATCACGGCATCAGCATCCAGTCTGTGTTCCTTGCCGCATATGCCAGAATCCTCTCAACACTTTCAGGTTCCAATGATGTCGTATTCGGTGTCTACCTCGCCAACAGAGACACCGAGCAGGACCTGCTATTCCCCACCCTTTGCCTTGTACCTCTCCGCGTCAGAGTCGCACCAGACTTCAACATTGCCGAGGTTGCGAGCGCCATCCAGCGAGACATATTCGAGGTGTCGAGGCCAGAGAATGTGAACGCTGGGCTGTGGGAGATTAAGGACTGGACTGGTGTCGTGGTCGAGTCCTTTGTGAACTTCTTGAGCCTGCCTGAGGACGAGTCTTCCAAGGGCGGAGACGAGGGCGGGGTTAAGCTTGAGGCCTTCCGGTTTGACGAGACTACATCAAGCGTAGTGGACGCGAGTACTGCATCTGACACGAGGCAGGTGTCATGGCTCGAGAACAATACTGTCAGGGATGCGTTTCCGGTGAGTTCGTCTCCTTCGCCTTTGGGTTTTTCGTTTTGGTGAACATTGCATGGACTGACAGTGATGTATTAGGACGCGGTTGATATCGAGGCGTCGATACAAGAGAAGGGTGCGATGGACATCGGGGTGTTTGGTGCCCAAGGGAAGTTGGGTGAACATGGCGCAGAGGATCTGGTGGGAATGATTGTGGGCATGTTGAGCACTTAGACAGTTGTCATCTTTGATGGAATAATGATTTGGTTGGGTACCGATGGAAACTTCAATGGGTACATAAGGCAATAGAACAACATTTACATTTGGAAATTCCCCGGGGTATCACTGTATGTTTTATTATGAACGGCTGTATGTGAAAAATCGCGAGTGCATCACTTCTGCCGTATGTTCTTCGGCTTCCGCTTCTTGAACGTCACGGCGGGTACGTCTTGAGCTTCTGATGACCCAACCGTACTTGCGCCCTCCTCTGTCTTGAGAGCAGGCGTCTCGGCCTTCGAGCTGGGCTCTTCCGGGACCTCTGCTAGTGGCGGAACGCCTTCCTCTGACGGCTCCTCCTTGACCGGAGAAGGCTCCGGATCTTCTTGCTTGACCGGCGCAGTTTCGACCGTAGGCTCGGCATCCTCTTCTTTCTTCACCGGGTCTTCCTCCTGCTTCTTGACGACGAGGCCTCCACTTAGTAGGGCATCCAGCTCCGCATTGTCACCATCCCCTGCCGCCGTCCTGGAGTCCCGGCCCCAGCGCCTTGGCTTCTTGAAGAGCCCCTTTATAGCCTTCTCCTCTTCAATCTCCTCGTCTGTGCGCTCGCGCTTGTGTACGCCGCGTGCCGAGGAGCCCGGGTTGCTCCCGTCCGCTGGTGTTTCGGTGACGATCGTGGTGGAGGTCACCTGCCAGTCGCCCGCCATGGCCAGGTCCCTCCTGAACTCGTCGGGGAGGCTGACCCCGAGCGAGGCGAGCTGCTCGGCCTGGCGCTTGCGCTCCGTTTCCGACAGCGGGCCGCCCCCGCCCGCGCCTCCTCCTCCTCCGGAGCTGGCTCCCGCCCCGGCGCCGGGCCTCGTCCTCCAGGAAGGGCCTCCCGCATCAGCCGTGGACGCAGATCCCGAGCCATCGGAGGAGACGACGCCATTGAGGCGCTCGATCTCCCTCTTTGCGCGCTCCTTCTCCCTCTCTTCCCGCTCGTGGCCGCGGTGCAGGTCCCGCAGGGCACGCTTGACGGCGCCCTGGTGCTTCGCGGTTGCGTCGTGGTTCTGTTTCTCGAGTTTGGTGTCGCGGACGTAGACGGAGCAGTGCTTGCACCAGTATTTGGGGGTGGACTTCCAGTATTCGGCCATGTTGGCTGACGTAGAGGACTAGTGTGGAGGACAAAACAAAGGAGAGCTGGGCCACAGCCAAAGGGGATGATTAGGATCGAGACTGCAGGGCAAACACCGAGAGAGTTCGAAGTGGTGATGGGGAGGCAAGTGCCTATGATTCTGCCGCCGGCAACGATCAGCGGCTAGCGGCTGGTATGGCCACTTCGCGGCCGGCAGTGGACTGACGACTTACGTAAGATGGCTTCCATAGTGCTGTAACTGTTTGCAGCTTGTGAATATCGAGCACGCGTTGGTCAGCGCAAACACCACAAACCGACCTGATCGTTTTCACCACCACGGGCATCACGATGATCATCATTCACAATCAGTACCAGGCAAGCTGATTTGTGCACTTGTTGTGTTTCTTTGTTCGGTCTGGCCTATGTACAGGGGCATGTACCCTCTATTACGACCCTGTGGGAGACAAAGCAGCTGAGCCCACGCTCAAAACCACCGCAAGATGCGATGCCAGAGCAGGAAGACGCCCCTCAACAAAGAGCAGCATCCTCAGCCAACCAACGTCCCACAACCTTCCCAAGCCCCGTCATTATGGGGGGTCACCATGCCCTGTGATGCGGTGGCGTTCAGTCATTTCCGATCTCACCCTGGAACTAAAGTCCGAAACAGTGGACGGGTATTAAAACCATGAACCCCATATGCGTGTCCAAATGCAGAGCAGAAACAGAAGCGCGACCCTGAGAAAATCATTACATGCCACCGAAAACCAGGTGGTCGTCGTTGAACTAAGCTTTCATTGACCCGAAAGCGAAATGCAGCCTTTCCGAAAATCAACTCCTTCCTGGACCATAGCAGCTGGCAAGTCCCTGCAAGACGGCAACGGCAGCCAGCGAGGGCCACCATTTCATCCGCACTGGAAGCATAGCCCTGCATGTGTTGTCACAATTGTTCGAGGAGCTGGGAATGCAAGCTCAAATCCGGGTTGAATGCAAATGGTGAGAAAGTGGCGGAGCGGAATCGCCTAGAGGAACGCAACGGCGCCGATGACGCCGATGACGAGGGCGCCCATCGAAGATGCTCGGACCGTGGAACCGCCGCCGGTGGCCGGCGCAGAAGTGGCCGAGCTCGAGGCCGAAGAGGTGCCGGAAGCTCCACCTCCCGAGGACGCGGTGGTGGACAGCGTGGTGCCAGGCGATGCAGGCTGAGTCTCGGAGGGCAGGGCGACAGTGCTGCCAGACTCAGCGGGTGCGCTGCCGGCGGGGGCGCTGCCAGCGGGGGCACTGCCAGCAGGAGCAGAGGGGGTGACCGCAGGTGGCGCCGGGGCGTTCGTCACAGTAGGAACGGAAGCGGGAGGGGTAACCTGGATTTGGCCATCAGACTGCTGCGACACGGGCACTGGGGTCGATGTTGCCACAGGCGTCGTGGTGATGCTAGCGCACGGCGTGGTGCCGACCTGGAGCTGGCCTTGGGTTGCCGTCAGCAAGTGGTCTGACAAGACCGCGAGTATGGTTCGAATGCAACTTACCGTCTGCGATTTGAGAGACCTGGCAAAGCGGGACTCCAGTCGTAGTTGTTCGGACCTGCGGCTGGCCGTCGCTGAGGGCGGAGACGATAGTCGTGGTCACGATCTCCGTTCCGACGACCTGTCCATCACCAACCTCGCCGGCATTGCCACCGCACTCCATAATGAGGATCTCAACAGGAGAACACTGCGGTGCCCAAGAACGGTCGTACAAGTTGAAAAAGTCGCCGCTCGCGCACTCATAGAAGACAGCAGAGCCGCCGAGCGCGAGGGAGCCGTTTCCACACGCGGAGAAACCAGCAGTGAAGATGGCGCCAGTCTGGGCAGGCTGGTCGAACTGGAACTGGTAGTTGGCCGCGATGTAACCGGTGCGGGACTGAGAGTCCTTGAGGACTCCGTTCTCGAGGGTAGCAACCAGAATGCCGTCCGTAGCGCAGTCGTTGCGCTTCTGTTCGAAACGGTCAGCCACATCACTTGGCCGCGGATGCTTGCCACTTCCAGGCCGGGCCCACGCCGCCAAGGGCGGTACGACACAGCAAGGAAAGCAAGCAACAGGAAAACAGCAAATTGACTCGGATTGATCTGGAAGCAACCGAGCAGTATGGCAGCCCACCATGAGGAAGGGGGGAAAGACTTTGCTGAGGCAGGAGTGGCGCAGGGCTCCAATGTGAAATGTGCTGTGCTGTGCTGTGCTGTACTTCCCTCACCTCTGGGACAGACGACAAACGACAAGGACGAAAAGCAGGTGAAGTTCGCAAGGGGATGCTCATCTCCGGAGTGGACTTACGGTGATCGCGTTGGTATCACGCTTCACAGCACCCTCGACCTTTGCAACGGTGATCTCGAATGTTCCGGGATAAGATGCGACACAGCTCGCGGGCGCACTCGCCTCAGGAGAGATCGCGGAAGTAACACCCTGTCCAGCGACAAGAGTCGCCAGAAGGGTGAAGGCAAAGATCATGGAGGAAAGCATGGTGGTGTCGTTGGAGAACGAAGGAATAGGTGCTTCTGAGCAGCTGAAGAAGAACGGTGATGTTTCTTGCTGGTGGAAGTGAAAGAGCGTTGTGGATGAAAAGATGTGCAAGTGGGTGGCCAGACGGAAGTGGATGGTGTGGGATGGGAGGTGGTGAAGGAAGGGAGCTGCTGCAACAACAGATGGTTTTCGGTTTTGTGGCTGGCAGCGACCAAACGATGCGATGCGGTGCTAACCAAATCAGGCCGATTACAAAGCGATGGTCCAAGTTTGCAGTATCCTGTGGATCAGTGGGAAAACAAGCAGCAGTCGGTGGGAAAAAGTCAGGAGTGGTGACACCGAAAGGGAGCTGAGGTGGTCGGTTGCGGATGTTGGTCAAAGGGATGATGGGGGGAGGGGGAAGCTGATATATGAACCAACTGGGCAGAAAAGCTTCACTTGCACCACCCCACCACTTCCCTCGAAGAGGTATGGCCACTGCAGGCCGGGTCAAATCTCACGGTTGATCACTATTATGGAGCTAGCAGGACTACAGAGACACAACAAAAGGAAAAAAGCTGGTCGAATCAAGACATCTGATTCACCAGGTACTTTGCCATGTAGGGCATATCCGAGAGCAGTAGGTAGCTACATGCACACACATGAAGACATGGATGAGCAAGAGGGGTACGGAGCACAGCTGCACACATTGGCTACGAGCAGGTTGGCAGGGTGCGCTTGACGTACCTGGTGTGCATGGGGGGATGGAAGATCATCCAGCCCCGGCAAAAGAGCTCTCCTCAAGCTATGAACCTTGAAAGGTGGGCGAGGATATTTGGGGTGGTTGGGTGGAATGTACCCCTCTGGCTGAGGTACATGCAGCTCGGCTGTGTTTGTTATTTGTTGGCCCACTGGCCACAATCGCCTTGTCTGCCGGAAACGAACCATTCGAACTCACAAACGGCTGTGGCTTGACCTGGCAGGGCGGGAGATCCGATGTTTGGGGAGCACACACGGCTGCTCTCCCGCCTCGCTCACAACTGTCATGTCAACATCACGATGTGGTGCTGGGAGTTAAGCTCCAGGAGCGGACAATTCATGGCGAGCTTGTCACACTCCCACGCTGAGGTGAGAAATGACTCGTCTGTGCAGTTGGGGGCCATGACGACACTCACAAAAGAACTGTGCTACAGCATACGTACGTTGGCTGACCTGTTCGTGGAGTCATTATTGTGGAGTTCTGTTTGTGGATTGCAGCCCTGTGGAGCGGTGGAGTCGTCCATGTGCAGACGACGGGGCTCCACCCGATCTTGTTTACATCAGGAATGCCTGGAAATCCCAGCATCACCACTGGCATGATGAATCCATATATATGTACGATTGAGCCAACGGCGGAGACAGCCACAGCAAGGAGACGGCCCGGATCGGCAGGGGCGTCAAATCTTGCAGTGGATTGTGTCGGCCAATCTTGACAGAATCCAGAAAAACAAAAAGAAGTAGATGCTTTGGATGCGGTGCAACTGTGGCGCTTGTCCTCGCTCGGGGGCACGGCGGACCCAGGATAGCGAGAGGCGTTCGACGCTGGTCTCAGACCCGCCTGGACGCAGAATAGGCTGTCGGAGGACGAGACACAGGGCGCTGCTTGCTTTTACTTGAAGGCGTCCCGCCGAATGCAGGACCGCGGGCGACGGGCTGCAAGATGGAGCGGCTCGTAGCGCAGCCCTAGCTGGCCTGCCGCATGGCCAGGAATGGAAACGGAATGGACAGGACTGCTGAGCACAGGACCGAGAACAGCACAAACGGGGACAGACGGACATACGGAACAAACACTGAGACAGCCAGCCATATGCACAAGTGGCTGGCTGCACGCTGCAGGATTTTTGTCCTCTGTCTCGCTGCGTCGTTGCCGACGAAGGACAACTCGGACGCCGGCAGCACGTTGGAGGATGCGACCACAGTCTAACAAGGTGTCCAGTATCAAGGACATGGCCCACGGGTTCGACGATGGTTCACCGTGCTGCCAGCATTAATACGACAGACGAACCACCGAGCTCTGCCTGCGAAACATTGGACATTGCAAGACGGTCACACGGACAAGATCATGGCAACCGGGAAGGGAGGTTTCTGCAGGTCGTATTGACAGGCGGGACAAGGCTTGGGCGAAGTCTAATAAGAAGGCTTGTTGAGCTTAACCACATACCGTCCTGGGCGAGAGACGAGTCGGACCAGCCGGCCAGCCGGGTCTTTTATTCATTAGGCTTTTGGCCGTTGACAACCCCCAGCCTCCTCTGGACTGACAGAAATGCCAGTGACAGCCGCCTGACAGTCTGGAAGTCGAAGTCGCCCCCCAATGTGAAACACCCACACGGGATGTACCCTCTGAGGAGAGGTACATGAGAACCACAAGCGCTGGCGCTGCGCACCCCGCCGCCGAGCCTTTTTTGTAGATCTGGTTTACCACGGATCCATGAGCAGCGCGCCTGCAGGCCTCGTCTGCCTTTTCAGTAGACTACTACCACACACTACGACCCTGCTACTGCACCTGTGCTCCTCCGTCTGCCACAGGAAGGGGCCGGACATGTGCGTCGCCCAGAAACCATTACTTGCTTGCTCTGTTGCCTCCATCCGAGCGTTCACTCCCTACCTTGGATATCAATTTATTAGGCTCGCTTATTAGCGGAGAGAGGGCGAGTTCTCTGGAGGATTTGTTCCGCGATCTGGCTGTGGTGGGCGGAACTGCGGGCCAGACATGTTGTGTGTGCGTCGAGGTCACTCTTGCCCCGAGCAGTCCAGGCAGTGAGCACAGCAACCGAGGGCATACCTTGCCGGGCGTGGTCATTGGCCAATTGGCCCTCACACGAGCACAGCTGGAGCTAGACTCGCTCTACTGCACGCGGCGCTGCAGGCTGCGTACCGTCATACTGCAGGCTCCTCGCGCTGATCCACGTAAGACTACAGGAAACGTCTCAGATGCTGGCGCAGGCATGATGCATGATACCGACGAGGACAAAGTAACGACCGATTATCAACTTGTTGTTGGTCAGGAAACACCGCACCGATTTACCAACACCAGCGCGGCCCCTGAAAGATTCTGCAGCGCCGTCCCTGTGCTAGTTTTTGCGCTCACGGACCCAAGCACCACTCACTGTCTGTTTGCAGTCAACTTTCTGCCATTTTGTCGGCCCTGATGGCTGGAAGAACCGACTGGTCTCCTGGCACGAGGCACCGGCACGGGCGATCCTCGACGTTAATTCAGCCGTCAGAACGCCATTCCGTGCATCACGACGCTTCAGAATAGAGGTCCACTGTGGATACCTACCGTGCGGTGTGGGCCCCGGGCGATTCTTCCCGCAGCTGCCCAGCCGCCCTAGCTGTCGGCTCGCTAAGATGACTTACACGCGACAAGCTTCTGCCAGAACCAGGGCCAGCGCCAGCCACGGACCCGTCCATCATCAGCCCTCTCGCCGGATGCGTCCCTCAACCAAAACTCACGTCCTCACCACACTGCCGACAGGTTGTGAAGAATTGACAGGCGGGAAAGAAGAAACAACGCGATGCTTCAGCTTGTCTTGTCGCTCTCTTGCCAGAAGCAGCCTCTCAACATGCACGTCAAGGACAAAATCCCGCAAAGCCGAATCGGCGATCCGTCTAGTCGTCTGCCCACACCTACCCCGGTCTTGGCAGGGGCAAGGCACACGCCAACAATACGACATGGCAGCGGGGGCGCCTTCGAGCTGGGCGCTTTAGTTGGCGGCCCCTCTTCGGGGAGGAAGGTGTCCGGAAGTCGGTCATCACCTGGAGAGTCAGCTCCTAAAAAATCCATGCCGCAGACCATGGGAATTTGGTGGTGCGATTCCCTGTTGGCAACGAGCAGCAGCCGATCGTTGGGTTTCGACACACCAATGGTGGAGGTCTGAGAGACCGAGGCCAGTTGGCCAACGTGTGCAGCAGGCCACGCTCGATAGCCGAGCACTTCCAAGGAGCATGCGGAAAGCCTGCATCCTGTATATCCTGCCTGACCGATGGCACAAGTAGACCAGCAGCCTTGAGAGGGTATTTGCCTCAGATGCCTGATTGTTCTTGTTTTCGTCTTCGGCAAGATGCAGAAATAGTCAATGTCTACACTCACAATGCCGGCTTTTGGTACAAAACAAAAATCTCCTCACACATGCCCGCATTTAGCTCCCAGGCAGAGCGGACTCGTTATCCTCGACGGTGCGCGGCTTCTGGCCTGCTCTGGACATAGTCCAGGTTGCCAGGCCACGCACTATGAAGCGCTTCTCGATGAGCGATTTGGGCACTTGGACGTCGAGGACCATTGTGAAGGTCGTCAATATGACCGCAATGTTATAGAATACACCAACCACATAGTCTATGTACTCGAGCGAGGTTTCCCATTTCTGGGTCCATCACGAAGTAACATCGGCCCCCCGATCCCTACAGAGCCAACTTTCAACCATGCTCAACTGGGCCGAAGGGCCACTTACCCCATCTTTTGCCCATGCTTATTACAACTTTGAGGTGCACGAGGGGTAGCCGCCCTACGGGACTGAAACACGCCCACCCCCATCACCCGGGCGGTTGATTTCCTTGGGGACAAAAATCTCGCAACACGCCAACGTTGCATGTGGCTGGCAGGAGCCCGCAGCTCGCGCCAGGCCTCAGTGGCTGGCCAGGCCTGTTCGCAGGGAAAAGTACCAGTTGGTGGCGCCTACTGAAGCCCGAGTTGGAATTACTGCTGTACCACCCAAAAGGCCACCCTGCTCCTGACAAGATTGGCGCGGAATTTGATTATCCGGCAGACGAATGAGGCATTCCATTATCTAATTGCAACAGCTCGATGTTGTTTAGATCAAAGAATTTTGTTTTCATGGGATAATCTTGTGGGCTGGTAGGCTGTCCGCTGAAGGGCACAAAGGAAAAAAAGAAAACATTGCAGAGTGAATCAGGAGCCTCCCGAGGTGCCACACCCCACGGGTCGCCTGCCGACTGGTCTCACTCGAATAAACACAGGCAGCCAACAGTAAGCCATTTTGGCGATCTGGCAGTAATGAAGCACTGCTTTTCATCTACACGCAAGTTTTTGCCTTTTCGCCCAGGTGACCGGCTGCAGTGCAATTTAGTAGACCTCGAAATTTGACGGCAAGTCTGCCAGATATTGTCCACAGCTTCTGCGTTGCTCAGCACGTTCTTGGGCGTGTCGGAGAATTTGGTCATAAAAATAATTAGCAAGCCACTATTGGCTCCGCCAGTAGCAAATTTGAATATGTCATGCTACCACTGGGCCTGGGTCTACTTCTATGTCTTTGCGGTCCACAGTCCAGCAAATCTCGAGTGATTCGGCTCGACAAGTCCTCTTTTCTTCGTATGTTCTAGACGATCTAATAGTCCACTTAGGTCCTTCTGTTTCTCAAACTGTTCTCGGTAAACGGAAAATGTTATCATCTGTATAAAGACCTTTCCAAATTACTAATTCCAAAGGCACATGTAAAGGCGAATCCGAGACATTATTTGAAGAAATTTTGGAAGAAGGGCCTTGAAGACATGAATTCAAGTGGGATTGCCTCAAATTTTAGTCAAGCAGAGAATCAATTCAGAGTCAAGGCTATGAAAGACAACGATGAATAAGATGGAGTGTCCTAGACAGTTTGTGCATATGCTTTAGTGGAATCGATCGGAATTCATAGACGCTTTCAATTCAATTGAGTCATTGGCACATAATTTGAATGGGGAGGCTCATTCTTTTTGAAGGAGACGCCTGCTACACATGATCTTGAGACTGCTTGGGAGTTGCCTACTCATCAATGTGAACATTTCGAGACGCGCGCCATGCTGCCCTGTTACCTGAAATCGCTTCCTTTCAGGGTGTGGTATACAATCATATAGATACGTCCACTACACTACATAATATAGTACAAATTTCTGAAGCGCGAACTTGTGGGTCGTTAGTGAGCGCTTCCAGCAAAACAGTCAACTTTCATAATGGCATCTGCTGCCCCGAAGAAGAGTACCTCTGGTGCAAGTCCTCAGTGGGAAAAGCCCGACAAGATTCTCAAAGGTGAGGCATGGCATTCTAATTCTTCGTGGTCACCTATGGTGGCTAGACTGACACATCCGACAGAATGGGCTACACGCACACCGAGATTTTTGTTCCGGGGATTCCACGCTTTTTCTGGAGGTGGACCAGAAACTTTCGTACGAAACGACACCAGCGGGATCGTTCCTCACCTTTTCGGAGGTGCCAAGCCGCGGACACTGGTCAAGGGGTGGTCTCCTACAGCTCATTTTCGAGAGTTGAGCCCTGGCGACGCGAGCAAGTTCATCAAAACTCACCTGGGAATGCGCCTGGAGCCCACGGCTTTCAGTTCCTGGACTTCTGACTACCAAACTGCGTTGCTGTCTGCCATTGAGGCTACAAATGGCGACTACAAGCTTTTCGATGACTACCCGGATCTTTCCAAGAGGCACATTGCCATCCTGGATACTGGGCTCCTCGGCTCAAACACCATCACGGAAGTGCTACAGGTATCTGCGCTCCATGAAGCAAAACTCGCAGACACGGATCAGCCTTGCGGCTTCCTGGTCTACGGACCCGTCGATGGTAAGGCAATGCGTGCTGTCCCGCTTTCTGACATCGCATGCCTTGGTTTCAACCCAAGGGAAACTTGGGTTACATCCAAGCGGACAATCAACTGGACAAATCAGCTCATCACCGACGGTACACTTCGAGCCAGAGAAATCGCTGAGAAGTTCCGAGACGAGAATAACAAAACACCCGACGTTCTCCTTACAGTCCTAGCAGCCGAATTGAGCAGGCAGCGGGCTCCGAAAGTAGACATGCAGGTCTCGGACATGTTCAAGTACCGGTGGAAGAATGGGGAAGTCGAGCTGATCGTCGGCTTGTTGAAGAAGGATATTGCCTCTCTGAGGCTCGATCACGGTGGGAAGACGGCACTCGTCAACCGATCGATGTCCTTCCATCACTTCCCGCAGCTGTACCTCACAATGAAACTGCTGGAGGCTTTCATGGATGCAGCGTGGAAGACCAGGTGGGCATTGCCTCCGCAAGGACACCTGCCTTCTCACTCTGGGGCCGGCTCGACCTCTCACGGTGGAAAGCGGCCCTGGAAAAAGACACCGGAAGACGACGATGACAAAGATCGACAAGGGAAAAGGCCCAAGCTCGTGACCAGAGAAACCATGGGACATCTTCTGATCAAGGATATGACGGGGCCAAAGATTGTTGACATCGAGGAGGCGCCGAGGAAGGCATCGTATCTCATCGAGGCAGGAGCCCTTGCTGAAATTATCGCAGATGCCTTGAAGAGGATTGCACGATTGAGTCTGCAAGAGCTGGCAGGGGAGGAGATTGAGCAGGAGGATAATATCACCTGATGCCAATGCAGGATGGAAAACACGAGATTCAGCTCCGAGAAAAATACTTGAACTATTTTATTGACCCCGGCTTGGGGTTTTACCATTGACAAACGTTGGAACAGCTACGGTGCTTTCCACGTTTCGTCAGGCAAAGTCTACCAACCTACGAACTGGGAAAGGGGATCGATTTCCATCAGTGAAATCCACGCATTGAACCATAGAAATATCCCTAATATATCCAAAAGTCTGGATCATTGTCCCTCCTCGCCTTGCCTAGACTCATTCGTGTCTTGAAATTCCCGTAGGCTTTAAAAGCCTTCCATGCTTGCGCCCTATAATGTGCCAAACATTTTTGGTCCATAAATGGCTGAGGATTTCCCCAGGAGAGGCGGAGACGTGCTCCAAGGATAGGATAGCCCTGCATCTGGGACATGGCCATATCGGCCTCCTTGCGGCCAGCGTATTGGACGAAGCCGCACGTCGCCCCTGCCTCCTTCCTCACGTACATGAGCTCCCCAAATCCTTGGAACCAGTGGCGCAGATCCTCCTCCGTTGTGCGGGAATTCAGGCCGCCCACGAAGATTGTCGTATTAAACCACTTCTTGCGGTGATAGACGCAGAACTGCGCGTTGTAATTGGCAAGGCGACGCGGCCACTCGCAGTTCTCGTTGCAGGCGCCGGAGGCTGCTGGCGGGTTGGCGCATCGGGTGTCGTAGACCACCCACTCATCTTGGTCCGAGGTGGTCTGGTCAGTTGGAGGCTCAGACGATGAAGCCTGGGCCTCAGGAGGCGTGCTGGCCTGGACCTCGGCGGATGAGCTGGCGCCGTCCACGGGCGTCGAGGTGGCATGAACCTCATTCGGCTGAGGAGTATGGTCTTCAGAGGGTGAATTGTCCATGTTCTCGGTAGATGAAGCGGCCTGGTCCTCAGCGGATGGGCTGGCCCCGTTCACGGGTGTCGAGGTGGCATGAGCCTCATCCGGCCGAGGAGTATGGTCTTCAGAGGACGACTGATCATCATTTTCGGTAGATGAAGCGGTCTGGTCCTCAGCGGATGGGCTGGCTTCGTTGCCAGAAACATCCTCCTCGGAGGGAGATCGATAAAAACGGTACGGGCTGCACTGGCGATCGTATCCAAAGTGCTGATAAAAGTAGTTGTACAAAGGTGGTACCATTTCCTGATCGATGTCCACCCGTTCTCCATCGTCTTTTAGACCAAACCAGCCATCTTGTGGGTGTCGAGCAAACCTGGAAATACCGGAATACTTCTCCCCCGTGAGCAGGAAGGGCAGCAGAGGCTCTGGAAGGACAACGACCCAGCCCCAAGACTTGTCTTCGAGTTGCGTTGCAAAAATAGACATGATCTGGAACTTATTTTTCGGGATCCGGGTCAGAAGCCGCTGCCTCTCACTCTGTGGTACTCGATCATGCGTCGGGTTGGCGACAGGATATGGCACTGGCTCCTGGCCGCTTTCAGACTCCAAGAAAGGACATTTCGTCTCTCGGACCCATCGACAACTGAAGCACATGCAGTGCGCTTCGTAGTGTGGGACATAGATGTCGGGGAGCTGCCTATGCGGCGTTTGGTGTCTTCCGGGCTTCTTGAGCACGCAGTGGCGAGCATCTCGCGCCGTGCAACACAGATCGGCCATTTTTGTGCTGAGAAGGTTCGAGAGCCTTGCTGATGTATCTGGTGATGCGTAATAAATTGCGTGACAGGAGCAGAACGGCGTTCAAGTTGAGAGATCGTGCTAGGAACTCGGGGTGTAGCAACTAGTTGAGCGTATGATGTCTCAGTGGATGGAACTCAGACGTGGGTGTTATATTGTATGTGGGAAGAAAATTGATCTGGTCGAAGAAATGCCATTTCGGCTTTCCGCTTTTAGGGATCTTTTCCATTAGAACTTGGCAATTCGTGCAATATCTGCTCAGCTGCGTTGATGAATTGCGATCAATTATCTCAGTAGCTTCTGAGCCACCTGGTAATTCCAGTCAACAACTGTATCCACTTGCCACAGTGCTAGGCAATCTAGAGTCGATACAAATCGAGACAAATTACAACAGCACAGCACATTAGATGAATCGATAATGGCACGGTGCCCGCGCGATACCTAATAGTGTCCTTTCTCAAAGTCTCTTCCTTCCTTTCATCTTCGTATATTTCTCCCTGCAAGCAATCATCAAGTGATTCAAAAACCATGTTTCTCTGTGCAAGTAATTCTCAAATGACGACTCTTGCGGGATATGTCAATCGGCAATGAAATGGCGGCTCGTAGTTAGACAGGACCATACGCTAGCACAGATAGCCAAGCAGCTAAGCCTCGCTTGATGCCATTCAGATCCCTTAGGCGTACCGACCACAAGGCTGAACGCCTTGATGGTCGAAACAGTCTGAGCCTAGGGCGCGAATTGACATGTAATTGGCCGCAGAGCACGGACTCTGGGTATTGGGTGAAATGGAAAAACATCTTTTGCTCACTTAGATAAGCTCAGGATTACCTTACCATTAATTAATGGATAGAACCAGACTAACTGGGCACTTCGATGGCTTAGCAACCAGCTAGGGAGCCCCGACTTTGCGGGTGCTCTTTTCCGTTCTCATTCTCGTAAACAGCGTCAATCCGACCTAACATATAGCTTTGGTGTGCTATTCCGCAAAGCCACTCGAATAATATAAAATGTGCCTCTGCGGTTCCAGAGTTGATTTCACGCTCAATGATGCTCAGCTTTAAACAAATCAGCACAACATTGTTGGGCCTCTCTGCTATCATTGAAATGTGTCCGAGGCCACTTGCCGAAATGGAGTTGGAGGTATGATTCGACCAAGTCCTGTGGGCCTCGAATGCTACACAGAGACCAGATCATAGCTAGGGTAGAGTAGAGCAATAACTAAACACGTATCCAGCATGCCAAACTCGGTTTTCCGACCGAAGGAAGACGCCACGAACAGCCAAGGTCTGCTATCTCGGATGATGCAAGGGAAGGATCTCGGCAATTTGCAGGTTCCGAGATGGCTTGTGTTGGCGCAGAGCAATGCATGTCAGCACTAGGGATCGAACCCTCCCTGTCGAGCCCAGCCCCCCTCTTCATAGTGACGATTAGAACGGAGTGATAGTACGCCTCCACGGGGCCTCCTCCGCGAAACTCTGTTCTAATGAGCGGTACCTGCGGTTGACCGGGAGCTACCGCATGGGTCATGTCACATCGTGTCTCCCCCATCTGCTCGTGTGATTCGTCACGTCGGTATTCCCTGAACACCGTAAACCTTCGTTCCCATGTTCTTAAGTTTAAAAAGATTTATATACTTGGGTGTCGAGTCCAGGACTACGCGTATCCTCCGCACTTTTTGACTTCACCCTCGCATATATCGATCCTCTCAGCGACTCTTGGCCAGGGCCTATGCGTGCCTCGTAAACAGCGATGCAGCTTCTTACCATTGCAATCGGGCTTGTGCTCTGTGTCTCCGGACACTGCTTCAAGGCGTTGGCCTACAGTACGCCTGGAAAATATATCATCGATGGCGTGAGGTCTTTCGTTACGTTCTCCCACCCAAAGTATGGCAGGCTGACTGGTTTTAATAGTGCAACGCGCTCTCATCCCTGTTTCCAGACGACGTGGTGTACCCCAACTCAACAGCGTACATCACAGAGAACTCGTACTGGTCGAACAGACAGAGCGAAGTCAGCCCAGCATGCTTTGTCACGCCCAGGTCCACGGCCAACGTCAGCGCCATCATCAAGTCCCTGACCGAGACCCAGGCGCCGTTCACCGTCAAGGCCGGCGGGCACACTGCCTTCGCCGGTGGCTCCAACATCGACCAGGGGGTCACCATTGACCTGCTCCACCTGCGCGATGTCGTCGTGACCAACGACTCGCAGACGGTCTCGGTCGGGTCCGGGAGCCGGTGGATCCAGGTGACCGAGGTCCTCGACCCGCTGGGCCTGGGTGTGACGGGCGGCCGGGTCGCCGACGTCGGGGTGGCCGGCCTCCTCCTCGGGGGCGGCATATCGTACTTCTCCGGCTTCCGGGGCTGGGCCTGCGACAACGTGCAGAACTACGAGGTCGTCCTGTCCTCTGGCGAGGTGGTCAACGCGTCCCCCAGCGAGAACGAGGACCTGTTCTGGGCGCTCCGCGGCGGCGGCGGGTCCAACTTTGGCATCGTGACCCGCTTCGACCTCGACGTGTTCCCACAGGGCGACATCTGGTCCAGCACTGCTATTTACCCCGGTGCCCTCAATACCACCTTGATACCACTCTTCAAAAACCTCACGACAAATGGGCTCCCGGAGGATCCGCAGGCGCACACGTACTTCATAATGACTTACTCCCCAGAGCTGGGCGGGTACGTTGTGGCAGCCAGCCTTTATCACGCAAGTCCTCCTGAGACCAACACGACGCCGGCGGTATTTGCCCCGATCAAGTCTGTCCCTGGTATTTTATCGGATACAGTTACTGTAGAGAACGTTTCTACGGCTCTCCGTGCGATCGACCAGCCGTACGGGGACCGCCAAACATGGTGGGACACGTCTGTGCTGGTGACGGAATCGGACCTGTTGACGGAAGTTGTGCCTCTTTGGGAGGAGGTAGTTTCTACCTTCCTATCAGCCGCTGCCGAGAACCCCGGACCCAACGGCACAGCCTCGATGGTAACGCCATATCTTGTATTCCAGCCGATACCCCTGAACATCCTCACGGCGATGCAAAAGAACGGCGGGAACGCGCTGGGGCTGAGGCCGAGCGACGGGCCGCTGATGCTGGTACAATTCACTGTCATCTGGGAGGACGCAAGTCTGGATGAACTCATTGAAGGTGAGCTGAGCCAGTTGATCGACAAGGTCGAGGCCATGGCAGCAGACAGAGGCGAGCTGAAGGGTTTTGTGTATATGAACTATGCGGGCAGCACCCAGCAGGTGTTGCAAAGGTATGGCTCGGAAAGCTTCGAGAGGTTGAAGGATGTGGCGAAGCGATACGATCCTGAGGGGCTGCTACAGAAATTATGGAAAGGATATTTCCAGCTAGGTGGGGTGGAGTAGCCGACTTCACATCACCTGAGTTTTCAACATGTTCATAAATACTTTTTTTGATATATAGAGCCATAAGCTTCCTCTATATATTTCAATTAAAAAAATTGCGAAGGTGGCTGTCCCACGGGATGTTGTCCCACGGGATATTGTGCCACAAAAGGTTGTCGTACATGAGGCTATCCTGTATGAAGCCAATCCTATAGTTTACTCTATAGAAGTTTATCCTGTCAAAGGTTACCCCACAGCAAACTACTTTCATGGCTACTTGGAATTATAAGATTTCATGCCATATAAAGCCAGAAAGCTCTTCTATCCTAAAGTTAGAATATAATATTCTACTCCTTTCCCAGTGTCAAGTCAAAACATAAAGAGCAACGCCTCCACGTGACCATGCCGATTTGCCTCAGCACTTGACGGGTGTGAAACTCCCTACTTCTTACACATCAGTCCCGGATGATGTCCCAGCCTTCACAGCTACCTGTCTGCTAACAAGGTGCTCGCTCTCCACTACTTCTCCCCATCAAGCTGAATCAGACACCGGTGGCCGCTGGGCACCATAAGGAAATGCAGAGCAGGCTCCATGTCCTTGTCGCACATGCCCTCCAGCTCGGAAACGGTGGCATTGGGGAAGTTGCGGAAAAAGCGGGCTGCCATCAGGCGCAGCTCGATGCGGGCCAGGTGGCGGCCGAGGCAGGCTGTTTGGCACGTTTGTTAGGATGACACTGCAGGTAACAAAAAGAAAAAGGGCCATCTTGGTGTGGGCACAGAACTTACTTCTCGAGCCACCGCCAAAAGGCAGGGTGCAGTCTCTCATCTCCTGCGTCGTGTGCTCCCACCTGTCGGGGTTGAAGCGGTACGGGTCGGGGAAGGCGTGCTCATCCCGGTGCAAGCTGTACGACTGGGTCGACACGGTCGCCCCGCCGGGGATGAACTGGCCCGCGAGCTCGACGCCGCCCGCGGGCACGATGCGCGGGAGGCCGCACGGCAGGGCGTTGTAGAGGCGCAGCGTCTCGTTGACGCACCAGTTCAGGTAGGGCATGTCGCGCAGGTCGTCGTAGCCAAAGTCCTCGGGGACGGCGGCCAGCTCGCGGAGGAGCTTGGCCTTGACGTCGGGCAGCTTGCAGATGGCCCAGATGAGGTAGATCATCGAGTTGGCCGTGGTGTCGCTGCCGCCCACGATGAAGACCTGCGCGTTGTCGCGGATCTCGATGGGCGACCACGTGTCCTCGGCGCCGGCCGTGTAGAGCTTGGAGAAGACGGTCGGCTTGGTGTCCTCGCCCTGCTCCTCCACGCGCCTGGCGTGGCGGTCCAGCGCGCTCTGGGCGTAGTCGAACGTCCGGTACTGGATCTTGGTGGCGTCTTGGAAGACCGGGATGGGGAGGTACAGGGACAGCCAGGATATGGTCGGGAACATGGAGCGCAGGCCCCCCACGAAGCCCAGGCTGACAAAGTCGTTGATGGATCGGTTTTTCTGACATCGGTTAGCATCCGGGTTACACACACAGACTCCCACACACATATTCCCCCGATGGATTGAGGGTAAAATCGTAACGCACCTGGCCACTCTCCAGCTGGCCGAAGCCTTCGCCAAAGGTCAAATCGCCTATAACGTCAAACGAGAGGAACATGAACCACTTGGCAACGTCGGCGGCGCCGCGCGTCTTGTTCTCCTCGCGGATGCGCTCGATGGCGAGGCGCACCTTGCCGTCGATGCGGGGCAGGAAGGTCTTGAGGCCCGTCTCGGACATGGGGTTCGACAGCAGGCGCTTGTACTTGCGGTGGACCTCGGGGCGGATCTCGTTGAAGACGCTGGACGAGTCGGTGATGAGGAGCGAGTAGAAGGGCGACTTGAGGAAGCCGCCCTTGACGCTGTGGATGACGCGCTGGCATGCCGGCGCGTCCGAGATGTCCACCTCGTGCGGGTTGATGCGCACCGCCGGCCCGTACTTTTCGTGCAGCGCGTGCACCCAGTCCGGGTGGTGCGCGGTGATGACGAAGTATGTTGACACGAGCGTGGTGTATCGTGTGTACCACGGCCCCGGGATGTTTGATAAGGGGTTTGTGAGCCCGGCGTAGATGTACTGTGATTTCATATATTAGTTACGAACACTTGAATGGCGGACAGTCCTCATACTCTAGCAAGCGCGACGCAGAGGAACGCGCCTCCAAGGTAGAGCGCATTCGATTTAAGGAAGTCCATTTTCAAGCATAAGGCGACATTGACTACGGGTAGCCGGCGGTTGATTCATCAACTCAGCACAGATTGTAAAGCCATCCAACGATGCATCGTCTTTTTAATATTCACTATAAGCTCGTGTTTTGTCCGTATTTCATGGCCTATGTCCGTCGGAAAACCCCAAATAGGCCGTTCGGACAAGAGGGTGGCAGGGTAGCAGGTTGGTTTCGTTATGAAACAATTATGCGGGTGGTCGGCTGTGCTTGACCAGGAACCTAAAAGGCTGTCGTCGGATGTTTTCGATGTTTCCAATGTTTCTTCAAAAGATCCAATGTGATAATTCTCATTGGGTATTTGACTTTCGGGAGTTCCCAGCAATGATATTTGATGGGAACTCGCCCACCTTCCACCCCCACCTGCTTCCTCCCCTGGGCCCCTGACCGGACAACTTGAACTATCGCTTCGCTTTCCGTATGCACTGTTGCTTCAACCCGCAAGCACCGCCTCAGAGTCTTGTGACGGGTTGTCGCTCTCAATACGCGGCAAACTCAAGTCGCCAACAACCACGACCCGCTCTGCCGAGGTCGGCTTCGTCCACCACGAAGCCCACTTTCTGATCTGCTCTAGATCTGTGTTGTGCTGTTCAGCAGGCATATAACCCCACCTGCCTTTTTCCTTCAACCAGCACCGATTGGGTAGGTAAGCCTCGAGCATGTAGTAGTTGTCCCGGTGGAAAGGAAAATCCGCCGACGGGGGCCCACTCCTCTCCAGGAAAGCGTCAGTCCCGCTCGCCATATCCTGAAGGGTCATGCGGAACCGTGGCCGCCTGTTGCCCTTGTTGGCGCTGTGCCTCGATATCGCCCTCACGGTGGAGGCTAGATGGGCCTCGAGGATGGCAGCATACCAAAGGGGAGAAGCAGCACCACTGACGGCGGGGTCGACAGCCTTCAACACGACGGCCTCGTGCGAGCTCAGGAGCCTGCTATTCCACTTGGGCTGTCTGCCGCGAGGGATGATGGGGAGGGGTTCGTCCTTGTCCAGATCGTCCTGCCAGTGGGCGAAGTCGACAGCCAGGCAGAGGAGGTTCCACCGCAGGATGCACGTCATGCAGGTACACACCAGAGACGGGTCGGGCGGCGCCACGTGCTGATAGTAGGGCCGCCTGTGAATGTCAAGCTTCCTCTGCCTTTCGGGGTGCCGCACCAGGTCCCGAAGGCCTGGGTCTTCGATTTCCGAGAGCAGCGCTGGGAGGCGTACGCACTTCTCCAGGCAGGAGTAGCGCCGCTGGATGATGGTGCGCGCGACCAGCGCAGGGTGGTCCTGGAGGAGGAATGCGTTGAGCGTGCGGCATGTGCGGGAGAGCCGGAAGACGTCACTGGGGCGGACGAAGGCGAGGATGTGGATCAGTAGGTCAAAGGGCAGGTCGAGAAAGCTGCGGTGCTCGCCCGATGACTTTTTGCCGCGACCCTGCTTCCTGCGAAGACGCTCGCTCCGCTTTGAGTAGACGGTGAGACTGCCGTCCTCGGCAACTCTTTCTCGGCCTGATTTTGAGATGGGTTTGGCTTCCGCTCCAGCATTTTCTGTGCTTGCCATGGTCTCCAGTGCAGCTGGCAGCTGTCTCGTCTCTTGCTCGGTCATTTTGTGTATCCTAAGGCGACCTCGGGAGAGTCTGCCCGGGATCTTGAGCAGAGCGAAGCTTAGATTGCGAGCCTCGAGTGGCACTAATAAGTAGTCTACTGTGGGTGCCCAAGTCGCCACACCTGCCCCACTTGGTCTTGTGCTGACTCAGCTGCGGCGAGTGTGGAAGATTGCCTAGGTACTGTCTTAAGTCCGGTATCCCAGAACATATGTCGATGGAATCGAATCAGTCGCACCTTGTCACCGACTCGGCTTAAATCATGGCCCAGGAACGGTACCAGAGGTCTCTGCAGCGAAAGGGGGAATCATTGATATCTCTGTCTAGGTCTGAGATGCTATAAACAACAAAAGAGCAATCCACAGAACACCTTCATCTAGTCATTATTAAAAGGCCGGGACGGTGCACACCGCTATCCATCCCGCTCCTATGTAATTTTCCATCGGGTTCATCATTGATCATAATTTTCAAGCCGCACCGGAAACCTTCAGCACCTGCTCGTGGCCCTGGAACAGCTCTGGCTTGGCCTTGTACAGGCTCTGGACGATGCGCTGCACGAGTTGGCGCGTCTCGCCCTGGAGCTGCTCCTCGGGCGGGCTCAGCACCTTCTCAAAGACCCCGATGAGCTTAGGTGTCAGGCTCTGCACGGTAGGCTCATTGGCTTCGTCTGTAGGTGGGTTAGTCATTTGTTTCTGGACTGGGCCGGGTGAGGTCAACTTACAGAGCTTGTACAGGCACTCGTACACAGGGTTGTTCTCCTCAAAGTCCTCCTTCAGCGGCAGCAGACCAACGAGAACAGGGAGCACGTCGGCAATTGGCATCCTCTCAGGGTGGGAGATGATCATGCGGCACACACAGCCCGTAGCGTTGTCCTTGAGGCGCGCATGATCGATGGAAAGCATAGGCTCCAACTTGGAGAGGATGTCTGTGTAGCTCGGCAGGTAGGTGTTGGCATCGGTGGAGTGGTAGACGAGCTGACCCGTTGCGTAAGCAGCGTTGCTCTTGGTCTCGGGGTCAGGGTCAGTGAGACGCTTGAGCAGAAGCTTGAGGATCGCAGGCGTGTAAGGAGACACAGCCGCGCCCATGTGTGCGGCGCACTCAGCAATCACACCGACCGATGTTGAGCGCTCGAGGTCCTCTTGAGAGGAGGCAAACTTCATGACCGGCTTCTCGAAGATCTTCCACAGCTCGCCGAATTGAGAACCCATGGCAGCGGCCAGTCCTATGACCACGTCGAGGGCGGTGTCAATGATGAGCCAGTCGTACTCAGAAGAGCCAGCATCAGCGTCCTGCTCTTCCTCATCGCCGAGATCCTGCTGGCAGGGGTGCGAGCGGGTGATGAGGGTGGTCAGAACGGTAACGGTCTGTTCGACCATCTTGTCCTGTGCGAGAATGGCAGGCCCACACGCTTTCAGAGTCGCAGCCACATTGCGGTTGATGTCGGTGACGACGTTGCTTCAGGGGTTGTTAGCCTTTGCCCGTGTCAAGTGATGGATGCACATGATCGAGTAAAAAGATATTTCAGGAGTAGATGTGACGTGTTCTCAGCACCCGCAATGAAATTGCGTCTGAGTGAGCTGGGTATAACGCTGAATGCTCATCATAAAAGGAGTTGGGGTTACACAATAAGGGATGTCAACATACCGATCGGTCTCATCAGGCCACAGCTTCAGTGTGGCCGCAGAGACAATCTCGCCGAGCTTGATTAGGGACTCCGACGGAGCCTGCTTGGGAGGGAAGCCAGCCTCCCACTTGGTGCCAGTCTGCTCCTCAAACAGCTCGTAGACACGCGCGTATGACCGCCACAAAGTGCTGATGGCCGCCTTGCGGCAACCTTCGTAGCTGTGCTCGACAAGAGGTGTGATGTTCTCCAGCGCCTTCTCGAGGTATTGCGAGATTTCAGCAAGACCACAAGCGTGGGTGACCACGTCTCCAAGAACCTCAATGGCGACTTCCTTCTCCATTGCTTCGGGAGTGACGCCGTAGTCTCCCCAGTCGTCGTCATCCTCATCCTCGAAGCCGTCGTCCTCCATGGCCTCTTCACCCTCTTCGGGTTCTCGGATCTTGATCTTCCTACCACCTTGGATGATGCCATCCTCCGTGCCAATGATGGCCTTCTCCTCTTCGGACAAGTTCAGGACGAGCTCCTCTTCCTCAAGCTCCAGGCTGTCAAAGAGACCCTTGAAAACCCCGGCGATGAATGGGGCAAATTCCTTGCCGTAGACCTTGGACAGGGCGCTCCACAGAATGAAGCTCGTCTCCCGCAGCCTTGGGTTTCCGAGGTTCAGTGCCTCCTCACTTGCCTTCATGAGCTCCAAAACATAAGGCTGGAACTTCTGGGGGCCGACTGCCGTGGCAATACGGCCCATGGCGTCGCACACACCGCTTCGAAGCTCAAGCTCATCTTCACTGTCCTTGATCTGGATGAAGGGACCCAGGGCAGTCATTGTGTTCTCGAAGTAGGGGGCGAAGTGCTCCTCCATGGCACCAGCGATAGCACCGAGGGCACCGGCGGCGGCACCCTTGACCTTGAAGTCGGGATGAGACAGGAGGTTGCCGATGGGGGTGATCAGCTCTGGTCCGTACTTCTGCATGACATCAGAGTCGAAACCAGACGCCAGAGCATCCAGAGCAGCGCAAGAACACCGCATGATCTCGACATTCTTCTTGGCAGCATCCGCATCCGAGGTCTCGGCACTGGCAGCCTGGAGGTTCTTGAGCAACGCCTCGACGAGAGCATCACGGTCATCCGACAGCTCCTCGGCCATCTCGTCGGCAATGCGAGTCAGCCCGATGAGAGCAGTGTGGCGGACTCCAGCATCGGGGTCGTTGAGCAGACGCAGGACGATGGGCATGATCATCTTGAGCTGGGTGGAGACAAAGTCTGGTGCGCCCTCGGCCACAGTGCCCAAAGCAAGGACACCAGACTTGCGGAAGCCAGGCTCTGCGGATGATGCGAATTTGGGCAGAGCATCGAGCAAAGGCACGATGACCTGACGAGGGGGCAGGTCAGATGCCAGCTGGTCGAGGAGAGATAGGGCTGCCCGCGCAGGTGTGATCTCGTCCTCATCCTCGTCGTCATCAATTTCGGTGAGAATCTCCATGCTCTTGATGGTCAGCTGCGAGCCCATGTCCTTCATACCCTGCACCTTCATCCGGCGGTAGCGCACAGCCTGGGCCAGGAAGGCGAGAGCCTGGCAGCGCACCTCGTCGTCGGCGTTCTTATTGGCAGCCAGCTCAGCCATAAAGGCCATGAGGTCTCGCAGGTGAGGGCCGAGGAGGACAGGCTCGTAAGCGAGGAACTGCTGGAAGACCTCAAATGACTGCTTGCTCTTCTCGTCGTCGTTGCTCTCCACGGCATCCTTCAGGACATTGACCATGGGAGAAATGAGTTGCTGAACAGCCGTGACAGCAGCCTCGTCCTCTTCCGGCTCGACGAGCATCAACACAGCGCCGATGGACATGACGGTGTTGACACGGACGTCCGCGCTCTGAGGGTCCTTGATGGTGTTGGAGAAGAGGGAGAGCAGGTCGCGGACCTTCTCTGCAAAGTGTGTAGGGTTCTCGTCCAGAATCGCGTAGATAATGTAGGAGCCGACCTCACGGTGCGACACATCGCTGTTGCTAGCGAGGGTGAAGAGAGAAGGAATCAGGTCGGGCCATGCGCTGTCGTCGAGGTCGAGGCTCGCAATGGCGGCAATGACACGGGACTCGGAGTGTCTGCACTTAGCGTGCTGCTCCTTCATGGTGGCCTCGACCAGATGCTGCCGGACGCCGGCCTTCTGCTCTGCGGGGATCTTCTCCCAGTACTTGGGGACGAGGCGCGCGGCCTGGACCGCGGCCTGCTGGCGGAGGTTGACATCCTCGTTGGTGCAGACGATCTCGACCAGGAGGAGCAGGGACTCGGGCTTGGAGTAGAAGTTCTTCTGGAGCTCTGCCGTAACGGCCTTGACCCTCTGCGTGTCGGCTGGGTAGGAAGCGAGGTCAGTCAAGTACAACATGAAGAGGCAGGCACGCAGGATTCGGGAAACCTGCTGCGACCATTGGCCCGTGGGACTCGAACGGACGAGGGGAAGAGAGCGCGACGGGCGTATCAATTGTACTTACGGATCTGGCTCTCTTGGAGCAGAGTCACCAGTCTTTGACGATCCATCTTGATCAAACACAGATCAGGTAGCCCTGGGAAGTACAGAAGGAAAAGGAGGAGGACTCCAAGGGCATGGAGGAGAAAAAGAAAAGGCAAAAGAGGACGAACAGTCGGGCAGGAAAATTTGTTGCGGGCGCCTACAAAAATTTAGGCCCCTCATTCTCGTTATCGCTTATCGCGCCTCGAGAGTTGTCTGTACCCATGGTACTGCACCCTGGCCCCAGGTACTTGCTGCCTCGGTGGCCATGTGAAGCGTCACAGGTCAAGTGGCTGCAGAACATCACCAACAACACGTGTGAATATTCACATGGTGCACGGGCAACTTGAATATTGGAGAGACTCAGTATGACACTGGAGCCTATTTATAACACAGTCAGATGTGGCATAGTTCCCAGCCCGGGGATAAGTCCTTCGTCTTGTCTCCCCTTCTTTGGGTCACTACCTAGGTACCTAAGTATACAAGGGACCCTGCATGAACCCTACCTCCAAGCAGACCCTCCCGCCTCAGCCAACCTGGGAAGGAAACCAGTCCTCATACCCTTTCCAATGTGGTATACCCAGCCCACTGCTTCGCCCGGTCCTCAAATGTTGCTGCGGGTCGCTCTCCGCGGATATCATTGTCGCGCTGCAAGCTGTTCAAAAAATCCATGACCGGCTTGAATTCAGGCTTCTTGAAAAGCCCCAGCAACCGGCTGCTGTCCTCTTCCGGCAGCATGTCTCCACCACAAGCCTGTCCCTTGAGGAGGAGCATGAATTGCAGTGCCGTCCCCAGCGGGAACGCCGCGAGCAGCAGGTTGGCTTTGCCCGCATTTGGGTTGAAGAAGAATGGCAAGAGCCGGCTCATGTTACTGACGTACTGGCCTAGATTCGCGGCACCCTTGATGTCGGGAAGGAAAGAGGGCACACTAGCCGGGTGGCGCTGGCTGTGCACCCGCATGGCGTTATAGAGGTAAAGGCAGGTCGCCCAGTATAGCAGCATCGTGTACATGCCTGGCAACTCTTCAATCGCTCGTTCATCCTCGATTCCAAGGTCGTACGTGTCCACAAATCTCTGTCCAGGCGGCAGGGCATCATACCAGGCCTGAAGCTGGGCGTGGAGACTGAGGCAGGTGGCTACGAGTCGCCAGTATTGCTCGTGCTTCATTTCGGCGTCAGCCAGGCTCTCACAATTGTCGATGTCTTCGAAAAATCCAGGAACCTCGACAAGAATGTCCAGAAGTTCGTCCTTGGTTCCCTTTGCGTGTTTTGTCCAGGGCACAGTCTTCCACTCGTCTCGGCTCAGCGATGTCCGCTTGCGCCGTTTGATGCCGTCGATTATCTGCTCCACGTTCAGCTAATAATATCCAATGCTCGATTTACTTCGAGACCCCGGTTACTCACCCAAAACAGCCGGCTGTCAAGAAAGATGTGATGTCCATCGCCTTCGACGGCACTCCATGGCGTTCTCGTCTCCATGATGGCCAGTGACCCAAGGTTGTGCGAGCGCCAGCGGTGTGCCAGCTCCAACAGGTTCCCAGTCCTCGCCCCAAACAACATCTCATAAGTGGTCATAAACTTGGTCGCAAGCAACACCGCGTCGCTCTTGACTCGGGACGGCGACCTCAGCGCTGCCGTCGCTTCTAGGAGTGCTTTCCCATACGCCCTCAAGCCTTCCTCTCTCATCCACTGGCAATTCTCCCTCTCGGCTACCATCCCAAGGCTCACGGCCAGGACAGCAGACCTCAGAGCTGGCTCCGTTCGGAATAAACTCTGGGAGGACCTGGTCCACTCCCTCGAGGCCGTTGGGTCCCGGCACTTGGGCAGGAACAAGTCCCAGTATAGGGACACATACTTCTCCTCGCTGGCGGTCCTGGACAGAGACCCGGGGAGGGTGATATCAACGGCTTCGTACTTGGCATGGCGCCGATACGCCAGTGCGGAAGACGGCGGACGGTCTGCGGGGCTTGACGGAGAGCCCGACTTCTTTGCCGCTGAGCCTGTGTCGTGGGACTTGATCACCGCTTTTTGGGTTGAAGCAGTAGAGTGCACGAATATGCGCTCACGCTCGTACCCACCGCACTGAATGTTTACTTTGATACATTGTGTACAAGACGGGCGCTGGTAGTCGCACTGGCACGTGAGGATTAACTGTTAGCTTCATTGCTGTTCTAAGGTGATGGTGATGTGGATGGGGGTCTGGGCCTGGTCTGGGGCAGCTGTTGAGGGGCGGGCACTCACCCCTTTCTTCCTTTTTCGACATGTAAGGCACGCCTTCGACCGTCCTGGAACTCCCACCATGTCGTCTCAGAGTCGATGAGTTTGATCAAAGCTCCATACGGCTGAGGGGCGCGCAATGCTTCCCTTTTGATATGTGACCCCTTGGCGGTTACTAACGCAGGCGTCGTCATCGACATGAATCTAGCTGTCAGTTATCTGCACATTAGAATCCTCTCAGCTGCAGCTACTGTAGGCTGACACTTCTAACGTCGTCCAATCTGGAGGGGTCATTACTCCATCACAGCCGCCAGGCGGTGACCAGTGCCATGGAGCACAAAGGAAGGCTAACAGTCCCTAGTCTGACTTGGTAAGCCACGCATGTGGATCATGGCCCCAGGACTTGGGCCACGGCTGATTACGCCTCACCAGTCACTTGGCGTACGCTAAACCACACTCGGAAGCATTGCGCGCCCGCAGTTGATTGGCGGCACGCCTTTGGATTTCTAGAATTGCAAGTCTTCTCGCGTATGAAAGACTTCGATGACGAGGGCTGTGCCTATGGAAGGAAGCGGAGCCAGACATGGGAAGTGTCAACTCGTAAACCAAATATAACAAGTGCGCATCGACTTGGCAGCCTTAATAGGAAACACTACGCGCCGTCATTGCGAGAGCTACGAAACTCCCGGCGTATAAGAATGGAAGGCACGCAGCATATCGTGTATGTCGAGGCCACCTTTGACATATATCTCTTTCATTTTTAACCACCCTCACCCAGGAGCTCAGTGTACCGAACGACTCGTCTTCAACCAGCTGACCAACATGGCACGGGAAACTTCCTTCGTACGCACCATGCGTAAAGCCTATCATCCCATCGGTTTCAAGAAAGGCTACAACTTCGTCCTCTGGTTCATCTTCGCAGGTGCCCTCATGGGCTTCACACTGGCGAGACTCCAATATCTCGATTTCCATGGCGTCTTCTGCAGCACTGGTAGCTCTGGTGGTAACCATGCCGCTCCTGGAGAGTGCCTGTACTACCTTCGTGGGCATGAGAAAATCGGCATCATCTTGCACCTTGCAACAATACTTCCTGCGGCCTTCCTTGTCGTCTTCCAGTTCATCCCCGCTATTCGCTACAAGGCTATACTTTTCCACAGGCTCAATGGATACCTTGTCATAATACTCTCACTCCTAGGGACCGTGGGAGTGCTGATGATTGCGAGGCATGCTTTCGGGGGGACCCTGGCGACCCAATATGCCACCGGTTTTATCTCCATTGCATTTGTCGGCGCTTTGATAATGGCGTATATCAACATCAAGAGACTTCAGATAGAGCAACATAGGGCCTGGATGCTGAGAGCCTGGTTTTACGTGAGTACACTCAAACACCCATTCCTATTTTAATTTGATTTGCATTCTTTACACGCACGTCTTTGATGTGAGTAGTGCAGCCAGTACTGACACGCAAGACCAACAGGCTGGCTGTATCATTACTATTAGGATAATCATGATAATTGCCGCCCAGATTGTTTCGCAAATCGGAGGCTACTATGACGCACGCCCGTGCGAGCAAATCGAGTACATATTCGGTTCTCAAGAGGAGGCAATTAGCGCTTATCCCGACTGTACTCCTTTCTTCAACGGATCAGATCCCTCGAAGCAAGTTGCCGTTGAAGCCAACTTCAATGGCAATCCAGTCCAGCTTACCGTGGCCCTGGGGTCTAATTTTGGGAGTGCCATGTGGCTGGCTTTCGCAATCCATGCCATTGGTGTTGAGATATATGTGAGAGACAACCAACGTGTCTTCATTTGATGGTTCAGAGCGCTCTTGGTCAGTATTGCAAGGCTAACAGAAGGACGTTAACAGCTCAAGCTCACGCCCGCTGAGTCGGAGCGGCTTCGAAATGTGTCGTACCAAAGACAGCTCGAGGCTGGAATGAAGAATCCAGGCAGAGCCGGTTTGACGGTAGACCGCTTCGGTGACTCAGAGAAATGGAGCCCCAGGATGCTCCAGAGTGAGAGTGGGGCAAAAACCCAAGCCAATGACGGGAAGGTTTCTGACCCAAGTGCTGATGTTTGATGTGGAGTCTTCATGGACTTGACACACCGCAGGTTGCAGTGGCGATGAGGTGGTTATGGTATGATTATAAATATTACACGCCTGGGCTTTTGAGAGCCCAGATGCTCTATAATACATAGATAAAGTCTAGACTAGGTGTGCATTCACACCTACAAATAACATTGCCAGTTAACGCCGAATATGCATTACCCAGCTCTCAGCCATTGGCCAGGAGGAGCCTCTTGTCATCTCTCGTAATTATAATCCGATGCCCGGCTGTCTAGCCCGTAAAATAGTCCATGCCTTCCTTTGAATACTGACCCGACTGATGGGTTTGCCGGCCAGACGATGGGCAATGTCTCATGTGATCCTTTGCTCCGATTTGATGAGCAAGACCAATTTCGGAAGGTCATGAAGATGAGCTTGAGTCTGACGAAATCGACTGATCTGACTGGGTGGATGATATGGAGTCGCTTCGCATGAACGGCATTCTATCTGGCGTTCCGTCTGAGAAGCGACCTGTGTTCCTCCTTTTGTTGATGTTGAGGGGAAGCGGAACAGCTGGACTTGGTGAAACATCGTATGGACTGAAGCCGAGCTCATCGATGAAATCATCGATAGCGTTGATGATGAGGCTCGTAGTCTTTTGGGCCATGTTGATCTCGGGCGGTCGAGAGGTTGGAGGTGGGCTTAAGTCTCCTTGATGCGTTTTGGATAGAGGGGTATGACAGTGAGCCTGAGAATATCTCAAAACAATCCAAGACGAAGCTGATGAGTATAATCCTGGGGCCTTTTCAAACGGAACAGGGTGATTAATCGCTCTCTTTATCAGGAGCGTGATCCTGTAGAACAAGTTGCTGCGGATGGAGGATCCACATGGGGGTGGGTATCACTGCAGGATGGCTTAAACTGTGCCACTGCGCCGCAGACAGCAATTATGGAGACTGCTTTGTCCCTGCAGCGATACCATGCCAAACACGTGTGACCTAGACCAGTTCTGTCAGCTTGACTGCCAACTCGCAATCGGCTGGAACGGACTTCCGACTTGTCACAATGCGGCCATGGGACACTTTGAGAGGAATGAGTGCCATTTACATTCGATTGACGCAAATTTTAGTCTGCTTTGTGCTCAAGGCGAAACATTTGGAAGCAGACTGGTCACATCTTCGCACTCAACAGGTCCGGGTGGGTGGTACGCAGCCTGCACAATTGAGAGGTGGGTGTACTTGTGGCAGAGTGGCTCGGCGCTGCAGGTCACCGGGACCGAGCTGAAAATAGAAACTAGCAGCCTTAAGCGCCGAGAATCAAAAGCCACGAGTCTTGCATTTGGAGCATTTGGGTGACGTGGTCTGCATCACCCAAGCTCTTCGTCCACAGGTTTACTCGCACACACCGCTCCAAAGGATTGCGAAAGCCTTGCGCGATCGTCCCACCTGTCCAAAGCACGCGACTGTAGGCTGTCTTTTTGCACCACAGTATACCCTATTCAGACACGAAGAGACGATCCCTTTGCTTTGACCTTAAGTACACATCAATTGAGTAGATGTTTCGACATGACCGAGTGGTCTCCGCCGTAAGCTACAACGTTGTAGGAGGGCCGAATTGCCAGTGCCAATGCGAGGTTTGACAATACACAACAACACTCACGTTGTTTTCCTGATTGACTTACATTTTGATATTTAATCAGACTACTAGGGGGATGGTTGTGCAGCAGTGGAACAGCTCTGACCCCAGGAGTAAACAGCAATGATCAACTTACAAACCACCAGCCTGCAGCTAAATTGCTTCTCAGATACATTTCAACCGTGTAATGTGATTTTTGTCTCTGCATAATTTAATATGAATATACCATATAGTTTCTTAAAGATCCTTTTGCCATCTATCCAACACATTCATCCTAAATAATTCTCCGGCATGAGGATTCCGGCTATCCTGCATTCAGCTTAAGCCGCCTGGATGGAATGGTGTAGTCTATATTCTGGTTGTCACTTAGAAACCCCGCACAGAATCTCCTGCTAACAGTCATCTGGTCCCAAAAGCAGCCCGGAAAGACCTTGGTATTATCTTTCACATAGAGACTGCATTCCACCATGCCTAAAATACCACAGTTCAGTCTTTCCATTCATTCCTTCACACCTCCGTCTCTCCCGGACCGGCCGGCCGATGCGCCAGCCTCGGCCTTCCGATCCCCACTCATTCCTTCCGCCGCTGCCGCCACCTCACCGCTATACTTCACCATGTCCCTGTTATCCTCCCGAGACACCGACCCGCTCTATCCGGCAACCCACCTGCAACTTTCATATAATTTCGAAGGCACCGGCGAAGTCTTTATTCCGGATGTCATCACATCTCGAGATCTAGTCAAGTCCGGCAGCGAGGCTGAGCCAAACCTCTACGAGGTACAGACACCTGCGGACAAAGTACCGCGCGCGAAAGTCAACGAGGGAGCGCCCAGTGCGGCCGAGGTCTACGTGTACGCCTGGCGTGGTGAGAAATTGCTGGGGAAATGGAACGTGGGGCGAGTTGAGGGCCTTGGGATCGTGGGCTTGAAGTCCGACCCTCTGGCTATTTTACGACGAGATACTTGGGCCGCGAAGAAGGCGGCGAGTTCGGCACCGTGAATTTAGGAGTACACTTTACAATTCATGCAGTGTATGGCAGATTATTTAGTGGTGAATACGTAAGGCTGCTATGATTTAGCTTGTGTTATAGATTGAATCATGCTTCTGTATCACACTATTCGCCTAGGAGTCAAATCCTGTACCCTGCTATGACCGACCAACACTGAATATGAAGAGTGTTCAATCGTGTGCTTCCACCATTTCGATAGCTTTGTTGTTCAAGCCAGGCCAATTTGTCTTGCCCCACAGTATCCAATATGCAGTAGACCCCAGAATTACCGCAAGATAGATTGGTCCCGCATAATTCATGTTGGCTCCAGTAACAGGTATTGTCGTTGGGAAGGGCAGCCAGATTGTGACATAGATGGACCATGCCAGAGCATAAATGTTGAGGGGCAAGCCAATCCCAGGTGGTAAAGTCCATTCGCCGATTTGTACGGGGTATTCTGGTCCCTTTCCAATCCTTCCAGCTAGCCGTGCGTGGACCATACAGCCGATTGCAATGATGTACGAGCTGTACAGACCGAGCATACTCAGGGATGTGAATGCTGAGAAGATGGTTGATGTTGCTGTGTTCCCCACCGTGAAGACTGCGAGGCAACTGACGATGGCAATCGGTAACAACGTTGAGCGGACAGGAACTCGGTGAACCGGGTGAATCTTTGCGAACCACGCCGGAAGACCACGATCTCTAGCCCAGGCCCACGTAATCCGGGACACGGAGGCGAGAGAGCCCGTCACCACACAGAAAGTAATGACCAGAAGGCTGACGACCATAGCTGTCCCGGCTCGTTGGCCGACCGCACCAAAACATAGCGGGATAATAGGGTATGGGGAGTTGAGGATCTCCGCGGCGTTGTCACCCATGGCAAACAGGAGAACCAGCATGATGCCGTAAGCCTGTATGCCGTTCAAGATGATAGTCCAGATCATCGCCCTCGGCACCGCATGTTTTGCACGGCGCACCTCCTCACTCATGTGGACTACACCATCAAAACCAACGAAGCCCCACGATGTAACGAGAAGGCCCAAGTTCCAGGAGACTACCCCATTAGTCCAACCAGAAGTGGAGCTTCTCTCCAAAAAGACGAAATTTGCGTCACTCTTGCCTCCACAGACGGCGAAGACGACAATGAAAATAATCCATATTATAACGTGGAGAGCACCGCCGACAGTCTCGAGCCATGGCACCGACCTAAAAGCAAATATGTTTATAATTCCAACCACAAAAAGCTGGGCTATGATGAGCAAAGTCAAGTGCCACGGCTCGTAAACATATTCCGGATGGTTAACTGCGACGAGCCCAAGGAGAATATTCGCCATGGAGGAAGTTGACGCAGCCAGAGAGGAGACCCAGGCGAACCACGTAACCCATCCTTGCATCCAGGTGAGCAGTCTTGCTCGCTGGCGCTCATTTCCGGTTGACGAGGGCGATGCCACGAGGAACTTGGTCCAGTGATACTGAGCCCCGGCAATGGGCTGGATAGAGGCAAGCTCAGCCATGGACGCGGCCAGAGCGAGAGCCCCGGCGACAACGAGTAGCATTCCCCAGGCGAGGGCTTGCGGTCCTCCATTGTAGAAGCTTGCGCCGAGGTTCATTGCTACAACTTCCCAGCTTGACATGAAACAGAGCGCGAACGTGAGGAGTTGCGTTGACGAGAAGAGACGCTGGGATGCAGTCAGCCTGGGCTCTCAATTCTGTTTCCTTGCCACCAGAACCGGAGAGGAGTCAACTCTGTGACATACTCTCAAGGTGGAGACATCATCTTGGCACCCCCTCCAGCTAGTTTCAATGTTCGAGATCTCCGTCATCGACTTATGAGTGTCACTGATGTCTGCGGGCGGAGCCCGGACCTTCAGCGGCTGCATTTCCATGACTCCGTAATATTCAAGGTTTCAAGTGCGGGCTGAAGAGTGGTCTGTAGCTCTACAGGGAATTCCATACGAAGGGAAAGGACAGAAACAATGGAGATTTGCTGAAGAAGAACAAAAGAGCTTCGGCCACGCTTGTGTCGAAGCAATCGATAGGTGCTCGGCGCCAATAGTGAGACAGCATGATAAACGCGATGCAACGTCGCTCTACATTAGTGGCAACCCAAGACTACAAATCAGAGGAACAACTACACGGTGGCAATGATAGTGATCGGGAAAAAGTAAAGAAGACCGAATTGGTTCATTTAGTGGTCTTGGTTTCTGCTTCGAATTGTCTCTCCATGTGCAAGAGTTCCTATCGCAAGATATGCAAGACGCACAAGACGGAACTTCGAGAAGCACTTAGAAGCGGCAATCGAAAGCTTCTGTACCTCGCCCTCTATAAATTTAGACTGACGCAGCTAAGACGGACATTTGGCTTGGACAGTATACTCGGAAACATGATTGGGAGGTAGTGTCCCAAGGTGCCGGGATGCCACCCAGGGGCGGTTCAAATGTTGCGTGAAACAAACTTCCACGGAAAAAAGGCTCGCCGTCCTCGACTGGTCCGATCCATGAGGACATAAAATTAAACGCTAATTTTTGTTTGTGACTTACAGTTCCCATTATCCTTAACGTGCCTTCTCACCTCGTATCATCACTGCTGCTTCTCCTGTCTCTCCGCAAATATCCACGCTCATCCTCTCCTTGCCGCTGACCCCTTCGGAGCTGGCGAACTCGTACCTCAATCTCTGAGCACG
This sequence comes from Diaporthe capsici, assembly GCA_013364905.1. Lineage (NCBI taxonomy): Eukaryota > Fungi > Ascomycota > Sordariomycetes > Diaporthales > Diaporthaceae > Diaporthe > Diaporthe capsici. The sequence continues at coordinate 208,650 of WNXA01000016.1, forward strand.
CATGATCGAGTCCCTTTCTTTCTTCCCAACTGTCGCCATGCCCTCCATTGTGCCCAACATCCATGAGTCGCACACATAGAACATAGCCCCCGCGATCGTCCTCGGGTCAACAGGCATATGCGGCCACCGTATGAGAAAGGAATAGAGTATGACGAGAACCATAAGGGCGAGAATGCTTATGCTGAGCCATGCGCACACAAGCTGTGTCTCATAAGTATCGAGGTGGCTGAAGGGCACGTGCGAGAGCGTGACGGGAAGGAACAGCTCCGCGAGTATGGTGGTAAAAGCCACGGCTCCGAGGAAGAATGATCGTCGTCGGAAGGCAGAGTAAATTCCGTAGAAAGAATTCGTCGGAGGTGAAAGCAGTATGGACCGTTCAGCCGGGAGTGCGTATCTGGACAGCTGCTGGTAGGGCAACATGATGGCAACGCTTCGAAAGAACGTCTCCATGCAGCCACCAATGACGACGCCCAGCGCGGTGAATAAGAACCGAATACCGAACCCACGGCTGTCCATGAACCGTTCAAATCCGCTGTCGATCGACGTGGTCTCGTAGTACGTCGCAATGATCAAGACGCACGCGAATATGAACAGGAGGAGACAGCGTCCCCACCAAGTCAGCAACGCAAAGGGCTGGGTGTTCTTCTTCTCTTTTGCGTTATTTGGACCGCTTGTCTTCCCATTTCCTGGACTGCTGATTTGCACGAGCTTTTTCTCGTCATCATTGCTCGTCCTCACAACTATTCCATATCCTCGGGTGCTGACAGTCCCCGGACTGGAGGATACCCAGTATTCATCAAGTGCATATTTGCTTCCAGCGAGTGCCTTGAGAATCATGTTCTCTTTGACAGGCCCACTCGAGTCGCAAGAAATCTTCCGAATCCTCTCTCTGATTTCAGGATTCAGACCCAAACTCGCCATGCCTGCGATGCCCCAAGGGTTATGGCTCACGCCTGTTTCCCACCGGAAGACGTTGAGGATGACGATCAGAGCGACCAATAGTACCATCATAGCGGCCATCAGAGCCTCCAGAACCCGGCCGGGAATCGTCGTCACACCCACGCTGCCATAGCAGCCCAGATTGCAGCCGTCTGGAACGTGTACAGACACGGTTTCGGCTGCGATGGGCGCGAGAAGTGCCGCGCCAAATACCAGGAGATCCGATATGACTATGACGGGCTGTCTCAACGAGACCGACCGAGGCAGGGAGAGCGCACCCGTCCAGCTGTAGAAGCGTAAGAACATAGACGCCTCCGCGGATACCCCGCCAGTTTCACGAGCCGCTGCCATCTCGTGGAATGGTTGCATCAATCTTGCATTGACGTTGATGAGTTTGAAAGGATATGCGATTACCGCTGCGAGGATCGTTGGGAGGAAAGCTCCGAGAATGTAGTCTCTGAGCCCGAGTCCGTAAACGACGACGGCGACGCCCTCTGTAGAGCCGTGCGTCCCGTTTGAGTTTGAAGTGCTTGTAGAAGTTGGCGTTGGGACTACAGTCCACACAGTCGTGGACGTTGGCGTTCCACCCTCGACAGTGGTGTATGAAATTGTCGACGGTCGACCTAGACTGTCTGTTGATGTTGTCTGGATGACCTTGGTCGTTCCGCCTATCGTCGTGGGCACCACAGTGGGTACAGTCACAAGCTTGTCCCCAGGAGATACTGGTGTCGCTATTACGACTGGTATTGTCCTCAATGTCGGTGTTCCGTTCACTGTCGTGGTGTACAAGGACGTGGTCAGACGTCCCTGAGCATCGGTGTACACTGTTGGCACAACCTCGACCGTTCCCCCTTCCGTCGTCGGAACAGCGGTCGGGACTGTAATCACTGTGTAACCCGGGGGCAGCGACGTGGCGACGAAAAAGGTCTGTGTGGCAAGAGCGCTTTCACCACCAATGACCGTCGTGTACGATGATGTAGTTGTGTGGCCCTCGGAGTCGACATACGTCGTCTGCATTACTTGTGTTACGCCTCCGCGTGTGGTTGCGATCATCTTCGGAACGGCCACCAAGCTTTCCCCGGGCCGCAGAGTCGCAGTCGTTTCCAGAACGCGGGTTCCGGCTGGAACATCCGTTGTGATGGTCTGAACGAAAACATTGCCTCTTGAATCGGTCGTAGTCCGCTGGAGTGTTGCCTTGCTCGAAGGCCACGACTCGGTCTGGCGAATGACGGTGACGACGGGTTTTTGGTCACTGTCGGGGACGACTCCGGCCACCTTGGGACTGGTCGCTGAAGGAGATGTAGGGTCAAGTGTATCCGCCACAGTAGCAGTGGTCATACCAAGAGACAAATACCCACCATCCGTAGTAGCGGGTGGCGGTAATGTCGGCACCGGAGCCTCTGTAAGCGAAGTCGATCCGGTGTTGAGATATGCACTGGTCAAAGACATCGTGATCCTCGTCACCTCGCCTTCAGAAGAACTGCCCCCGCCAATGTACGTGGGTTTGTCACCGTCGCTGACCGATGTGCCACCAGCTTCAGGACTGGGCGACGGCGAAAAAGGTACCGTGATTTCAAAGCCCCCTCCCGTAGTCCCGACACCAGGCGTCTGACTGCGTATGGTGGACGTCGTCGTCGTCGTGCCTAGATTCAGATACCCATCTGTAGTAAATGAAGTAGTAGTACCAGTGGCACCGGTGCGTGTTGTTGTTCTCGTGGAACTGGGAATGGTCGTGGACGATCTGGTCGGCACAGTCGTCCGAGATACAGTGTGCGACGTTGTAGAGCTTGCAAATACTGAGTCCGTAAAGACTTCTATGGTGGAGGTCGAATAGCCAAGGGGGAGAAAGTCGCCAGTATTTACCGAGTACGCTCCAGCTTGACTAGATGTTGCGTTGCTTGGTACCCTGGCTAATCGCGGAAACGACCGCTCTCCTTGATCTGGCATAGATTGATGATCTCCGTTATGGTCCTTGATACTCCTGGACAAGAGTTGAGATACCAGGTCCCCCTGGTTATTTGCCAGCAATGTTTGAATGGCGTATTCTGTCAATCCCAGGAAAGTGGCAAGGCAGATAATGAGGAAGCCGTGAAACCACCATCTCAGCGCTGTGGGCTTGTAGTCTTGACATTTTGGCAAGGTTGTTGTCAGCTTCGATGGTGCTGTGGAGAGACTGTCTGCAGCCTCGACTTCGACCTCTGGTTGGCCCGGATCGTAGTGTGTCTCAACGCATTCGTAGGGCGGGAGAGATTTCCCCCCGCTACGACTTTGTTGTGTGTTCGAATTCAACTGTGCCATTGTGAAATACGAGCACAGCAGGACTGGGTCTCGAAGATGAAAGAGTAAGCCATGGGCTTGCCAACCGGCAGCAGGCATCTGGAAGGCCTCTCATCTGGAACAACGACGGAAAACGGTCAAATATAGGGACTTTCAACCGCGCATTCTGGACATACACTCATTCCCCGTACAGGAGGTGTATAATTGGGGGCCAATCCCTCAGCTACGCGCGGGCAACCAATGGTGGACGAGGTGGCTGCTGACTGCATACCTAGATAATGCAACCCTGCTCAGGTACTGGCCAATGTTGTACACAATCAAGCATAAAAGTCCCAGGCACACTCAGCCCCCCTCAACTGAGTGCCCGCTTCTCGAGATCTTAAGTGACATGCATTGCAGCAGAAGGCATTAAAAATAGGGCCCGTCCATGCATGATCAAGCCAGTCAAGTTGTGTAGACCAGGGACTGGCTGCTCCCACAGCCTAGTATCGGTCTGTGGGGGCCACTCGCTTCATGCTCAATACTGGGCAAGGATTCTGAAGTGTAGCAATGAAGCCTACTCCTCAATTCCTTGGGTCAGAGAAACAGATTGATAACATGGAAGCGGTTGTGTGCCGTAGGAAAAATGGCACAAGTGATCAAGATGAGTCAAATTTGTCATCTGCTTGTTACCTTATTTGATTTTTGTCTCTCGCACTAACATAATATGCATCTGGGTGTTCATAGGTGTACCAATGAAAATTATCTGTAATCATTCACTTACCTCCTGCATAACGACTAGTTATTATGAGGTAGGGCACTCACCCACAACCCTTAGGATCCTACTGAGTATCAAGGCAGCGCCGTTCTCGCAATCTCATACATATAGTATCGCTATAGCATGGAACTTTTCTCAGCCCGACAGGCAATTACCATGTCACAAACGGGGCCTCTGCGACGTCCCCTCAATGAAGGGAAGAACAGTAAACATTTCTGGAGAGCCCTCACCTTGGTCGTGCTTACACATTTGATATCTGAGCGATGACTACCACAAAGGTACGGAAGATACTGACTCCATATGCGAGAACGAGATGTAGGCCATGAGATTCGACCCACCAACGGCTGAGTCTACAAACTTATAAGCCCACGAACCAGCAGAGTTCACCTCAGGAGAAAACAACATGGGAGTCAATTTACAGCTCCGCACTTGTTAGCCTGGCCTTTCAAAAAGTGACGGTCTTGATGACCCTGCATATAGATCATGACGGCGTGCGAGTTCCGCTCCTGTGACGCGGTCGAACAATCTTGACAACCCATGAGTTTACCTTCCAGATCCTATGACGTGAAAATTTCAGGCGTGAAGACCTTCGCCTCCAACCCGTTTCTCGGCCCATGAAGAAGGCTGGTGTTTGGGCCAAAGCTGGTTTGTGCTACCACTATTGCTACTTGAGACAGGGCAAACGCCAGTGTACAAGAACGTTGAGGACGAGAATTGGCAACATGACTTGATGATGTGGAAAGCCCAAGTAACCATGAACTGAATGGCTGCATGAGGATGATCACGTTGTTCTGTGACCGGGATCATGACGAGAATGATGCCAGTGTCTGCTTCGTCCCGTCGTGGCTGGGGGCACATGCGGTTAAGAGTCGTTCATGCAGGCAATCGTCACTACGAGCACCGTTCTTTTCTGTTGTAGAGCTAGGATTCTAAACGTCCAATTTTCTATAACAGTATGTGCTCTAGAACATCAAGTGCAAAACTTGAATGGATGCAATTTGTTATGTTGTCCTAACTAACGCGAAATATATCAAGTCGCGGGCTAGGAGCATAGCCCCTTTATCCCCAAGTCCACTCCACCGCGAATGCCAGCAACCAATCTACAAAATACTGTAGTGGTAGTGCTTCTGGTTGTTCGCCTGCTTATTGACAGACCACTCGTTCCTCCTCTGGTGGGCATGCTCCACCTTGCGGCTTCGCTGTGCCGCCTTGCTCACCTCCTTCTTCTTCTTGTCCGAGACACCCAGCATGCCACCGCCACCTTCGGCGCCACGGCCGACAAGCTGCCTTCTCTGGTCGCGAACGCGCCCACTAAGGACCATCTGGTGGCCGTTGTTGCCCTCCTCGCCATCGACATCCATGGCATCCGGGTCGCCGTCCTCCAGAGCCAGCTGGTGCTGCTGATAACCCTCGAGGAACGGTCGCTCTCGCAGATTTTGGCGGTAGTACTTGTTCAGAGACCTATGGCCAACGGCCCTGCCACTTGGGAGATGAAGCTCATATTCGTCGTAGAATACTGCGCGAGTGGGCTTGTGCGAGTGCGAATGCCAGCCGTCTCTCTGGCGATGAGGTCTCGAGTCGCTGCGAGAATGGTGGGCATGTTTTTCCAAGCGCTCGTATTGGTGGTAGTGGTTTTCCGCAGGGACAGCAGTGAGGTCGGCAGAGTCGAGTGATGAGGCTGAAGAATCCGTCTCCCAGCCTGCATCCTCAGCTTCTTCGATCTCTTCACCGTCCTCATTCGTGGTGACCGCCGCCCGCTTACCGCCGAGCTTCACGCCACCGGCTTGAGGCGATTCCTCGTCGTCTGACTCATCTTCGTCCATCTCATCGTCCGAGTACGTGCTGCGGAAATCATAGAACTCTCCAATCTCGAGCTGTTCATCCTCGGTGGTGTAAGGGATCTTGCAGTGGCCGGTATCACGCATATGGGTTTGTGCAGCATAAGCGTTTGCCTTGGCCTTGCCACAGACCAGACATTCGTGGTACTCTTGTATGCGCTCTTGCAAGGATCGCAACAAACCCTCGATATCAACCAAATATTGCTTCTCGGGGATGAACATGCCGTGAGTCTTTTCCATGTGGCTGACGTTCAAGGGCACGTCGGGAGACTCGTGGTTGCAAAACAGGCAGTGCTTGAGGGTTAGTGTTGCTTGCACTCCATCAGCAGCCTTGGATGGGGTCGGTGTCGCAGACTGCTGTTCGCTGGATGCCTCTGAGACTGGGTGGTCTTCAGGATGCTGGGCCCTTGCCGAGATTTGAGGGTTGGATGGTCGCTTGACGGGCGAGGGGCGTTTCTGCTCTGCTATACCGGTCTTCTTCATGCCCTCGACAATGTGATTGAACTCCTCCTCGGCATCGGAGTCGACCTCTGAGGTGTTGGATGCCACGGGCTCTCCCAAGGAGAAGGTGGAGCTGATCATGGAGCTGGCATCATCGGCAGCGACGCCGTTGCGGCCCTTCCTCAGCTGAGCAGCGGCCTTTGCCTTGTGCTTCTGGCTCCCGATGTGATTCTGGTACGAGTTCTCACTGAAGTACGTCTTGTGACAGAGACCGCATTCTGTCTGGAAGCCAGCGCGTTCCGCCTCTGCGGTGGTGGAAGCTCGGGCCTGGAGGACCTTCTCTGTGAAGACCTCGGAGGAGATGGGCGGAAGAGTCGCAACGCGGCGCTTGAGGTTGTATCGGCTGTAGACGAGACAAACATGGTCAGATAGGTTCCGCGACAAACACAGGCACTGGCGGCGGTGGCTGTCAAGACTTACTGCCAGTCGTTCCTCATGTGGCCCTTCTGCAGGTCGCTGTTGCGGAAGGCTACCTGGCAGGTATTGCAGGTGTATGGATGAGACGCTGATATATCCTGCGCTGGAGGAGCCGCACGACTGCCGGTAACGGTCGCCATCTTGAAAGACAGTGGTCGTTGTGTTTCGGTATGAAGTGCGCGCGTGTGGATGTGTTTTTGACTGTGGATGGCGGGGTTCTCTGTGACTGACGTCGACGAGCGATTCGCTAGACCTGCGAGCACACAAAGCAGAAGCCGAGTGTCGAAAATCTGCAGTTGCTTTACTTGTGTTGTCGCCTTGACGGGGGCAAACACACAGTGGCAGAAGGGATTTGCCTGGTTTTGCTCGGCACGCCGGCTTCAAGAGACAATTTCGGATTAGTAAAGCGAGGCCTTGAACATCCTCCGTTCCTAGTGGCGATGATTTCTCAGTTGACTCGAACCAGGCCAGCCTTAGCAGGTCCAGGGCTCAATTTTCGGTGGGGCACTTCCATGGTCTTTGATAAGCGAACGATAAGGGGCCTCTACGTCAACCCGGGGGAAGAGGCCGAGAGAACCCCTCAGGGGCATGGGGCACCTGGGCTGGGCTGCCGGGTCTGTGAGAACGGACGGACGGACGGACCTCCAACGGCTTCATCGCTCGTCGCTCATCGCCCACAGAGTAGAGTTCGAGTTGCCGTCTCTTGGCAGCAGCAGTCACCCCAGATCGAGAGCCTATCGAGCAGAGAACACAGGAATTGATACAAGATAAGATTTGGGCCACGAGATGGCGACCCCACGACGGCATGTGCAAGTTGTTTCCATCTAATCGAGGCTGCTATTGTAGGTACTCTGTGTGGAGCGCGCATGTGCAACGCAGGTTGGCTGCACAGTTACGACCATCGACCGTTTCAAGATTGGCCGCCTTCCCAACCCCCTGGCCTTGCCGTCCTAGTCACGCCTGGGGTAACCGGAACGGGAACTGGGTGCGGGCGGACCAGACGGAGTAGACTACCTGCCTGCAGTACTTGGGTGCAAATACGGGCGCAGTAAGCAGAGAACCAACCGGCGAGGGCCCCCTGGCTCCTGACAGCCCTGCCTTCTGTCTATTTGCAAGTGATGCCCTGCACCCTCGATGCCCATTCCCCCAGGATCGGAAAAAGACAACTTTATCCTTGTCCATCCTGCCTGTTATGCCCTTGACTTGCTGGTCTTCGCCAGCCTCGACTCGAGGACCATCGCGAGCACAGCCTGCGTACAATCAACTCTGATCTGCTCCGTGTTGTCTTTCCTCCGTCTTTGTTGGCAGCCCGACAGGCTTGACTGGTGCTGATGTTCTCTGGTTTACGGTCCACCTTTGCGCCACTTTCGCATGTCCCCTGGACCACTTGCCATTGCCGCCGCCTCGTAATTCTCCGAATCACTGCGTCTCTCAGCTCGCTGTCCCTCCGTGATACCCCTCCGAACTCCTTCATCTAGTCCTGTTTCCCGACACTCAACCATCAAGAAATCGCTCGACTCCGCTCCACGACCGACCGACCCCGACCTGTCAGCCGTACCAAGACAGACCTCCCGCCCTCGAGGCCCTGCCTGCCGTCCCGTATGTCATGACGCGAGACGCAACTCGGCCGCTTGATGCTGGGCCCGTCCCCCATCACGTCCATCACGATGTCGAAACAGATCTCCTGGCTGGGCTCTGGGAGACCGCTCCTTTTGCTCGTCTTCCCTGGGATGCGCCGCCCGAGCTGAAGGAGTTGGTCGAAGACATACAAAACCCGCGAAGAGTTTATGCCATACACCAAGCCAGTCGCCGACATGGCTTCCAGCAGCTGGTAGAGAAGTTCATCGTCCAACTGCGAGACGGCTGCGGCTCCAACTATTGCAGCACCCCGACTTGCTTCTCCTTTCGGAAACGGAGCGTAGGACGCATACCGATACGCCGATACAATGTCACGAGCGCAAGGGTCCTGGCTGTCTACATGGCTAGCCAGGACAACTCGGAGAATGCCCTGTGCCCAGCTCTCAGGAGCCCCAAGATGCCGCCCGCTGCCCTCGACACCCTCGTCTTCTACCGCAAACCCAGCCTTCAGCACAGCGAAGAGAGGCCACGGCCGCCCGGGAAGGGCCGCACCACAACCGAGAAGGACGGATCATCCAAGAGCCGGCAAGTTCGCGTAAAAGCCAAAGTTCAGGTACACTCGACTTCCAGAGACTTGAACGCTGGGAAGGATAAGAATACACCCTCTTCGCCCCAAGAGACACCAGGCGCCTATGAAGGTGCCAAATTCGAGGTCACCGAGAGACACACGGGCAAGGACTACCGGTCATTTGCAGCAAATATGTTCGGCACTGTGGCGTTCAAAATGTTGGAGTGGTTGACCCCCAACGCGCTCGACGACATGCATGAGACAGCCTGTGATTTGGAGAAGGACAACCGTGAGGAGGACTTTAGGACCACAAAACCTCGTCGGAGGAAGTCCTCTCCTCGACCAGAGTCTCGTCAGGATTCGCCACCCACGTCACCCAGAGAGCATGAGGCCAATGACTTCTCCATTGCCGAAGAGACAGCCGCCGAAGTCAGACCGCCGAAGGGCAAGGCTGAAGCTGTACAACGCGAGAAAGAGAACGAGCCACTTGCGACCGGGAACGGATCGGTGTCTACTCGAAGGCCTGGAAGTGTGCGCCGCAATTCAAATGCCAGGGTACGCACCAACTCAGCCACTAAGCCAAAACGAAAACTTTCACTAGACACGTACCCTCCTGAGCTGGTCCCCGATGAGATGGTCAATGGCCTCAAATCGCCACGCCTACCAGGGTTCCAAGCGGAGAAGAACAGCAGGTCTGTCAAGAGCGCGACCTCTACTTTGTCCCGGCCCCCGCCTCAAGCAGTGTCAGCAGACTACTTGGCGAGAACTCGCATAGAGGAGTCCTCGCCTGCGCCCTCGGAGGACAGGAGCAAGCCTGACACAACGCAAACCAACGAGGGTCTGGGGCAACGAGGGGCGGCCGTCCCAGAATCGGACCATCAAAGCACCCCGTCCGAGACCTCAGCTAGCGACTGCTCCATGGCCGCTCCTGATGGCGATGCCGAGCTTACGTACGACTCGTTCCTCCCGCAGGCTATCTCGCGTCTGAATGTCGATGTAGTTGACTTCGTCTGCGATGTGCTGCAAGATGACGGCACTCGCGAGCAGCATCTGTTAGAGCCAGCAGAAGTGTCTAAATCACTCGCAGCCACAACAGCGAAGCGAGATGGGAAACTGAAAAGAAGACACAGATCCAGGAGATCTTATCCCATCGATCTCAAGAAGGAGTGGAAGCTGTTCATCGAGCAGAGCCTCTTCTACACGCTCAGCGACCCTCACGCTCTCATTCACTCATTCACACACAAAGGCGAGCTCATCGACTCCCAGGCGCTCTGGTATTGCATGCTGCGGATGACGAGAGTTGCGCCTACACTCGTCTACCATTGCCTCTGGTTGTCCGCGGCACACCTCTTTGCACCTCCAAAGTCTGTCCAATCCCTGCGGTCACCCACTGCCAGACTCTTCCCGAAGCAGGAAATGTCCTTGTCGAATACCGAGGCAGGACGGCTGATGTCTATATGTCTCCATGCTTTGATTGCCGCGGCGCCGGTGGTGTTCGAGAAAAGTCAACTTACGGAAATGTCACGGTTACGATCACAGGGACTCAGTCTGGCAGCGAGCGGTAGTCAACCTGCGGAACTCTGCTTGCAATACGATGACGCGTTTTCTCACGAACTAGCAATGAGACTGGCAAGGAGGCTCTTGTCGGCTATCACAGCGCGCAGGTACTTTGATGACATGCTGAGCCAAGAAACCGCTTTCGGTGACGCCGCCGAGGAGGAGCCAGATGTTCTCGCACCTCTATTCACGCAACTCGACGCCCTCAGCGTGAGCAACGAGGAAGGGCTTCATGAGACCCGCATGTCCACCCTGCTACTTGACTGGGCTCGTGCGGTCATGTTCTATGAATGGGATGGAAGCCCAGAAGTCCCAGGAGATGGCCCGTTTGGTGGTGCTCTTGCATTGACAGATGCCATACGTGAGTTTACGAGTCCATATGGAATCTTACGTCAGGAACATATTTGGCTGACGAACATTGCAGACAAGAAAAGCCAGGCCCTTCGGATCACCCACAAGCAGCTTCTCGCCGATTACTTTGCGGAGAGGCTTGACAACGTTGATATGCCTGTCGCATGGTTGTCTTTCACATCCACCAAACAAAGGGGTCACCTCCTGGACCATCCCCACATGTTCAACCCGGACACCCTGGTGTCCTATTTTCGTGCCATCAACTTTTCGAGGATGAGTCACGTCTACGAGGAAGCAGCCTCGCTGCAGAATCGACTGGACCGTCTCTTCGAGCAGGCAACGTTGATTGTGAACCGGCACCATAAGACCGTGCTGCAAGATCTTCTGCGCACGGCAAGGTCGAGATACCTGATCCTGGATATTGGCCGTAAAACAGTACTGCGAGATGCCTTTGACCAGCTCTGGCGCCGCGAGGAGAGAGAGCTCCTCAGGCCACTGAAAGTACATCTGGGTGAGGACTCGGGGGAGGAAGGCTTCGACTCTGGCGGAGTGCAGCAGGAATTCTTCCGCCTTGCTATAGCCGAGGCTCTAAACCCTGACTACGGCGCGTTCACTATCGATGAACGAAACAGGATGGCGTGGTTTCAGCCCGGGTCGACAGAGTCTGATTGGAAGTTTGAGCTCGTGGGCCTCCTTGTAGGTCTTGCCGTATACAATGGCCTGACCTTGCCCGTCAGCTTCCCCAAGGCCCTTTACCGCAAGCTCCTCGGCGAGCCTGTCACAGATATCCATCACATCAACGATGGATGGCCGCAGATAGCGAGCAGTCTGACTGAGCTTCTGGAATGGGATGAGTCAAACGGCGCCGTCGAGGACATCTTCGCCGTCACCTATGAGTTCTCCGTCAACATGCTCAACGAGCATGTCTCGAGGGAGATGCACTCCATTTCCCCTGGATCACAACCCCCTCCCGAACACGAATGGCCTCAATTCCCTCCCTCAAGCAGCAATGGAAACCAGCAGCCACACTGGACATTATCTTGCGAGAACCCCGAGGACGCTCCCTTGGTCACTGATGCCAACCGCAACGCGTACGTTTCCGATTATATCCGCTACATGACGGACGTCTCAGTCCGACCGCAATACGAGGCATTCGCCAAGGGCTTCCGCTCCATCCTCCACCCAAAGTCGCTCACCCTCCTCAGCCCAGAGCTCCTGCAGAACCTCGTCGAGGGCCAGCAAGAAATCGAGGTCAGCGAGCTGCGCCGCGCCGCTAGGTACGTTGGCTACTCCTCCTCGTCCAGGACGATCAAGGACTTCTGGAAGATCGTCAGGGAATATGACGACCAGATGAAGCGCAAGCTGCTCGAGTTCGTCACCGCGAGCGACAGAGTGCCGGTCGGGGGGATAAAGAACATCCAATTTGTGGTGCAGAAGAACGGCGAGGAGGATGGGCCCGACGGGCACCTACCTACTGCGTACACGTGCTACGGCACCCTCCTGCTGCCCGAATATCGGGACAGGGACGTTCTGAAGGAAAGGCTGAGCATGGCATTGGAGAACGCCCAAGGTTTCGGGTTTGCTTGAGAGAGAGACGGGGAGGGAGGGGTGGACAAACGGATGTGCGGGATCTTTCTCTTGTTTGTAATATATAACGTCTTCACGCCCCATTATATCCCGTATGTTTGTTTGGGCAGGCGAAAATGTCGGGTTCTTCAGACACAGATGAGCGCACGTCATGTTTACACGAGCGAGAAATGAATGAATGGCGGGAGTTTCGCGCTGAGCGTTTGGTGTCTCTTTCTCTAGTTCATGCCTTATATGCAACAGGTAAAGGCTTTGGTCATCCCGTAGGGAACGACCGCATCACTCATATTACTATAAATAGGACAGGACTTGGGCACGAGAAAGGTCACCAGAGGTGTCGAGATTTTTCGGCTTTGCAGTTTTGGTATCTATAGATCCACGCCAATCATCTATTGATGTGTCCTCATTTTTACCCACACGCAGGCGCCTGCTCTGTACAATTGCCAGCCACGCACATACATTTTATCCACAGCCGCTCTTCATTTCTGCATCTCGCCCCGTCTAGAAGTCATCCTCCCCGCTCCCGCTGACAATGACGTTGTTCACCTTGAGCACCATCCTGCACAGCTGGGTGGCGAGCATGAGCTGCTGCTTCTTGCTGATGAGCGGGTCGATGACGAAGGCGTCCTTCATGTTGTTGCTGCCCCTCTGCATGCAGTCGACGCCGAGCCTGCCGCGGGCGCCGCCGGCCTTGACCTGCTGCGACTTGATCTCGGCCAGGGTGGCGATCGGGTTCAGGCCGCTGTTCTCGGCCAGGGCCATGGGCACCGAGTCGAGGGCCTCGGAGAAGGCGCGCATGGCGTACTGCTCCAGGCCGGGCGTCTGGACGGCTGCGTCCTCGACGGCCAGCGAGCAGGCGATCTCGGCGGCGCCACCGCCATAGACAACGCGGTTGTCGCGGACGAGGTTGCGGACTACGCAGAGAGCATCGTGGAGGGAACGCTTGGCCTCGTCGATGATCTACAAGTGGTGGAAGTCAGTTTCTTTGTTCTGAGGATTCATGGTGGGGATTAAGCATCTTACCATCTTGTTGCTGCCACGCACGAACACCGTGACGGCTCTTGTGTTGGCGCACTCCTCGATAACGAGCATCTTCTCCCTTGTGGTACCGAAAGACATCTCCCGCACGATACCAGCCTTGCCCAGCTTTTCGGCCTTCAAGTCCTCAAACCTGGGTACTATTCTGCCGTTTGTCGCAATGGCAATAAGCTCGATCTCCGGACCACCGACCCATCGCACAGCCGGGAGTTCGTTCTGCAGGAGCAAGTGGTTTGCCTCGTCGTCGAAACCCCACTGGCATATTGCCAGGTTCGCGCCGGTGTCCTTGATCTGTTGGATCATCTCGATGAACTTCTCCCGCTCGTAGTTCTGTAGCTTCTTGAACTCCTCCACCGAGGTGATATCCAACTTGTGCTTGGTCTTGGGCTTTGGGGGCTCGAACGCGCATGTGAGGATGGCGATCTTGGCGTCGCGGACCTCGGAGGGCATCTGCGGGTGGGAGAAGTCCTTGTCGACGATGACTCCCTTGACCAGAAGCGTGTCCTCCAGCGACCCACCCACCTTGCCGTCCACCTTGATCAGCTCGAAGTCGACGTCTTTCCGCTCGAGGTCGGCGACAGACATGATGGCGTCGACGGCGATCTTTGCGAACTGGTCATGTGCCTTGGAAACGATCTTGCTGCCCAAACTTGTCCTTGCCACCTTGAAGAGGTTCTCGGTCTGGTCCTTGCTGAAGTCGATGGTGTCGGCGATCTTGTCAAGCTCGGACACTGCAATGTCACAGGCCTGGTCGTAGCCGTCCGCGATCCGGATGGGGTGGATTCCCTTGTCAATCAGCTCGGCAGCCTGCTCAAGCAGAGCACCGGCCAGGACAACAACACCAGTGGTACCATCTCCTATCTCGTCATCTTGTGATTTGGAAAGTTCGACGAGCAGCTTGGCGACGTGGTTCGTGATCTCCATCTGCTGCAGGATGGTAGCACCGTCGTTTGTGACTGTGATGTCTCCATCGGGGGAGATGAGGATCTTGTCGAGGCCACGGGGTCCGAGGGAGCTCTTGACGATGTTTGCGACCGTTCGTGCGGCGAGGATGTGCGACTTGACGGCCTCGTTGCCGAACTGCCTCTTCTTCTTGCCTTGGCTACACGCAGCGAGTTAGTCGGTGTACCTGCACGCAGAGAGCTTCAGGAGGGTCTAACGCACTCTCGGACAACGATAAACGGCCTGCCTTGCTCGTCCTTCGTCACCACAGCTACAGCGTCATGTCAGTATGGGTTGCTGGTTAGGATGATCTTCGATTTGGTCCGTACCATTCGACAAGTCCAGGTCTGGAAGGATTCAGTTAGCAGATGTAAAATATGAACACAGACGAGAGGGCGCCAAAGACTCACTCATCGCCATTTTGGAAGCTGCTTCTCAAGGTCTCAACTCCAGAACGGTTTCCTGCCAGGCTCGTTCAGAGGGGAGCAGGGGGTTGCAGACAAGGTAGGGAGTTGACAAGTCAGGAGGAGGTCAAGGGTTCCAGCTGGCTGTGAACAAGCACGATAGACGGTAGACGTGTTTAGGCGCGCCCCCCAGAGCTGCGGCTGCCATACCATGCCAAAATTTCCCCCCTGTCGCCGCTGTCCCAGGTGGAGCCCCCGACCCGCCCGCAGGACCCCTCAGCTGCCAGGCTCAGAGCTCCAGGCCGGAACTTCCAGCGGACCGAGCGTGAGAAAAACCTCCAGTCATCGTTATCGCAATCGGGCTTATCTTTGTTTGCTAATCACCCTGTCCCTCAGGGGCAGGCACGAGGGGCTGCCAGCGGTGGGAGCTTTGCTTGCAGCAGACGACCCCACCACTTTTCGACAATACGTCAGTGAAGGCCGCCCACCCCCCAATCTGCCCCTCACCAACTTGTTCCACCTACCCTCCCTCGAACCGCGCAACGCCCGGCGATCTGTTGCGCCCAAGATGTCTCGCCACCGCATGTACCAGAACTACGATTATGAGAACGACCTGGACGAGTTCGACGGGGGCGAGCTCGCAGAGGAGGAGGAGGAGGAGCTGAGCCCCGAGGACAAAGCCCAGATGACAGCCGCCACCGCAGAAGTAAAGAGCATGCTCGGCCCCCAGGCCAGCAAGATCACAACCCAGCAGATCCAGGAGTCGTTATGGCACTACTACTACGACGTCGACAAGACCATCGCCTACCTCATCAGCAAGTTCATCGATCCCGCACCAAAGCCACCAGCCAAGACCAAGGTCCCCAAGACCACGCCACAAGCATCCGACGGTAAGAACTATTCTGAACACCCCTTTCCATTGACCCCCCCTGACCGACAGGTGCCGCCGAAGCAGATCTCTGGAGAGCATGCGCGGCCACTACCAGGCCAAAACCATCCTGTGCGAGCTTCTTTGCCGACATGCCCTGGTTGAACGTCCCGGAGGAGCGCAGGACCGTTTTCATCAAGCCGCCATACGTACGTGGTGGTGGCCTACTAGGCGGCTCGTCAGAACCACCCAAAATGTCCAAGTTGCAGGCCCTTGCCGCGGCCAGGAAGAAGAAGCGAGAGGAGAAGAAGTCAGAGGCACCAGTGGAGGGCAAGAGTACTACCCCAGAGACGGAAGCCGGCCCGGCGCCCTCGGCGCCCCCGGCCCCCCCGGCCCC
Source organism: Diaporthe capsici (assembly GCA_013364905.1). Taxonomy (NCBI): domain Eukaryota; kingdom Fungi; phylum Ascomycota; class Sordariomycetes; order Diaporthales; family Diaporthaceae; genus Diaporthe; species Diaporthe capsici. The sequence continues at coordinate 224,669 of WNXA01000016.1, forward strand.
CTCGCCCCCCTCGTGCGGCGTGAGGCCGGAGATGGCTGTTTCGGCTGCGGAGGCGGGATCTGTCGGGCCGCCCGCCCTCGACGGGACAACCGACTCCCATCACGCGCCAGTGGTGGAAAAGGCTCAGCCCTCGACATTTGCGCAAGCTCTCTTCAAGTCTGCTTCGGAGACACCAGAACCTCATCAACAACTTTACGCGCCACCTTGGCTGGCCTTCACGACTGATGAGGCCCTGGTCGAGGCCTTCTCCAAGCCGTCCCCTGACGATGTTGTGCAGGCGGCTCAGTCGCAAGGTTCGCGGTTCGCGAGAAAATGAGGGACAGCTACTGACGCCCTCTTCAGCAGGGAAGAAGTTCGCATCCAATACGCCAAGTACAAAGAATAAAGACGCGGCAGAAGCGGCTAAAAGTTTGAAAGAATTGAAGATCGCTGAGACGCCGCTGCCAAAAAGTAAGAATCTGAATGTGCTGAAAGAGTATGAGAAGAGTCAGCAAAAGAGAAGTGCCAGCTTTGTGGTCGTGGGCCACGTTGATTCCGGGAAGAGTACAATGACTGGCCGGTTGCTGCTAGACCTGGGCGAGGTCGACCAGCGGACAATTGACAAGTACCGGAAGGAGGCTGAGAAGGAAGGCAAGTCTTCATTCGCGCTTGCGTGGGTGCTCGATACAAGGACAGAAGAGAGATCCAGGGGCGTCACCATCGACATCGCGACCAAGACCTTCCAAACCGAGTCGACGCTGTTCACAATAGTAGACTCGCCCGGCCACAAAGACTTTGTGCCGAACATGATTGCTGGAGCCAGTCAGGCAGACTATGCTGTCCTGGTCGTCGATGCAGCTAAAGGCGCGTTCGAGGCAGGCCTCAAGGGGCAGACCAGAGAACACGCTCTGCTACTACGGAGTATGGGAGTGTTTCGTTTGATTGTCGCCGTCAACAAACTTGACACATCACAATGGAATCAAGACCGATTTGACGAGATCAAGGACCAGATCATGGGATCCCTGAGAGCTCTGAAATTCCCAGAAAAGAACATCAGCTTTGTCCCCGTGTCTGGTCTCAACGGCGACAACGTTGTCAACCGCTCCAAAGACCCGGCCGCATCGTGGTACACAGGCCCGACGCTTATAGAAGAGCTGGAGTTGTCAGAGCCTGCGGCTCGGCCTTTTGATAAGCCTCTCCGGATGACCATCTCGGATCTCTGGGACACCCGCCTGAGCCCCATCACCGTGGCTGGACGGCTGGAGGCTGGGTCTCTTCAGGTCGGAGACGCCCTTCTGGTGCAACCCAGTGGTGAGAAGGCCTATGTGAAAGCTCTTGAGCTGAATGGCGAACCGGTCGACTGGGCTGTTGCTGGGCAGCACGTCGTCATCTACCTATCACATATCGACGAGGAACACATCCGGATCGGCGACGTCATCTGCCCTCCCTCGGCGGCGGTCCCGTGCGTTGACACATTCACCATGAAGGCGCTGGCCTTCGACACCTTCTTTCCCATGCCAGTTGACATCCACAAGGGAAGGTTGCATGTGCCGGGGAAAATCTACCAACTGCGGGCCGTGCTTGACATCCATACCGGTGCCATCATAAAAAAGAAGCCGCAGGTTGTCAAGGCTGGGAGTGTGGGACGGATCAGGATGAAAACAGACGAAAAGGTTCCACTGGAGAAGGGCGAGAGGGTGGTGATCAGATACAATGGAGACACGGTGGCGGCTGGTCTACTGGAAGACACCCAGTGAGACGCTACAGGTAGCTTTTCATACTGCATAGATATAGTAGCCTTGATACTGTTGGAAGCAAGCAAGGAAAGGCAAAAAATCCAATATACCCATTGCTCTGTTTCGCTAGTCTGAACACCCATACACCCAACAACCAACACCCAACACATACACCCATATACCAAACACTCATGCACCCATCACCGATGCACCCATCACCCATCACTTATACACCCATCACCCATATACCATACACCCATATCCCAAACATCAACACACCCATCACCCATGCACCAAGCACCCATATACCAAACACCAATACACCCATCACCTATACACCCATCACCCAACACCCATTACCCATATACTCATCACCCATATGCCCAACTCATATGCCAAATTTGCACTCCTGATTTAAGTTGGGTATATGGGCGTATGGGTGTTGGTGTAGGTGGGCGAATTAGGCTTTCCGAACCTCATATCAAAGTCTGTGCTTTTCAATGATGCTTGTGATACAGTGCCCCCTGTTTTATGCTGTCACCTAGGGCACAGTTCCTATTCTGTGCCCACACCTAAATAAAGGACGAAGGCCTGAGACGCCACGGGCCTGTCATCCGACCTCTGCACGCCTCTTTACGGAGCACCCGTGTCCCTTGATCCATCTGGCGGGATAGGGTGGTCTGTGCCATTCGGGGCCGAGCTGACCCATGCGATTCGGATCAGTGCCAAGTGGATTCACATGACAACAGTAAGTATATGGAATTCTACCCAGTATTTTGAGACCAAGGACCTAAAGCTGCTGTTGGTTTTCAAAATAACGGTGATTACGCATGCTATCGAAAGGACTATGTACTGATGTGGTCTCTTGGTGCAAGCTCATACCAGGAAGTGCACCTTGTAGATTATAGACAGTAGATCATGGGGAAGCGTGACCCACCAGAGGAATTTTCAGAGATGCTTCTCGAAGGGCTGACCTTGGCATTGTGGAGCTTGTCGCATGAAGCTTATTGCATGAAGCCCCGAAGCCTCTTTTAGGCAGTGGTCACTTTGTCGTTTTTGGGAGGACACGCTGGCAGGCGGGCAAGGAAGGCAAGGCAGGCAGAGGCAATGCTATCCACAAAGCCAATATGACAGTGGTGAAGAGTGGCAAAGGCCTTGGAGTGGTGACAACAAACGTTGTTCTCTCTTGCCATGGCCACTGTGGCCATTAAATTTCCAAATTGGTATGTCTGTTCAAGGTACAGCAGGTCTAGGGGCAATGAAGAGTCACAGGTGCCCCATGGTGAATGGATCCAGAACATCCATCAATAGAAACCGTCAGAATTCGGGAGGCTGATGATGCCAACTGGCCTGAAGGGGCCTTTCTCAAGCATGAAGCGGGTGTACTATCTGGAGAAAGAGCTCCTCGCCCTATCTTCAACAGGCGAGACTGCCATAATGGCCTGTTAAGGCGCATCCCAGTCAGGTGGGGCTCTACTTGAGGACACATAGTTATCGATTGAAGACCCCTGCAGGCGAGTCCAGTGAATCCCTGCGGGCGCTAGTTAATTTTGGTGTGAAATCTGGCTTCCCAAAGAGAACTGGACACATCGACAACTTACAGCTTCGATATTTCTATGTCGGCCATCCTTTCCACCTGCCACCTCAGACCCGTCTATCTTTCCCCCAACAACATCACAACCAAAGCTCACACTTCTCGCCTTCCACACAGGCTTGAGCAAGTGACCACCACTTTCTTTCTCCATACCCTTTCTTGCCTCTCTTGATACCCTCTTCTTTTCCCCTCCGACTTGTCCCAACTATACTCTTTGCACAACTCGATCCGCAATGGAGCCGCGGTCGAGAAGCACCTGGGCCGTGGGCCTGGGTATGGTGTTCTGGATGTTCCTCCTCTTCTCGCCTCTGGCTTGGGTTGGACAGGCCAAGGCTGATGACACAGAGAACTATGGAACAGTAATTGGAATCGTAAGTCGTGCGCCGAGTGCTTGCTGTTCCCAGCTCGCTGCCCTGAGAATCCCACAGCAGCAAGACTAACCAGCTCTTTCTACAGGATCTTGGAACTACTTACAGCTGTGTTGGTGTGATGAAGAATGGCAAGGTCGAGATTCTCGTCAACGACCAAGGTACGCTCTGTCGCCTTCCCCTACTCTTGCGCCACCTGGCCTGCAGCACCATGTACTGACCTTGCTCCTTCCAACAGGAAACCGTATTACCCCATCATACGTCGCCTTTACCGAGGAGGAGCGTTTGGTCGGTGACGCCGCCAAGAACCAGGCTGCTTCAAACCCGTCAAACACGATCTTCGATATCAAGTACGTGGCCTTTTTTGCGAGACCAGGCATGGTCCAGAACTCAAGCTAACATTTGGATTTCTCAGGCGTCTTATCGGCCAAAAGTTCACTGATGACGCTGTTCAGCGCGACATCAAGCACTTCCCCTTCAAGGTCACCTCCCAGGATGGCAAGCCTTTCGTCACAGTCGCCGTCAACGGCGAGGACAAGAAGTTCTCTCCCGAGGAGATCTCCGCTATGATTCTGGGCAAGATGAAGGAGGTGGCTGAGAACTACCTCGGCGAGAAGGTCACCCACGCCGTTGTTACCGTCCCCGCGTACTTCAACGACAACCAGCGCCAGGCCACCAAGGACGCCGGTATTATCGCTGGTCTCAACGTCCTCCGTATCGTCAACGAGCCCACCGCCGCTGCTATCGCATACGGCCTGGACAAGACCGAGGGCGAGCGTCAAATCATCGTCTACGATCTGGGTGGTGGTACCTTCGATGTCTCCCTGCTCTCTATCGACCAGGGTGTCTTCGAGGTCTTGGCTACTGCCGGTGACACCCATCTCGGTGGTGAGGACTTCGACCAGCGTGTTATCAACCACTTCGCGAAGACCTACAACAAGAAGAACAGTGTCGACATCACCAAGGACCAGAAGGCCATGGGCAAGCTCAAGCGTGAAGCCGAGAAGGCCAAGCGTTCCCTCTCTTCCCAGATGTCCACCCGTATTGAGATCGAGGCCTTCTTCGACGGCAAGGACTTCTCCGAGACCCTGACTCGGGCCAAGTTCGAGGAGCTCAACATGGACCTCTTCAAGAAGACGATCAAGCCTGTCGAGCAGGTTCTCAAGGACGCCAAGGTCAAGAAGGACGAGGTTGATGACATCGTCCTCGTTGGTGGCTCCACCCGTATCCCCAAGGTTGTGTCCCTCATTGAGGAGTACTTCAACGGCAAGAAGGCCAGCAAGGGTATCAACCCCGATGAGGCTGTGGCTTTTGGTGCTGCCGTTCAGGCTGGTGTGCTCTCCGGTGAGGAGGGAACCGCCGACATTGTCCTCATGGACGTCAACCCGCTCACCCTCGGTATCGAGACCACTGGAGGTGTCATGACCAAGTTGATTCCCCGCAACACTCCTATCCCTACTCGCAAGAGCCAGATCTTCTCCACGGCCGCCGATAACCAGCCCGTCGTCCTGATTCAAGTGTTCGAGGGCGAGCGATCTATGACGAAGGACAACAACCTCCTCGGCAAGTTCGAGCTGACTGGAATCCCCCCAGCTCCCCGTGGCCAGCCCCAGATCGAGGTCTCTTTCGAGCTTGACGCGAACGGGATCTTGAAGGTTTCGGCCGTCGACAAGGGAACTGGCAAGGGCGAGTCCATCACCATCACCAACGACAAGGGCCGTCTTACCCAGGAGGAGATTGAGCGCATGGTCGCCGAGGCTGAGAAGTACGCCGAGGAGGACAAGGCCACCCGTGAGCGCATTGAGGCTCGTAACGGTCTTGAGAACTACGCCTTCAACCTGAAGAACCAGGTCAACGACGAGGAGGGTCTTGGTGGCAAGATCGACGACGAGGACAAGGAGACTGTGAGTTTACTAAACCCCCGACCCTGTTACATCTTCTGGCAGCTTGCTAATATCCAAACTAGCTTCTGGAGGCCGTCAAGGAGGCCACTGACTGGCTCGAGGAGAACGCTGCCACTGCGGCCGCCGAGGACTTCGAGGAGCAGAAGGAGAAGCTGTCCAACGTTGCCTACCCCATCACTAGCAAGCTCTACGAGTCTGCTGGTGCTGGCGGTGACGACGAGCCTGTGGACCACGACGAGCTCTAAGCACGCCAAGCGGAAGGAATTAGACCTCCCTCAGGTGATGAGAGAAAGTCCATAAAAGTCTACATGAGTTAATTATGATTTGTTTACTCGGCACACGCCCTTCTTGCGGTGTTACTGGTACGGTGATTGGGAACAAGGATGCATTGATTAGTGCAGTGGTAGAAAGCCACATGCGTCTTGTATGATATGATACACAGAACTCTCGTAGTATTCTTATAAAGGCTTGATCTTGATACCAACCTGACTACGTGTCCACTTTCTAGTGACATGGTTTGGAACGGGATGGATCGTGGCCCGGATAGACTTGAACCCACGCGAAGTCAGCTGAAGGCTAGACTAGTACTCCGTAATTCCGAACATGGACATGAGGCTGCCAAGCTCAATATTTTGCTTGAACTTTGTCAGGCTGTTGAATACAGCTGGCTCAAAGCGACTCTATCTCGGCCATGGTCCGCCCAGTCCCATCTCCCCGCAGCATGGGAGCTGTTCCTGTGAGATTTGGTGACCCTGATGCGGTTCTTGGCCCATCGACAACGCATAGCAATCACTAAAAAGGGGTTAAAGTTGAGTACTTCTTCTTTTCCCAATTTTCAGACGCCGGGAGAGCTAGGGATGGACTGGCCGGGCTGGACTGGGCTACGATCCATCATGAAATGAGCGTTCATGCGTGAAAAGGAACTGAGCTTGTTGGGAGGTAGTATCGCCGCTGGGCTCGGGTTACCTATTTTGGTATCTACATTGGGATAGTGATGTCACATGTTCGCAATCATAGAGAGCGTGGAAGGGGATTCGTGTTGGTTATGAAGGTAGGTATCTATCTCGGGTGGGCATAGATGCTGGGCATCGACAGGCGTGGAAAAATCGACCAAGGTGGGGGAGGGTGCTCTGGAATAAGTGAAGATGGATCAAGAGCCAAGATTCCGGGGGGAATAGATTACGAGGAAATACACCATATTTCTCTCGACTGCTGCCGGGGGACCCTGCATGACAGAGCAAAGGAAAACAAGTGAAGACGCTGCTCCCAATCACCAGGTTGGCTCGTTGCGCTCCACCTTAGGGGTCGCGAGGGCGTTGCGGTCTGCGAAGGGGTCGTTCTCATCCTCGTCTTCGTCCTCAGATGCGTCGGCGTACTCTGTGGGGGCCCGTCCGGGGACGGACGGCTGAGCCGAGGGCTTAGACACGGCCGAGGGCCTGGGGGGCGCCGCGGGACGGGCCGGTTGGGCCGGCGGCGAGTCGATGTGGAGGCCAGCCATGGCGGTGGTAGGGCTGCCGGGGGAGGTGGGCGACTTGCCCTTCTCGGTCATCATGCGGTACATGTGGGCCTGCTCGGCCAGCTCGTCGTCCGAGTCGCTGTCGGCGTCGATGGAGCGGTCGAGCTGCTCGAAGGTCATGAGGGCCTGGACGAGCTCGTCGTTGGCGTGCAGGAGGGAGCCGAGCCACTGCTCGGATTCGACGTGGTGGATCTGGTGTGTTGTGCCGTGTCAGAAGACGTTTTGTGGCTTGCAGGCCAGTTTTTTCATGTGTGAATCTGACTTACGTATCTCAGGATCCTGCGCCGCAACTGCTTGCACGCCTCGAAATGCTGCACGGCACCTGCGTTCTCGGATATCCGCTCTTTCTCACGGTTGATGCTCTGCAGTGAGTTCATGAGATTCGTTGCCGCGATGGATGCCTCTGCTATGGCCGTCTTCATCGAGTCTTTCTCAGCTTCGAGGTTGAATTTGCGATGTTTGGATTTCTTCTTGTCCTTATCCTTGTCCTTCTTCTTTTTGTCCTTTGACGAAGAAACATAGCTGAATGAGTTGACCTGCCCTGTTATGGGTGTGCTGAAGTTGGGCGGTGGAGACCGGGAGGACGAGGGCTGTGCTGGCTCTGGAGACGCCGGCTGCTCGTCCTCATCCTCGCCAAAGGGGTTTTCCGTTTCGCGAATGACACGGGACCGTTCCTGGGTGACGACCTGTTTGCGCTTCGGGAGCTCCTTGTACAACTTGGCGATGCGCTCCAGGCCAGGGGTGTTCTTATACTCGGTGGCCCAGCTCCGGAACAGCTCAGAACACTTCTTCTTCACGTCAGGGTCCGACAGGTCAGAAGTGCCGCAGACACGCAGACGCTCAAGCAGCGGCTCATCGGCGAATGCGCGTTGAAAACGAGGCCCGGCGTTCTGGATCAAGCCATCGAGAAGGGTCAGAGCTCTCAGCTGGCGGTGGACGCTGCCGTACTTGAGCTTCTTCCGGATGGCGCGCGCGGCCTCAGCTGGCCCGGTGGCCTGCAACTTGACAACCTCGACGAGATCAGGGATCCCGCTGAGATCATCCTCCTCGTAGGCCTCACTCGTCAGCTGTTCCACAGTAACAGTGACAGCCGAAAATGGCTTCTTCTGCAAGGGATGTCAGCGATTGTCTTGGCTGCCAAGGATCAAGGCGAGCAGTGTTGTGAGGCGCCGTGGTCAACCGACGTGTTTACACTGTCCTTGGCTGGATATGACCTACTTGGGAGAACATGATGCCGGCTCGTATCTGCGAACAGCCCTCTCCCAGTGATACACACAGCTGTGTCTGGCTGCTGGGCTTGGGATCCCCGGGTGAGATATGGACAGCAGCTCGTCGTCGTGCAGTCACACACACACACACTCGACTCGACTCACACAGCCTTCATCCGAAGGTGAAGGCGGGGCGGAGACTCTTCGGCTGGTGAAACTCAGGCGTCCATCCACAGGGCGGATCGCGCCGTGCGACAGCTGCAGTGGGGTTCACAAGGGGCAATACTGTGGACGGGCTGGAGCAGCAGTCAGGTGCATAAAGCAAACAGCAGGTAATCCATGGCTAATGCTAGCTTCAGGTCGGCAGCGAGACTGTTTTGGGTGCCCGCCCACACAGATCATGAGAGCAGCGCGGGGATGACGTTGCACTGCCCCGGTTGGACAAGTAGCGATAAGATAAAGAGGCCCCTCCCCTCCTCTACTGTGTGAAAGCAAGACCTAACCCTAGCAATTTATCACTTCGCGCATGGAACTTCATTTGAGTGACAACACATCTGATAAGGTTGGTCTGAATCCCCAACGTTTGGTCCAAGTTTGAGGATTCACTTTGTTTGCAGCTCGGTGCCAACGGCCGGTCAGATATAGGGTTCAGATTGGACTAGCAATCGCACGACTGCACACGATGACTGGACAATCACACCCACAACGTCCAAGTACCTCCAGCATCCAATATTCTGCCTTGGCCACCTAGCTGGAAGTCGCCCGGATCTCCATGTGATACACCTTCGGCTCCTTGGTTGAGAACTTCTTCGCATCCTCATAGAAGGTGGCATTCTTCTCCTCTCCAAGGTCCTTCAGTGACTTTTCGAGAGCTTCCTTGCTCTCGAACACAGCCTGGAAAACGGCCTCATACGGGTCATTCTCATCCAGGGACGTGGCTGCGGTCCAGCGCACCATGGCTGGGTCGTTCCCTAAAGTTCCCCAGAGATGATAAATCAGCCAGCATTCTTCATTTTAATGTCTTGAAAGGGCAGGTATATGGGCCGGTGCAGGTACACTCACAAGTTGAGGTCACGAGGGGAATATGCTTATTGACGTAGTAGTCCTTGTCAACGTTGGACCCCTTCTCGTAGGCTGCGACGAAAGCGACGGGCATTTTTCCTAGCTTTAGATATATGAAAAGATGTTTTTGATTCTGGGAGAATTTTCTGTCGACGGATGACGATTTTATAAAAAAGTGACTGAGATAAAAGATGAGTTGGATAAAAGCCTACATCTCAAGAGCAACCCAGAGCTGATGAGTGCCGTCCGAACACTTTATATACATACCTTTGAAAACAGACGCGCGCTCGTTGCCGTAACGAGTCGTTACGAGCCGTGTGAACATGCGGGGTGTTTCGATGCGTCACACTTTATGCTTGAAGTCTCTTGTCCCGGTCATGCCGCCTTTTTAGCATCGGAGCAAATCCCAGCTTCCCCAGGTAATGCAATGCCTACGGCCGCAACTGGCAATGCGATAGCCTGCGATGGGAATTCCTTTTTCCCACGAATACGCGCTTTGAGGGCAAAACAAAAAGCGCCGAGGTAAAACGTCTGGACCTGCCTTGATCTCGTGGCAGTGGCGGTAAGACTTGCATTGGCTATAAGTGTTTCACCTTTGAGGCCTCTTGACACTGGCTTCCGAGGTTATTTGTGTGGCTCTCTGGTGCGGCAATTGATTTTATTCATTTCCTTCCTCCATTCCATGGTATGCACAGGTCTACCACCTGCCTTGTCAATCTTTCAAGCTACGGAAAAATAAACTGGAAGATGACATGCAACTCGTTCCGAAGACTCAGGAAACAAGTCTAGCCCGTGGCCGTGATTTGAGAACCGGCCGTTCACACGTGAATACTACTCTAGAATGCTTTCGGAAAGATTGAAATGAATTAAGTCCTGTGGCCTGTGCAGAAAGAAAATCTGAGGGTATCGCTTATGTTCTATCTGGACAATAACAACACAACCTCGAATATCTTGTCATGTCGTGGTGCTCATCTCTTGTTCTCTTGAAATTTGTCAGGCGTCGTGAGCAAGAATCTAGCGATAGTCGCTTTCCGTCAAAAATGCATTCTATCATTTTCTTGGGAATAAGGTGTAAAGTCTCTTCAGCTTCAGATGCTGCCTTCCAAGCCCAATCTACTAATGGGGTGATTACTCAGGGACTAACGTCCCCGGCCCAGATTCCGGCCCCCCCCTGGTTCCGGCCGGCCGTTTTCTAGTGCATTACCACTATAAAATACCCGCTTTTTAACCTCCACTAATAAATCTAATTTAAATCCGATGACCCTAACCCTAGCATCAAATTAAAGCCTTTTAATTATACTTTTATATTAAAATATTATAGAAAATACTTTTTTAATATAATAATTTTAAAAGAATTTTTAAATTTAAATAATAAAAAATATTAAGATATATATATATAATATTAATAATTCTTAACAGCTTATATTCTTTAATTTTCTATTTATTCTTTTAATATAATAAATCTAATTAAATTTTATTATATATAATATATATTATATTATATTATATATTACTTTTCTTATTTAATATAAATTCCTTTAAGGGAATATAAATAAGTTTATACTTTCCTTATATAAAATTTCTATAGAAAAAAATAAAAGATATTATATTTTAAAATATATTTATAAATATAAAGGTTTTAATATAATTTATTTTAATATTATATAATATATATATTTATATATATATATTTAAATAAAATAAAATTATATTTAATTTTATTAAAGAAATATTTCCTTAAATATAACTATTAAGGTTTATATATAAAATACTAGAAATCCTTAATATTTAAGATTTACTATTTTAAAAAATTCTTTTAAAAATACTATTATTAAAAAAGATTTTTTTTTAAATCTTTATTATAATCTATTTCAAAATCCCTATATTTTAAGCCTAGGGTTAGGGTTATAGAATTTAATTTAGATTTATTATATGGCTTTGAAAAGTACAAGTTTGTGTGGGAAAGGCGGCCGGAATGGGGGGGGTGCCGGAATCTGGGCCGGGGACGTTACGCTGTCATCAAGTGATCCAAATTATTTCTATGGGCAGTCCCAAAGCGTTTCTACTCTTCCAACAACTATGCAGTAATCATGGGAGAAGAAGAAAAAAACCTTGACTATGTTCCAGTCTCTCTTCTTGGAGGCTGGGCAGAATGAACAACATTGTTGGCTTGATATCAGGCCCTTTGGCCCAGCAGGTGGAATCTCTATCTCCCGAAATCAGAATTACATCATCAGATCAGCCTAGCGTCAACAGAACCCCAAGTCCTGAGGACCCGGAATGGAGTTACCAAGGGCTTTAAGCGGTCTCCGTTGAGCTCCCAGTGGCTACCAACGCTTTACACTCTACCGAAATACACTGTACACACCATGGAGGTTCTAAATGACCCCCTGTGACGCATTTTCTCACACAAACTTGACATCTTCCGGATTCTGGTAAAGCAAGGAGTAAACAACGAACAACACTTCAAGTATAGCTCTGGATATAGCAACTAGCTCGATTGTCTAGTTCAGGGATATATGCGAGTTTTGATAACGGAATGGCGAGGCCGACGGTACAACGCTCATCACTGGTAGATCTGGTTTTGGCAAGAGTATTTCGATGTAGTCTGTCAAAAGCGGTACATGGGAATGTATGATGAGGCAAACCATCGTGCATGCCGAAATGGTATACTCAGAAATGTATCAACTGAGACTGCACAGTCCGCTGCAGTATCCTCGCAGAGGAAAGAGCAGGGCCAGGGTTTGGCTAGAATTTGGATAATTCAGGAAGAGATGGAAGGAATTTTGTGAAGGCATGCTAGGCTCTGAAGGGATTACAGACTCATAATCTCTTCAGTCAACACTGACAGTGGTGGAGGACCCGGCTGCTTCTGATTTCTTTTTGCCTACGAACCTAGCATCGTCCGTCTAAATCATATGGAACAAAGCTCAATCTCCAGAGGTGTTTGAGAAGGCCGCCATTCACTCTCGATTCCACACTACAGACAGGAAAACGCCCATTAGTAAGTACAGCTCAAAAGATTACACAGCTATATGGGCACTCACATATATCCACTAACACATATCTAGCCATGCAAACTCACTGAATGGCTTCTTGAGCCGGGACCATGTTCCCAACGTTAAGGACATACTCTACTTTCCGACTAAAATCACAAAAATAGAACGAGACCAGGATTGTTCTATACAAAACACGTATCTTCCTAACTTGGAGACCATGAGGAGATAGCAGAATAAATGCTCAAGTGGATATGCGTTTTTGGGGACATCAACACAATCATTCAGGGATTCTCCCATCATCCTATTTTAGCTATTATTTAGCCTTATCATGTATATGATATATTAATGGCTGCTAGAGAAGTATAATGGAAGAATCCCTGAATGATTGTATTAATATCCCTAAATATGCATGTCTACTTTGTCATTAACTACCGTGCTTCTCCATTCAGAAGTACATACCCTGACTACACAGGCCATCCTGAAAGGATTGTGATATATTAGATTACTTGGGTTAATAATTTGAGAATGAGGGCGGAAGTTCAAAGGAGGCTAAACCCCCTGCAATTCAGTTGTCCGGATGGCATTGCTTCATAGACTACAAGCATGAGGAGCTCGCTCTGGATGCTGTAAAAGAGAGATGCAATTTTCGGTTAATTGAATACATACATAATACATTTTTTTTTCTTTTAGATAATGCATTTTATTTTCATATGATAGTCTTTGGAATGTGAAAGGTGTAGTTAGCATATACTGGCACGTGTCCATTATACTCACTAACAGCAAAGTGAACTATGAGACCATCTCAGTCAGTCACTGAGTGTGCCACACCTCTGTAGTGTCCAAACTGATGTCTGCTTGCAATTGGAATTATACCCTCGGAGTCACCTACTCCTAGGAAGAGAAAGTGCTGAAGTTAATTGGACCAGGACGGCACCTGGGTACCTACTGGTGGCACGTGCATGCAGTGTGACCTGGCAGCGTGGGTACGTACCTCTGTCCCTCTCCACCCAAAGTATCTAGGCCAGTGAGTCTAGCTGTCGGGGTCCTGTTGTGGGGCGCTTCCGATGACGCTAGTGCCACAAAAGGAATGGCGGGCTGGAAAAGAAGTGGGCTTCTTCCTGATTAACTTTCGAAGTTCCACGACGCACTTACAAGCTGCGGCCGTCTTCCTTCCACACCGTCCTCGAACCTTCTTCCCGTCAACACTCTCCGCCTCCCCATAACCTTAGGATTTGGACAGCCCTTCCTGTCGAGTCCCTCTACTGGTTACTGTCTCTTGGTCTCCTGTATTGTCTCCCTTCTCACCAGCTGCCCGCGCATACAATGGCTTCCCCTGTCCAGGAACTTTCCGCTGCCCAGAAGCTGGCCCAGGAACATGCCGCCGAGGGTCATCATGTCACTGTCGAAGACGTCCCCGATGACGACCTGAAGCCCCACGATGCCTCTGCTGGTGCTGCCGACTCTCCTGCCCTGTCCGCAAAGGCAGCTGGCAAGCAGAAGGAGACAGCCCCTGCTGCCAGCACCCTCGACACCCAGTCCCGTGAGCTGTTCCCCGACCTTGGCGGCCCCAAGCCTCAGCCCGCCGCAAAGACTGCACCCAAGTGGAACGTCCTCTCCGACAAGACGAATGGCCACAGCCCTGCCAACGGAACCCCCCGAGCTGCTACTCCCTCCTCCGGTGCAGCCACTCCTACTGCAAAGTCCGCCGTCCCTTCGGTCTTCATCCCTGGCCGCAAGAACATCGAGACCATCCGCTTGCGCCCTGAGCACATGAAGGGCCGAGACCAGCTGAGGCGTCCTCTTCCAGATATCGTCAAGGACCTCAACAGGACTTCCCGTGCCACCATCTCCATCGCAAGCCAGAACACCACCAATGGAACTGTTTTCGAGGCCGCTGGACCCCAGGAGGCTGCTCAGCGGGCTCTCAAGGAGCTCGTCAAGCAGATTGGCACTCCTGTACGTCCTCTCACCTTCCCAAGAGCATCATGTACCATCCGCAGTCCATGCTGACCAGCCGCAGCAATCCATCTCTGTCCCCATCCCCCAGTCTGCTCGTGCCCATGTCATTGGAAAGCAAGGGTCTACCATCAAGGCCCTGCAAGAGAAGACGGGAGCGCGTATCGAGGTCCCCAAAGACGATAAGAGCGGTGCACCTGCCGACGAACTTGACGATGATGTCTATATAAATGTTAAGATTGAAGGGAACACCATCTCAGCTGCCCAGGCAAAGCAAGAGATCGAGAAGATCGTCGGCGAGCGCGCTGCCAAGGTCAACACCAAGGTGAAGGGAATCCCCGCCGAATTCTACCCCTTCATCGCAAGCGCCAGGGAAGACCTGCTCAGCAAACCCAATGTTGGCAGCGGAGCCCAGATCCGCATCCCGCCTCACCGCACGTGGTCATCCCAGGCCACTACTGCCGCACCTGGACCCGGCCAACGTCCAGCTTTCCAGCCTGCTGCGGACCACCACATCCAGCTGGAAGGCGAGCGCGCCGCCGTGCTTGCTCTCAAGGCAGAGATCGAACGTCGCGCCGCCGAGCTCCGCGAGCAGCTACTCCTGCAGCAGCTCGAGATCCAGCGCGGCCGTCATCAGTTCATCATCGGCGAGTCGGCATTGTCACCCGAGGAATTCTTCGATCAGACGGGGTGTGCCATTATTCTACCCACTGACGAAGATGATGATGCCATCACCATCGTTGGCCCGGCGGACCAAATCGCCGAGGGTCTGGAGAAGGCAGAGCAGTTGGCGATGAGCATGCAGATGAACAACGTCGACCATCTGAAGTGGACCAACAAGCAAGCGCCTGGTCAAGGCGCAGTACACTCCAAGAATGTCACGCGCTACCTTCGCCAACGCAGGGAGATTGACCGCCTGGAGAAGCAGTACCGTGCCCACATCAACACTCCTTTCTCTGGAGATGGCGCCCTTCCCTGGGAGCTCTACATCCCTCAAGGCCAAAAGCTGGCTGCGGCTTCATCTGACATTCGGAGTCTGTTCGAGAGCCACCCTCCCTCGAGGTTCAGCGCCTTGGGCCAGAGTGAGGTTGATCCATTCTACTATCCTTACATGCAGACCGAGATCAGACCCCATGTCCGGGAAAACTACGGTGTCCAGGTGGTCATCCCCGACCCATCCGACCCTGGTAGCCCCATCCTCCTCGTCTACGAGGCTCCGGGTTCGGTCGAGAGCTCCTACGAGATCCCCCGTTCGACTCCATCCCAAGAGGACGTCCGCAAGTTCCAGCAGGGCCTGAAGGATGCCCGCAAGCACATCCAGGACCTTCTGAGCCAGCAAGAGGGTATCGTGGCCGAGACAGTTGAGGTACCCCTTAAGTTCCACGACAAGCTGAAGAAATTCATCGCAAAGGAGCAGGACAAGCGGCCTGCCAACCAGCCAAGGATCCGAGTCAGTCAACTGGGCCTCAACGTCACATTGCGCGGTCCAGCTACCGCTGTTCAGAATCTTGCTGCCAAGGTGCGAGCTTTTGTTGAGCAGGAGAAGGCCGACGAAAAGGAACGCGGTTTCACTCTGGAGTTTGACTTCCCCCAGAAGTTCGCCAACCATCTCATTGGCAAGGGTGGTAGCAACATTAAGGAGCTTCGTGACAAGTTCGATGTCGATATCCAGGTCGAAAACGGTCAGGTCCAGCTCAAGGGACCCAAGGCCAAGGCCGCGGCTGCACGGTCACACATTGAGTCTCTTGGCAAGAGCTGGGCAGATGAGACTACGATGAGACTCCAAGTTGATCCCAAGTTCCACCGTGAACTGATCGGTGCTCAGGGCAGTGAGATCAACAAACTGCAGAACCGATACAAGGTCCTCATTTTCTTCCCACGCGGCGAGAAGGCTGGCAAGGACGACGATGCCAATGCCGACGCAGGCGATGAGGCTGGCAAGAACCGCCGCCAACAAGCTGCGGACGAAGTCATCATTCGGGGCCCAAGCAAAGGCGTGTCACAGGCCTACGACGAGCTCAAGGACTTGGTCAACTGGCTGAAGACAAACTCCTTCACGGCAACAGTGACCGTCCAACGGAAGCAGCTGCCATCTTTGATTGGGCAAGCTGGCACCGCCATGGAGGCAATTCGCCAGCAGACCGAGACGAGGATTGACGTGCCGAACGACCGAGATTCAACCGATTCTGTCGTCGAGATTCAGATCAAGGGGAAGAAGGACAATGTCCAGAAGGCCAAGAAGATCATTGAGGAGAAGAAGGCCGTCTTTGATGACACTGTCGTCAAGACCATCGACGTAGAGAGGAAATACCACAGAGCCCTCATCGGTGCTCAAGGTAAGCTCATACTCACCTTGACGTGGACTTTTGATTCCGGAAGCTAATTTTATGTTGCAGGCGCAAACCTGCGGGCCATGATTCTCGAAGCTGGCGGTTCCGACGAACCTCGTGAGCGGGCTAGGCTCATTCAATTCCCGAAGCAGGAAGCCGACGGAAACACGATTAAGCTTGAGGGCCGCACCGAGGTGGTCGACAAGCTCATCAAGCAGGTCGAGGCCTTCGTTGCCCACCGAGAGAGCCAGGTCACAGCCACAGTCGACGTACCGACCGAGAAGCACAGGTCGCTGATCGGCCGTGGTGGTGACGCCAAGAAGCAGATAGAGTCGCAGTTCAAGGTCTCGATCGACATTCCCAGGCAGGGAAGCGGTGACACGGCCGTCAAGATCACCGGTCAGGAGTCCGACGTCGAGAAAGCCAAGGAGCACATTACCAACTTGACCAAGGAAAAGCCGGCGGAAACCATACAGGTTCCCCGTAGCGTTCACCAGGCCATCTCGAATGGTGGACAATTCTTCCGCAAGCTGAGAAATGACTTCCACGTCACAGTTGACCATGCCGGCCAGACACCCCCACCCAAGCTCACTGCCGCACCTCGTGCCAATGGAGGCGCCCTGCCGCTCATCACCGACGACGACGTTTCTGCTGACGAAGTCCACTCCTGGAATGTGGTAGAGAGCATCTCAAGCGAGGAAGGCGACATTCCTTGGGTGCTCAAGGGCTCTCCGGAGAACATCGAGAAGGCCAAGAAGGCCATCACCACAGCCATGGAACAGACACAGAACAACGTTACTGGCTACCTGGTCCTGCCTGACCCCAAGACATACCGCCACGTTATTGGCCAGGGCGGCAGCAAGGTGAACTCGATCCGCAAGCAGAGCGGCTGCAAGATCAACGTGCCGCGTGACCAGGGCGAAGCCATCGAGGTCATTGGCACCAAGGAGGGAGTTGAGAAGGCCAAGGAACTGATCCTGGCTGCTGTCCGCGATGGCGTCAGTGGTTCCAGGGCAAGGGAGTAGAGCAACTCTGGCCCTGGCCACCAGATGCTGGAGGCTGACGACACGGAGGGCTTATGGTGAGCGGCGGGCGACAGTCATGATTAGCTCACCTGATTTTTTGGAGGAGTGGGAGGCAAAAGTTATTTGGAGTCTGCTTTCTGGGTTGCAAAGCATCCGGGTTATAAATACGTTGACTTTACCAAATCAGCCAGTCAGTCAGTATGGACAAATATAGCAGTCTCATACTGATCAAGGCCCCTCACGGCACAATATGCCTAGCCGGGTCTTGTAGCTGTGAGGATGTGTTTTGTAGAAGCAAGTGCCATTGCACTTGAGCTTCCTATAAGTGACCTCGTTCCTATATTCCTTCAAGCCTGGTTTCTCAGGAAGCAATGCAGCATGTAAGAGACAAGTCTTCTGTGTCAAGTCACATAGGAACTCGAGGCTGTGCCTGCTCTTGCATGCTTCCTTTCATGCACTCACGACTACATAGTCTTTAGCTCCAACTGCCTACACAAGGTAAGGTACAGATATCGACGGCATATTTTCACTGGAATGACCCTACCTTTCTATCCATCGCTAATATATGTATTTCTCAAGTCATTGTCAGTAGCTGTTCAACTCTGTGAAGTAGATCGTGGGGCTACCATGTGTTGTACGCATGCATGGCTTCTCATCGTAGCCCGGCCCTCACATATCGCGCCGTCACTACTCACATGTAGCCCAATTTGGATCTTAAATGCAGAATTTTATGCCACAAAGCGTCCGAGTTTCACTGTTGCAGACTCGCGCCTGTTGGCAAAGATGTCTTAAGGTTTGTTTTCGTCGCGTCGGTGAATGCCTCTTCATGTTGGAATAGAAGTCCACAGCCCGTGGACGCCGGCGTGCGCGTCCTGGCCACCCTCGAGGGTTGTCTAGTAGGCCATCACTAATGCCACTTGCTGCTGAACCGGTAATGGAGCGATTGACTGGATTGACTCGGGGAATGCTTCGCTTTCTTTTGGAAAATACGATATAAAAACTTTCCCTTCTCCCTCCTCCTCCAACTCTCTTGAACTGCTGCCTCTGCACTCACCGTCAACCAACGCATCCACACACCACATCCCATCTCGTTGTCGATTGCTTGCTCTTCCCGCATCAGAACACGGACAAGATGGACCCAACTCAGGGTCCAGCCGCGGCACAGTCTCCTGCCGATCCCAACGATGCCAACGGTGGTCAACGTCCGGTAGTTGACTCGTAAGTGACCTGCGCTATCTGTCCCACAACACACTTGCCACTCTTCCTTGTACCACCTGGGGCACGGACGGCCGATGTCGTGGATACTGGGCGCTGCCAGTGGTCTCGAACGTCTTCCAGGTCATCAGCATCTTGACACTAACACGATTTGCAACACAACAGCACAGCTGTACCGCAGGGTCAGGGAAGCCCGTTCGACTGCCGCATCTACTTCTTCACCCTCCGACTCGGAATCATCCTCAACACCTTGGCGTACAGAGACGCCATCGCTCAAGGTTCGGGTCGTCTGGGTAGGCTGCTGTCCCAGATCAAGCTGGAGGCCAACTTCCCCGAACCGGCTTGCGATGTCAGCCCCGTCGAGGCGATCGTGACCAAGAAATTGTCGGACCAGTACAACTTCTTGACCTGGATGCTGCAATACCTGACATTCATCTGTAAGTCAGCCATTCGCTTGGATGACACCAGTTAAACAGATGTTCTGTACCCGGCAGTTTCTAACAGAAAGTCTTCTTCAAGATCAAAACCCAAATATCAACACAGCGTTGCCGGCGGAACTCAATCTTCCCCTTACGTTTGATCGCTGCATCTCGATACTCATCGACATGCACACCATTGGACACTTCTTTGAGATTGAGCGTCTCCAACATCTCAGCATCGCCGGTGTGGGCAGGCGAATTTCAGCGCTTCTCGCGAGCCTCTTCCTCATCACCACGGAAGGTTGTTCAGGACCAGCGCAGTTCAGGCAGCCCAACATACGCGGCCTCAAGCTGCTGGAGGAGACAGCCGATGCCGTCAGGAGGGCCGCGGGCTTCGTCCCCGCCACCAGCGCGCTCTGGTACCGGACCGCGCGCTTCTTCCTCGCCATGCGGCACGTCATCGACTTCATCGACGGCGGAGACCGGGTCACGCAGCAAATCCTGCAGCTCGCCCCTATTGGCCCCTTTTCCCAGGCCCTGGTGACCGCGGGCATCCACTGTCTGCCCGCCGGCCTCGAGGGCGTCTTCCAGACGGCCATGGACTGGGACCTGCAGCACGCGGACTGCGCGTGCGCGGGCTGCAGCAACATCGTCTGGCGCGGGGACCTGGTCAAGCGGACGCCTGTCGAGATTGATGCGGGCAAGGAGCAGAAGTTTGCGCTCGTCAACCCGTTCGACGGCTTCAAGACTGTGTTCTGCGACTATTGCCGCCGGCACTGTGGTGTGCCTTGGGACGACGGAAACAAGCCTTGCGTTCCCCACGTGTAGACTCCGTCTTCTTGTGTGCGCGGACTGTGCTGCTGGGCATGACGAGGCTTGAGGAGGAATGGATTTCTCCCGATCTGGCGGTGTGTGACCAAGGACTGGGGCCGACCCTCGTCTTCGGCCTGTTCGATCGCTTGCCGTGGTGTCGACGTTGGCGGAACGGAACATGGTGAACGCATGGATTTGGATGCACCCGAGGAGAGAAAGGAAGCTCTAGCTGTCTCTGTCTGGACGTGGGCGAGTCTGCAGTGTCATTTTGGCAGAAGTAGCGCCCAGTACAGAAGCAAAGGGGAAAAATGGACAGAATGAAGTCTCAGTCATGTATGTGGATGAGAATCACACGTCTTGGTCAACCGAAGATCTGCACACTTCTCCTCAGTATCACACTTTGAGCCTCGTAGACCGGTGGGATACCCTCCAATGGTGTATCTACCTGTGCTGTAGGAAAGTTCCTGGTAGGATAATCTGTGTGGGCTAACTTCGAGTGGGATATCCTCTAGGGAGACAACTTCTACTGGGAGAACACTCACAGGACACCCTTACGTGTTTGCTAAGTGGCAGGCCCCAGTATGATTCCCAAGTAAAAGACATCTCCGAAGTCTAGTCAGTCAATAGCGGTGGATCCTTCCAGTAGGATGTCAAGGTCGATGCCGGGGGCCGGGGTCCGGGCGGCTAGGTGAGGTGGATTCGAGTCGGTCGAGCTAAGAAAATGGGTCCTGTGTAGTACTCATAGGAATGCTGATAAGCTGCCGCATACACATGGACGCGCGAGGAGATAGCCGTTTCTGAAGTGCTGCCTAAGTGTGTTCGCCGTCTTTCTTTGAACTAAAAGACAAACCACCATACGAGCCATGGCCACCGTCAAGCACTGCGTCTTCTGCTTCGAGGCACTCGCCGCCAAGCTCGAGGACCGCAAAGGCTTGGGCCTGGAGGACTCCAGAGGGGATGTTGATACGAAGCCTCATATGCCGGATCCCATGCCCAGCTTCATGTACCGGTCTGCTATGCTGGAACCCATTGACGTGGTAGGATAGTACACAGCATCACAACATGCCATCCCATACTAGCAAGATGATGGGTCAACACACCAGCTTCCATCCAGCGAAGAACGAGACGACTGAAGACGAATCCCGTGCTCGGTGCTTTTCTCCCCGGACCGAAGCGGCTGGGCAGCCAGGAGTGACACTTTGCCAAAACGAGAGCATACCTAAGCCCGCCCGCTAGGAGCTGTCCTCCCGTACATAGATCCTCTTCATGGCAGGTGCGTGGGTAGGCAGATGGTTGAGTACCCAACAAGCCCTTCCCTCAAACCGGCCAGGTGCTTTCGTCTCCCAAAAGAATGCGGGGGCGGCCACCCAGATCGATGGTCTCGCTCGCATTGACGGTCCCATGAAAGCGCGGGCTTGGCCTCGAAGCCATGTCGTCCGCAGCTGCTTGGTCCGATGTTTTGCTTATCCGAGCTGAGGATACGAACCGGGCCCGGCGTCAGCAGGCCGGCAGCTCGGATGGCCGGTGGCGCTCGACCTCACTTGAGGCCCTCGACTGCCTGTGGAGGCGCGCGTTGAGTTCCAAGTACAAAGTGAAAAGTGATCGCCCACAAGCGCTGCTGCCCTAGTGGACGCAAAACAGTAACCCATCGTCGCGGGGATATGTCCGGTTGAGAGGCTCACTGGCCTTCCGCTATGCTGCGCTATGCTGCGGGCGTCATCCGAGAATATGTTTCCCGGGAGCAATGCCTAATAGCGTCCGACCGCCAGCAGGCGTATTCCGAATTTGCCCAGTGACCCTGGTCTCCCGTCCGATGTGCTCCTGCGAGTCCCTGCTCTGATGACGCGACTTGACCTCGGTAGTGATCGTGTCTTGTGTCACTGGGCTGTTCAACGGGGACGAAGCTCTCGACGCATACGTCACCGAGGAAGGCAGGGTCTGCTCATCGGGAGCAGGACCACTCAGATATACGAGAGTGTTTTCCCATCGAAAACAGTAGTCTGAAGGCAATAGACGAGGTGAGGGTTGGACCGGGGAATAAGACAGGCTGGACGGAAGTGTGGCAAATCATTGCCTCATTTAACGTAGTCGCACACAGGACCAAGGGGGGCCAGAAGTGAAGACCAGCTCGGTTACACGGAAGCAGAAGCCGAACATGATTGCACGCAGAGCCGTCAACGATCAATTTATGCTTGCTCCTCCGTCTCCTGCCCTGGGGCCCCTGGCAGGGGGACAAGATCACAACAAAATAAAATAGCCTTGGAATAGACTTTGTTTGGCTCGGACCCTGCATGTGCAATGCTCCCCTTGTTTGGGTGACTGCAAGAATTGTCTTCCGACCTGGCTTCCTGGGCCCTGCAGGCAGGTTCAAAAGTTGAGGACTGGGGCAGCCAATCAATGACAAATGACATACAGTATCCCAGATGGACATTGGAAAATTGCCCCTCTGGTCTTTTGTCAGTCTGCATGCTGCCGGGCTGCCCAGACAGCGTCAGCCATTGTGCAGTGCAGTGCAGTGGCAGCGACGGAAGAACAACATCATGAAATGGCCAGGAGGGCAGGAATCTTGGAAGCTCCAACATGCCCTGCTAGGTTCAATGTTGCTCCTGGTGGGGCCCCACCATGGATTGTTCCCGCTGACCCCTGCTCCCCACCAACTTAGCGCCGACCACAATTCGCACTGTCTTCATCACTTTGAACACCAGAACACGTACCGTGCATAACGTGCGAAGTTCCTCCAGCACACACCATGAAGTCAGCATTGCACACGGTATACATGATGATTGTACCTCCCCCCTTCGCCCCTGGGGCCTGGGCGAGCGACGGGTGCCAAAAACCGCAGGTGCGAAAAAGGAGCAGCTTCCAATGGAACGAGAAGCAGCAAAACAGGGCAGCAGCAACAAGCAGCACAAGCCTGCGACCTGCCAACCGTTCTGGCCGTTCCAGCACCGTACCAGTCTGTGGCTAGGCGCCGCCCAAAAAAGCAAGGAACGCAAGCCCGAATCACCTCATCGGCCTGACCTTGACTGACCCGTCCTCGAAACGACAAGAGACGTGAGCGTCTGGTGATCAGGAGCAAGCATCTCGAGAAACTGAGCCCAGTCCAACAGACCAGCCCAGGCACCGTCTCGGTCTCGTCTCGCAACGGTCGACGGCTGCTCCCTCTTGTCGCCAGACCACCGGGACCTTGGGGGATCAGCAACAACATCACAGACATCGCACTACCTGCGCTGCACCTTACCCCTACTGCACTAGCAGTCCGGTCAGCCACCGTCACCGTCACCGTCACCGTCAACGGTCACCGTCGATTGACTGACTGACTACTGGGCACGGATTACTGTGGCTATTTCGTACTGTTTGTTTAACTCCTGGGGGGTGGCAGTTCGCGCCTCAACCCAGTGTGGCAGCTCTGGCCAGTACGGTCCGCATTCCATCCCACCAAGCTTCGTTGGCTTCCTCTCCGTCTCCAACTCTGCGCGCTGTCGCCTGTCGCCTGTCACCTGTCGCTGTCTCAGCTACTACAGACACGCCCGCTGGCTCGCCCTACCCCTTGCCCGCACCGCGCCTATCACCTGTCGCGTCTGCCCCTCCTCGCCCGAAAGGAGGGCCCATCAAGAGCAGGGACAGCAAGGGCAAGCGGGCCACTCAGCGCCTCTCGTCCTGACGCATCCCGCACAAGGACACCCCATCGTTGATCTCCCTGATCCCTTGCCCAAAACCTCCGACCCCACTCAGCTGCTGGCCCGCAACACGCAACTTCGAGCCCCCTCCCCCGTCGAAGCCCCCGTCCTGCCGTCGTCCCACACAGGAGGACTTCCATCGAAGCTTGCTTGCACTTGCCAGCTCAAAAGGCCCAGGGGGGACAGTTGCCACTGTGTAAGCAACAGCTGTAGATACGGTCGCTGTTGTGAAGCTCAGCCGAGCTTCTTTCGGCCCCCTTGCTGTAAAGCTGGTCGATACTGTACGCAGAAGAGGGAAAGAGAGAGAGAGCAAGGAGCACCAGCACAGCAAGCAGCGGCAGTAGTATTGAGGGGGGTACATACAACAACGGGTTGTTGTTAATTGCACCCGCGCCAGCAGACCAGCAACCGGCCAGCCCCATCGTCACCTGCGCTGCAACTGCATACCGCGTACATACCTACCTGTCTGGGTACCTACCTGATAATCATTCAATCACCGGCCTGGCCTCCCAAGGTTGCGCGGCCTTGCGCCCAACCGCGGCAAGCAACACGCAAGTTTTATCAACTGGACTCGGGCTGCCCTCAAAAGCAGCAGTCAAGAGAGGTCCACGGCCAAGACAAAGCTCCCAGGTTTTCCCCAGGCAAAAGGGCGGGCGACCTTATTCATTTCCAACGTGCACCATTCCCCATCCGCTCGTTCCCTCGCATTGCTCTCAGTGCATTTTCTGGTTCTCTGGCTCTGGCTGCACCTGTCAGGCTCGCGCGCTCATGCTCAGGCCCGGCCTCGCATCTTCCAGCGCGCATCCCTCTGCTCATCTCCGTCCGACGTCTTCATTGGTAGACCGCCCAGAGGCTCGGGCCCCTTCCGCCTTCTCATCCCACACGCCCTGCCCTGTCTCGCCCTGTCCGTCCATCTCCCGGCTTTCATACCGTCAGCATTCTTCCGTTTTGCCTTTCTTACCCCCCCTCTTTCCGCCCGGTCTTCGACGTTGCGTTGGATCATGGACGGCTCAAGCCAAAACAACACTAATCTCGCCTCGAGCAACTCCTCGCGACGAAGACTTACAAAGAAACCACCCAGTTCGCACAGCCAGTACCAGCACCAGTACCAGCACCGCAGCTCCAACAGCATCGATGGTCGGTTTGACACCCAATCTATCCAGAGCAAACGCAGCTCCACGAGTCTGAGGCGAGCGCCAAGTGCTCCACCCGCAAGGACTCCCACCTCCAACGCGTCAAACAGTTCCTCACCACGGCATCCTCCCACCTCTGCCCACAGCGCTGCTGCTGCTGCCACTGCATCTGCCACTGCCGGCGCCACTTATTCCCAGCGCTCACTGAATCCCTCCCCGATCGTGCCCAGCAGCGAGTTTGCCGGCCTCTCCTTCTCATCATACCCCCAATCCGCCAGTGCCAACCGCGACCCTGCCCGCAGGGACCACTATCGTCTGTCCGATCCCCACAACAACAATCTTAATCACGGCACGGCCTCGGCCACGTCCACTCATCGTCGCCTCCATTCCAAGGCTTCCGAAGAATTCATCGGCGCCCCATTCGACGGATCTGCGATCCTCAACCGCATCGAAGCCACGAAATCCCCCACCTCCCACCAGCGACCGTCGATCCCACACTCTGCCTACGCCTCACCAGATCCCCGTGTTCCTGGCCCGACTCTCGACCAGTCCGCCAGCTTCTCGGCTGCTCCTGACATCATGGCCGCCGAGAAGTCACAGGGCGCCAAGGTGCCCGAGAGTCAATTGAATGGGCCCAAGAGATTCTCGGACGAGGCAAAGGAGCCCAAGATGCCGTCGGTCCTTAGGAAGAAGTCTGGCTTCACCGGCTTCATGACCAGTCTGGTCGGCTCGCCCAAGAAGCCGCTCATCTCAGCGCCCGAGAATCCTGTCCATGTCACCCACGTTGGTTATGATAGCTCCACTGGCCAATTCACGGTTGGTCGCCCGCCCCCAATCTTGACTGACAGTCGACTTGATCCCGTCAATTGAGCGTCGAGTTCGCCTACTAACCTGTGCCTCCGACAGGGACTACCCAAGGAATGGCAACGGCTGATCAACGAGAGCGGCATCCCTGAGAAGGACAGACAGGCGAATCCGCAGATGCTCGTCGACGTGCTCACATTCTACAAGGAGACAACAGAGAAGCCTCACGAGGACCAGAACCTGGAGAAGTTCCATGATGTTCGAGCCCCCGAGATGCGCCAGATGAACTCTCAGCCTGGGTCGGCCACGTTGCCCCCACCTGGATATACGGGTATGTCACCTATGATAAGCCCGCCTGCTAGCCCGCGGTTTCCTCAGAATATTGAAGGCAGTTTCGAAAATCCCCGGTCCCCCCCTCCGGTCCCGAAAGGTTTTGGTTCCCATCCTTCCAAGGATATCAACCTGATGCCCAACCGGCCAGCCCCTAAGCCCCCGGTCTCCATGTCGAACCGCGCGAATGCCCCGGCTCCGTACCCGACCAAAGATTCTGGCATCGGTATGCCATCAGCAGGCGACGAAGGCCCATACAACCACCCGAAGGAGCCCCCGACCATGCTACCCGAAGAGCACCGATCAAGGTCCAGGTCGAATTCCCGGGTCAACATTCCCACCACCCCAGCCCCCGCCCCCTCCCCTCCCGTACAGCCCTCCCCGGCCGCGTACCAGCAGCAATTGATGCAGCAGCAGCAAGAACAGGCGATGGCCCAGGCGCAAGCAGCAATGACAGGCCAGATAGGCCGAGCCCCAAGCAAGAGACAGCAGAACCAGCAGCCGACTCCACCTCAGTCGCAACACCAGTTCACAAGGGGCCCTGAGCAGAACGGTGCGCAGCGACCTCCACAGCCGCAGGGCGCTGTGCCAGGCGCTAGGCCTCGCCAGCGACAACAGAGACACAGTAATGGGATCGACGTCATCGCTTCACTCAAGCGCATCTGTTCGGAAGGCGACCCTCGAGAGATTTACCGTGGGTTCTCAAAGATCGGCCAGGGTGCCTCTGGTGGAGTGTTTACTGGACACGAGAGAGGCAGCAACAGATTGGTCGCCATCAAGCAGATGAACCTGGAGCAGCAGCCCAAGAAGGACCTGATCATCAACGAGATCCTGGTCATGAAGGAGAGCTCCCATCCCAACATTGTCAACTTCATCGACAGCTACCTTTGCGGAGGAGAGCTTTGGGTCGTCATGGAGTACATGGAGGGAGGAAGCCTAACTGACGTCGTTACGTTCAACATCATGACCGAGGGACAGATTGCCTCGGTCTGCAGAGAGACCCTGAAGGGGCTACAACATCTTCACTCCAAGGGTGTTATCCATCGCGATATCAAGTCCGACAACATCCTGCTGTCGATGGAGGGCAACATCAAGCTCAGTAAGTGTGTTTCGTAGACCCGGTATGTACTGAATGCTAATGTGGTTGACCAGCCGATTTTGGGTTCTGTGCTACTATCAACGAGGCCCACAACAAGAGAACGACGATGGTCGGAACGCCGTACTGGATGGCTCCTGAGGTTGTCACCCGCAAGGAGTACGGAAGAAAGGTCGACATTTGGTCGCTTGGCATCATGGCTATCGAGATGATCGAGGGAGAGCCGCCATATCTGACCGAGTCTCCTCTGCGAGCTCTTTGGCTCATCGCTACCAACGGTACTCCAACCATCAAGGACGAGAACAGCCTCTCAGCAGTTTTCCGGGACTTCTTGTACTTCGCCCTGAAGGTGGACCCGGAGAAGCGAGCGAGCGCGCACGATCTCCTCAGAGTATGTTTTTTCCTATTGCTTTGCTTCCTCGTCTATGACCTGGAATGAGATGCTGACAAGAGCTGTGTAGCACGAATTCATGAAGGAATGTGTTGACTTGGCCCAACTTTCGCCCCTGGTGCGTGCAGCACGCGAGGCCAGAGCCCAAGAGAAGGCACGCAAGGGCGGCCAATGAACGAACCCAATACCCGAGTTCCACTTCGACGATTGTTTGGCGCAAGCGATCAGGCTTTGTAAACAACATCAGCGTCCATGTTGCCGACATCAACACTCTCATATATTGATTCGCCTGCACATATTTGACCGCAGACTTCAAGCATTTTTATGGTTCTGTCTGGTCACATTTTCGATTACTGCATCCTGCGGAAGCGGGCCGGCGACTTTCTCATTTTATTGAGTGCTTGGCCCAAGGTCACAGGCGACTTGCTGAGAGGTTCTGAGAATGTGCTCAGGAGGGAGGCTTCATGGAGCGACCACGCGCCCTTGGGGGCTGGGATGATTACCTAGCCCGGAGAGTTCCAAGGGGATTGTCGAGCCGCCGCCGAGGTGGCTGCGACACAAACAGCCTTGATAACGGAGCCAAATGGTCCACCTCGAACCTCGTCCTCCGGGCAAGCCGTCAATTCTGGGTGGCATTGGTTTCTACCCCCTTTTGTGTCGTTTGTGGAGACAGAGACAGCGGCCATGGCCGGGCGGGTCATACGAAATGGATGAATGGACGGATGGGATATGTACAACCATGTTTTTTTCTACTTTGCTATGCTGCAAAGGACGCGGCAATACTGGATGAGAGACGTCCAGCGCCGACAGTCGTCAATTCGTGGGCCTGAATGGCCACGTGTAGGAAAAACCATGTACTGATCATATGGAATGTCGGGATGACTTAGAACGGATGGCAGGCCGGAAGGAGGACTTCCCATGTCTGGGAGAGAGATGGTGCAACTCGACTGTTGATTGTAGCGGGTGGTTGCAGTGAAGGCTTCTTCTCATCTTCAAACTCTCTTGATTCATCTGGCGGAGAGACCATTGTGGGAATTCCCGGAGGCGTTGAAAGGAATGATAGGACCGGCCTGGCAGGTATGGCCGTTTGGTTCTCGATAGGAGCAACAGGCGAAGCACACGCAGTGGTTTCTGCGCGCCTGGCCACACTTAGGAGTGCTCTGGGGCTGCTCTGGTACAAGAGATGTGGAAAATCGAATTCGGTTTCCTGTGAAAGACCCAGTCCTAGATGTGTTGTTGCTCCCTAGTCAAATATCGGACGACGACTTGGGCGTAAAGGATGTCGGTCAGCTTCCTGGTATCTGATGGCCTTGGCCCCTTCGTTCCCTTGGGAAGGCATACCGTTTGTTTGTTTGTTTGACAGACGATCCTCACCGTGTTGCTGCCTGCCACCGTTGTCGAGCCAGCTTGGCTGCCATTCTGGGAAGGCACTCCACTTGGGCTTGGATGACCCGCCCTACTGCCTGCTTCTGCCTGCCCTGCCTTCATCTTGACATCTAGTAAGTCTAACTCGTTTGCGGTTTCCTTTCCCCAATTCTCGTCTGGGCACCTCTTCCACCTCCCACCATCTTCTTTCCACTTGTCAAGGTTGAGTTCCAAGTCCGCCGGTCGACTAATGTAGAAGTACGTACCCTCTACGTGCCCATTCGACATAATTCGTCACTTCAGCCAACAAAGGCCTTCTTTCAGGCGCTGTGACTCTCGGAAAGGTCAATTCAAAAGGTAGGTCGCAGCAATATTCCGTGGCTTGGACGTTGAAGCTGAACACGCCTGATAGCAGCATCTCTTGTAGGGCGGAAACAAACGACCAACAACCACGAGGCTTGCTTCAATGTTTGTCTTTGGACTTTGTTCAACAATCAACGCCAGCGGATCCCGAGGATGGCCACAGATGTACTGTCGTATCTCCCAGTCGAGCTGTTGATCATTGTGATCGCCCATCTCGAGTGGAAGGACTATGCTGCCTGCCGACTCACCTGCAGACGCATTGAAGCGGCCATGTTCTCAAGCTTCGCCCGCGATTCTTTCTGGAGATGTCGTGTCATGCGCACACCAGAGAGTATGCAGACTCTTATCGCCATATCCAAATCGCGCCTGGGTTCTTTTGTAAAGACCCTCAGCATGTCGACAGAAGTTCTCCGCTCCACCAATGGGTCTTCTCGTGATTCGCGTCCTTCTGGGCCCCCCTCGAAGACCCGCCTGACAGTCGATCAGGAGGCTTTCATCTCGACTGGGAGTGATAGGGAGATGCTTACTGAAGCGCTTCTGAAACTCAAGTCGGTACAGTTAATCCAGATCCGAAATGTATACAGCCCTGCTTCATACAGCATGTCAACGGCGCCTCGGGATCCTTCCGCAAGGCAGAGAAGCTTAGGTCTGAGGAAGATCCTTCTCAAACAGGAGGAGATGATAGAAGCAGCCGCGAGGAGAGAACCTCCGACCGTCCCCGGCGACATTCATTCCGAGAGGGCCTGCTTTTACTCCACGCTTCTCGCTTTGGGTAAGGCCGACGCCCGGCCCAAAGAATTGTGGGTTGCAGGCGAATATGGCTTCGATTGCAAAGCATTGCATATTCCAGCATGCATTGCCCTGTCGGTCATCCCAGTCCTTGCACAGCTAGAGAACCTCCACCTCACTGTTTCTCCTGGCACCAGTGTAAAACCAGTTCGGGGCCCAAGTCATCCTGGTAAGAAGCCTAAAAAGATCTCGACGTATGATCTTCGCGTCTTTCTGCAGCATATGACTCGACTGCGCGACCTAAGTCTTAGACTCTACAAACTCGAGAATCGGTACGACGGCTTCATCGAATGGCTAGCGGCCGTTCCTACTTCTGAGGGAGCTACTCAAGGTACTCTGCCCCAATCGCCCCCAGCTATCACTTTCAACTGCCTTCAAAAACTCTCTCTCTACGATATTTACGGAATTCATGTGCGAGCCTTGCTTTCGGTCGCACGAAAATTTGCTCCGACGTTGCAGAAGTTGCAACTTCATCAGGTGCATCTGGAAACAAGTCTGCAGGACCATGCGTCGTCTCCCAGGGCCGCGGGCAGCGTCTGGACGGAATTCCTTCAATCGCTCGAAATCGAGTTGAGCGACGAGCTGCAGCACCTGCATCTTGCGGATGTGATGGAAACAGAAGACGTTGGCCTCACACACCGCGCTCTTCGAGTCTCCCGCGACGTGACGTTCCATAAAGGGCAGAAGCAATACGGGTCGTGTCTCTACTCCGGCCCTGCGATGAAGCAGGCACTCGAAGCAATGATTCATTATATCGAAGGCGACAGCTCCTGGACTCCCTCATCTCAGGAAGGAAAATGGAGTTTTACCCGAAGCAAGAAGGCCAAAAAATGAGTTCAAACACCAACGAGCTGATTAGCTGATTTGTATGATAGAAAATCGAAGTGAGCAAGGGACTGTGCACTTGGACTTGCAATAACCCCGATTCAGATCCCGACTGCGCCTTCTTCAATTGACATGCCATCAGGAGAACGCATGTCTTGCCATACTGGGGTTCTACTTGTGTAGTTTGTGTATCTAGTTGGACCATCTTTCATAGAGAAACTTTGGGAAGCCGCTTTGACAATTTGAAGATTTGTGAGGACAAAAAGCGCACAGAAGGAGTTAAAAACACCACGAGGAGAGCCTTCCACCGGTTACTTAGGTAGCTTCGGGGCTTTTGTGTGTGGTAACGCTCTGCCACATATTTACTACAGAGCTAAGGACAGCATGGATCCTGCCGAAATGAGCAATCGAAGTCATTGTTAACTAGGTCACGCATTTGAATACGTAAGGATTGTTGTGATAGATCGCGTCAGAGTGTAAAGCGGAGGGTTCAGCGCGTGCCATTAGGCTTCATCATTCCAGGAGTACTACCTCTCCCCGCTCGTCCTCGCCTTCGAAAAGCTGAGTGTCGTCTGGCGTTGCTGTATCAGAACGAGCAAAGACGGTGGCCAGAGTGAAGACCGGAGCTCCAATCCGATTACCACGACTGGACTATCTAGCCCGGGCCGCAATGGACTGTGCGAGGAATGGCTGGTCTTTGTGAAGCGGTATACCCAGCGGCATCTGACGGTTCAAT
This sequence comes from Diaporthe capsici, assembly GCA_013364905.1. Lineage (NCBI taxonomy): Eukaryota > Fungi > Ascomycota > Sordariomycetes > Diaporthales > Diaporthaceae > Diaporthe > Diaporthe capsici. Next base: position 256,305 of record WNXA01000016.1, read on the forward strand.
TTTCGACAAGCTTCCTGGCATGTCTGGGCTTGCGGCCAGGTTTGCATCGTTCGAACCGGGCCGCTATCTGGCTGGCATCTGGGAAGGCTATCTCGCAAGACACATGTACTGGGAAGTCCGGGAGAATATGGGAAATGTCGCCGACGAACAATCGGGGGAGAGATGCATCTCGTATTCCCAACCAGCTATCATGGTCTTGGGCGTCCGTGGACGGGAATGTCTCGTTTCCTGAAATGCGTGCGTCCATCAGCAGCCACGAGGTGGCGACTATGGGCTTTTGACAGTTACGACGCGTCGTTGGTGTCCGATGATCCACCTTACGGCGCTGTGAGATCTGCGAAATTGACTGTCAAGGCCCGGGTGAAGGAGGCTGTTTGGACACGAAACGCGGGAGTCGACCTGGGACGTAATCCGCAGGGCTATGATGCGTACGACTTTGACAGGGTTGAAAATAAAGTTCCAGTGTGATATCCATAATGAGTCGGGATTGGTGGGCAGGTGCAACGGGAGGGTGCAGTGCCTTGAACTTTGGACGCGCCTCTGCCGGCAGGCGTACGGCACAATACAATATTGCGAGAGTGTTGGTATTCTTGTCATACCCGTGAAGGAAGGGCCATGGAAGCGTGTCGGTACTTTCAGAGTGGCCACTTATCTTGAGCCTATGGACAAAGACAAAGAAGAGGTCAAGAAGGTAGAAGATGACACCGAGGGCTCTTTTTCTGCATTCAAGTGGGAGTAGCGTTATTGGTTTGTTGATTGTCAACAGGCATGCTTTACTTTGGTTTGGCGGCAAATAGCAAGGTTGGATCATGGTCCATACAGCCTGAGTAGCATGTAAATACCTCCCTATGTTTCTGCTACGTATCTTGGTGTGTTTGCCTCTCGGAAAATGTATAACACCCGAACGGTCGTGTTTCTCGGCCACATGCCAGCAAACATCTTGATACAATGTCAACATAGATCCTTTCCATAGTAGATTCTGGTAAAATTTGAAGAATATCTCTCTGAGGTCGAACCCGTTGATGGATAAAACCGACAGAAGCTTCGATACCTATACCAGCCGTTTGCTAAGATTTGAGTGTCGGTCTGAGCCAAGATTCATGGTCCAGTATGCATCTTTATGCATTTCCTGCAGTTCACAGGACATAACGGCTGACCGGATATGCATATAGCAATGAGTTGGCAGATGCGGGACTGATTTTGTGTCAGCTGCTCCGGACTACCTAAATCCAGAACCAATTGAACCAACTGCATACAGCCCGAACAGAAACACCGCACCAAAAGTCGACCATTTTTACAACCCACTTCATAAAGGAAAACAACTCAATAAGCTGAAACACCACTCGTAACTGCTTCAGTGTAGCACTCGCGTTCCTCTTGCGATGGCACGCCTGCGAGACCGCATTACTCAACAGCTGTCTTTCCCAGCCGCAATGGAAGAAGACCCAGATGGCTACCGGTATTCGCCGCTTGCGCCGCAGCAGCTTCGACTTCTGAAGCCTATTTACTCCCCCAATCCTGACGATCTGCGTTTCGAGATCCGCCATATCTCAAGGAGGGCAGCCCAGCGCTATACGGCTGTTTCGTACACCTGGGGCGATCAACAGCCAACGGAGACCATCAGGCTCAACGGGAAGCTGTTCAACGTTCGGCCCAACCTCCTGTCCTGTCTTTACCATCTCTCAAAAGCCCGGCATGAGGCCGACCTCGGATGGGACTGGATCTGGGTGGACGCAATATGCATCAATCAACAAGACGACAGAGAAAAGTCCGAGCAGGTCGGGCTGATGGACAAGACCTATTCTAACGCCCGAATGGTCTCTCTGTGGCTGGGACTGTCACCGAGCCAGGAGGAACCTAACGGTGATCAAGGCGTTACTTTTGAGGATGAGCCCTTCGATTGGTATGACCAGCTTGAAGATGTTCTGAACAGACCATACTGGTCACGCTTCTGGGTCATCCAGGAGTTCCTTCTCGCACGCGAGATCCATTATCATTGCAGCAGCAACATCACCAACTCGGAGCATCTATGCAAAATTCTCACATCGGAAGCAGAAGCCTTTAGCGCCGATGCAGTGATGAACGAAGACTTCCATATGCTTCTGGATACCGCTGTGAAGAAATATGCGGCGGCGTCACTCATCCTAGCCCGCGACAGGGACATGTTCCCCAAGCGAGACCCGGGCCCGTCCCTCTATGAGCTGCTCATCCGGCATCGCCGCGCCAAGTGCAAGGACCGCCGCGACCGTGTCTTTGCCCTCCTGAGCCTACTCGGAGAGCGAGAACATGCGTTGCTGTCCAGGTTGCTGCCCAATTACGCCTTGAGCGCTGACCAAGTAGTCGTGATCGCCCTGGCCCACCTGTTGAACCACCGGTGGTATGACCATGTGGACATCACCATCGACTCGGACGATATATTCGAAGCTTTAGGACTAGAGGGTGGTAGGGCAGTTCGGAAGCACATGTTAACTCGGGCGAAGCGCTTTGGCTATTATGATGACTGGGCTTCCTTGGACGTTGCCCGGACCATGGCTCTTCAAGAAATTCTGGTGGTGACAGGCCCTGGTACTTTTGATGATGACAATGATAATTTCATGGACTTTATTAAACGCGTTGACCGCCACGTCGTCGGTTCCGCGGACGGAAGCTCTCAGAGAGGTCCCGTATTAAAATCGCTTGGGGTGATTGCCTTCTTGGCTATCGCCGGAGCTCTAGCGGTCAGATACCTGAGGACCAAATGAGTGCAGACACGGGGATCGTCAGAATAATATGATGATCTGTTGAAGCACAGAGTATACAGGCAGTAATTGGACATTACACTCGGTCATTGTTCTGAACGGTCCACGAACATTTCAAGACAAATCACGGGCCTACGTCTTCCTCTTCACCAAGCCCTTCCAGAAGTCAAAGCTATTCTCATCGCTCTGCAGCGTCCACACGCGGCCCGTGACCCTCCCGTCCAGCCCGACCTCCTGGGCCCTCAGCAGGCCCCAGTCCCTCGTGATGCCGACGACCCTGGCGCGCACGCCGCCCTCGGCCTCGAGCGTGACGTCCTGGCCCGAGTGCAGCCACGCGCCGTAGTAGCGCTCCTCCATCTCCCTGGTGAAGCCGGCGCGGACGAACTCGCGGTACAGGGTCTCGAGCCGGGTGACGATGCGGGCGAGCAGCCGCTCGATGCGGAAGGGCGGCAGGTTGTGCCGCCGCGAAAAGGCCGCCAGGATGTGGTCGAGCGAGGTGGTCGGCCTCCCGTTGGTGGTGTTGATGCCGATGCCCACCACCATCTGGTAGTTGCCGTTGCTGTAGGCGCAGTTGGTCAGGATGCCGCCGATCTTGACGTAGTTGGGCTTCAGCCCGTCCTTGCCGCCGCCGCCGCCGCCGCTGACGGTGCTGTACGGATCCGCCGGGTCCTGCGCGTAGATGTCGTTGGGCCACTTGAGCTTGACGGGCAGGTCGGCGTACTGGCCCTTGGGGTTGCCGTCGTAGCTGCGGACCGCCTCGGCGATGGCGATGGCCGCCAGGTACTGGATGAAGACGACGGGCCGGTTGGCGCTGATGTGCGCCGGGTGGTTGATGACGGTCGAGAAGATCATGCAGCCCGGCGGGGCAATCCACACGTTGGTGCCGCGCCCGCGGCCCGCGACCTGCGTCGTCGCCGCCAGGGTGAAGCCCGTCGGCAGCTTGGAGAGGAGCTTCGGGTTCTTCTCGAGCAGCGTGTTGGTGCTGGTGACGACCTCGCCGTACATGAGGGAGTCGCCCCACTCATAGGACTCGGTCTCGCGGCGCCGGAACTCCTGCAGCGAAGAGTAGTAATCGTGGTGGTTGAAGTATGGCGTCTCCTTGGGCTCCGGCCAGGAGGCTTCGTGTGGAACGATGGTCTTGAGCACCTTGTTGTAGTCTATGAGGCCATCAATTCCAGTTGCCCTGGAGGGGTCGTATTTGGCCGCATTATCGACGTGGGCTGACTGCAGTGCATCGCGGAGTTCATTTACAGACCAACGCGAGTCTGGATGCTCAATGTGAAAAGCGTCGTTTCCATCCTTAATCATTTCCTCGTTGTTTTCGTCTCTGGTGATGATATCGCTGAACGAGGTGATAAGACCGCCTACTTCTTGAGGGTCTAGGGTCGAAAGGTGAAGTTTGGACAGGGACGGCACTGACGAGCCCTCGTGGCTGACCTGAAGACCGAGCTTGGTCAGGCAAGCCTTGAGAAAACTGGTCCGATGGTCGTCGTCCTCGGCCAAAGACTTGATCAGCTCATCATAGCCCTCGATGTCGGGGTGTGGTTCGAGATTAACCGCTGCGAACTCCGGGTGAGGCCCAGTGAGGATGACACCTCCGTTGCCAACCTTGCGATACACAACAGCAGCCTTCCCTGCGCCCCCGTCCACGTCCAGGTCATCTTCGAAGCTAGCCAAGACCTCGACGCCCTCGTCCTTCATAGTAGCGGCATCGACAAAGACACCGCCGCCGTTATAGTACGACCTGAAGGTTTCGGGCGACTCGCCTGCGCCGGCAAGGGCGTCCTTGTGGACTCTGACCCTGACTGACCTCGCCCCGCTCTCGCTGGCATACTTGAAGCCCTTGAAGGCGCCGCCCCTGCATGTTCCAGGGAAGAACTTGAGCTCCCGGCTGCCGATGACCTCCATGGCCCGGTCCGGGTGGCCGACCTCGAACTCGCAGCGGGCGCAGCCGTAGTAGCCGCCGGCGCAGAAGCCGAGGTAAGCACCGCCGAGGCGACGAACAAAGTCGGTGATGATGCGGTTACCGGGGCCATTGAGCACGCGGCAGTAATTAAGGTCTGCACCGCCAGGAATGACGAGAAGGGCTGCAGTGGACGGCCATGGCTCCTTGAGGAGTGCGGACTCGGTCAGGGCGATAACTGCATAGTTGGGGGACAGCAGACGGCGCAGGGTGTAGATGCACTGCCTGACCGAGGCGACGGTTGTGCCGGTGCCTGTGGGGATATGTCAGTTCTGAGATGATGGTGATGACCACGCAAGAAAGCAAAGAGTGGGCATCAGACCTGTGTAGACCAGTACGTTGAGTTTCCGTTGTGGTGCCATGGTCAGGTTTCCCTCGGGTTAGGTGAAGTGAGTGAGTGACTGGTCTGACTGTAGAGCGATGATCTAGCTCTGACTGTGGCACCACCAAAAATGAGAGGCACGGTTCCTCTTCCAACACACCAGTATCCTCCGACCTCAGGATGGGCAGCAACACGCCAAAAGAGGAGACCAATGCTGCTGTGGAGCAGCCGATGGAGGAAGACGATGAGCCAGATGAGTGGTGAGTCAAGTTTACCTTTGCAACGAGGCCTACTGAGGCATTTCTTCAGACGAGGGCCAAGCCGTCCACCAGCCGGACTTTTGGAATCTGGCGTCTCTCTCTCAGACGATCTCAATTGCGATCCAATCCCAACTGCCGCGAAAATGCCACTAACATTCAGCCTTGCTGCAGGGACAAGCGCATATTCAGCACCGGCTGTGCAGGTAATCACGATCCGCCGAAGGATATCATTTGTCCGGGAGGCTGACCCAGATGGACCCATTGGCAGATGAAAACATGAAAATGACCGACTGCTACTTTGAGAAGAAGGACTGGAGGCAATGCAAGGACGAAGTCAGTTGCCACCAGGGTATTCTCATCTAGGAGACATTATTTGCTAACCTCATTCTACGTTGATCTGCTTCAGATGGAGACATTCAAACGCTGCTGGAAAGCCCACGGCAATGACCACAGGACGTCGACACAGGATGCCGACAAGTCTGCAAAATAAACTTGGGGACGTGAACCAGTTTACCTGCTGCAAACCAAGTGCAAATAATCTCATCTCCTCTCACAATATCATATTCTCTCGATTCTATTCAAATCACCAACCCAAGAACGTGCAACAGTGACCAGTAACTGCATGCGAATGAAGCCTGGTTGGTCACTCATTGCAGAAGCAGATCCGTCCATGATGCGCCAGACCCCCTGCACGCTCTGGACCTCAAGACCCCTGCTGCCTGGCCAGCCGCTGCGTCCAAGCTCCCGTGTCGCCTCCACTCTTCAGCAATCCCCAAAAAGATCCCGTCGTCTTGTGAATTCCAGTCTTCTCCCCATCTATTGCGCCTACCTACATAGTCCTGTAGGCCACCATCTCTTCCTCAGCACCACAGCCACATCCGCCATGACACGAATAATATCATCAGCCATGCGCCCACTGCGGCTCAATGGCAGCCGTGCCCTTCGCCTGGGCGCCACAGCAGAGCCCGTACATGCGCTGCTGCCGTTCGAGGCACGCAGAGCCGCCACCACATCCACGACGAGGTCAACGGCAGCCCCAGCCTCGAAACCCCCACCGCCCCAGTCACCCTATAAGCGATCGGCGACGACGAGCACGACGACGTCAAGCAGCAGCAGCAGCAACAGCTCGGCAGCAAAGCCCAGCGCCTCCTCCTCCCCAGCCGCCAAGAACGTCAACACGCCCTTCGCCGAGTCCCAGACCAACCCCGTCCCGTCCGCGCCCTACTCGCGGCCCCAGGGCGTCAACGCCATCCCCGAGGCCCCGACGGCCGCCTTCTCGCAGGCGGCCAACGGCGGCGCGGGCGACCCGGCCTTCGGCGGCAACGGCATCGACTGGTCCAGCTCCTTCCACGGGCTGTCCACCATCCCCTTCTCGCCCGAGGTCGCCGCCGTGCTCATGAAGCCCATCCCCTTCGAGGACGTCGAGATCAAGCCCGACGGCATCATCTACCTGCCCGAGATCAAGTACCGCCGCATCCTGAACCAGGCCTTTGGCCCGGGCGGCTGGGGCATGGCGCCCCGCGGGGAGCTGATGGTCGGCGAGAGGGTCGTCACGAGGGAGTACGCGCTGCTGGTGCACGGGCGGTAAGTGAATAACACTCTTGAAATTCAGATAGTCCCTCCACGCCCCAAGGCCGGGGGCAGGGGCAGGGGATGGGACACACCCCAATTACATTAGGCACGACGGCTGACGTTCGACCTTGTCCACTCCCACAGATTCATAGCGCAAGCCCGCGGCGAGTGCCAGTTCTTCGCCGACGACGGCATCGCCACCGCCGGCGAGGGCTGCAAGTCCAACGCGCTGATGCGCTGCTGCAAGGACCTGGGCATCGCGTCCGAGCTGTGGGACCCGCGGTACATCCGCGACTTCAAGAAGAAGTGGGCGCAGGAGATCTGGGTCGAGCACGTCGTCACCAAGAAGAAGAGGCAGACGTGGGTGCGCAAGGGGGACGACCCGGCCTATCCCTTCAAGAGGAGCTGAGCTTGAGGATGTTGGGGGTTGGTATGTAAATCTTTTGGGGTGGGAATCTTGGAAGAACAGCGCTGTGGGCAGAGGGATGGCCTTGCCCGCGGGTCAGCTCTGCGAGGTGGGGAGATATGAGTGTTGGCAAGTGTGGTACGCCGTTGGAAGATACCCTGCGCAAAGCGAGCACACGTAGAGAAGAGATGTGAGAGACCAGACTATAGAAGTTGGCTGGTCCTCTTTGTACAAAACAGACAATCCGGTGGAGCAGCAGACCGGGGCCTCCGATATACACCCCTCTAGAGACGAACACTAAAATCAGCACGAAGACCACAGATGTGGGCCAGCATACAACAAGTCTCAAATCGAGACCAAGCGGTTGCAATGGGTGGGTTGCCTTGATAAAGTCTACCGGATGATCATGTTATATCGTAAGCGGGTTCCCTCTTCCCTGTACAATAAAAAGCCCACAGAACGCCACAAAACTGAATAGCACAGAGCTGTCTACTCGGACTTATTCTTCCCAGCGTCCGACGACGACGCGCTCCACGCCCAGGGCAACCACGACCCGCCCGAGGGAGCCGGCGTCGCCTGTGCCGAATCCTGGGTGTTGTTGTCCTCGGCGCCGCTCTCGGCCTCGATCTTCTCAAAGTCAACCTCGCTACGGCTCTTGCTCAGGCCGCCCGTGCTCTTCCCGCTAGACGACGTCGTCGGCCTCTCAATGCTGGCGCCGCCGGGCTGGAGCCCCTCGAGGTTGATCTCCTGCTCGCTGGCCGGCGTCGCCGCCGCTGCTGCTGCCGCTCCCGACTTCAGCTGCGCGGCCTCGCGGTCGAGCGCGCTGAGGACGTAGTTGAGCCGCTCGCGCTGCGCGGCGAGGAAGCTCATCTTGTCGGCGTTGCCCTGGATGCCGGGCGGCACGAGCGTCCCGGACGCGGAGAGGTCGCCCGTGGGGAACGCCCCGACGCCGGGCCCTCTCGAGGCAGATGCCGCCTTCCTGTTGGTATCCGCTGTGCTGCTGTTGTCCGATGCGACGACGGCGGCCGTGGCCGCGTTGACGGCGTTGGAGAGGAAGCTGTAGAAGTCCTGCCCGGTCGTGGTGCCGCCGGCGTTACCGGACCACTGGGCCTGCGGGAGCTGGAACCTGTCGAGCAGGGCCTGGGTGTAGCTGCGCGGGCGCTGCGACGCGGGCACGTTGCTCTCGGCCTGCTGGGCGGCCGGGTTCGGCGGCAGCCCGAGGACCTGGGTCCTGAAAGCCTCAATGGCGCGCTTGAGGTAGGCGATCCCGGCGGCCTTCATCTTGTCGTGGGTGTTGGCGATAAGCTCCTCGATCTGGGTCTCATTTTCCTCGAGGTACGGGTGGATGTAGGTTGTGTATATGACGCGCGCGCCTTGGGTCTGGGGGAGTACGAGGTACAGGAGGAAGAGAAGCCGGATGTAGGAGTACAGTGGGATCCTGTGCGCAGCAGCTTGTTAGAGTCTCTCAGGTTACTGCGAGAGGTATCTGAGGTTTCCAGGGCACGCACCATACGAGGAACCATTCTGTCCAGCTCTCAACCAGCAGGGCGCATGCAAGCACGACCCAGTACATGAGCCATGGCGTCAGCTGGGCGGGATCGGACGTCTTGAGCGCCTTGTAGGAGGCGAAGAGGGGGAAGAGGAAGGAGGTGATGGACGACAGGAGTTTCGCGAATATGTCGAACATGGTCACTGATCATGAACGCCAGTGATGGGGCTATAGGATGGTCTGCAGATGCGAGTTCGATGTCGAGGGGAGAGACGGAGGGGAGATAGATCAACAATCCTGAGGACCCCAAACGGATGGAGGGGCGCGTTCATGGGACGTGGGGCTCCTCCAACGGACCCGTCAGCGGCACGAGGACAAAGCAGCTGCCCTGGACCCTGCCTGCAGCTCGTGGAACGCGGGGGACGTGGGCCGCCTGAAGCCGTTTTCTGTGTTTTTTGTGCTGTGTTTTCTGTTGATTCTCTGTCCCGGGCAAATAGTCTATGCTATTGTCTCATTTCTCGTGGTCAGCACACACAGGCTTCCTCTGTACATGCTGTTGGCTCTCATGCTTGCAGCCTCATATCATCTGGCGCACAGATAACATCAAGTGGAAAGAGAAGGGGTCTCACCTGCATCCGGCGAATCCCACTCTAGCGCGTGCCTTCCCGCCTGTGCCGTGAGCAATCGATTAGCCCAGGTACGTCATGCGTCGTGTGCTCGGCTCACCCGCAGGCCCGTTCGTCGTGTTCAGACAGGGATCTTAATTGCCTTGATACGTGCTTCTGTCACCAGGAGGACTGCGAGGCAAACTAGAGAGTCATGAACTTTCGTGGAGAACTCCCATCTTAGACGACAGTGAAAAAATCCTGACATTTTAACCTCGACCATCTCATAAGGACAGATTTCCCGGGCTGTCCATCAATGCCTTGAATGACGCGTCTTGTCACTGGTTGATTTAGCGTTTGGTCCGGGCTTCTCACCAGGCACCGAGCAAATATCAATGACAAGCGCAGGCACCGCACAAATGCAACTCGACGTGGCTTCCGAGCTTGCCTGCAAGGCAGCAATAATTACGTTTTCCTCTTGAAAGTAGATCTCGTGGTATTCAGATGCTTACTGCCACGGAAAGCCATTATTCCGCTCACTTGCTTTAGTTAGAGTGCCACATGTCTGCCAAAATTTCAACACGATCACAAAACTGGAGTATAGTATGAGTACTGTCTGGTTTGTGTCACTTGAAATGAACACATCGCCGAAATGAAGGCAGGTGGCATTGCACAACTCCGGGTTTGTAATAGTCACTGGTCAGAGCCGCATGGCACACTGAGAACCCCTTCAATGTTTAATTCGGTTCACTTTGCAGAGCCCATGGTGACATATATCCTCTCTATTTTACCTAGATTTTAACGGAAATATGTATATGGAGTTTCTGAGCACCGAAATATTGAAGCCAGACTCTGTCTAGCCCCCGGGATTGCCACGTGAGACGCCACTTTTCCAAGATAAGCTCATGTGTTGACCATTCTGTTTCACCAAGTAGAGACTATCAGGAAAATAGGCCAAAGTGGATGAAGCATCATTTGATCCCTAGATCAAAACAATTTATGTGACTTAAGCGAGAGACCCGTCCCCCCGGCTTTGCATCTTGGAAGGAGAAGACCAGACAACATGAAAACCATGCACCAGATCCAATGTTGCTGCCCTCACTACTTCATGACAACATGGAACGGTATTCAAGTTCGGCCTTGATTTCGCTGTCGCATTCGAATTCGACCATGGTAAAGTTTCCAAATAACTCTACATGAAGAAGCCCATTCTGTCGTGATGTAATCTCCACCATCTGTGAATGAGGGCTTCCTGCAAAACTCGATCGGGCTGAGAGTTTGTGGTAGATATTGGTAATCACACGAAGGCTTCCAGCGAAATCGACCCAGCGAGCCCATAGAATGAGGCCCCCCTGGTTCATATAGATTTACCCATTTCCACTGAAAATCCTGGAAGCTACGAATAGCCGTGTCCATATTCTCAGCTGGGATCTTGAGCGTAAAGCTGCAGTCTCCCTGAAGGTCACAGGGTGGCCCGCTGTGGGGAGGCACGTGGAAGGGCTCTGCGAAGTGTACTGTGAGGCTGCGGATGTGTGGGAAGAACCGCGAGATCGGGTGTTCGTAAGAACTTGAAGAGCATTCATCGTAAACCTTGCACCAGGAAAGCAGCCACCGGACCGTGTTTCTCTCGCTGCCAGCCCTCATACCCGTTTCAGCGCTCCGAGGCTCCTGCCTGTACCACATTAACGCCACCGACTGGAAACTATCAACAGCGATATTCCGAATCATGCTGAGGCCATCGAGGCCCTCCAGGGCGTATGCAAGAGGTCCAAGGAGGCACTGATAGTCGACAAGAAACACGTCATCCTCTGCGTTCCACCAGAAGCCACCATCATTTCCATTCTTGAAGACGAATGCTCCCCGGCCAAGTATGAAATCCCGGCTCTCCTGGCAGATTTGTGACAGGATGGGCTGCCTTGGCTGACCCTCCAGTTCAAGGCGCGCGTTCTGAGGATCGCTGTTGTTTCTGGTTCGTGCGGTGAGGACTCTCCGACCAGGGAGCAGCAGTTGCCAGATCATGAGGCGGATCTCGGGTGGCAGACCGGAAAGAATGATGGGCCCCTCCGCGGCCGTGACGGGGAAACTTTCGCAATTCGAGGCTGCGGTGTTGCTCGGGGTCGGGGTTCTGTGGTCCCTGGAAGGGGTCGCTATATCTGTGTGGCCGCTTGTCATGTTTAGGGAGCGAGAGGCAGGTAAACAAAGGCCTCTTATGTCTCTCGAGAGAACCAAGCGTGGGCTTTAGTTAACGGATACGTGAGATTGACAATCTCGAAAGTGAATACTGGTGATGGGCAGGAAAAGCTTTACAGTGTAGATGGTTGCCTGCATGTGTCAGACGAGAAGTCAGCAACAGGGGTATTGAAGGTTGCCTGATTGGATGTGGGGAATTGGACACAGTGTGGTGCTCTCACATACTCATACTCGGAAAGGAAAGTAAAGACGTGCCTGGCCGTTCAGATATAAGTCCAAACAATCAAATTAATGAATATGCAGGAAAAATCAAGTTGCAGAGGCGGTGCCATAAATATATCAGTGGTGAAACTAGCGTGAAGAATTGTACCTTGCTGCCCAAGGACGCTACAGTGCCCAGGGTGACTGGTTGAGGCTGAAGCAACGCTGCTAGGGATCTTCTGGATGTTACTCGAATTCACGGAATATTTGGCCTGTGATCAACAGAAGACGAATGGTTTATAAAATTTTCATTGTGGCGGTCATGCAGACTGCTGTCTGCCAGAGTGACTGCGTCTCATTGGAGGACGACCACGCATTAATTGCTTAGTCTAACATCTCGTTGATGAGAAGGGACTGGAGCGATGTGATCAGTGCAGAGCCTCATCGATTGTAGACACCGACTTCCTGGCTCTGACAGTCTGAACCGGAATTCGAACCCCAGCCCTTGAAAGTTCTAAACCAGGAATCGAACCCAGGCCTTGAAAGCAGTAGCCAAATGACGAAGGTGCAAGGAATGGCGGTTGGCCCTTGAATCTTCCCATGTTGCCCAACTGCACTCAAAGCGGATTGAGCCTCATCCATTCTGTGGTGGTTCCTTCAGTCCGCCCCGTCAGTCACTCCTTTGAGCATGTCCCATGGTTTTCATTTCTGTTTTTCGTCCCCATTCCTCTTTCCCCTGGTGATGGGTAACTAGCCCATGTGCCCTCGCAAATCTGAAACTGTGGGCTGTACTGCATGCTTCCCCTGCCCAATGGCGAAATGGTGAGCTCTGCTGGCTGGCGATTACCAATGTTTCCTTCACCGACGGGAATGACGACGGGGAGGGCGGAGGACAACATGCTGGTTACTCTGTCGGAACGCGGGGTGGTGGTGGCCACCAGCTGTCGGTGCCACATAATGGTGTACAAGGAGAGCGAGAGGGTTTGTCCCGTCTCATCTCCATCGGCTTGGACAGCCGTCGTCGTTCAGTCCCTTATTTCTTGGTGGTGAAGTCAATCTCATTGGGGTTGTATCCACCATCAGCGGCCTTCTCGCAGGTACAAGCACCTAGAATTTGGTCAGCCACCTGTTGCCTAGCCATGTTGTCCGCACTTGGGGGTAAACTCACCAGCGGGTCGCGAGCCACAGGCACAGCTGTTGTTGGGCTTCACGTTCTCGGAAGAGGCCCTGTCGCAGGTGCACTCGCCGGCGGGACGGGCGCGGCAGGAGCAACGGGGACCGGAGACGGCGTTCTCCTTGGCGGCCTTGTCGCAGGAGCAGTGCAGAGCAGACTGCTTGCCGCAGGAGCACTTGGCTTGCTGGGCTGTGTGTTGATGTCAGAACATGGTCGTGGGACGAGGGGGTTCGATGAGCGTCGGATCGTGAGTGTTTGACTTACCACAGACACAGGTGTCGCCCTTGCCGCAGCAGGTGGAAGACTTGGCAACTTCGGTGGCCATTGTTGAGATGAGTGTGGTAGGATGGAGGGAAAGAGTGGATGGTGATTAGGTTGTGTGGTTTGTTGAGGAGATTGAGTTGCAGAAGGTGAACGTTGACTTGGTATTTGTGTATGTGAGATGGCTTCTTCAACTTGTGTACAGGAGGGAACTGAGAGACAGGCCAATGTATTTATATCGGACCGTCGTGACAAGCAATGGCCTTGCAGGTGGCCAGTGGGTGGAACGTTCTGCAGGGACCTGACCAGGCCTTGGGCCCACAGCAGGCAGAGCTGACATACAGCTCGACGCTGATTGGCTGGACACAAGCTCTTGCCAATCGGCAGGACTCCATCTCGCATCATCAAGCCATGAGCCCTTGGGAAGCCATGACCTGACAGAGCCTCATCTTCTTTGCCGTCTGCCTCATTGGTCGTGTGGGACCACGGCTTGCCCGACACCGCATCGAACAATGCTTTCGAGGCTTTGCAACAAAGTTCCCTTACCGTATGCAGGCAGCTTGTCAGGTCGATCTTCTATTTTGTCTTGTCTGTCCAACGTCTGGTCAGGAGCCTCTACTAGAGGACGTCGAGGCCGCGCCCACCGACACCCAGAAGCATGACTGACTCTCCTTGTCGAACCAACGCGTGAATCAGTATGAGGAGGTTGTGCTTGGATGGAACGCGATGAGGCTTTGCTTTGTAGTCCTCTGCGTTGGCCTCATCGCAGCTTCCTGCGCTTGGATGCAGACGGTGTAGATGCTCGGTCATGAGACGGCTGCTCAGAGTCCTTCCCGAACAGATAGATCTCAACCGTCTGGTCCTCCAACCCGACCACCGGCAATGGCTGGCTGGCACTCTCCAGTATCCTCCAGCCGTCTTCATCCATCAGGCCAAACAGTGCCTTCTCGGACGAATGCCGTGGCTTGGTTGCCAGCATGACCCTCGAGCTCTTGCCGTCCCGGTCCATCGAGAGCTTGTGCAGCTCAGAGATCGTCTTGACCAGCGCAGATAGCATGTCTACGTTGTACGTGCAGTCGCTGATGATGATGAGATCCCAGCTCGACGCCTTCGCCTTTATGCCAAATACGCCCGTCTTGCCCTCGTCCCAGTCAAGGCTCTCGAAATCCGTCTTTACACTGGACTTCCCCGAGAAAACAGGCTCCCTCGCCAGCTTCTCGTCGGCAATATTCCGCGTTGCTACTTCCTCGGCGTCGGACAGGTCAGTCAAGAGAATACTGCTGGGTGACTGTGTAGGATCTTCAGGGTCCCATGACGAAGACATGCGTTGGTGCAGACCAGCCGCAAGCCCAATGCCCAGAATCCCAACACCGCAACCCAGTTCGATAATGTTGAGGGGCCGCGTAGGTGTTACGGTGCATAGGAGCTCTTTCAGCAGCGGTGTCCTGTCCCACGTGTGTTTTGATGTCCCGCCCTGGCACATATTCAGGAGCACACCCGTGGTGACTACACCGGCATCCCAAACGTGACGGTCAATGCTCTCGCCGATTCTTTCGTCCACACGCAAAAAGCCCCCTTCGGCAAGGGCGAATCGCCTCAGAGACTCGAAGGTCTGCTGCCCGTCTGACGGCCAGGGGAACTCGGATTCTAGTGCCATGATGCGGCCTTCTGCATCGAATGGGATGTCTGCAGCCTTGGGAGGGCCCTCGAGGTTGTGTGAGGCAACAATGCAGATGGCGGGCACTGGCCTCGTCTGTGATGACGATTTTTTGATGCTCTTGAAAGCCTTGTCAGGCACCGGCAGCTCCAGCTTTAGGATCCTCATGCCCTCTTTCCAGACGGTACCACTCTTGCCGGCTTTCCTGGGAGTAAGGAGGAATGTTTCGTTTTGGTCCTCGTCAGTACCTGCAATCGGCCTCCCTGTGAGGTACACCGAGATAGGCACAGGATCATCTGGACAGAGGAACGAGTCACCCAGATCCGTCGTTATGGTGAGGACAAGCTTCAATTTCTGTTGCTTATCAAGGCTCGGTGGCCTCATAAGGCGGATATAATGCATTTTGCGGACGTGTATGACAAGTCCTGTTTGTTGTGTGAGTTGCGGAAGAGCAGAGTTTAGGGTTCCGAGGTTGAGTTTATTTCCAAGGTTTCTGGCCCGAAGCTTCAGTTCCTGGGCCCGACCGCACGGAAGCCCCACTAAGACGTTCACCGGGCGGGCCGCTCCGGCTCAGGTTTTACAGGCACCCACTGGACGTGACACAAAACCAACACATCCCCGTGCTTTCAACTTGACCCTACGGCAGACTCATATCGGGTAGATCTATGTGATCCGCTGATCGAATTCAAATTCATGAGTGATAGTCTGAAGAACAGGTCAAAGCATGGAACAGCTGTGACGGCCGGTCGCGGACTCGGAGGTCGCCGGGAATCCCAACGCCGCTACTACATGTCGACGGCCGACGCCCTGATATCAGGCCGGATCGGTGCCCATTATCGTCCTACGAATGACACCTTGAAGATATAAAGTTTTAAAAATACCACCCTCACGGAGGGCATTTGGTCCCATTTCTCTCCGCTCGCAATCCTGCACAAAATCTGTTACCTTTCGTGCCTCCTCCTACCGGTACAGCAGAGCTTAGTCCCAAGAACACTGCACATCATGGCGAAAACCACTCACTCCCCCACAGAGCTCCTGTCCGCCATCCTGACCACCACAGAGAAGGACATCATCCCCCTCACGGCATCAGGGGTCAAGTCCGGGTGCAAGCTCTTCGGCGCCGCGATCCTGACGCGGCCGGGGCTCGAGGCCCACACGGTGGCCACCAACAACGAGCAGGCGTCCCCGCTGCTGCACGGGGAGATCAACTGCATCCAGGAGTTCTTCAAGAAAGAAGCCAAGGACCGCCCCTCCCCGCGGGACTGCGTCTTCTTCGCGACGCACGAGCCGTGCTCGCTGTGCCTCAGCGGCATCACGTGGGCCGGGTTCCGCGAGTTCTACTACCTCTTCACGTACGAGGACTCGCGGGATTTGTTTTCTATCCCGTACGACATCGACATCCTCCAGGAGGTGTTCCGCGTGCGCGCGCCGGGCGAGTCGGACGAGGCGCTCGCCGCGCGGCCGCTCTACAATCGGACCAACAAGTTCTTCACGGGGAGGAGCCTGGCGGAGGTGGTGGAGGGGGTTGAGGACCCGGCGGAGAGGGAGAGGTGGGTTGGTGAGATTGAGAGGGTCAAGGGGCTGTACAACGGCTTGTCGGAGACGTACCAGGAGGGGAAGAAGAAGGGCGTGGAAACTGCGAGCATTTGGCAGTGAGTGATGGCTTAGTGAATGTAGAGATCGTTTGAAGTGTGTGGCCTGGATCTATAGCGTGACGGAGTGCTCAAGCAGCTGGCCCCTGGGAGTTCTTTGACCTTCATGAGCGGTAGGCGCGTGGTCTTTGAGGCTACCAAGAGTGGTAGAAGTAGTCGCTTTGACTCACAAATAGGAATTGATCATATCGTTAAGAAAGACTTCTTGAAAGTTCCGACAAGTTTGGCACTTAGAACTCAATAGTTTGATCGCATTGATTCGATATGGGTTCCGGAAAGTATATCCTACGTCAGCATTCTGAGTTCTACAACTGTGCTAAAGTGCTGTTGACTAGTTGATATTGCAAGGGATACAGTTACAGATCGATCTGATACGACTATGATTTAATTAGAAACGCGAACAAAGCCAGTGTATGGTACGCAGGGACTGATTATCGTACGGCGTATTGAGATCCACGCTATATTAACTGGAAGGTCAAACTGGCGAGACGGTCCTTTTGTATCTTCCGGGCTTGACTAGCTGCCATATCGCAGGCGAACAGCGTCCTCCTCCTCTGATGCCCGCCATCCCCGCGCAGACACGGCTCAAGCTAAAGACGAAGCATCCGAGACGAGAACGGCGAGGTAATAGCGCTGCAGTCCGACGCACCATGCAGCAGGCCACTCAGCTCAGAAAATTACCCCAGGTCAGTGTATCCGGAATTCCGGGGGCGGGGAGCTACACAGCATCACGAGGCACAAGGCTCCGTAATCGTGTGGGATATGTCTAGCAGGTTGACAAGGTTCACACGGGTTAGCCAGCATTCCTGTGCTCCCAGCACTGTCAGCGCGAACATGTCGAGTGCCGGCCCCAAGCCTTTCTGTCAGAACTGTGATCTTAGCCCAGCCACCTCCATAAACCTATAGATCTGTGACATAATATTTTGAGCGCGTCACTTGACGGTGTGCGGTCAGACTTTCAGCCTGGCGTCGTTGTACTACCACAGTCGTACGAGTTTGAAGCCATGTCTTGATGATGAGGTTCATGGAAACCACACAAGAGTTTCAGGCGGCGCACGGCTTTTCAGGTACATGACGAAATCTTTAGTGACAATCATTTTTCAATTTCTGGATATCTCAGATGTCTTGATATTAGACAGAGGCTCTCGTCGAAAATACTCGTCCTAGAGCCACGCCTGTCGCGTAAGACTTCCTGCAACCGCAACAGGGAGCGTATTTCAGCCTGAGCATATGCAAGCGTCGATGTAATCCTCCTTGTGACACACAGCCAGAAAGGTGGGGTGTGTCCCAAAAAAAGGGCCTTCGGTTATGTATCTGCATATCAGCACAGTGGCACGGCATGGCGGAAGGGAAGGCATGTGTGTGTATGTAGGTACACACAGCCCCTCGCTGGGCCGCGTGAAGGTCGCACGTTGTGCTGACTGCGGGACCTACTGTACTGCATCCTGCAAATCTGCAAGGTGTGTCCCGAGATGGCCTGCCCATTGGCCCGTTGGGGGTGATAGTGGGCGCCACACTCTGTCAGCCCAAAGATAGGACATTAAATCGTGTAACCCACCCACACCCCTCCATAATCATCTTCGGCTAGTTGCTTGCATGGGGTGTGGGTACCGCTGGCCATATGTGGAAACTGCGGAGAGACAAGGGCGGCCATGGGTAATAATAAGCCGTAGGATTCTGCTTCGAGAAAGGATCGAAGGGCGGCAGAGGCAAGGTGGTGTTGGTGTCTTTTGTTGTGGGCGTTCTTGCTGCCTCTCAAGCCTCTTCGGCCCGTCTCCTGCGCTACCTTACCAAGGTAGGCTGGCCGTCGAAGGATGCAAACCATATCAGCTGACTCATCGCCACTACAACGAACACAGATGTGTACGACGCATCGCGAAGGGGCATAGGGTGTGTGTCTCTGGCGAGAGACGGCTGCCTTGCAACAAAATGATGTGAGAACTCAACCTCAGCGGGCTCTACGGTGTAGTGTAGTTCGCAGTCAGTAGATGGACGACGAACGGACACCGGCGTGGCCCTAGCTCCCAGGTGCCCCCAGGTGTCCCCAAGACTCCCCCGCGGCGGGGCAGGCCACAGGTGATTGGGCCCAAGCGACAACCTTCTAAGCGCCCGCCGCCCACCCATATCCCCAATTCGGGTGCTTTTCTCGTCCATGACTGCATTCCTGCACGCTGCTGTGCGAAAAGGTGCGCCGGTGTGCAACCAACCCATCCCCAATGTTGCAACCCCTCGTGGCCTTCCACACTCCCAGGGTTGTCGGGTCGAGATTCCCATTCTCATTCGAGGAACAACAAGTCACCTGGAGGCCCGGATATCTGGACATCTGACTTCTGAACATATGCCTGCGCTGATCGAGTCACGACAAGACTCGACTCTCATCTTCGATCCCAGATCTCTGCTAGCCTTGAGCAAGGCTCTGGTGCTACCAATGGACCACGCAGCCGCCGCGAAGTTTGTTCGACCACACCGGTGATGTCGTGCTGACTGGTGCAAAAGGGAAGTGGTGCCCTCCTCTGACCAACGACTGGGTGAGCAACGGAAAGGCAACCACATGATAATCATCGTCCATCATCCACCGTCATGGTAGGGCTGACCGAACCCCATCCAAGGGCGCAACACAAAGGGCCTGCAGAAGCCGCAGTACCCGCAGCCGTGCGTCATGCAGTGGACTACCCTCTCTCACTCCCACTGTCACTTTGCCATCGCATTCATCCAGGTGCTAAAGTGCTAAAGCGGGCCAATCTGGCCCCCAATTATAGAAACTGCCACCTTTTCGACTCCATCCATATGCTCGCTCCTCCACCCCATGGCGCAGGCACGCACATGCAGTGACAGTAAGCAAAGGGATGGCGTCGCGTGAAGGGGGGAGTGCATCTAGGACACACATGTATCTCCTCACAAGAACATCATAGCCTCGTAGCCACTCGCCTGCCGTCATGCTCGTCCAAGACATCATGGATATTGTTGAGCCGCATGATAAACATGTATCAGATGCCACGCATCTCGCCCAAGACAGCCTCGACAAGGGCAGCCCTACGGCCGGCCCATCAAGCGGCCACCCGGCCCCAACCCTCGCCCATCAGACGCATGTTTCCACCTCGTCTCTTTCCAAGGGTCTCTTTTCAGGCGACTGTTGGATCTCGCGGCGCCTCTCTCAGATCCGGCCTCTCAGATCCGGCCCCCATAAGGCTGCTACTATCAGATGGAATGCTATAGACCAGTAACATACGCTGACGTGCCACACATGTGCCGGGGAATGTTGGCAGCGGGCCCTGTCTCGCCAGGACATCCTCCTATGCAGGCGCTTAATTTTGGATTTAGACTCCAGGCCACGGCAGAGCCAGTGTGACAACGGCCCCCAAGAAAATCTTGTCTAGGCGCTGAGACCAATGATCTCTTCACGAGCCTCAACCAACGCCCACTGCAACACACACACACACACACATACACACACACCACCGACACTATTAGTTTGCTTGCTGCCCTGGAGGATTGGTCGTGTACCGCCGTGCATCCGATCCTCCTGCAACCAACAGCATCCATCTGGTGTGTGGTGTTGGAGATAGCCTCTTGCCTCGACGGCGCGTCCGATGACAAATTAAGGGTTATATAGATTTACTTTGTGCTAGATGCGACGGAACACCACTAGCCGGCGCGGGCGAGAGCGAGCACAGGGAGGGCCCGTAGAAACCAGGCGCAACGGGCACGGGAGACGGGCGATCCGGGCCCTTTCTGGGCCCGTCTAGCTCGCTATGCGTGCATCCCATTGTTTCCTCGCCAGAGTTGAACCATCCGTGACAGCATTGGAATTTGGGCAGTGAGGAGCCTTCTGAAAATGACCCGAAATTTATGTTGCACACACTGTTGCGATAGTAGTCTTCTATCCTCGCTTGCATCGAAGGAGCAGTTGCTTACCTCCCACCATCCCACCAGCTAATAAATGCATGCCCGCGGCACAGCAGGGAGGATAAAGGGGAGCGGCGCGGCAACATGTTGGTGTGCATACATGACAGTGGCGTGGAAGTATCTGAGAAACAGTTTCAGAAAAGCACGTAGGGGGTGGTTTCTTTGCTGCGCTCACTCCCCCCCCCCCTCCCCTACCTTTTCCTCGTCCGGTTCTCACCAGCCACAAAGCAGCATTGGTTCTGATAATTCAGCACACTGTGCTCTCTGTTTCCCCTGAGACCTAATGCTTTCGTGAAGATAAACACGCGGAGACGGCTGTCAGTGCGAAGGGAAAAGCACAGAGACCGCTCGGGCGCAAGGGATCGTCACAGAAACCTACACCGAAGCAACGGGCTGGCCGCGTGGGTTTGCTCTTCGTTTCCCCCCCTGCCCGGCTTGTCCAGGCGTGGCAAAGGCAGGGATAACAACAACTTCAATATAAACACACAAGGGCACATCTTCACCTGTCAATATGCATGCACATCGAAACTTTAGAGGCTTTGGGGTCGATAGTGACGTGTTGTGTGCTTGGGCCCGGGGGGCAGCAGTAACGAATTGAATGCCGTGCGCGATGAGACGGTATCCGTGTCCCAGGTGTGCCGGCCGTGCCGTCGAGAATTGCCATGTCTGCCGGACGTGGCGATGATGAGACCAGCCGAGACAGCTCGCGGACAAGAGGAGGGAAACTGACAGCAGCCCCAGCGGCCGTTGGTAACGATGGGGGGACTCGGAGCAGCAGCAGACCATTCCTCCTGAGGCTACCGCTGCTGTGTCCCCTACTTTAGCCTTCAGCTCCTCGCATAGAGGCTGATGTTACACACGGAGCGGCTTGGATTCCATCCTTCACACAATATTACAACCACAATCAAGAAAGGAAATAAAAAAATAAAAAATTGTTCAATGGACATGGGTCAACAAAAACATTGAAACTCAAAGATCCCCCGTGCAAGCCATACCCTACCGGTGACGCAGAACTTGGGACGAAAGGGACTGACCGACGCAGGCTCGCGTTTCGTCTCGTCTCCCCGGGAGCAGCGCAGGGCTGAGTTATGGGTGTTCCGAGCGCAGCGGCGCCGCGCACACGCGTATCCTCGCAAGAAGCGTGCCCACGAATCAAGCGCATCGGCGGTGCCGCACAAGCCAGGGGAGTAAGGTAAGGAAGAAAAAAAGAAGGGCATAGTAGAGAAATTAAGATGGTGAAGAGAGAGAGAGGAGGGATCCTTCACCCAATGGGCCGTCCAACCGAACTGCACGGCTGAACCGAGAGGGCAGGCTAGAAAAGAAACTCCTGATCGACGGCACGCCGAAACATGCGGTGCACCCTCTCTCGGATCCCACACTCACCCGTGCCACCTCCGTCGACATCTTGCTTCTTTCACATCATTTGACAAGAGAGAAGAAGGAAGGGAAGGAGGGTGGGAGAATAAAAAATTCTTGCTCGTTCCTGGATGGCTTGCAGGGTGCAGGGGAGCATGAATGGAAAATGAGTCGCTGCCCAGTCCGTGTCCCCTTTCAAAGTCAAGGTCAAGGTCAAGGGGAGGGATGGTGAAGGGGGGTGGCACAAGCACGGATTAGGGTTTCCCTCCTTGTTTTCTAATTATTGGCGAAGCCACAATATTAAAAATGGACGTATGAAATAAAAAAATTTCGCATTGGATCAATTGAAACAGACAAAACAGAACATTGGTTGGGTGTTTACTCTCGTTTCCCCCCCCCCCCGGTCTCGTAATCTCCTTTTTTCTGCCATGGCCCTTCTGTGTGTGATGGACACAGCACGGCACAGGCGTTGGGCAGGGGCGCGGTTGGAGCCCAACCGTCTCGTCTCAGCGCTGCGCGAAAGGGAAATAAGAAAAACAACAAATGTGACAAGATGCAAAATGAAAACTCAATCGGGGAGAGTGAGGGGAACGGGACAGGGGGGAACACGTAGATCGACACGGTCGCACAGCGATTTGCGTCCTCAACCTGTCGACTCCCACGATGTTGCACAGGACGGGGAGGCTCAGGGGTTTTGGTGATTGATGACGATGCGCTGTGCAATTGATTGCGCCCGGGCTGCCTGCGAGAGAATGACAACCTTAGAAGGTCAGGCAACGCCCATCCGCAAACATCGTTTGACTGTCACGCATGCGTAGCAGGTGCAATCGAGACCCGTGGACCAAGCCCTGGAATGTACTCAGTTCTTGGCACTGGCGTGACAGAGCAGCTCGTGTTGTTCGTCACATGTCATGTGAAAACAATATACCACAGAGCCACATCATTAAGCAAGCAAAAATATACGCAAGTGTGTTGCCGTTCAGAATTTAAAAATCTGGAATTTGTTCACGCCCATCCTAATCTTTACACGTCCTCTGTTTGCTAATAAACAATATCAAGAGTAAGGGAATGGGGGTATCTCCTCCATCTTTGCCACACACCCGTGGCGGCCTGGGAAAATAGAACAGAAAGCAGAAAAGTACCGTATCCAAAAAATCAGCCGCGCGGTCGTGTGGTCGCAAAAGTGAATCTTGATCAAGAAACAGAACAACACGATGTGCGCCTAGCGATGTTCCCCTTTTTTCCCTCCAGAAACAGACACGCGGACAACGAGAGACATTAACCCAACATCCGGTCCATTACAATTTCGCATTCGCTTCGTGTCGTTGCCTAGCCGCATATTCCCATCCCAATAACCAAAAAAATATCCCGTGATCCCTTGATCCCCTTTGTCAGTCGTCGCGCTCGAGTGGTGACATTGACCCTGAAAAATAACTTTTGTGTGCCGCCAGGCAAAGAGAGCGTTCGACGGCGTCTGGTTGACTCGTGTCGTCCCTGCTGTTGTCTGCCTGTGTTTGGGCCCTCCCCCGTGGAGGAAATGAGGCCAAATATGAAATAACATCCCTGGGTATCATTGAAAAGACCAGAAAGATGACAGCCGCCCCTTGAGACGTGAGTCTCTAGACAGTGTAGATGAGACCGAAATAGTAGAAAGCCCCGTAAAGAAAATCCCCGCTGATCTGTGAACATAATCGTACAGTGATCCGTGTATGGTTTTCTTGTCTTTTTTTCTGGTTTTCTTTATCTCCGTGTCGAGCACATTGTGAGTTCGGGATGTGCTGCGCACGTGCGCTTGGGCGTTTGTCGTGAGGCCGTCGCAGCGCAGTTGCGTTGGTTGATTTATTTTGTGGGCTGCCTGAGCACCTCCTCGCAGTTGGCGTCAAACCGCATGTTCCAGAGGCGCACCTGCTGCATGAAGCGCTCCGACTTCTCCAGCTCGCGCTCCCGCCCGAAGAGTGTCTCGACAAACTCGATGCCCGAATTCCTGCCAAGCTGCTCCTTCTTCTTGCTCGCCTTGAGCATAGGCTGCTCGCACGTCTTGAGCAGCTTGCGAAGCTTGTCCGTGATGCGCTCGCCTGACTCGATGAAGTCCTCGACCATCTCCCGGCTGTCGATCACTCGGATCCTCGGCACGCACTCCTTGGACCTCTTGATCTTTCCGGCAAGCTGGATGAGCAACAGCCACATTTCGCCCGCCATCTCGGAGATCGGGGTTGAGGGGCCATGCGTGTAGACCGTCCAGTCATAGATCCACTTGCCGAGGCTGTTGGCGTCGAACACGGAGCCAAGCAGGAGGATCGGCTCCTCGGTCGGATCCCAGTTCTTCAGTGAGTAGCCTGGGGGAATGCGATACTTCTTGGCATCGGACTCGGTCGCCTTCCTGGTTGTCGGCGGTGGGGCCTTGTGGTGGGAACTGGCGGGCCGAGTTGTCTGAGGCCGCTGGGGAACCGAGTGGGAGGCACGTCTGGTGTGTCCAGACGAGCGGCGAGCCGGCTCCTCGTAGTAACGAGGCAAGTCGTACCTGTCAAAGTCATTGGCCTGACGGCGGGATGAGGCCTGTGCATAGTGGTGGCGATCAGTTGCATGCCCATCAACATATCCAGAATAGTAGAGACCCTCGTCCTGCCTGCTGTGGCGCTTCGACCTCGACCGCGCGGGTATCACGTAGGTGATACCGTCGACCTCGACGTATTCGTCCTCGTCGGATTCCCCATGAGAGTCAGAGGCCCGATAGTAGGAATATGAAGTCCGGCGCTCGCGCTTGGGGCGCGTCGTCCCAGAGAATGATTGTTTCCGCGATGATCGCGTTGCACTCACATTAGCAGTTGCGGCGTTGGTCGAGTAGAGCCCATCGCTGTTGTACCGCGGCGAGAATGCTGCCGGGCGCGGACTCGGATAGTCGTTCATACCGCTGCTCATGTGCCGGAAGTGCGCTCGCGTCGCAGGCCGTTGTGGGGTGGAGGCGTAGTATGATGGCCCCCTGGGGGATGGAGTCGGCGATGGAGTCGCGAATTCTTCCCTGTAGTAATATCCCGCGCTGGGACCGTACGGAGAGTGCCCGTTCATTTTCCCAGACTCTTGCGATGCCTCGCTGACACCCGACTCAAAGAAAACTCGCTGCCCAGTGATCTCCTTGTGCTGCGGTGTGAATATGCTGTTGTGTTTTTGATGTGATTTTTCCCGTCTCAATTTCAAAAGTGGCGCCTATGTCGGGACGCATGGGAAAGTGAAGCTTGTCACCTTGGTATATGGTCGGTTGGAAGAGGAGAGGAAAACCGTCTTCTGTTCGCGAACATGTCCAAGGTTGTTGGTAATTTCAAACCGTTCGCAAGAACGAGTTGGGCATAGGGCATCAAAGTCGTCGCAAAACGCCTCTGATGGTGACTTCTGGAACAGACTGGAATACTCGACGAGTCCAGTCACTTGGGTAGCGTGGTTGATTATGTGAGAATTCGCTGGTGAAGATTGGGTTGATGTTGAGGTTGGCGAAAGCCAATGTGGTAGGAGGAGGACACACTAAATCGTGTGGTTGGAGATTGGGTACGACCGGTCTATTAAGAATCAATTCGGCCAAGACCACAGGCGCGGAGAGTGAGCAAAAACAGGCGGGTGGGAGGGTCGATGGTTGCGCAGGGATAGACCTAGCCGGTCCCTGCACGACGCTAGCCGGGTTGAAGGATGAGTTCAAATGAGTTCCGTGCCTCGTGGAAACCTGGTGATGGAGGGGGCGTGGCGATAGGAGCCAAGTACCAGGAAACCTGACCACCCTATTAGTCACCCCTGCGAGAACCAGCCACAATGTTCCACACGGTAAAGAGCCCGTCTTCTTCGCACTGCTGTCCGTGGCTCACTCTTGTTGGTCTGCGTGGTGTCTGAACAGTGCTCGACCGTTCAGTGCTGAGCCGGCGAGCAGCCCAATCACACAAGACCTGTCGCACTTGCAGCGCCAGAAATCTAGGCTCAGCTGCAGTGAAGCCCTCCTGAAAATAGAAGGAAAGAGGGGCTGCGCAATTCTCAACTGCGCTGCGGCAGCGCAAAACGGCTGAGGATGCGACCGATCATTGACTGTCTGTCGCTGCCGTTCAAGCCGTCGTCGCAACCTTTGTTTCTAGGTGAGCAGGATTCGCAGACAATCCTCGGTGAGCTCACCCTGGTCCTGGCCCTGGTCCTGGTCCAGATGCAGAATTTGCAAAGGTGAAGAATCGATGCTGGGTTGGTTCAACGGTGTGTGAACACAGCTTTAATTTGGACCACCAGGTAAGCGAGATTGGATTTGCACAACGGCCGGGATGGTCCCCAATGTCGCGGCTCCGGATGTCAGGTTCCAAGACCGGGCTCCGTGAAAAATCTTCCTTGTCGTCACGTCCAGAAGTGCAAATTCGATGTCGAGAGACCCTGTTCTCCGTGGCTGCTGATGAATGTGATATCGACTGCAAGGTTTCGTCTCGTCGCGGCAGCGTGGATACGATACTAGTCTATGGTAGGACTCGGGAGAGGTGGATAGTGGGTTCAGATGGGAGGAGGCCCGCATTCGATCCTTCCTCCGCAGACCTAAGCGTTCCGGAAGGTCGGGAAAATTCCAAAAGACAGAGGCACCCCTGTCGACGTGGTGTATTCGAGCCACGACAAGACGACAAATACGAGGGCGGTCAAGGTGACTCGAGTCGGCCGATGTTTTCTAACGCTCGTGGACCGTTGAGCCGGGCAGGCCTGGGCGGCCTCAGGGTGCACTTCCCCGGGAGGTCGAAGCCCTCGTCTGGCTATCGGGGAGGAAGGGAGACTGGCTGCGTGGCAAGGGGCGAGGACCGACGTGGGTCTAGAACGAGACGACAAGAGGACGACGGTCGCTTTATTGACTGATGTGCGGCGTTGGCCAGCCTCGACACTGTGCGTCTATGCGATGTTTCGTGGTCTGCAACAGCTGGAGAAGGCCGGCTTGTCCTTCGTATCATAGGTCGTCAGAGTCATTAACAGCTGCGGTTGTGACAGTGCCACAGCTGCGGGATGGTGCAGATTGTGCGGGAGTGCGAGACACAAAGCCGCTCCGGACAAGAGATGAAGTCGTGGTCTGGGATCCTAGACCTATGGCCGTGTTGGTAGAGCAGAGCAAGAGTCCCCGCCGACAGGATCAAGACCGGACTGTAGATGATTGGTCGACACTATATAGATTGCCGGAGATGCCAGGTGACCAGACTTGGAGGCAAGGCGTCGTTGGCCCTGCTTTCCCCCTCCGTGAACAAGTGAAGCACCCGTGAGCAACAGATAGGGAGAATCAGGCGAAGTGATTAGGCGGCGACGTAGATGACAGAAGAGCACATGTCTGCCGATGACTCCGGCGGGGGACGTGGGCTGCCTGTACCTGCCGCGTGGTGGGAGCAATGTCCCAGTCGCAATCACCAAGACGATGACTCTGATGATGTTGACGTTTCAGGGAGAGACGAAGGGACGAGGAGGGGTTATGGGCTGAGGGGCGAGGGGAGGAAGGGATTATTGAGGATGACGACAGTATTTGATGCGTGCAACTGCGTGAATTTGTTAACGTTTCTCTGCACATCGAACCCCTCCTCATGGCTCCTTCCTCCCTTCCCCTCTACGGTATCTACAACCTTGAGGCAAGTGCAGGACTACCTGGGTGACTACCTGCCTACTGCGTCTGTGCGGGTGTACCCCTCCATCCGGTCTCACGGTCCGCCTGATCTGACCACCTGGGCGTGCTGGGAACACCGCAAGCCCGAGGTGGGCGACCACAACGTCGTGAAAGGCCATCGCAGAGGCCAACCCCCACAGTATCTGCAAGGTCCGATCCAATCGAGCTGGGCTCACAATACTCGTCACATGAAGAGCCAGGGCAAGTGATTGTGAGCAAGTGGCTGGCAGCTTGGACCTCTGAATGCTCTCAGTCTTATCTTGCCCTGTGCAGGCGTCACAGTCATGGTCTCCATATCACAACGGCGCACCTCACATGCACAACTCTGCCTCCGGCGTCCTTCTTGCTAGCCACGCTCTGGCAATCAGACAAACCCCTGAGGCCTGAGGCCTGAGCCCTTAGAATCGCGACCATCCTGACCTAGGCGAGCCGATGTGTTGATATGCACGATATCCTGCTCTAGGTCTGATGCCGCTGTATGGGTCCATTAATGACCGATCGGCACTGAGGTCCTGCGAACGGTCATTCCTGCAGCTCGATGCCAGGTACTGCTGGACCAGACTCAGGAGCGGGGTTGACTACTGCAGGCAACGGCGATGATGCACATAGTCTGACACTATGATGACAAGCTGCGCTCCTTTAACTGTCATTCAAAGCCAAATCCGTCTCGTCATACCCAGAGGATCCGAACACTCCTTAGACAACGACATTCCACGAATTCACCACTGAACTTTGCTGGTGTAAGTGAGGGAGGATGAAGGCCGTGAGACCTGCCAGCTAACAAATCGCCAGAACGGAGTTTAGCCCAGCAGCTCCCGAGCTGCCGTCCAGCACGGCGAACCCAGTGGCAAACTTGGCCCTCATTGCCGGGTTCATCGCAGGTCCCAGCCGCCCCTAATGTAGGGGTTTGCAGGATATTAAACCACCAGGGAAGGCCCGAGCACAGTTACACTACCCAGGCAGCCAGGCCGCCTATGATCCCTGGTGCAGGTTTTCACGAGGGCGTTCATGCACAACCAGCCGGCGAATGGGAGAAATTCCAGGCCCGTCCCAGGCCCGTTCCCCCTACGCCCGCCGTCTTTTCCAGCTCGCCCAGGATCCTCCGCCCCGGATCTAGACAAATTAGTCTCGTCCAGTGCCAGCCTGGTCGGCAGACGCGGACATCAGACGCGTTCAGCTGGCCCCCAAAGTCAGCCTCTTCCAACTCAACCCCTCATTGCGATGCAGGCAGTGGCCGCCTGGCCATTGACCGTGTGTCTCTCTTGCTCCTCCCGCCAACCAAGGCGACGGAAATGCACGCCCCAGCGGCCTGGCAGGCGGCCGCAGATATGATCCTCTTCGCGGCCGTCTATCAAGCCCACCGGCCCACTGGCCTAGTGGCCAAACTCAATTCAATTCACTCGTATAAGCCACACGACTCTGGTCTGGTGGGATCATCCTGGGGTGATCAATATATCCACAGTACTCCCCCGGCTGTCCTCGTCTGACTCGATTCAATATGGCTCATGGTTCACATGCAGGGACAGGTCCGTCACAATGTTGTGCAGAAATAAATTGTTTCTCATACGACGTGCATCAGGGCCTGCTCGATGAACAAGAAGCCCTGCCGAGTGCACCGGACCCGGAACCTCCGCCCCGAGCTCGGTTTCGGCCGGGTATGCTACAGTGAAAGCCGGACTGCGTTCGCAGCGTGCAGGCAGCCGACCGTCACCAAGGAATTGTCCGGTCAGGTTTGAGCACTGGCGTCGCGAGAAGCAATTCTCCACTGAAGACATGACGACATTGTTGACATGAAGCTGGTGCGTTCCTCGACTCGACCCATACAGTATGCTCTGCACGGCCACGTCGGCCGGGCAAAAAAGCAGCAGCCACACCAGGCCCGGTCGAGTGGCCTCGAACATCGTGAGCTTCGCACACGCCCCAGATAGCACTGGTGTGTGCATACACGGCCCGGCCCCATTTATCCACCCCTCGTCGGCGCTTCCCTCATCGTGCAGACAATGGTCACTTATCGAATCCCTGCAGAGTGACCCGCGCAGGCGTCTCAAGTCTATGCACGAATCCACAATTCCCACTCCTTCTTCCGCTATCAATGCCCACTCTTTTGGCTTCTGTATCCCCGGTCACGGCCCAGTCTGGCCAGTGCAGCTGTCATTTTGATTTCACTGCGTCAGGTTGCCCCGCCTCTTTCTCTCGGGCCGCATCATTCTAGAAAAACCACAGGCCAGGGGCCTTCACCTTTGACTTTGCGGTGAGACGGCATTGACCGACCGGGATTGCTCGTTCCCTGAACGTCGTCATTTGTTTACAATACGGTGTAAAAATTTTCCATCTTGTCAGGGCGGTCGTCCCAGATTAGCACGTCAGAAACAGCCAGAAACCGTGAGTCACCAGCTGCGAGCCACGAGAAAGCGTCACGGGTGACGCAAATTGAGTGGTGTGTCTTTGGCGTGGCATGTTGCGATTATGCGTTGAAGCCCAATTTTGCAGGGCAACACTCGCCCACCCGCAAGTACTGCACGCAAGAAACTGGCAGCGGTGCAGTCAAATGCGCTCTTGCTTCCTGCTAGTTGTAGAGAGAGCAAATGAGCGCTCCAGGTTTGGCTGGCCGCATGCGGCCGTCGGACACGGCCCCGGCTCCGATTGGAGGCTCCATCTGCGGGCCCTTGATCAGTCAGTCAATCAATGGCCAACAAACTCTTGCGGCAGCATCACTTCTTTTCCCTGCTCGCGGCCGCCCTACCGGCTGCTGCAGCTGCCAGCCAATGCCTTAGTTAGGGACCCAATCCTGCGGGATCGTGGAGACTCACTCACCTTACCCAGCGGCTCTATTGGATGGCTGGCCCTGTCAGACTTCGCTCACCTACTTTTTGTTATTTTCCTAGCCGCTGCAGGACACCGTCAATCCTGCCCGCCTCACAATCCGACAATAGGGCCTCAACCATCGGGCATGCTGGTGGTCTCCATGACGACGGCGCAAAGGATGGCTAGACCGGCCGGGCGAGGTCCTGCTGCCCTTTCTCTGCCAGCTATGACTCTAAAACGCCTCGCCATCCATCAGACCAACGCACACCGACACTTCCAAGGTTTTTTGATGCGCAAGTACATAGCGTCGGCGCCCAACCAGTCCTTCTCATGGGCGGGCGGAAAGAAGTGCGATGAAATCATCTCTGCCCCTCGTGTTTGTCCGTAGAACTTAGTCGGTACAACACAGGACCCCTTATCTCTCTCCCTCTTTCATGCAATGCAGCAAGGTCCTGTAAGTGGGCACGCCTGGTTTCCCCAGCTTTGCAGCATGTGAAGCTGCCGGCCGATTCCTGTGGATACTGTGTGCTGACAGGCGTAGGAGGGCTCCACCCCGTTGACTACTGTGGCTGTGCAATATTTTTTTTCCCTTGATCTAATCCGTGGGATGATTTTCTTGGGGCCGCCGTTGCCCATTGCCCGGCCTAGACTGCGTGGCATGTAGGCAGTCATCGAGTATGCCTGGTCCAGGTTGTCTCGCTGATGGCACACCCAAGGCAAGGAGACGTTGACGTGGCGGGTTGGGCGGACGGCGACCAGGCACGTTACCCTGGTGGGAGTGACTGTCGCCTTCGAGAATCTGGAACACGGTCCATTTGGTCACCGTGTTGATCGTCGATGAGCAGGCCACGCTCTGTGATGTCAAGACAAGCTGTAGGCAGAGAATTACGCAAGGGCCGCCGCCCAGGTAATTTGTAGCAAGATCTAGATATAGTGATATGTTGCCGAAGTGTTTCTAGTGGTGACAAGTACCCACATGGGGAGTCACAAATTTGTTGGGCAGTATTTACCGACGTCGTCAGCTGACCGCAGTCGATAGAAACCTAAGTATTCCCTGGGGCGGTTCACATATCTCGGCTTGAGGCAAAGCTGAAGTTTCCCTTGCGCATGTCGCGCTTATCATTGTACCCATGTCGGTTACCGCACCTCTCTCTCGTGACATGGCTCCTGCCCATGATTGGAAGTTGTTAGTGATTCTTTGCGTCCGACTAGGACACCAAGTATGGATGGCCAAGTCGATGAGACGCCGGACAAGACCGTGTCATATTATTTTCTGGGTGAGCAATGATCAAGGCGTGACTTGGGCCCGCGCGTGTCCTCCGTATGAATGAGATTACGTTCTGATCAAAGGCACAGAGTATATTATGCGGACACAGGCAGCTTCAAGATCTTCATTCTGTGAAGTTCCCCGGCATTGAAGACAGCTTCCAGCACAGGCCAAAACAGAGAACAATGATGTCTGTCTCATCTTTAAGTTAGAGAAGAATTCGCTTCAGCGGGAGACGTGGCGCACTCGTTCTGACCCAGCGTTGGTGAGATCTTCACGGACCTGCCTTTTGACTCAACAACATAACGTCCCCGGCCCAGATTTGCCGCACCCCCTGGTCTGCCGCACGAGATTCTCGGTGCAAACGCACCTTAAGACACCCATCTTTTAAACACGTATTATTAATTCTATACTAATTCTAAAAATACCTACTTATAAATACTATAAATAAAATATTTTTTATTATATAATAAAAAATATTATATTAATTCTTACTATTTATAGAATTTAAAATAGATTTTTAAAATAAAATATTAAAATTTGTTAATATTAATAAGCAGATCTCTCATATTTTATAACAGCTATATTTTAATATATTTCTATATAAAATGATATATATAAAATTTATATTAAAATTAAATTATATATTAAAAAATAGCTAAAAAGTATTATTAATTTCCTTTTATATAATTTATTTTTATATAAGTATATATAAATAGTTTATAAATTTCTTATATAAAGTTTTCTTAAGGAAAACTATTATATTAAAATATTATTATTAAATAAATAATTTTATATATAATAATTAAATATTATATTTAATATTATATATATAATTTAAATTTAAGGAAATATAAATTCTATTTAATTTCCTTAATTTAATAATAATTAAAAAGTAAATCTAAAGTCTGTTAGTATTACTATATAGCCTTTTAGTATTCCTTAATATTAAGAATAGTTTAACTTTAATATTTATTTTCTATATAATCAAAGTTGAAATAATTTTATTAAATATTTTATTTATAAAACCCATATAGATTTCTATGTGGGTTGAAGATTCTATATTAATAAATATTAATTTGGATTTATTATAGTGGGTTGAAAAGTGGGTGTTTGTGTGGGAAAGGCGCGGCAAATCGGGGGGTGCGGCAAATCGCAGCCGGGGACGTTAAAAAGCTTTCTAATGATGCTTTCGAACCCAGAACGGAAAATGAATTCTAGACGTGGGAACCTTCAGGGTAAACCGCTCAATAATGTTCAATTTCAAGTCACACCCACAACGTTGGCTGTCCAAAGACGACAAGACGCGATCTTAGAACATGAAGTCATCACGCTCGCTATTGGTAATACACCTGTAGACTAGAAACAAACTCCGACATTGAGGTTGGAATTGGTCCGGAGGCTCTAGAAGAAGACTGCGTCTATTCAACGGTGGAGGTATCACAGTCACCATTGAGATCTCACTGTGGAGAGCTCTCAAATATCCAGGCATCCTACAGCAGCACCTATAATTAGTTAGAATGCGGATATTCGTACCGGTCAGAACGGATAATTCACCGGGCACGGACCACCTCACACAGCCATTTTGGCCATAGCGCGCAATTAGTGCCCTGCCACCAAATTAGTATGGGGCAACGCTGGGTTGACTTTACTAATGATATCACCGTCACCCTCGTCAAAAGAGCTTTTTTGGCACTCTATGAGGTTGCAAATCGATCAATTGCACTCGTTTGGAACGCAATTGCGTGGTGTATTGATTTGATCTAGTGTGTATGGACCGTGATCTCCTCTTGAGTGCCCTCCTCGCCGTCGCCGTCGCCAACGACGTCCTCAGCAGTCACAATCACCTGTGGCAATTGGTTGATGCTTCTCGTAGCCCCCGTATGCCGCTTTTTAGCTATTGGCCTTATGCTTGAGGGTGTAGACGCCGCCGAAGTCGTGCTTGAAGATGCCGTGATGCCCGAGGGCTGTCAGTTGACTGCTTTGTAATCAGGGTGGTCCGTGCGGGTGGTCCGTGCCCGGTGAATTATCCGTTCTGACCGGTACGAATATCCGCATTCGTTAGTAGTTATTCACAGGGAGTATCTACCTATGCACGGCCATACAGCCACTATATAATGGTAATTGAAGCCGATGTTGCCTCTTCACTTATACTACTAAAAGCCCCACAGTATAGACGTAGTGGCGGATGTGTTACTCAACTGCAGGCTGAGGCCTGCAAGGCAAAGCCCTGATGATCTCATCCCCTCTATTGCTATCTCGGCAGAAATTAAGCGAGGCAAGGGCATAGGCCAATCGTGAGCGCTGCATTTAATTCTTAGCATAAAGAACGCCAGTAACTTCAATTTATTAGGCTTTTGGGCTATAAAACTTATATTAATAATTAGAGGAAATATATAGCGCTATATCATATATATTACAGCCATATTACATACCCTTTCATTTCAGCAGCCCTATTATAGCTACATTATTAAAGACCTTGCCTAACATACATTGTTTTTTTATAAATACTATCTCCTAAAGCATTCTACTTTTATAAATAATGTAATTAGACTTTTTACTATGAAAAATAAGTATATACTTATCTGCTAAATTAGCTGTGCTAAGCATAAAAGTATCCTTACATTAAACCTGCCGTGAGGCTAAGGCAGAGCTAAATTTAATAATAATTGCTTCTTATAATGCTTACCGCTACTCTATTTAGCTATAATAGCGGCGCTAATATAAAGGGCTGGGAAAATAGTGCTACAATTAATATATATTAATAAGGATAATATTAAGAAGGAACTCAAGGACAAAGGCATTGTGACAGCTCCCTTTAATATAATGCTACTATATATTATATAAGTACAATTAGTCCCCTCAGTCTACGCCCCCCTTTTATAGGTTATAATTATCTATAAAAGCCAGCAAAAAAGCTTCTTTTTACTAATCAAAGCCTTAAAAATATACTACCTATTGGATATAGAAATAACAATACTCTCACTAAATATAAGCTTTATCTCTAATATAATATATATTAAAAAAAAGTGCTAACAAATTATCTTTTTAGATGAATTAATTAATTAAACCCCCTAGAAATAAAGCCTTCTTTAAGTAGTTCTAAGGCATATAATCCTTAATATTATTAATTTTCTTTAGAAGTAATAATACTTTATTAACACTACTACATTAACACACAATACTCATAATAATATAATCAAGGTGGGTATATAGATATATAAGGAGGGAGGCGCTGGAGAAGAGGTTATCTAAATAAACATAATATTAGCAATAAGGCAGCTACCTTAGCAATATCACTATTACTTATTACATATTATTAAGCTTAATAAGGTATATTTCTACTAATAGGGCATTACATAGCAAACCCTTCCTATTAAGGTATAAAATGCCCATAAGGCCGATATTATTAATATACTATAGCTATAAAAAAAAATAGCCATTTTACCTACAAATTTAAACTTAAAAGCCTTAAAGAATTAATTTACTCTTAACTATAGTTACTTTTCTTAAACAACCCATAAAGCATACTATAACTTTATTAATTATAACTTTACAGCCTAAATTAACTAAGAATATTAAGACTCTTTATATATATATAAAAAGGGAATTAACTTAGGCATATAAGCATAGCTAGGCCTTATCACCCTTATTATTAAGGTCAAAAGTTATAAAACTCGAAAAAACTGCCTACCAGCAGTCCCTTAAAAAGAAGCAGCTAATTAAGTATAATAAGGCTAAAGGATTAATATTTTAATAATCTTTAAATTAATTTTTTTAATATAATCTTATATAAATTAATAACCTAAGAAATAATATAATCTTTAAGGCATTAAGAGGCTAATAGCTACCTAGCTAATTACTATATTAAAAGTACTTTGCTTAAAAGTTTTAATAACAACAATACTTTTTTTTAAATACTAAAGCTTACAATTACTTCTCTTATCAACAACAAATATTATTAACTAATAAATTAACTATTTCTAACGTTAAAAATAGCTTAAATAAAATAAAAGAAGTATTAGGGAGGGTATAAATATATATAGGGCAATTAGAATTACTTAAAGAGTAAGAGTTAAAGTAAATAGCACACTTAACTATAAGTAATGCAACTAACTATTATACGCTTAAATCCCTACCTTTTAATACTAACAATTCATTCAAAATAAAATTAAGGTTTATCTATAATATCATAATTATTAAATAATATAGAAATTAAGTATAAAGGAGTAAAATTAATAATATTAATAGCGTTAGCGATAAGGGTATTAAGGGTATTGCTAATAACAATCTATAAATAACATAAGGTGGCTATACCTATCCGTTTATAAGGGAAAAAAGTGGAAAAGTGGGTCCGCAATAACTTTCTGCCAAGACAGCAACAGAGGGGATGCATATTCACTTGCTAACTAGACTATCATGAAGCCCCGGACCCAGTCGAGCCAGGACTTCGGAATCCAATGGCATGGTCGCCACATGATGTGGCTGTGCGCCGGGATTTTTCGACCCAGGGGCACCCCAAGTCCATCTGCAGGTCGGGCGGCACCGCCAGCCCCCCGGATTTGCTGGACTCCAACCCGTCGACGCGCATCCTTTTAGCAGTGAAACCTCCCGCCTTCCATCAACTTCCAGACTGTTTGGTCGACACTGACAAATCGACGATTTCGAGTCACCATCTGGTCCAGGACGGCCTCCGGTGCTACGTCATGAGTGATGTGTGCAGAAACAGCACAGCCGAGGAACAACCAGCACAACGTCTCAATACGTGCACGCCTCTTCAGAGGTACCTGTGGCGGATCTTTCGGGGATAACGGCGCGCCCATTGGGTGAGGCCCGATTCTCCGGGTTCACGCCGTTGGGCTGGCTACCACTGGAATTGATGTGCATTACACCACCACCATTCACGTCCAGCCAATCTGGCCGTGGGCGTGCTAAACTAGCCAACCCTGCCAGCTCATATAGGGGACCAAACAAGGACTCCTGGATTCAACCCCGTGGCCCTTCCATTCCCACCCCCTTGATCCGGTAGTACCGCCGCAGGTCCCACCCAACGACGTTTGAATACCGCGCAGGCGCCCTGCGCGAGCCCCAAAAGACCTCGGATGAGTCACTTGGGAGTGTCATCATCAGACTGACAGTCCGGGCAATGAATGGTCATCTCGAGCGTGTCCCTTACCTGGCATCCATGCTACCCGAAATCACCGAGCGCCACAGGCCTCTGTCGCGCGTTCTTTTGGCCACCCCGTCAGTCCCGTCCGAAACCACCAGCCACCGCGAATACGCATGGAAGGGACAAGGACCAGCAAAAGGGAGTGAGTCTATTGAACGGTTCTGTTGAGCCGCTGGACTGATAATGCACCGGGCGGTCCCCTGGTTGGCTGTGAAGGAGTAACCGCGAAGGGCTCAAGTGATCCCTGCGGAGCTGGACGGCATATCAAGATGCGACGTCGAGGTGAGGCTGAGTAGGCACCAGCAATAGCGACGACGCACCGTTGATCGACGATCAAGATTTTGGAAGCCCTCTCTGTTGACGTGTGACGTGCGTTATATTAAGAGAGAGAAGAGGATTAGGGAATGGTCTCGTAGAGAAGCCTACGTTTATATATATATAAAGAGATAATGGCCTTGGGCATTTTTTATTTATGATATTTAATACTCCCTCACAATCTAAGCGCTATTATATTCCTATCCCCTTAATTTAAATCCCAGCTTTGCCCTAAATTTTACAAACTATAGCTTTAATAATGCCTTTATAAGCCTATTTGCTACCTATATCCCCATTAATATATATTAAATATCTACCTTTATCTCTCTCTATGCTTTCTTAACCTATATATTTTATATATTAATATGCTTTACTTATAAGTGGCTTTGAGGGTTTTTAAAGATAATAATGGCTCCTTAGTTATTACTTTAAATAATCATTATTATTAAGCTATCATTTTTAAATTCCTCTAGTAGAGTTTAAAGTTAAATAGCTTTTTTTATAACTTATATTTAAGCTATAAGCTCAGCCTTATAAATAAATAAGGTAATTATAGTTTAATATTTAAAGAATTAGCTAATTAATGTACTTTCAACATAAAAGATATATTTAATAATTAATCTCTAGGTAGCTATATCTCTCTTATAATTTGCATTATACTATTTAGCTAAGGGCAGTAAATTCTTATGATAAATAAGCTTAAGGTTAATAATCCCCTAGAGGTACCTAAATACCCTTTTAATAGCTTGAAGGTGGTGCTTTATTGGCTTTGCTAGGTATTAACTTAAGTATAATACTATAAATACTATATTTAGGTAGGTTCTAAGCATTATATATATTAATAATTTAATGGCTTTAGTATATTAAGAGATTAACATAGGGTTTAGAGTATAATTATTTAGCGCTAATTTAAGGGAATTTATTTCTATTAAGGTAGAGATTATTATTTTATCTTAAAAGCTAAATTCTTAAAAGACCTTTTTTAAATAAGCCTTTTAGCTTAGCTATATTATTTAGTTAAGTTAATCACATTTAATAGTTATTCTTAGATAGTAATAACACTCCCCTAAGTTTATTATTTTAAATTTAGCTACTAGGTCCTACTTAATTTTATTAATTTCCTTTAATAAGGGCCTAATAATAAAGAAATTATTTATATAAATAATAATATAAGTTCTATCTTTTATAAATACCTTAGAATCTACAAATAGTGATTTTCAGCTAAATTTTTTAAAAAAGCTACTTAGCATTTAATATTATATTTATAGAGATTACTTTAATTTATAAAGTACCTTATTAAGCTTATAAATTAAGTTAAGCTAGCTATTATTAAAACTAAGTAGTTATTCTATATAAATTTTTTCTTATATCTTTTTATAAAGAAAAGCTATTTTTATATTTATCTAGTATATTTTTAGGTTTAAGGCAGCTATTAACGCAAAGAAAGCCTTATAGCTTATGAGCTTAACTATTAATATAAAGGTATTAGTAAAGTCAATACCTTTATATTACAAAAAGCCCTTAATAATCTATCTAGCTTTATATTAAAAAACTTCCCTAAAGGGTTTATACTTAAGTTTATATACTTATTTCCCTTTAAGGACTTTCCTTTTAAATAGCAAGGGTATAAGTGTCTAGGTGTTGTTATATATTAGTGAGTATTTTTCCTCCCCTATAACTTTTTTTTACTAAAGCTAGTTTAGGTGCCATTAAGCTTTTATAAGTATTTAAGGTTTAGTTTATTGCTAAGTAATATATACTATAATATTAAGAAAGGTAATTATTAAGTAAAATGTAAAGTGTTTAAATTAAATATTACTTTAATTAGTAATAATTAGAATGTAATTAAATAGAAATTCTTTAGCTGCTACCCTAATTAACCTCCTAAGTTAAAGTTTAAGTTATTTATATATTGTTAAAAAAACCTTATAAATATTAATAATAATTTAAACCTTTAATAATTTAAAAGCTAGGGATTTGTTTAGTATTTAAATTATAATATATTTATTTTTATAAAAAATTAAGGTAGTGTTTAAGGCTTTTAAAAGGTTTTTTTTTAAAGTTAGGGGTATTTTTATATATTGTAGTAATAGTAGAGGTATAGTATATTTCTTTCTTAATAGTTAAGTAATTTTTCTCTGCTTATTTTCCCTATAATTAGCATTAGGAGAGATAAGGTCTTTAAGCTTTTATTTTAATATTAATGCTTAGTTATATTTATTAAAGATTATATTTAGTATTATTATAACCTAGCTACCAGTAGTAAGGATTATATAGCTACTATAGCCTTTATATCTTAGCAGTTAATAATGCTTAGTTGAAGGTTTTAGCTTGCTTAGCTATTAGGCTATAAGGAGCTTATAGAAGCCTTTTGACTTAAAAATGTAAAGATAGCTAAGGTTTAGTTTTTTAAAATGCTACGCCTTATATAGCGTTTTCTTAATTTAATTTAAAGAGTAATAATTTATTAAGATATATATCTTAATTGTAAGAATTATTAGCTAGTATTTTAGCTTAATATTGCTAGCTTAAAAAATAGCTTAGAGCTATTTTATAAGGAGTTTATTATAGCATTCTACTAAGCTATTAGATTGGTATTATTTAGTATTTATATAATAAAATATAATTCCTTATTTAATATAAAAGAGTTTAAAGATAATTAAGCTATTTTTATCGCCCTTATTAAGGTAAATATACTTATAGTAAAGCTCTAGGTGCTTATAAAGTATTAAAAATTTCTAAAATGCTTTAAAAAGGTTACTCTTTTTCTTAATTAAAAGTACCTAAATATACTTATTAGCCCTATTAATAATAATTACTTAGAATTTCTCTTTAAAGCTTTTTATGTTTTAAATAGGCTTAATTATATTAATATATAAAGCCTTTAAGCACTTCTCTCCCTTAAATAATATTTTTTTATATAGCTTTTTTTTAAGCTTAGTAGCTATATAGATTTTATAAAGGCGCTTATTTAATGAGATTAGAGTAATTTTAATAGATATTAATTTAAGTTTTAAAAGGTTAGCTTTTGCTATATATACTAGTTACTTATACTATACTTAGTGCTGTGAATTAATTAAGTAGGCAGTAAAGGTAAGTATAGCAAAAGCATTTATATTAAACTTATATTAAGGCATAGCGAATTAAGGTAGTAAAGACCACCTTTCCATTTTAGCTTACAATATACCCTAAGCTATTTATAATTAATATTATTTCTTATTATTATAAAGTTATTATAAAGATAAAGTTAATTCTTACTTTAAGGCTATAAAAGTAGTTTAAAAGGAGGAGTAAATAGCTATTTAATAATATAATTTTTACTATTTTAATGCCCTAAGGTTTTATTTAATATTTATTAAGGCTATTTATTCTTAGCCCTATATATAGCTAAATTAGCTTAATAAAATAATCTTTGAGAATTATTATATAGCTTGTATAGCTTAAGTTAATTAGCTATTATATTTCAAGTAGCTTAAATAAATAACCTTATAATAAAGTAGTTATTAATTATAATTAAACTACTAGCTCTATAAATTTAATTCTAGCAGTTAGTATAAAGAGGTTTAATATAAAAGGGCTTCTAGTAATAATGAATTGCTAAGTAATTTTAAAAGGTAAGTTTAAATATTATGACCCTTAGGGTATTTTATTTTCTTAATTCTTATTATTAAAGTTTATTTTTTATTATTTATAATTTGCTCTTTATGTTATTACTTTAGCGGCTTTATATAAATGCTTTTTTTAATAGTTAATTTCCCAATAAATTTATATTTTTAGATTTTTAATACATAGCATATTTTAATAATATATATAATTAAGTAGGCTTATACTTTGTATAATAAGGGCTAAAATAAATATTATTATAGCTATTTTTACCTAAGCCCCTTTTTAATATTATTTCTTTATCTTAATTATTTAAAAGATAGTTATAAAGCTAATAGTTAGGATTTCTACTCCTATAGTAATCTTTCTAAGGATAAAGATATTATTATTATAAAAGGAAGTAAGGAAGGTATTATAATTTAATTTAAGGCTACTAAGGAATTTAATAAGAAATAATAAGTCTTTAATTTTATAAATCTTATAAATTTTTTTAATTTCTATCTTTACCCTTTAAAGCTTTTTAATATAAGTAAATATTCCCTCTTTATAATTTAAAAGGTTAAATATATTATAAATATTAAGAAGAGATTAAAAGTATATAAAGCCCTTTAAAAAATAATATTCCTTAAAGGTAGTTAATATAATATATATTTTAGGGTTATTATC
Source organism: Diaporthe capsici (assembly GCA_013364905.1). NCBI lineage: Eukaryota > Fungi > Ascomycota > Sordariomycetes > Diaporthales > Diaporthaceae > Diaporthe > Diaporthe capsici. The sequence continues at coordinate 297,530 of WNXA01000016.1, forward strand.
TGCCCTTAAAAGCTTTTCTTTAAGGTATTATTTTATATTTTCTTTAAAGTAGCTATAAATAAGTACTAAGGCTTTATTTTAATTGCATTCCTACTTAAATTAGTATATATTAAAGGAGTTATTACTCTCTTTAATATATTTATAATAGGCATCCTTATTTTATTTAAAAAATCTCTTAAATCTATTAATAAAGATTAACTCCTTATATATTAGGAATTATATTAGCTCCTAAGCTAAGTTTATTAATAATAATAAACGTTTCTAATAGCTAATATTATACTTAATTAAATCTCATCCCTTAATTTAAATTCTAGTTATATTATAGTTTTAATAATAATATCCTTAATAAAATGCTTTATAATATAGAAAATAATAATAATATTAAGCTTTATAGTTTATTATGCTTATAATATCTTAAGCTTTTATATTTAATAATAGCAAAATGATGCCCTTATTGCCATTTTTTCCATTATATCTTCTTATATAATAAAATTATAGCTAGGGGGCTTAACGGTTTTAAATATTAAGGGATTTTCTCTACTTATAATTATTACTAAGCTCCTTTTAAGATTATTTTTAGCTTAAAAAAATTAATGCTATTAATAGCTAATAGTATATCTATAAAGTTTGCTAACTTATTATTAAAGGCTTTTAATTTACTAAGGTAGTAATTAGGGTTTTCATCTAATAAGGTAAATAAGGCTAGATCTAGTATAGCAGCAAATTAAGCTTGTTAAAGGCTTTAATATTTAGCTGTAAATAGTGAGGTTGCTAATTATAAAAAGCGTTTAGCATTTAATAATTAAAAAAATTTAAGTTTTGCAATTAATTATAGGTATAAATTATATTGCTGTATTTTTTAATATTTATATTTAAGGGTAAAAAATCAGCTTTAGTAGGTAAAATAAATAAGAATAAAGTAGGTATAGAGAGATTTAAGCATTTTCTAAGAGGTAAGCAGCCTTTTAGGTAGTTTTTATCTACTATAAAGCTATATTTTTGGTATTCATTAGGCTATTTTAAGTAAAACCTAGGCTTATAATTTATTAATATATAATGTGCGTTATATTAAGAGAGAAAAGAGGATTAAGGAATGGTCTCGTGGGGAAGCCTATATTTATATATATATGAAAAGATAATAGCCTTGGGCGTCCTCTATCCATAATATTCAATACTCTCATCCAATTGGCTTGTTTGCGACGGGGACCTTTATCGGGAGTCTGGCTCGGTGGGCAGTGTGAGGCATATTGCCACCGCAGCAGGCAGTCACATGCTTACGCGTACGTTTCGTTCCACCACCGACGTATCAGGTTGTCTTTGGATGCCATGACTCCAAGAATTCACGCCCTGGGATTGTCCATTAATCTCGCCTCGCCATTTTGGTTCGCAATCCGGCCCGCTGGAATGGTGTCTATTCTGAGTCACAGGTGACGGACTACGGGAGCCCTGCGCGGGCTTCCTGCCTGGAGATATTGTGACGCTTCAGGAATACCTACGCGCACACCCTTCTCAAAAGTTAACACGCTGTGTACACAATTAGAGCCTCATCAGGAGAGTGCTGTCCCTAGACCGTGCTTCGCACTGGGCGCCATCCACGACCGTCGAGGTAACCAAGTGGCCCCAGTCACGTGGTGGCTGGATATGTGTCTGGAAACGAGGCAGACCCAAACGAGCATCAGCCAGCAAGGACGTAGGCAGGTGCAAAACGATGTCGAGTCACAGGTTTGAGACGGCGTCAGTACGTACCATGGTCACTCGTTGCTGGCCATGTCCCCCCGACTAGGGCCCCTGACTTGCCCTGCACGACGTGTCACGGGGGGTCCTGGTGGCAGCAGTCTGCGTGGGCTGCCTCGTTGATGGGTCGGCCTCATCTTAACGCCAGAAACGATGACTCTACCTGTTACTCACCCGAGTCTGACCATACTTGGTGTCTGTAAAGGATCTGTCCTTGAGATCGATGCGGATCTGAGTGACACATGGAGACTGTTAGTCATTCACCTGGAGAGTGGTTCTGCCTGAGAATTCCTCGGAAGGAGTGATGCGTATGTATCATTCTATCAAGTTCTTGTCTCTACGTCTGATGCGTCTTGCGACGACCAACCGCGACCAGATTTGGATGGTTCGGCTGGCTGTCCTTGGATGTCCGTCACTGCCGGATATCCTGTACACTGTATTTTCCATTGGAGTTGCTATTCCTCCTGGCCGCTGCAACTTATGTGGCCCATCTATCTATCATGAGAACAGATATTCGCACCCGCAAAAGCGGATGGTATACCCATATATCACTGATCGTTACAGGCCGAGAAGCGCACATGGCGCCATGCAAAAGTCACGTGCAGACTTGACCAGTGGTTGGAACCGAGGACCACACAGGCTCAGTCTCACCGTTTGGTGAGCCAGTAATAGTCATCCTGCCGGATGCTTATCACTTTATTATCTTGTGTGTTTTCTCTTTGGGCGGATCGAAAGAGGCGGTGTTGAGGCTGGAATACCGCATTACTTCTCATTGAGGTGCCAAGTCTTGTCGCAGGAGCCACTGTATACGTAGACGGAGGTTGGAACTGTTGACGGGAGGCGAAACCATTATAAACACACATTGATATGAGTTTAAATGGAAGGGAAAAACTTGTTTTGGGTTGGTCAGCAAGGTGTCCTTTACTTACAACTTGAAAAATGGAATTGTATGAGAGTCAGGTTAACTTGAATTAGAAACGTTCTGGACATTGAACCAATGTCGCAATTTTCATCCTCGCGCTATGTACTCAGGCGCAACTAAGAATTATATAAATTATTGCGGCGTTGAATCCCCTGTGACCCGGCAGTTTGATTTGACGTTCGAGCTCTAAATCTTTCCCTTCTGTGATTCTGTGCCAATTCTCGGCCAATCTACACGCCAGCTCACGCGGGTCCAGTCTTGATCTGTCTCTTCCACCACCAATCCAAGTGCTTCTGTGTCTAGAGCCACTCCCATCCCAAAGCGGCCAACCAAAACCTTGATGCAGATTGGGGAGTATGTCGAGAGGGAAGACGGATGCGTTGTACAGTTCCAAAGCATCGCGATCTTTCGAGGCTTGTCAATAAAAATCGTTCTGGCTCAGGTGAGTTCTAGCCGTCTTGTTTCCTGACCGACCCGGCTGAGACGCACTCTCATGAGCTTTGACGTCTCTTCCATATTTTGAATACTGTTTCCAGTGCTAACAGGCGCACGCGCCTCATCTTCATCATCGGACTGTCTCTCCTGTTCCTGATGTACGAGAGGACCGCGGAAGACGAGAGGTAGCAGACCATCCTTCCAAGTTGGCACATCTGCCCGTAACGTCACATGCACTGTCAGTGGGAGCAGACAAAACATCGTTATGGCGACCAGGATAGCCGGAAACGTGATCCAGGCCCATCTGACTTCGAGGCATGTGGCGTAGTGGGAGACAGTGCCAAGTGCAGGGGCGCTGTAGTTCTCGTGGCCGTTGATGCGCATGTAATTTGTAAAGGAGGTGGCCATGTTGTCAAATGTCTCCTGTAAGCCCTGGAACGAGACGTTGGACGAGTTGTACAGCACTTGCAACTCACTTGGCCCGCCGAAGGAGAGCAAGTTGGCGTCTGGACACAAGAGAGATCCCGTTGTGTTGCCTGTCAAGAAACCGCTCATTCCGAAGAAGTCCCATAGACCGCGGTCCAGCATATAATCATCGAACGCATACGTGCAGCCGCGGGCTACCATGGAACTGGGGAAAGCTGCGTCGGATGGATACAGAATTTCAAGATCGAAGTCGTCTGGCGCGTTGTAGACCAGCCATTTAGAATCAGTCTGGTGCCCCTTTCTTAAGAGTTGCTTCTCATCTTCTGGCGATATACAGCTTGTGTTCACTAGTACGAGACTGCCTTCTTGGTATTGCCCATTGTCTTCCGAAGTGGGGTCCCAGTACGGTCGATCCCGGAGTGTTTCAAGCGTAGTGTGCTCTATCAGGATTTCGGTGACGCTGCCGGCGTTGACAGTTGTGTTATAAGTCCGAACGCAAGGAAACAACGAGCATCTAGCTGCCCCATACCCTCGGCAACGCCAATCATCATCAGAACCAGTTTGGTCATCACACCAGGTGAGCTTCGCTCCAGTGGTGGGATCAAGCCTCAAGTCTGACAAGGTTGTCTTCCCAACTATAATCTCAAATGCGACCGGCATTTCTAGAGAAAGCGTGCTGGACAGCACTTGCGCACCGTGGTTCTCGGAAGTGTTCCAGGTCATTCTGAAATTTGATGGTAGGTATGAGGTGATGACATGGTTTTGATAGCCCCGAGGAGCTCCACAATGAGGAGAAGCATGTTCAACAGGAACAGCTGTGAACTTCAGGTCTTCGGAGATGTCCTGACACTCATTGCAGTAGCCGACAGTGGAGTACGTCGCAAAGGTGCAGTTTCCCGAGGAACACTGGGGCTGCATCGCATCCGGCCTTGAGAAGACGCCGGACCGCAGAGCCGACTGGGCGTCAAAACGCATCCTCTTCGTGCTGATCCCCTCAACAAAAAGATGCGGGCCGGCATCGAAGTAGTTTGACCGAGGTGCCCTCGCGGTGTCTTGGAGGGTCGTTTCGCAGTCGACATAACGCAGGAGTTGTTGGTAGAAGGGGTCCACAGCAACTGAAAGGATTAAGATGACAGCACCGAGTGTTGTCAAAGGCTGTCGCAGACGGTGAACCCAGATCCATACGGCAGACCCGTACGGTCCCTGCCTAGCAGAGTCGAAGAGCGCGACGTCGTACAATTGCCTCTCTGATGCAAACCAGACCCATTGCTGCTGGCTTATGCAAGATTGAATGACAAATATCATGCATGTCTTGAACACAACTGAGTAGACTGAGAGAAGGGCGTTGATTGAAATATCGAAGGGCCAGTCGGGGAGAGGCTTTCCTTGGTTAGGCTTGAGAGTGATGACGGTCGCCACAAGGGCAACCATGCTTAGCACACCAGAAAGCACCTCTAGCCTCCATTGAGTCCACCATTCGGTCGCATGCTGTTTTGTGGCGTTTGGACTTCCGGATACTCTCTGGCTATCCTTGACCAATAAAGGTGGTGTTGATCCGGCGGTATGACGTTCTACGTCGGATTGTTCAGCCAGGCCGGCAGTCAATGGGTCCAGGTCCATCTCTACGTCTTCGAGGCGATCCAGAGAATCTCCCAACCTATGCAGCTCCATAGAAGGTCCATAACCAGGCGTCAGGGGTCGATGCGAAGACATGTTCATGGGTGTTGGCTTCATCCTACATGGAGAACCAGAGTTGTGTAGGGATTGTCCTTGAGAGGCTCTGCTGGTGATAATGAGGCTGTAAAAGGAGGGGTTTTTATACCGCCACCTGAAATTCGTGTAACGTTTGACCAATAGGCAGCAATAATAAGTAAGTCATCAGAGCCCTGGTGGTCTCTGGTTAAGACCAATACCTAGCTATTATCAACATGCTGACCTAAGTAAGCCTCCCAGGACTGTAAATTATAAAGATATCGGTCCGTACTGCAGCTTCGAGGACCAAGTCTTCAATTATGAGGAGTGGACACTCTTTCTTCTATCAGTGAGCATGAAGCTCATACGACAGCTGGGAACGGAGACCAACTTGCTGCCCTCTACAAGGTATCTATTCACAGGCTGAAGCCGCGTACATTTGTGCCGTCGAAGCCACTGAGTCTTTTCTCGTGCTTCTCATCCTATATTCTCCCACAATCCTAGGCAATACCGTACTCTCCTATCACACTCTTAGGCTCGACGTATTTCCCCAGAGGCCGATACTCAATGTCATCGTACCCAAATGCCTTTGTGCCGCCAATCTCGAGACCTGCAGGCACCTCTGTCCACCGCGGTGAACAGGTAATGCCGATCACAGTCACGCGGTACCCATACTTGAACTCGGGCACACCGAGTGCCCTGCCGGAGCCATTGTCCAGGATTGCGATGAGGTCTGGCACCGAAGCTATCACTTGCGTGGTGCCGTCCGTGGCGGTGTGCTCTGCGAAGATGTTCTCGTTCTTGAAGGGGATCTTGAGAGTGCCCCCGGACGCCAAGGCGGTCGACCTAGTCGTGGAGGAACTGCAAGCCTCATCGTCCAGGTCGTTGTCTTCGAAAGCGGCGATGTGAACAGTACCATACGAGTGTCCCTTGACAAGACGGCGTTCTACCGCCACGATCTTACCCCTGAATAGCACTTTCGCCGCACCTGGGCCACCTGCCTCGTCGATGATCGACTCGGAGACTGTCGAGAGGGTGTTGCTAGCTTCGCACCTTGCAATGCACCTGCCTATCCTCCAAGCTAGGGAGCACGTGTTGAGGACGCCGTACTTTCTAACGTATTCCGTCGTGGTGGGCTTGGCAGCCATACCGACACGGCTGCCCATCTCAGAGCACGACGCTCTGAGTGCTCTATCGACGATTTCATCGTCGGGAGCCCGCGTCATGACTATACTTTTGCCGTCCCCCGAGTCTATGGCGCAGGGACAAAGCTCAAGTGGGACGTGGACGGCCAGGGTCGTCTGCCAGTAGGTCGGGTAGGCCCTGCCCATCCAGTCGCCGTCGATGACAGGGCTGTCGAAGAACTTTGAAGAGCCGACCAGCATGGGCTCCATCCCGTTCGCGCCACCGATCTCCAGTCCCATCACGGCGTCGAACTTGTCGTGGCCCATGTACTCCATGAGAACCTCGAACGCCTGGACCGTCTCGAGCGCCTGCAGCCTCTCGACTGAGACGGCAGGGGAGCCCATGTGGCCGCCCCAGTAGATGAGGGCGTTGTCTCTCAGAGAGGAATGATCTATTATCCGGATCTTGTGGCCGGCCCTGAGTATGTCGCGGAGTTGAAGGACGCTTGCTGCAGGGCTGCCTCCGCCCGCGCAGCCAAGCACGTAACAGCCATCTGCAAGCCAAGCCAGATCAGTCTCGCTGAGAAGCCACTCCGGTATGCCCTGCGCATTCTTCTCGATCAGAGGCTTATAAGCAAACGGGTCAACCTTTGGGGCGTCAAGGGTCTTGACATGTAGGTTTTTGTGCTCCTCAATCCTGTCGTCAATACCGGACAGATCCTCGTCCGCCGCGTTGTCGAGCATGGGAGCCCTGAAGTCGATGTCCCCGACTGCCTTGGCGATGGTCCGGACCTGGTTCGTGACGTACTGCAGCGGCATGCTTTCCACCTCGGCAATCGAGATGCTGCTCTCGACAGCCCCCGCCGATATTGCGCGCTGCACCGCCAGGTCCTTGGCGCGCTGGATGGCCTGTGCCTCGGTCTGCTGGCTCGTGTTCTGGACGATGTCGATGCTCCCGCAGACCCTCGAGATGGCCGCCCCCACCGCGTTCGCGACGTCGTGGAAGGGAGGCCGGATAACCTCAGACGCACCGGCAATGTCTTCAGGGGCCAGCACGGCACCTCCGCCTACGAGCAGCACGGGGATCGGGTCTGCAGACGTCTTGACCACGTCGATGGCGCCGTCGAGGAGAGTCTTGATGCGGTCTCGCGCAGAATTGACGAAGTCCTCGCTGAGATGCTCCACTGCGCTCGCCTTACCCATCTCTGCTCTTCCCAGCGCCACTGCGATATCCGAGGCCGTGCAGGTCTGGCCACCAAACACCAGTGCTTCCTCAGTAAGGAAGTGCCCCACAGACTCTGGTCCGACTCGCACCCTGCCGTCCACCTCTCGCACGAGAGATCCGCCACCGAGGCCGATAGAGTGCAGGTGAGGCATCGAGTAATTCACCCTTACTCCTGCGACAGTGACGTAGGCGGAAGCCTGCCGCGGGAGGCCACTGGCGAGGATCACACCCACGTCGGATGTGGTGCCTCCGATATCAACCACAACAGCAGACCTGCTGCCGCCCGCGTCGAGCCCAGACAGGTACGCAGCGCCGCGCATGGAGTTGGTCGCACCCGAAGAGAAGGTCTTGATGGGCATCCTGGCGGCCGAGAAAGAGTCCAATATGGTGCCGTCGTTCTGGGTGATGAACAGCGGGCACGACAGGCCGAGCCTCTTCATGGCCAGCCTGAACCGGCCCACCGTCCTCCTCGCGTACCTGAGGATGGCCGCGTTCAGGATGCTCGCGTTCTCCCGCTCCAGCAGCCCTATGTTCGCCACCTCGTGCGAGCAGACGACGTCGGCGCCCGGCAGCTCGCGGAGGATGATGTCCCTCGCGCGCCCCTCCTGCTGGAAGGTCTCGTCTATGGGCGAGAAGACCCCCGCCACCACCACGGCCGTCAGCCCCAGCGCCCTGATCTTCTGGCACTCGGCCACGACCTGCGCCTCCCTCAGCGGCGCCTCCTGCGAGCCGTCAATGTGCAGGCCCCCGTCCACGACCCCGCAGTAGCCGTTCAGTATCGCCGCCAGGTCCTCGGGGAAGTCGGCAAACGGCGGAACCTCGCGCAGGAACGAGCGCGAGAGGCGGATGACGGCGACCTTTTGCAGGCGGCGCGAGTCCCTCTCCACCACGCTGTTGATGAAGTGGGTGGTGCCCACTGTGACGCTGGCGATGCGCTCCGGGTTGATACCGCCGCCGCCTGCTCCTCCGGCCGGGGAGTTCAGTACGGCCCGCACGGCCGTCTCGATGCCCGAGGTGGCATCTGGGGTAGTCGGCGTCTTCTTGAAGGCGAGCACGCCTCGCTCTGGGTGGCCTCGAGAGGCGAGGGCCACATCAATGGCCACTGCATCGGTGTTTGTGCCACCGACGTCTACGCCTACGCGGATTGATTTATCAAGTGTCATGGTTTCTCATGCGGAGGTCTAATGGTAGTACCTGCGAGGCGAAGGAGGTCGGGCGAGTACGTTGATTGTGGTGTTAATTACCCCTGGATTGGTATAACAGAATATAGGCTAGGGCCTGATGATATCCCCAAGGTCAGGAGAAATCAGCTAGGCCTACTGTCAGGGCCCTGAGGAGATTAGATCATCGCAGCCGGAAACCTTCGCTAGTATGGCTTGCACCTAGACCAGGTTGCCTTTATGTCTTGCAGATGGTGGCACTCCGAGATCGTATCATGCACAAGTGCCGACCACATGATTCTCCACTAGTTCACCCTGCAGAGACGCCCGGTGGGCGGGGGACTTTGCCAGGGATATGCCCCTTAACGAGATCGGAGCTGGTCGATCTGGGCATACTAACAGAGCAGGAACGACTCCAACCCGACGCGCCGAGAGATAGGAAAAGTCCGCCGGCCACCACAAGATGTTGGAGACGTTTTACTGGCCTTATCAAAGTTTCCTGTTTCCTAGCTGGCTGACAACCATTCTTGGGGTAAGTGGTCTTCGTTTTTAATTCAAATGTTGGAGATGTTGGAGGCGTTTTACTGGCCTTATCAAAGTTTCCTGCTTCCCAGCTGGGGGACAAACTTCTTGGGGTAAGCAGACCAATAATTCATATTTTGCCCGACGGATGATAAGGTGCCAGTATCTGAATGCTGTTATTAGAATGAGCCTCGTCGATGCAACTTTGGTTGCATGATGAATTCCGATGTCTTTCGTTGCTTCTGGTACAACTAGACTCGTTTCCATCCTGCCGGGGACCACTTGGCTGATTTAGATGTACAAGACATCTTACACAGGCACAGAACCTCCAACATGAGGCTACAAAATTTTCTGAGCTCGATCCGACTATCCAGCACGGATAAGTCAGTGGCCAATATCTGGATCAACGACGACATCCGCCCTTTGCCTCCTTCGCGGAGGACGTGGACGACTTGGACGTTCATCTCCTTCTGGCTCACCAACCAGATCGCCAGTAAGCGAACTCCACCTCCCTCACATGTGTAGCCTGAAATGAAAAGTCTATCTGACTGAAACCTCTTGATAAGTTTCAAATTGGCAACTTGGTGGGTCCTTGGTCGCGACCGGTTTGAGTGTGTGGCAGGCCGTCCTCGCGACGCTCATCGGCAAGATCATAATATCACTGGTGGCCATATTCAACGGCTACGTCGGGGCAACATGGCACATCGGCTTCCCCGTCGTCTCCCGGTACGTCTGGGGCCCCTACGGCGCGTTCCTCCAGATCGTGCAGCGCATCATTCTCAGCCTGGTGTGGTTCTCCGTGCAGAGCTGGACGGGCGGGCTCTGCATCGCCGTGATCCTGTCCGCCATCTTCCCCAGCTTCCACAACCTGCCAAACGTCTTCCCCGAATCCTCGCACCTCGAGACGAAGCAGTTCGTCGGGTGGATCGTCTTCAATGTGGTCATGGCGCCCGTGCTGTACATACCGCCGCACAAGATCAAGCGCCTTCTCCTAGTGTTCAACTTGCTCGCGGCCACGACTCTCGTGGCCATGCTGATCTGGTCGCTGGCTGCAGCCAAGGGCGGTGGGCCCTTGCTGTCCCAGGGAGCGGAATCTATGTCTTCGCGGGATCTGGGATGGTCGATCGTGTCGGGTGTGACCACCGTCATCGGAGGCATCGCAGTCGGCCTAACTAATGCCAACGACTACTCGCGCTTTGCGAGGCGGCCTGGAGACCAGGTTTTTGGCCAGTGGTTCTCAATCATGTGAGTAAATCCTCGGAAAGGAGCTTGATATTGATAATTACTCCATCGATCTCTTCGCTAAGACAGCCACAGATTCTTTGGCACCATCTTCCCTTTTCTCGGCTGTCTAGCCGCCTCTGCAACACAGGGTCTCTGGGGCGAGGCAATATGGAATCCACGTAAGTCGCAGAGGGAAACAGCAAACTCCCCCTCCTTTCAATCTCTTGTAGCTGACAACCCGCGACGCAAAGCCGACATGGCCCAGAGGTGGCTCGACAATGACTACAGCTCTTCCTCAAGGGCCGGGGCCTTCTTCGCAGGAGTCGGCCTGCTCGCGTGCCAGGTCGCCATCAACGTAGTCGACAACGCCTACAGCGCAGGCATGGACCTCGCGGGCCTGTTCTGCTCCTACGTAAACATCCGCCGGGGGGCGTACATCGGGCTCGTCCTGAGCGTCGCCCTGTGCCCCTGGGAGCTGCTCTCGTCGGCCGCCGTCTTCATCTCGGTCCTGTCGGCCTACAGCGTCTTCCTCGGCCCCATCATCGGCATCCAGATCTGCGACTACTGGCTCGTCCGGCGCCAGAGGCTCAAGCTCTCGGACCTGTACCACCCGGGGCGGGGCGGCATCTACTACTTCGCCGGCGGCTTCAACCCCCGCAGCTTTGTCGCATGGGTCCTCGGCTTCGCCACGCAGCTGCCCGGGTTCGCCGCCAACGTCACGCCGGACAGGGTCAGCGTCGGGAGCGCCTGGCACGAGCTGTTCTACCTGGCGTTCCCGCTCGGCTTTGCCATCTCCTTCGCGGCCCACTATGTGCTCAACAGGATCTGGCCGCCCGCCGGGCTGGGCCTGGTTGATGAGGTGGACTACTACGGCAGCTTTACGCCCGACGAGGCGCTCAAGCTTGGGTTTGTGCCGGAATCAGAGGTTGTTGAAGGCGTCCATTCGGATCCGGAGAGCAGCGGTGGTAAGCCAGGGCAGGTGGCTGTCCCTATCGTTGGGAAGGGTTTTTAGAGCTTTTCCGGATTACGGTGAATTTTTCAGGTGCGCAGGTGATAGACAGGAATTGGCCCAGACACCACGGCAGCCATGATAGTTATATTGTAGATTATGTGTCCTTTCTTTTTCGAAGAGAGACGACGTCTCCCGTTTTCCCTTGTTGAATTGCCGAAGCGATTGAAAGATTCTTCTGGCTGACCCTCTTCTTCGCGTTCATCCTTGCCTGCTGCATCTCTAGAATGCTCTCCTCAAAAATCAGGTCTCCCTCGTCTTTCCCTTTCTTCCTGGCTGCCTCCTCTTCCCGTAGCCTCGCCTGCCTCTTGTTATCTCTGCTCCGGACCCGCTTCTAAGCTCCCACAACCTCCCGTGGCTCCTCCACAGACTTCTCATGCCCTCTCCTGCGCCTGGTGAGCTCTTGAAGATTCGCCTCCCTTTCCGTCGGCTCTCCAGCGGCCTTGAGTTGTCTCTCTGCCAACGCCCTCGCACTGGAATTGCGCAGCCGCGTCTTCGGGCTGATAGGCAGACCAAAGGTCTGCAACACCATCGTCGTACCGTCTCGGAGGGAAAGTTGGAGCGCAATGGGCTGTTCTTCATCGCAGTTGAGTATGAGTTGATCTAGGGATGATCACGACACATTGCACCAGAATGCCAGACTCTATAATGCTGAAATGCACACTTTACGGGGGTAATCGTATTCAAGATCTCTTCATTCCACTCATCTACCAATTCATCCACTATTTTAGGCCACCAACCCGAGGGCCTAAGAGACTTGTCTCGACCTTCAAGATCGTACGAAGCTTTCTGATGCACCTTGATCCTGACCATTGCTCCTTTTCCCAAAAAGAAACTTTATCCAGTTTGTTGTGCTGAATTAGTCCTCATAGATGATGGAGAAGACTGCTAAAATGCTTTCCTCGCATTTGATTGTCCACATTGCCTTGGAGGCTTGGTCTATATTAGAGCTGGCGGGAGGCGTATCCTTGTATAGCTCGGGACGTTCCTCCACACCAATTGTTCCCCTCGCTTGTTAAAGAATTGCCGACGATGCCTTCTTCCCCTCCTCCATCCCCAAACATGGGATGAACTACCGAGAATTCTGATATTTCCGCAGCTATCCTCTTCTCCCAGTAAATACAGAACCTTCTGCTTGATTTGACATACTGTATTTGATACGTTACGACCACGATGTCATCTGATCCAGTCGGCGTGGCCATAGTAACAGGAGGCTCTTCAGGCATCGGCCTAGCCTTGACCAACCACCTGGCCACCAAAAACTGGCATGTTTTCATCCTGGACATCCAAGCCCCAATCTCCCCGCCCCCAACCGAGTCCACAACATTCCTGCAGACAGACATCTCAGACTGGGACCAGCTCGCTTCCGCCTTCCAGACCGCCCACGCGCGCTTCTCCCGCCGTATGTCTAAGCCACCCCCTGCTACGCTTGCCCATCCATCCTTTGTCACAATCTTCCAGAATTCTTTTACTTCAGACTTTCTGGCAGATGACTAACGCAAAGTAGTGGACTTTGTCGCGCTGAACGCGGGCATCGACGACCGCGATGACATCTTCGCGAGCATCTCAGGCGACGCGGCGCGCCCGCCGCGCCGGCCAAACATGCTGACCTTTGCCGTGAACCTGTACGGCCCGTACTACGGCCTGAAGCTCGCGGCGCACTACATGAGCCTGCCGTCGGCACAGGCGGACAGCAACAACAAGAACACCACCACGGGGGGCGGAGGCAAGGTCGTCATCACGTCGTCGGTCGCCGGGTTCCGCGCCCACCCGCCGAACCCGCAGTACAGCTCGTCCAAGTACGGCCTGCTGGGGCTCACGCGGGCCGTGGCGCCCGCGGCGGCCGCGCGGGCGGGCATCCGCGTCAACTGCGTCTGCCCCGCGGTCGTGGCGACGGGGCTCGCGCCGCCCGGGCTGATGGAGGCCTTCCCCGCGTCGATCGTCACGCCCATGGCGACCATGATGAGGGCCTTTGACGAGCTCTGCGAGTTTGACAGGCTCGCCAGGGATGGCCGGGAGAAGTGGGCCGGTTCGGGCCCCAACGGCGCTGTTGTGGAAGTAAATCTGCAGGAACTTATCTACAGGGAAGAGCCGGAGATGGAAGGTGACTCGAGTGTTGACCCGGGAATCGCTGAGGCTTGGAGAAATGTGTATGAAGAAAGAAACAAGCGATTCGCGGCCATGAATCAAGGTGGTTGACATCAGGTAGTGGGAGTCTGATGAAGTATTTTTCACTAATGTGGAGAGTTGTGGTCCTCAATAACAGATTCTGAAGTGAGAAAGTACTCATATCAGTGTACCATGGGACACTCGACATGTCAAGTGGCGAATAGCTCTTCAAATTACACAGGGAAGGGAAATGAAGAATCATGGGACAATTTCTTTCAATTGTCAATTCTCTTACATGACTCAATGTAAAGGCTGCTTCTGACTACTCTACTTAGTAGTAGCTTCTAGAGTTGAGGAGACTCCCTCTGATGTTATATCTTAACCCCAGCTAAGGTCCGCCTAGCCCAGACGCGTTCAGGGTAGCCAGCTTGCGGTCACCAGGCTCCCCACCGTCAAGCCCGCCCAGAGCATCGTCGATGCCCCTCGTCGATGCCCCCCGTCTTCTTCTGAGCCGATTTGGCATTCTTGGGCGCCGATCTACCCGGTGTGTTCTTCTCCTCGGCGAGCAGCGCCTCCCTCTCTGCCTTCTTGCGCGCGGCCTCGGCCTTTTTGGCTGCCTCCTCCTCCCTGATCACAATCGCCCACGGGCCGATTGAGCCTCACGGCCGCTGAAGGCACTGCTCATGACCACTCGTCGAGATCCCATTATTGCGGCTGCCCTGGATGAGGAACGGGAGGCTCTCGCAGCTACACCAGGTATGAGGCAAGCCTTCAAGAAGATCACCTCAACAGTTCACTTGAAACAAGTAGACAACAATTGGTGTTCGATGCTGAGCCACCAGACCAGAAACAAGTCCAAGCCGATCTGTAAAATGACTACTTGCGCCTCCTAAATTCAACGCTGCTGCATACCTACTTAAGTAGGTATCGTCCAGTGGGACTCAATCGATTGGGCTGGACCTGGCCATGGTCAATGCGAGCGAGTTGATGGGCGCACTGTTCACCATTGTCGATGCTCCATCAGATAAATGTTGCTCGATTGCTGGCAAGACCATGCCCAAGTAAAATGGAGTCAGGCAAGCGATCAGCACTTCCAAAACCCACAGATAAGGCCAGCTATGATGACTGTCCCCCTCCATCGCGCATCCACAGCGCACATCAAGATTCACAAGGTGCATGACGAGGAGGTAAAAGATTTAGATAATCAAGTTGGACCTCGGCGAGTCTACAGAATAGTAAATAATTCCCTAAGGTATATACACTAGAATTTAAAGTGTATGCAAGCATTACCGTCCATTTTATTTTTCCCCAGTCACCTCAAGGATAAATATGTGAGAAAGGACGTGGGGCTCATAGATGAGCTAGTCCTGAGATATCTTGAAAGGAGTGGAACCAGGAGTGCTTGTATTATGCCATTCTTTAGAATGGTTGTCTTACCCCGGGCGAAAGAAATGTTCAATGCCAAGCTCCCACCGAAAAATATTAATTCTCTCTTATAAAAAAATAAATATAAGAGAAGGCCATAGGTTCTGTGAGATGCTGGGAAATGGAAGCTGGCATGTTTGACAGAGTGTTATTGGTTGAAAGCTGCATTGTCAGCCCCAGGTGCTGTGGAGGGGGGATGGGGATGGAACAAAAATTTGGAAAGCCGAGGGTAGTCGATCACTGCGTAGGTTCCCGAGGCTTTACAGAGTATACAAAGGAGTCCAATGGCAGGAATTCAGATGGAAGCAAGCTTGAATGACACCCTCACGTGGTAGTACTCAATGTCAAGGGCACACTCGATTGCAAGTCTTTGGACTCACACATCGCAACACCCCCCATCCCCCTTTCATTGCCAAGTGAAGAAGTATTTCGCCTAGGGCAAAGACAAGAGATCATTTCAGGACATGTACATACCTAGCCGCAGCAATGGCCCACAAGTACTTTGACTGGCCAATCAAGACCCACATGCTCTCTGATTTCATTTGAGGCCCACAACAGGAGTGAGATGGCAATATCTAGGCACCGATAGTGATGCATCATTTTCAAGGACAATACAGGCCCAGGCCATTTTCTGTATCCAATCTCGTCCTGAATGAACCCACCGTGTAATCCTGAGATGCCCAGAGGAGGACCTGAGATCTTGACACAGTGCTCATTCGTTCTGGGGACTTGGCACCAACTGGCAATTGGATGCAACCATGTAAATGCAGTTGGTATTCAAACCTGCGCTGCGTGCGACACTGGAGAAGCAAGGGTCAGACTGGTGCGTTACATCTGGCGGCCAACAGCACCTGCTGCAGTGTCATATTTGGGACCAACAGCACCCATCTACGTGCATATGTGTGTGCATTTAAAAGCATGCCGAAAAACCACACTCGCCCCGCGCGTGGTATAAAAATATCACCGTGACGCTTCACCACACTCCTTCTGTCTGTCAGAGATCTCTGTATCTCCTTCTTTTCAGACCATACAGACTCTCGATACTTCTCATTTCCCAGTGTCCGCAATCATGGCCACTTCCACCCCCAATCTGGCCATTGTACTATGCCATGGCTCGTACCACACACCAGCACCTTATACCCCACTTGTTGATGCCTTTAAATCCAGGGGTATTGATGCTTACTGCCCCCAACTGCCGACGGCTGACCTTGCTAAACTGGATGTTGGCGACGTCAGCAACCCGGATTTCGACCGGGCACCACCTGAAGGAGGTTATCCACAAGGTGAAGAGGATGCTCAGGTTGTCTTGGGGGTTTTGAAGCCGCTAGTGGAGGAAGGTAAAAACGTGCTTCTCCTTGCTCATTCAGCTGGCGGTTGGGTTGCCACTGAGGTTGCCCGACCGGAGCTGCAAGCCAAACGTCGAGCAGAGAAGGGGTTGTCAGGGGGCATCATTGGCATCTTTTACATGGGTGCTTTTGTCATCCCTGTGGGCGAATCAGTCAACAGCTTTTTCCAGCCCAAGGATGGTAGTTTTGTTACGCCTCCATTCATGACGTTTCACGTAAGTCAATCATACTCTGAAACGACCAACTTCTCATAACATAGATACGCTGCTAACCCTGAGGCGTATCCTGCAGAAACACGGTGCTGCAGGGCTTGGCACGATGGTCGAGCCTGAGAAGTTCCTATTCAATGATGTGGACGCTGCTACCGCCAAGAAATATGCTGCAGGTCTGACTGCATCCCCAATTCTGACCACCAGACTGTCAAACGATGCCTATTCAGCCCTCCCATGTGCATACCTTGTCCTTGAAGGCGACCTGACTCTGCCTAAGGAGTACCAAGAGGGAATGGCTGCCCTACAGGGATCGAAAACGGGAGAGTTCACCATCTACAGAAGCCCAGCCGGCCACTCTGCTCATCTGAGCTGGACTGAAGGAGTTGTTGATACCGCCATTGGCTTTGTGAAGAAGGTTCGGGCTTAGTCTAGCATCTTGACACTGGAAATAGAGCATCATCGGTATGACATTGGAAATATGAGAACGCAAAATCATAGTCTGTCTTGATAAAAGAGCTGCTGCTAATCATGGGGGCGGGAGCAAGTGCAATGACCACCAGGGGTGAGCTGGGAGTCTCAGCAGCGGGCAGCAGGGCACTATGCCTAGTAAGCACTATACTTGCTAGTCAAATCTAACCTTTGCATCCCAAGGCAAGGTTCTTATGGACCTTTGATAGCATTATATAATCAGGTTGCTAAAGTCTAAAGCCATATTGCAGTTTATAAATAAGAAGGGGGGGGGGTGCAAAATTAATGCTAAGGACGGATGCGTCCAACTCTGACGAAGATGAACAGGAGAGCTTCATCGTGGGGGTCGGGCAGACGCTTGGTGACCCTCAGTGACAGCTATGAGGACTAAGGACTGAGAGGTCAGGGGTGAGAGGTAATATATGAGGAATAAAGGGCGAGAGACGACATAACCGGATGCAGCGTCCCGTTCTTGAATTAGTCTCCACTAAGATCAAACCAGCCGATGATCCAACGGATGTAATAAATACGTGTTTTTGGCTCTCGGAATTTTCTTAATGATGCCTCTGCCTCAATGCAACTTTGGTGGTTGGAAACGGAATTCCTGCTGCTACCGCCCGGCCGCCCCGGCATTTGACGAATTCCGGAGGATTGCGCCCCGGCCCATCTCACTACTCCTCTAAGTCCGGCTGGGAAAACCAGCTTACTCCGAGCGAGCTTGCCTCTTAAGGAAATTCTATGCTCCGTCCCATCCGGTCCGGGCTTAGTGGCAGGAGATAAAGTCGTTGCACACTCCACCACCTCATCTGCCTGCGCAGGAATGGTGCTACGGAATTGATTATGGTGTGAAGCATCCACAATAGAACGACTGGATTTATCAGCTCCTCCCATGATGCGTATATCGTGTATAGTGCATCCTCCGGTATCACGACTTGGTCCGAAGTCCATTTGATGTGTGTAGATTATTCAAAATTGAATCATTTTGCTGGCCAACACCTATTGCTATAAAAGGCGTACTTGCTGCCTGATAGTTGATTATCACTACTATCATCGCCGATACCAGCGCTGTTAGAAACCCATCTTTTCAAGAGCACTTCTCGAGCTTCTGACTCTCTTACCATACGCCAAAAATTTGATCACCTGTCAAGATGGCTCCCGAGTACGCCAGAGACCAGCCTGAAGGTTTCAGCAACCGCATAGAGAAGGTTGCGATCGTGGGTGTAAGTCTTTGAAGTCCTTGAAAATCGTATATGTAACCTCATGTCTGACACCCTATACAATCAGGCTGGAGGCACGGTTGGTAAATACATCGCCCAGGAGCTGGTCAAAACAGGGAAACATACCGTGACGGCCCTCACTCGCTCTGGGAGCACCAACAAGTTGCCCGAGGGCGCTATCCCCGTCACTGTGGATTATGACAACGAGGCGTCTTTAGTCGAGGCTATGGAGGGACACCAGATCCTGATAATCACCCTGGCCGTTAGCGCGCCTCCTGGAACACAGAGCAAACTCATCAAAGCAGCGTCAAAAGCTGGCGTTCCTTACGTCATGCCCAACGCGTGGGGGACTGACCCCTTGAACCAGAAGTTAATGCAGGATACCTTCTTCTGGAAGCTCTTTGGTGAGTTGGCGCATCACGGATACTATCCATCCTTTTTTGACCACTGCTAATTCCCACCTGCAGCCGACGCTCGTGACGAGATCGAGTCCCTCAGGGTCAGCAAGTGGATCGTCCTCTCATGCGGCTTCTGGTACGAGTTCAGCCTCGGCGGCACGGAGGACCGGTACGGATTCGACTTCCACAACCGCTCCCTCGTCCTCTTCGACGACGGCGACACCAAGATCAACACCAGCACGTGGGCACAGTGCGGCCGCGCCGTGGCCTCCCTGCTGAGCCTCAAGCTGCTGCCCGAGGACGAGGGCGACGAGAGCCCCGCCGTCGACAAGTGGGCCAACGGGGCCTTCTACGCCTCGAGCTTCCTCGTCAGCCAGAGGGACATGTTTGAGAGCGCCAAGCGCGTCACCGGCACGACGGATGCTGACTGGACGATCCGCCGCGAGGACTCGGGGGAGAGGTACAAGAAGGCAGTTGAGGATTTGCAGCAAGGTGACATGAAGGGTTTCGTGCGACTGCTGTACACCCGCGTATTCTTCCCAAATGGCGGCGGGGACTATGAAAATAGCAGAGGTCTACAGAACGATGTTCTTGGCTTGCCAAAGGAGGACTTGGACGAGGCCACGAGGGAAGCGATTCATCTGGCTTTGAGTGAAGGGCTGGAAGCTAGATATTCAGGGGTGGCATCTAGGAGCAGCTGAATCCTCTGCGAAACGCCTTTGAGGGGGAAGAAACATGGCTACGGGAGACAGTCAGTAGTGACTATTGATCCAAATACTCGCTCTCCGAGAAACAGTAGCCAAGTGATGAGTTAGAGAAGCAGTTTTGCCTTGCATCACGCCATTGGATCGACAACACCAGTTGACTGTAAACACTTATCTGGTGACCCAGGTCAAATTGTAGAGCCTTCAAAAAACGCTGATTGTAAATTCATGATGATGATACTAGCATCTCACGGTATATAAGGCGCTGGCGCCATACTGGACGTAAGCCCCAGTTTGACTGCCTTATCGGTATCGAGCACGTCTTTGAAATACTGGTCCATCTTCTTGCAAATCGCCCCCCTCTTGCCCACCCAGTACCTGATGGCGTTTTCCAAGTTGCAAGCCACCCATCTCGTTTCTTCCCAGACCATCCGTTCCACCCCCCTGATTCTTGCAGCTATCTCGGGAGGGTCCTGGTACGCTGCGGCTTGGCGGTTTTTGTAGTCCAGGGTGAGATCGTACCTGCCTACATGATCGAATACGTGGTGTGCGTCCCACTTGGGCGTCATCATGTGCAAGAAGAAAGGCCGCACGGCATCGTACGGGCTGGCGCCCTCCTCGTCCCTTTCAACTGGTCCGCCGGCTTGTAGATCGCCTTCAGACTCGTTCGCCGTGCGCAAGCTGGGCTTCGATGGGGCGGCGCCGTTTGTGAGGATGTAGTCGTCTGAGGGGTCGCCTTGGATGAGTGCAAATCTATAAATCCCCCGTTCTGGGTGAACGTCGTGTTTGTAATGGCCAACAGGCTGGGGCGGCGCCTCCACCGCGTAGAACGGGAGCCCCATGGCTTCGGCTGCTGGGAGGAACGTCTCTTTATCTCCACAACCTGCGCCGCCCTGACATAACAATGGGTAGTAGTATTCGGGACCGTAGTAATTGTAGTAGGCCGCCAAAAGAAGAGTCTTCCAGTGCTTGGTCTTGGACACTAGGAGTTGCCCGGACTCGGTGCTTGCGCGAGCAGAGACGGGTGTTGGCTTGCTCTGGGCTATCAGGTAGTAGGTCGGCGATACCGATGTCTGCCAGATGTCCGGCCATGCGACCATCCCAGTCTTTTGAAACGGGGCCGAGGTGAAGAGAGAAGCGGCGTCGTGAAGCGAGAAGTTGTCGGCGTCCAGCCAGAGAACGTCCTCAAACGAGGACAGTATTATGGCAAATACTTTGTACTGATAGTGGGAAATTTTGCCGCCCAGCTTGGGAAAAGTGCGGCAGGCTGCGTTGAGGGTGGGCAGCACTTCCTCACACATCTGTTCCTCGTATTCATCCTCGGGGAGGAAAACCTCGACCGGCATGGCTGTGCCCGTTCGACGTAAAAGTCGCAATGAGACCATCAAAGGCGGGAAATATGAGCCACCGCCGACCGTCACAATACCTCGGGAGTGCTTCTTCTTGGGGATGTACCTTGGCAGCTTTTGCTCCACTGCCTTGATATACCCACTATGGGCTTCCATGAGACTCAAGGTCTGCTTCGGTGTGGTTTCAAGGATGTCCATCAGCTCCGCATCGTGATCGGCCGGCCATCGGTCTACCTTTGCCCCCTTGACTGCCTCTATTGCCTTCAATCCGGCCGGTGAATATTTCTCGAGAATGAATATCAACTCTTCCGCTAAACCGACCTCCTCGCCCTTGGCACTGCTAGCTAGGGGAAGCCATTCAGCAAGCGTCTCAGTGTTATCCCATTTCGCCCTGATCTCGGTTCGATAAGGGAAGGCGAGGGCGGTTAGGAAAATAAACAAGAGTCCCGCTATCCTTGGGATGGAAGCGAGTTTTGAGCGACAGCTTGACTGACCGAGAGTCAACATTCTGTCGTATCTCGGTGCTGTCGAATGGTGCAATGCAAAGCAATGTGGAAATTTAGCCAAGACGTGGGATCCTGTCGCCCAGTATCATGGCAATGAGGAGAACAGTGCACGAAGAAATGCGTGGAGAACACACCGATGGCCCGATGTTTGCTTGCGCGTGCGACACGAAATGTCTGGCGACTGGCCCTGTCCAAGGATAAAGTGGACCAATTCAACCAGTGGTGGGATTTCCCTGCTTTCTAGGACCACCCGACCAAGGTTTACTTGGGCATGCTGATTCATTGAGGCGGAGCAGCGACATGCAGAGAGCCATGTTTAGGTGGAACGTCGAGCGCACGGGAAGTGGGTTTTCGAACCGCCGTCGTCGTGTGCAATTACGCGTTCCTGAGAAGTCGCCAGCCACGCTGTCCACGCAGCCTGGACATTGTCCGGCAGGTGATTCTGGGTGCCGTATTACAATGAAACCTCCATATCCATGATTCCTAATAATAACCACTCAAAGCCTAGACCAATGGTCTGTAAGTGATACCTGCGCCCGGCTTCTAGCTGGAACACTGCAGGCTTCCACTTGGTCTTCATTTGCAACATCGTACTCCAATCCAGCCTCTGGGGACAATCACAAGCCAATTGCAAATCAGAAATTCAATTTTCAACACTAACTGCGGTGAAGATCATTTTCTTGTCTGTAGACTTTGAATGTATTGGTGCGGGTGACGTCGGCACGGCAGCATTCGCGTCCGATGTCCAATTGACGACGGATGCCGGATCTGTGTGGTCGCCACTTGGAGCATCTATGCATGTTTCTCCCTCTCCAATCCGATCGTGTATATTACTGGGAAAGATCTCGATTGCAGCTTGTCTTTTCTCCAGCTCGAAATTCGGCCGCTGCATTTCGCCAGCTTCGAGTTGTCCAAGAGCCACAGCGTTTCTGCGCCAAAATTTCCAACGGTCTTTGCTTGGAAGAATACGTGCCATCTTTCTGCGTACCAAGGCTCGATAATTGGTGGAGAAAAGTGGCCGCAGTACAGGAAGACAAGCTACGATAATGGCGGCACAAAGCTCGCCGAGTGACCAAGAAGCACTGTCGACTTGCCGGTATAGGTCGTCGTTGCTCGGCTTGACTGGAAGGTACTTGATTTTGACGAACCCGATCGCACAGGTACTGATAGTGTACTGTCAGCCTCTGATTCTTTCAAAACTCAACAAGGCCCATTTTGGGGAGGAGGTAGTGATCACCACATACAAGAAGCCCAAGCAAAAGAGCATGATAAGCGACAGTCGATGCCAGAGCGAGGCCCTCATTCGCCATAGCAGAGGCAGAGGTAAAGCGAAAATTACCCAGTCGCTTAGTATATTACCAACACTTTGGACAATGTATTGGTATCTCGGCAGACATTTCGCCGGAATACTCTTGTCCCAAAACCCGGGAATTGGCCAGCATGTGAAGACACACATGAAGACGATGATTACCGTCCAGACAACGACGATTCCAAGTGTCCAATCAATAAGTCTCTGTATCTTTGCCGCAAAGAGACGGCGATATTGCAGCAACAGGGCAACCTTGACGATACCGAGGCCGGTGTAAAATATGATGATTGCAGCATACCATCGCTACTGGGTCGAAGCCAAGCCATTGTTAGTCAATCGTTCATCCATAGGCAGACGCGGACAGGGTGAGAATACTGAACTTGATAGAACCTCAGGGTCATCTTCTCTGTGAGCATCCAAGCATGCTTGCCCAAGCCGGTCTGTGCCATTAAACATTGGAATACCGCCTCAGCGATCACGAGTAGCTGATCTCCCCCAAACCAGGTCAGCTCAAACACACAGACTTAAAAGAGCACGGAGGCTGGCAAACCTACCATGGCGGCCATAATCGCCCAGTCATCAATACCAACCGACTTAACTACAGCCCATCGCGTGTAAAACCGCACGCTGACCACCAGAGCCGTAACGGGGACAACAGAGGCAACAACGTAGACTGCCACATGGCTTCTGTCGTCTTGGGGCAGTGAGTCCATCGGAACTACACGATCGAGTGGGGCCATATCGGCCATGGTGGTGACGATATGTTCATTCATTCAAGAGCAGCATATCTTACAGGTTTCAGACTGCATGCACCTCATCGCTCTGCTTTAGTAGACTTTATAATCATGTCCCATGTTCCATCTTTCTTCCGAGTCAGTCACCGCCACTCCGGCAGGCGGCACGTCTCTTGGTGCCTGAACATGGGAGGTGTTGAGGGTTGCATCTACTGCACAGACACACACACGTGTGAGGTCGCAATCTGGGGAACGGAGGTATATGTGCTTTGCCAATACATAGTGAGAACGCGGGTGTGGGTTGCATCGAACCTCACCGGCACCCACGATCCTGGAACACTTGCCGCAACTCAAAATTGTGCTTCGAGCTGTCCCACGAACGAAGCGTGATTGGTGATTCCTTCCGAAAGTCAACTTCAAGTCGGATTTGATGCACGCGAGCCCTCCGGTTGTGTTTGCAAAAACTCTCTTTCCTTGATTTTGATGGCCAGCAAGCGGTAGGATCTAGCCGCCCTGACACCGTAAATACACACCGTGATGGTCAAAATGCAACCCATTGCCCGACCGTGAGTGAGAAAGAAGTGAGCATCGTAGCACACGATGAAGCGTTGTGATCAAGCGACCAGGGCCCAAAAGTCAGAGCATAAACTATGCTCCCGGAAGCAAATGGATACTTGAAAGCGACGCTTGCTGCAGATGATAGAATACAAGGACACAAGAGTCATGTGAGCCTGACCTCAGACGTGGAAAGTGAATACAACACCCCAAGCATAGGAGCAAATATTTCAATTCTGGCTTCTGCACAACAAATTAGGTTTTTGCTACATACAGCCAAGTATATTCGCACTTGGAATTGTTGGCTCTGAAAACAGAGACGGGACACAACAACAAAAGGAATCCCTTGGTTAATCCAGGAGTTTTATTATAATATCAATGATCACGTTTTGAGATCCCAGACCATAGACCCTACAAATATATCTACAAGAGCTCGTGGGATATTCTTCATCAATGATGTTGCTTTACCTCACACATGGGAGCCTACGACAAAACCAATTTGAAGTGTAGCATGCTACGACCAAAGCATAAACAGGAGCTGAAGGTTTAATGAGTGGGAGCTGGAACGAAACAAGTTGGCCCGAGTCGGTACGAGTGCGCTTGATGGATTCCAGTAATATTGCAATCTAGTTTTCTTCAGACGTTCTCGTTGTCCTCACACAATAATGATGAATTTCAGAGAGTATTCTACGTCTTCGGACTCACATCGTTGTCTCAGGCCTATTGGGGCTCTAGGATTGCTGAGAATACCCACGCGAATTGGCCTACCTGCTAGCGCGTATTATTGGACCGAGGAAAATGATTTTGATGAGATATCACGACGAAATTTCCAGATAGAACATCCAAGGCTTCTAATCAACTTAGAGTATCGCTGCAAAGCATATCACTGGCATCGGAAACATGGATATCTCTCGCTACCAAGTGCGTAGGCGCTTGACCAGCCAACCGATATAGCTCTACATACAGACACGTACAAATGTGAACATTGCTAAAAAGTAATTTGTGGGCTTTTTCTATCCTCAAGAGTGCATAAAGGGTAATGATATCACACGTTCTCGCGAAGTATGAAAGCTATGACTGGGTCTGGCAATTTGAACTGGGTGTTATTGCCTGCAAAAGAGCCTAAAGAGCATCGTTTTTGCAGATCTAAGTCCTTGCCCCATTTTTAACATAACCCCTATTCACTGTCACACAAACAATTACATCATAAAGCAATTGAGAAGTCTCATTCTTTGACAACGTCCTGTACTTCAATTGTGCGAAGATTTAATACTAACCAAGGAGAGTTGGGTCCTTTATAACATTGAGAATATTGCCCGAGTTAGTTGATGTTCTCCACCCCAGGCTGTACACGCTTCCGTCATGTGGGCCGAGGTTGAATCTTTAAAGGAGGAGCTCCGATATTAAGAAAAATCCATCCTAAGTGCCGGCCAATTTGAAGTGACTGAAATCCCATTGATACTTAAGGAAGCCATGGTGTCCCCGAAAGAAGTCCCTTGCTTTTACGAAGGCAAGGTCTGGCCCGTGAGGCCTATCTCTTGAAATCATTCCGCTGATACCCTATAGAGACTTCTGTCAGCTCCAGACCCATCGTTGCCGAAAGGTTGTGTCCCGCGAGGGCAATATTGGTAATCCCTAGACACCTAGGGAGCGCCCCGGCATTGAGTCGCTTGGCTCCACTGGACTAATTCTTATCATTTGACTTACCTGCGATTGACAGAGTTCCTCGCTCGGTGTGAAGACCGTAATTTGGCCCCGGGAGTTGCGGCCGGACTGAGTGTTGATCGAGAACCCGATATCTCGGAAGATTGCGAGTATATCGTTCCACGCAACCGTGCCCGGCCTCCCCTGCCCGTCAGTCGTCATTATGAGTCTCAAAAGCTCGTAGTTGGCGGCGTTCAGCTCGATCTTTGGACCCTCCCGCCCCTGGTCAGGGGCAGTGTCGGGCCTGGGAGCAGCGATCGCGGGCTGTTCAGCTAGCAGTCGTTGGAACCGTTCTTGTCGTTCTCGCCGGCGCTCGGTGGGTGGTCGTCGCGGAGGCGAGTCCGCGGGTGTGTTTCGGCGGTGCGTCGGGGCCTTGGTCACACCTATGGCAGTGGCAGTCAGCTATTAAGTCGCTGACGGCTATGTCTTACACGGAAGGTGGATGTAGTCGGTTACTATCTGCCTACAAACTGTCCAAGAACTCTTGAGACAGGAAACAGGCATGGCAGATATACCTGCTTTGGGTGAACGCCGTTTTAGAGAGCCACTCACCGTCATTGTTTGTCTTTTTCTCTGGAGATCTCTTAGGAGGGGAAGGCCTTGTTGGCGTAACGACTGCAAGGTTCTCTAGCAGTTGGGTCGGCGTAGTAGGGTCGCCTGTGCCAGAAGGACCAGGAGGTGTAGAAGGCTGATTCGCTTCGTCTTGGGGAGAAGTCTCGGGAGGTGGGGGAGGGTGTTCGACAAAAACGTCCTCGCCGTTGTCTGCCGTCACAAGTGGGATGGCTCTGTTCAATTCATTGAGAGCTTCTTCCGAGAGCGCCTGCTTCTCAACCAGGAAAGGCTGCAAATCCGCCCAAAGAGCTGCCAGGTTTCTCTCTGACGCTTTCCTCGTGGCCGCGTGTTCTCGACGCTTCGTCTCTCTTTGATCGCCGTTGATGTCCGGCTGGAGAAGTGTCAGCAAGATGTTCTGCGTGCGTGCCTAATGAATGGGTATGTATCAGATGCCACGGAAGCCCCCCGTAGCAGACATTGATACCGATCTGGTTTTGTATACCAACCAGCCGCACTGGAGTGAGATTCGGGTTTGGGGACATCTCGATGAACCTACATAGTCGAACTTGAGATGGGGATCGGGGATCATATGCTTCGATACAATGGCCTTCAAGCCTGGATCATTCGGGTCGATTGCGCGAAGCCTGTCTGAATTCTCGCTGTATTTTTTCCACCCTTCTTCTAACTCCGGTTGGGGGATGGTTTGTCCGAGAGATTGTGAAGTCCAGATCCGTCTTATTGCAAGAAAGGCGCCGATGGCGTCCCGACTTTCCTTTGCCTTTTCAGTCGCAAAATTCGTCGTCCACGGCTTTCCATCCCTATGACAGAGGGTCAGGATCTCATCCGCCCAGCTGTCGCTTTCGAGAGTGATCGCTTGAAATGCGCCTTCTTCCCTTATTGCCTTGAGGAGTGAGACAAGAGAGGCTTCTTCGCCATCCCCCTTAGGAAGTCGTCGATTTCCCACAGTACTCAGAATCGGATTCTTTTCATCAAAATAGGTGACTCTGAAATATTTCCTCAGATCTTTAGAACAACCAAGCGTTAAAATCAAATTATCAAGTGACGAGCGGTGTCCCAAGATGTTGAAGAGGTAAACGAGACAACTAAGAATAGCGAGTGGGTTGCGGTCCCCCGGGTCCTTGCCCAGCTCTCTTGAAAAAGCGGTACAAGCACCCAAGGCATTCGACCAGCAGTCCAGACCTTGTGTCAGGTCGTGAAGGGCCTTGATGAGATATGTACCAAGCATTTCGGGGTTCCTCAGGTTGTTACTATAATTCGCCTGTCAAGCACCAATTAACGGGGATCCGCTCCCAATGGCTCGGCCTTCGCGTTACACAGAAGGTTGACATGACTTACCCATCGGTGTCTTTCATCCCTGCCATTGATGGAATGCAGGACCTCGTGGTGTGAATGTTCGCGTATGTCGGAAATGTAATTGTAAAACAGCCGCGGGCTTGATTTCAGACCCTTGAGCTGGTCCGCGTAGTGCGTCCATTGCCGATAGCAGATACCATACGTCAGGAGTTCCATCGTGTTGTTCATCGCAACATAATGCATGGTATTACGAAGATAATCGACATAGACACTTAGGTCCGTGTTAAACTGGGGTGATTGAACATTGTTAGGATCTGGCTCATTAGGCCGCCAGTTCTTTTCATTATTTTCGTTAGCGACTGCGTACGACTGGTCGGTCATGATCCTGAGTACCACTAATTGCAGGAACTGGTATATTCTGCGCTGAATCACCATCGCTTGAACAGCTGGCACTTCGAACCACATGCCAGTTCCAAGGGTGTTCTCTAGCACTTCGGCTTCCTCCTCATCAGGGGCGAAATACCTAGTGCCATAATCATCTCCCTCGCCTTCTACGCTTGTCATTCTAACCACAACAAGTTCAGGCTCGGAGATATAACTTTTCGCCATGTCGAGGAGGCCTTCGTTTGCCGCAATAAATTTGTTGTCTCGGTAAGTGTCGACATGAGCGAACTCACAGGGATGCTCGTCCGCCCTATTAACCAGCATCACCAGGAATGCCTCCTTGCGCTCGGCCAAGTCTTGTTGATTGAAGTCTGGCCATCGTTGGTGGTTTTCGTCCAGGCCTTGCTTCAACGGCAATAACTTCCTGTACTTGTTTGAACTATTTCTCCATGGTGCCACTTCCCTGGAGCACGGCAGTCAGCAATTTCCATCAGTAAATGGACTCCGAATACAAAAACATTTCACGGATAGGGATGAGCTCGGGTGACCGCAGTGGCTGTAGACCGAGACTTGTAGTCAAACGCCGCGCGGTGAGAGTATGATGTCCAGAATGGAAAGAGCAGAACCAAGTAAAGCAGCTACTGCACAGTGGTGATACGTGTTCTTGAAATGCACTTACATTAAATCTGGACGATGGCCTTTGGGCATTTCGGAGTCCTTTTCACCAGGTCTCTCACTTGCAGATGCTTTCCATTCTGAGGCTAAGAGGGCCTGCCGTTTATCCACCGTCATGTTGATCCATCGATTCACAATTACAATCTCGTTCTTGTCGAAAAAATCCTTGAACGATCTCCATCGCTTTTCAACATCAGCCGAATACTCCACTCTCGCAGGCCCTTGAGGCCCTTGGGACGACATCTTGAAACGGGGGCTTTCCGTCCTGAATCAAATAGTGGGGACAGATCAGGCGCAAGGAATGAGAAGCATCAGTCAAGGCGCGGGGGGTGTTCCTCGATGGGGCTAATTGGGTATGAGTCCAAGCCTTGTATGCCCGAAGAGCAGATAAAAGCGGGAAACTTTTGCCTTTCCTTGACCAAGTATTATCAATATACACTCCTTTGACACTGGAGTAGACACTATTGTTCAAGTCTATAGGTGGCATAGGTGGTCCCCTTTGTGCGGAGCCGTTTCCGTCGCATATAGGCCAGCTTTCCTCGGACAAAGCGCCAATTCTATTGCCATGGAAGCGAGTACACACCGAGGTCATAATGTAGCGATGAGGAAATCTCTTAATCCGGCAGGAAGGCATTCTCCACCCTCTCGTTGGGCAGATCGAACATGTCATTAATCACAGGGAGCCGAGCTTGGCTTATGAATGAGCATGCACGGAGAGGACGGGGTTGGCGTTGCGCATCGCCAAGTCCAAAATTAACGGTTATTGCGTAAGCTGGTTCGACGGCTAAGCAATAGAGGCACTTGACAGCCTCACCTGCTGTAAGTATAGTGGAAGAAGGAGTGATGCCTCCCTGCTTTATACGCTAGAGCTCACGATAACATGTCCAGCTGCATGTAGATGCAGTTCCAAAGGTCCTCTGGCTGATCTAGAATCGACTTCTCCGCACAGCGCCTCCCTGATGTGGCTGCGTGCATGGTCACTGATGCGTAATGTAAATGGCAGAGAATGTGCATTCCGAATCCAAAACCCGTGACGCTACTCTCCATCGCGGGTCAATGCCATATTCTATTTGGTATGCTAGCCTCTGCCCTGGCCTGAGGGGACTGACATCAGAGTACCTGCTCTGTCGAATGTGATATTGCAAGAGGGAGAAAAGTCAGTGTATGTATCGACTGTACCTACCAGGGGGAGGGGGGGTTTTCGTCAACATCACACTACTCTGTCAATGGAATAGCGACATAATAGTGACATGCTGTCAAGGTTCTGACAGTATGTTTTTTTGTGTGTATTGCATTATTTACACGTCACTGATATGTAGTTATTCCTGACATACTGTGACATTATGTCAACTTTTGACATGATGTCAACTCTTGATATGGGGGTTAAAAAAAAACCTCTTTTTTTTATTCGTCCCCAACCCAACTACTTTTTTTTCTTTACTGGCTTGACTATTTACTACGAGAGGATCTATGGAATTACGGAAATATCTAAAAATAGAAGCAGGTCTGGAGTTGATAAGGTCTAAACCAGAGCTTTTGACATAGATTTTTTGTAACATGAAGTCAATGGTTGACATAGTGCCAATGTTTGACATCAAGTCAATATTGACATGATTTAAAGCTTTGACATAATTTGCTTTTGATAGTATTTTGATAGCCTTTTCCTAACATTTCGCTAGAATTAAAAAATTTCGATTGAATGTCAAAACATGAGTGCATTGCGTGACCCAGTCAGAAACCCCCCTCCCCCCTGGTAGGTATCGCCTTGTTTGTCTGAGTCCACGTGTGGACTACCGCAAACAGCGGCTTCAACAAGCCGACTGTCGACCCGCCACGATTAGATCTTAGGCGGCTGCGAAAATTCCGAAGCGTTCTTGGAGAATGATTCAGTATCAATCAAGTTTGGCCATGTTGATTGAATTATCATCACAGTGATTACACAAGAGTTTGCTGGATTTCATGCTGGAACTTCCGAGTGTGCCCTTTCCGCATGATGTCGAATTCCCGTCACCAATGGATCAGTAACTGGTAAAGCAAGTATACATGGGAGTATAGTATCCGTTTTCTTGCGTCTAAGTCTCCCAGACCGATGCACGCTTCATTAGTTGCTCCGTCAAGGAATCTAGAGACTTTGGTGCAGACTTGTGGTGTCCTTGCCCGAGAATACGTACCTAGGTAAATAGCACCCAACCCCGCCCCCGATATTGTGGGATGTCTGAGTTCTTATCTCCCTTCCGTGTGGTTACTCAAACCACACCACCCTCAACCCCGTTTCCCAGAGCTGAATTCAACCATGGATGAGCGTGCCAGGATCCCCGTGACGCTGCCACGCGACGGTCCGACCCAGAGCTACTGGCAAGACCCTCCCGACGACATCGCCGATCTGAGGACAACGCCAGAGCTGCCCGGCACGGCAGAGGTAGTCATCATCGGGAGCGGCATCACCGGCGCCGCCGTCGCATGGAACCTGCTGCAGGATGGCAATGCCAGCGGTGGGAGCGGTGGGAGCGACATTAGTAGCACGCCCCCCGGCATCGTGATGCTCGAGGCGCGGCAGGCCTGCTCCGGCGCGACGGGGCGCAATGGTTAGCTCTCAGCCCTCTCCGAACCCCCCTCCCCCCGGGACAGGGACCACGGGCTGACTGTGCACTCTCTCGCCCCGAACCTCAGGCGGCCACACAAAGGCGGCCAGCTACCGGTCCTTCCTCGCCAACGCAGAGGCCTTAGGCGCCCCGGCCGCCGCCAAGATCGCGCGCCTCGAGCTCGCCAACATCAACGCCGTGCATGCTTTCGCCAGGGAGCACGCCATCCCGTGCGACTCCAACCCCTGCCAGACCGTGGACATCATCTACGACGAGGCGCACTGGCGCGAGGCGCACGAGGCCGTCGAGGCGATGCGCGCCGCCCTCGGCCCCGACGACCCGGCGGCCGAGTACACCTTCCACGACGCGGAGGAGGCGAGGGCGCGGTTCTACTGCGCGGGAGACGCGGACCCGGACCGGGAGCCTGTCGGGGCGGTCAGCTACGCCGCGGGGAGCATCTCGGGTTACGGGTTCGGGGTGGGCGTCCTGAAGCTGGCCCTGGCGCGGGGCCTGAACCTGCAGACGGGCACGCCGGCCGTGAGCCTGGGACGGTGCGCCGACGGCAGCGGGAGGTGGGAGGTCGGCACGCCGCGCGGGCGGGTCGTCGCGGACAGGGTCGTCCTCGCCACGAACGGGTACACGGCGCACCTATGGGAGGCTTTGCGGGGGGCTATCGTGCCTCTGCGCGGGCAGGTCACCGCCCAGCGGCCCGGGGCCAACATGCCCCCCGACGGGCTGCCTACGACGTACTCGTTCATCTACGAGGACGGCTACGAGTATATGGTGCCCCAGCCGCCCGGGTCCAGACACGCGGGCGACATCGTCATCGGCGGCGGGCTGGTCATGGCGCCGCAGGAGGGCCTGCTCGAGTACGGCACCACGGACGACACCACCGTCGACGGGGACATCAGCGCGTACCTGCGCGAGGCCGCGGCGCGGTGCTTCGGGCGGAGGAACTGGGGCGGGGACCACCCCGGCGGCAGGGTCAGGAGCGAGTGGACGGGGATCATGGGCTACAGCCCGGACGGGCTCCCGTTCGTGGGCGAGGTGCCCGGGTCGTCGGGGGGCCTGTGGGCGAGCTGCAGCTTCCAGGGGCACGGCATGGTGCTCTGCTGGATGTGCGCGCGCGCGCTGGTGAGGATGATGCGTGGTGGTGGCGACGGCGATCTTCTGGACGGGTGGTTCCCGCGGGAGTTCGTCATCTCCGAGGAGAGGCTCAGGAAGCGATTCCGAGGCCGGTTGCATACCTCTGCTGCAGAAAACCCCTTGCGAGAAGACCACCAACCGCCGGCGGTCATGGACTTGGGCCTCGCGCCCGGCCCACCTTGACCGCTGCTTTCATCTCGGCGGGAAAGGGGTCAGTCAGTTTGGGGCACCCGGGAATAACGGGCAAAGCAGGTTGTTTCTCGAAACTCTACCAAAGTGGTCGAGGGCGATGTCATGGCGCGATGTCACTCTGTGCCGATCCCGCCCTGAGGGGTCAGCCCGAGGCCGAGCAGCGACTTAACGCCAACAAGGGAAACGGGACCGAGCCTCGTGTGTAGTGCCTGAGTGCCCAATTGTTTGACGAGTGATGATCACGCAACCTTCACTAGACTAGGCCCGAAGTCTGTGCCTCAAAACTAGCTTACAAAGGCTTGTATAATTCAAGGAAAGACTGCATGAGTCGTCCAGGTGCTGACAGGTCGCGAGGGCAGGGCCAGGGGGGTGTGCATCCTTCGTAAGAGCATAGAGAATGACAGATCCGGACCCGAGAGCCCGGCTCCGAAAAGAAAAAAAGCCAAAAGGGTTTCGGGAGGGATCGGCTTTGCAGGACAGCGTGCCCTGCTGGCCCCAGGACCACGGAACGAGGGTCGCATCGACTGTGTGCTGCCTGCTGCGCGCAACGACGTGGTGCAAGGGAGGGAATCCTTCCCGAACTTTGACTCTTGCGTCTGTTCGTCGGCAGGTCGGCTCCAAACCCTCCCCTCCTCCCTTCCCCCACCCCTCTTTTTTCCCACGAATCCTTCGGGGCGCTCACCACCGATCAAGGAGCTTGTCCCGGGCAGTTGGGTGCTTCCAATGGGGCCTCGAGGTGGGATAGGTAGGTGGGCGGTATCATTTCATGATAATGGAGAGGGTGGGCACAAGACCAATCAACTGGAGCTCAGCTTCTTGGGACAGACACAGACAGTATTGTCGCGTTATCAACTCTGCTCAACGTCCAACAACGGTCGTAAGCTCGGGTTGACTAATTCATCTAAATTTCCCATTTGGGTAGGGCTTGAGACCATGCACGTTGGGAGCACTAGACCGTGGAGCGAGCCAGAGTTTCCCACCTCATTCCCGGAACAAATTCCGTAGGCAGGGCTGTGCCAGAAATATTCAACGTAGATGTATCTAGATTGGAACTCAGAGAGCATCGCAAGGACCAGGGCCCTTTATCTTCTACGGTACAGGAGGGGCTTATCTCTCAACTCATATGCAGGTCTGAAGGGCCGGGCCCTTTTCTCCATGTTTCTTGCGAGGACGAGTGGCTGACGGCGGGACGAGATTCGACTGTTCGGCCTGGCTGACCGCATTAGGCTTGGCCCTGCAGGCCTGGCTGAGGGGACGGGATTTGCAGAGCAAATGCCGAGAGCGAGAGGTTAAGTTTTTGGTTGCGACAAGAGACTCTCCATTGAACGGCCGGATCCGGCTCCGTGGCAAGCGTGCAAGTGTTGCATTGGGAAGATTTGGGAGGGGGTGGGGGGTTGGCTACTGAACCTTTTTGTGCAAGGAAGTGAGTGCAAAGAGAGCGAGCAAGAGACAGACAGAGAAATGGCGACAGAGAAGATCAGAGGCAAAAGACTGGAGTTGGGCAGGCGCAGATCTCCTGTTCTGGTGTGACGACCGGGCAGGCGGGAACGTGGATGCCTCGTGTCTGTCAGTTGCCAACTTGCGTAAGGTTGAAGGCTTGAGACGCGCGCAGCAGCAGTGATGAGCGTGCGCACAAGCACAAGCACAGGCAGACGCAGACGCAGACGCAGACGCACAGGCGGCAAGCAAGAGTGAACGAAGGATGGTCCGTTTCCCAGTGTCTCACAACCCCCGCTGGCCGTTGATTGCGGATCCGCGTCAGGCTACATGCCACAGTAGCATATACAGCACTGCACAGTAGTCTAGCCCGGCTGGGATAAAAAAACGCGCACTCAATACAACCCAGCACAATATAAATTCCGCGCAACTTAAATTTAACACTTCTTTATATAATTACACTATATTTATATATAAATTAATAGCTAATAATTAATCCTTAATTATCTATATATTATTTAAGGATCTTAAAGATCTTATTAATTTACCTATTTATAATATTTTTTAATAGCTTATTAAAGCCCTTTTAAATAATTAATTTAAATATTTCTTTATCTTAATATAATTACCTTTATATATACTCTTTAAGGGTACTTTAAGTATTCTTAATAAAGCTTATAATAAGGTTTAATAATAATAAGTAATTAAAAAGGCTTATAATATTATTTTTTTATTTTTATCGCTATATAATATTATTTCCTCATATATTTCTATATTTATTATCATTATCTTCCTTTAATATAAATAAATTCCTATAAGCAACCTATACCTTTATAATTAATTAAAGGATCTTTTTATAATAAGTTTATAAATTTATCTTTTTATTAATATTAAAGGGTATATTATATTAATATAAGCTATTTTTAAAGCTATTATAGTTAATAGCAGCCTATATATAAAAATGCTTTTATTTAATATTAAATTCTTACTTTAATTGCTTCTTTTTAATTAAATAATTAAGGTATACCCTTTCTTAAAGGCATTTATAAATATAAATTTTCCCTTAAAAGTTATAATTAAAGTAGGTTTTATTTATAAAATATATATAATATTAATTCTTTAATAAAAGGTATTTCTTTAATATTAATTAATAATAATTTTTTTTTAATGATTTTTAACTTTAATAATATTTATAACTTTTAATAAATAATATAAAAGTAGAAATTATATATTTTTATAACCCGCTGGATTATCTTTTAATAGGGCGGAGGGTTGAGATTAAGGTTAGTAGTAGTGGGTATTGCTTCCTAGGGTATTATATAGGTATTAAAGCCTTTTAATTTAATAAACCTTTTAAAGATAGCGAGGTTATTATTTAATAGGGTTTTTTTATAATTATAAATCTTTTTAAATGCATTATTAAAGGTATAATAATTAACATACATTTCTTATAATGCCTTTTAATTAACAATCTTTTTAAATTTAAGCTTTTAAAAGATATTATTATAAAAATAATAACTTAATAGAGTATTAATATATTATATTATATTAATTAATCAGTTTTTTTTTAGCGTATTATTATATATAATTATTATTATGAGAAGAAAATATATTGGAATATTAAAGGGTATTGAAGTTAGGGGGGTTGGAATGAGGAGGAGGGTGTTTTAGTGGTTTAGGGTGGGTGTGATGTAATGTGAGTGCGCGTTTTTTTGTCCTGGCCGTGGTCTAGTAATAAGGTTCTTGGGGAGATGGATGGATGCTGGAGGGTTAGAGAGACGATGCAACGCTGGTGAATGGATGGTGGTGTGTGTGTCGACCACGTCCCCGCCTGTCCCGAACCGGAAAGCCTGGCTACTGTTGTGTGTTCAACATGGGCTCGCATCCAACGTCCGACACCGCATGTGGCTGTCCTGGCCCTATCAACTTGGCCACGCCCAGGCGATTGGGATGGGTGGGTGGTGGGTGGTGGATGGATGAATGGTGGCACCTCCGGATCAGCAGTGACGATTGACAACGGCATATCATGTGCACGCCTGGATAATATAACAAGTCGAGCTGACTTGGCTTTGGATACCCAAGCAGTTAATGCGACCCAAGTTTGGCAGAAATACCGCCGAGATTAAACACGTCCCATGTTTGAGCCGCGTCTGTTAGGGTTCAGCTGTCGGCTTGGCCCAGGTGTCTGGAAACCTAACTGCGCGTGTGGGTGCATTTGTTGGTGCCGGATCCAGCGTGGCGGCAGTGGGCAGGGCAAAGTAACTCGTCAAGAGACATGGCTTGCATGCAACAACAGGCGGTGTCTCAATGTCGGTCTGACACGGCCATGGTCGCCACCAGAGACTGCTTGCTGCTGTGCCCGTGATACCATTAATACATGAGGCCTGTCGTGTACCGGTGTAGCCGTGTGCTCTTACTGTAGTACGAACTCTGCTTGCTTGTGCTTGACCATCTCAGCGAGAGAAGCCGGGCGGTACGGTACCTAGACGGTAGGGTGGACCAGCACCCTAAACAGCCCTGCAGGCGACCGCCACGCCGGGAACCCGATCCTGGGACCGCCCCTGCTTGTCTTCCCTGCCGCAACCCATCCCACTGGGACCCGTGGATCTTGCTTCCTCCCGCTCCCTCGGCGCCTATCGGTGGGCCGATACCCACTTTGCTCGAATCTCACTCTGACTGCTGTCTGACTGTGACTGTCTCGATCTGACTGGGACGGCTCAGGCTGGGGAACCACATCCGAAGCCCACCCCTCACCTGCTGCTTACTTACCAGAGCGAACCGTGTGTGCATGTGTGTGTTTGTGCAACCAAGGCATGTGCTCTCTCTTCTGGCCTAACTAAGCCTACTGTAGGGGTTGATGGGAAAAGTGGGTTGATTCTTCGGTTTCCCCCTCCTGCCAAGTCCAGGCACGACAGACTGCGGTCGACTAGCCTCTGCTGCAGTCCCGGATCGCCTACTTTTGGCTGGGTTGTCGCGTCTTGACACCGCTCCAGACCGAGACGGCGGCTGAACGGGAGCCCCCCCTCTCAAGGTGTCCCAACTGGCTGACAGGGCCGGAGCCTTCATTTCACAGGACCGAGCTAGAGCACAGCCTTTCTGCATGCATGCGAGAGCCACCTTTGGGACCGCAGTATGCTGCAGTATGCAGGCGAGTGTGTCTCATCCGTCCCAAGATGATTTGAGCGTAAGCAGGGAGCCAGCCTGCCTCTCTACACCGGCTCAAACTTGAATCTGTCATCTCACTGTAAGTACCTCAGACTCTGCAGGAGGAGGCATATCCTCTCTTCAGGTTTCCTTCTCCATGCTCATGCCCTGGGGCAGGGCTAATGACAGCCACAGGTACAAACTCAAGATTTCTCCTCCACCCCCAGCCACTGGAAGAACAAGTAGCACACCCGAATGGATGGGCCGGCAGTACCTAGGCAAGGTAGACTGCTAGACTAACAAGTCCGCCCCATTGTGCTCCGTAGTAAGCACCTCGAAGGACCAGGATCCCAGTCGTCCACCCCCTTGACCTGTCCAATCCCTGGCCCGACTGGCAGACGGGGGCACCTGAACAAAGAAACCCACCTACCCGACCCTATGGATCATAAACTGGCGCTCGCCCAATGGGTTCCTGCCATAAGTCAACCCATCCTTTAACGACACCACCACCCGCTGCCGCCCACAAGCGAGGCCCATACTTAATCCAGCCACCAATACAGCACGGTACTTCGTACCCTCGCCAGATCGGCTGCTTACTCTCACTTGACCCGAATTGGTTTTTTCTTTCCTGCTCACTCAGACGGACAGACCCTCCGGCAAGAGCCTCACTCCAGCCTTATTTCATCTGACCACCGGCCCCTCGACGACATAGTATTATCTCATCCAAAATTCCGGACAGCCATGCAGCATCTACTCACAAGATAGTACTGGTGGACAGTAATAGTGCAGAGGCAGCACACTCAGACCAGGCTTGCTGCACACGACAATAATGCTCTCCCCTCCCAGCTCGGCATCCAGTTCGATCATGGACCAGAACAGAGCAGCGGCAGGATCATCGTCCCAACGACAGGCACAATTCCCCGGCCAAACACCTTCTAGTCACTACCCGCCAACCAGCGGAGCAGACTACTACCACAGCGGTAACAACAACAACAACACCTTCCCACCACCACCATCAGGCACCGCAGTCGGCGCCCCTGAGCCCTCGCCCCCACCATCCCTGCTGGGCCAGGCGGCGGCCGCCGGGGGCCAGGCCGGCCCTTCCTCCTTCACCAGCACGTGGATCACGCCCGCCTCCACCGAGGAGCTCGCGGCCGCCGGCGACGATGACGACAACAACAGCTTCGCCGACACGGACTTTGTGTTCGAGAACGGCCGCAGGTACCACGCCCCGGCCTCGGGCAGGGTCGTCTACCCCCTGCCCAACGACGAGTCCGAGCAGGAGCGGGACGACATGAAGCACAAGCTGGCCCTGTGGATGATGCACGAGAAGCTGCTGTACGCGCCCGTCGACGAGGCGCTGAAGAGGGGCGGCATGGTTTTCGACTTGGGTATGTTTGCCCCCTTCTCTCTATCTTGACCCTTCGGGCCTTGCCTTTCAAACCACGCATACAATTCCAAACAGCCCCCTTTCTCAAGAGTGGTCAGACCGGCCTGTGCATTTTCTATTTTCTTGTCTCGTCCCCTTGCAAATAACCCGGCTGCGGCATCTCGCCCCGTCAGTGTAGGCACTATCAACCACGGGCGGCAGGGCCTGGGTCCTTGGCGAGCCGGGCGAGCTGAACAATATGCCACTCACGTGGCTTTTTCTTTTTTTGGGGCGTACCACAGAATCAGGCCACAAATCAGAAACAGAGGGCTGACGTATCGTGTAACGAATCGAACAGGTACCGGGACAGGGGAGTGGGCCATGGAAAGTGAGTGCGACGATACCTTGTGTTTTGCGTCCCTGTTTTTCTGTTTCTCCCGTCCAACAACACCCACACTGCTGGGATGTGTATTGTCTCGGAGGACCTTGACCTGTGGCTTCGCCGGGGAACATGATGTGGCCCGGGGGAGGCGGGGAGGGGATGGCTTCGGAATATGCCGTCAA
This sequence comes from Diaporthe capsici, assembly GCA_013364905.1. NCBI lineage: Eukaryota > Fungi > Ascomycota > Sordariomycetes > Diaporthales > Diaporthaceae > Diaporthe > Diaporthe capsici. The sequence continues at coordinate 336,398 of WNXA01000016.1, forward strand.
GCATGGTTTTGATCAGCCCGTCGTGGCCACGTGCATTCTGGCCGGTGTCACTGTCATCATCAGTGAGACAGCATGGATGTAATTCCGCTTCTGGCCACTTATACAATCCTTTGCTGTCCTAAAAGGAGGAAGTAGGACATGGCCGGCCGCGGCCATTGGCCCCCAAATCCCACGAGACCTGCACAAGTGTGGCTGTGGTCTCCTCCCGGGAATGGGTGAAGCCGATGTTCTGTACCCCAACCTCCTCCCACCACAGAAAGATTTCCAGCAGTGTGGTATTGCCAGGAGAAACGGACAGCTTCGGTAGTGAAACTAGAAACAGGTGGGCTGACAACTGTGCAGTGGCTCAGAGGTACGGGAAGTCACAGATCTTCGGCTGCGACATATCACCAATACAGCCGGCTTATGTCTGGGACAATGTCTTCTTCTCGGCAGACGACTTCGAGGAGGAATGGACGGACTATCCCGAGAACGCCTTCGACTATATACACATGCGCTACACGGCGTTCTCCATCAAGGACCCGGCGGCGTTATTGCAACGAGTGATGAAGTACGACCCCCCTCCGCTGGTCTTTTGCGAGAGGGAGAGAGAAAAAGAGAGAGAGCAAGAGAGAGAAACATAACGCTAATGAACTTGGTACCCCAGGCACCTCAAACCAGGCGGCTACATAGAATTCCAAGAGATGACCTACTGGCCCCGGTCAGACGACAACACCCTGACCGAGACGACCCCCTACGCCTTCCGCGACTTCTGCTACTACGTGCAGCTGGGCGTCGCGGCCCTGGGGCTCGACCTGCACATGATCAACCGCCTCCCCCAGGGGCTCCGCGACGCCGGGTTCGACGACGTCACCGAGGCGCGCCACAAGCTGCCCATCGGCCGCTGGGCCCGCGACCGCCGCCAGCGCCAGAAGGGCATCTGGTTCCTGCGCATGATCCTCATGGAGGGCCTGTCCGCCATCGCCAAGCGGCCGCTCACCCAGGGCCTCGGCTGGAAGGCCGAGCAGGTCGAGATGTTCCTCGTCGACGTGCGCAAGAGCCTTAATGACACCAGCGTGCATGCTTACTTCCCCTTTACCGTCGTCTATGGGCGGAAGCCGCTCGGGGCTGGGGCACCGCCGGCGGGGGCGGCGTCATAGCGGGTGGGGGACAAAAGAGTAGGATGATCTGAATGGCGCTGGCGAGACATATGATATGTGAGGACTGGACAAGGTTCGTGTGTGAGTGGTGGATAACTTGAGATACCCAATGCCGCCTCGGAAGCTGGCATTATGACAGGAGGGACCTGCCTGCATGTAGGATGCTACAAACCTCTCCACTAATATTTAACTTTGGTGGGGACGCGGACGTATAGTCTGCCTGGGACCCTCTGAGCCTGACGATATAGGAGAACATGAAGTATGAAGAATGTACGGGACGTACAATGAAAGAAACATTATCTCACAGGGAAATCCTGAAATGTCGCTGGAATTGTTTACAATCTGACGGGGGCGCCCAATCGTGACATGTACATACATTCCTCTTACGACATGTTCTTGGACTTCCACCTCACTTCAACAGGTGCCCATCGGCCTTCGCACCCGCCGGCCTCTTCCAGTGGACCTTGACACCACCCCAGCTGTGCTGGCTGTACTCCTCCTGGACCTTGCTGCACGTCCTGAGCCCCCAGTCCGTGACCCCGACCATGAGGCAGCTCTCGAACATGAAGGCGCAGCTCCCGGCGCCGACCTTGGCCGGCTTGAGCTCCGCGGCCCGCGCGCCCTCGTAGCTGTCGGCGTCCGGGCCGTGCCCGCTCATGACGTTGTGCAGGCTCGCGCCTCCGGGGACGAAGCCGCCCTTGCCGCCCTTCTTGGCGTCGTACCCGCCCTGGATCAGGCCCATGAACTCGCTCATGGTGTTGCGGTGGTACCACGGCGGGCGGAACGTGTCCTCGCCGACCAGCCAGCGCGGCGGGAAGATGACAAAGTCTGCGACGGCGGTGCCGACGTGGTCCGTCGGCGCCGACAGCACGGTGAAGATGCTCGGGTCCGGGTGGTCGAAGCTGATGCTGCCGATGGTGTTGAAGCGGCCCAGGTCGTACTTGTAGGGGTAGTAGTTGCCGTGCCACGCGACCACGTCAAAGGGCGTGTGCGGCTGCGACGTCTGATACAGGCTGTTGGCGAACTTGGCCGTCACCGTGTACGAGTTGGGCCCGTCGAACGCCACGCTGCCGCAGTCCTCGTCAAACGACGCCAGCGGCGCCTGGAAGTCCCGCGCGTTGGCGAGCCCGTTGGACCCGATCGGCCCCAGCTCCGGCAGCGTGAAGTGGCCCTGGTAAAGCTCCAGGGCGTAGCCGCGCGCGGGGCCCGACGGCAGGTAGACGGCGAACTTGACGCCGCGCGGGATCACGGCGATCTCCATGGGCCGCACGAGCAGCCAGCCTTGCTCGGTGCGGATGTCCAGGACGCCCTCCTGCGCGACGAGGAGGAAGTCGCCGTCCGCCGAGTAGAAGGCATGTTTTGTGTCCATCGACTTTGCCGCCGCGAAGATGTATATGCCAATTCCTGACTTGACCGTGGGGTCTCCGGCGCCGGCGACCAGGTGTAGCCCGCTCACAAAGTCTGTGTCCCCCGAGCCTTGGTCGAAGGGGTCCCAACGGAGCTGATTGGGAATGTAGTGCATCTTCGTCGCTGCCGACTCCTTGAAGTCTACGGGCTGCCCGTTGCCGTGGCCATTCGTGGGCTGGGACGAAGCCGGCTGGAAGGGCGGGTGCGAGCAGCTAGGGAGGATGCGGTAAAGCCATGTCTGCTTGTTCTCGTGTCGTGGCGCGGTGAAGGCGGTGCCGGAGAGCTTCTCAGCGTAGAGACCGTGTGGTGGTTTCTGTGGGGAGTTTTGGCCGACTGGGAGGGCATCCGGGACAGCCTCGGTTCTGTTGTCAGAAACAACGCGTGGTTAGCCCTTGGACCTGTTGACAGAGCCCCAGAGATCGCAGCAGATGGTTGGTGATTGCACTTACTCGAAGTACGAGTCGAAGCCGTTCTGGTAACGATACTTCTCCTTGAAGTCAAATTCTGTGACAGGCATTATGATGGGGATCCCTCTGGACAATCGATATCCTCTCTGGCTTGAAGAAGACTAGCGATTAGATGGTGAAAGTGCTATGGTGATGGTCAATCAACCAGCAGCAGTCTTAAGGATGTCGTTCTCCAAAGAGACACTGGAGCAAGCACCAGCGGGAAGTGTCGGCATCTTAAAAATGCAGACACAACAAGCAGCTCCCGACTCGTTCGGCTTCTGGATTCTGACGTCGCGGCGCGAGCTTGTCGGAGTGTCGATATTGAGTCCAAGTCTCCGATGGCTCGCCCCTTGGCACAAGCCTCCGCGCCCATTCCGCACACGGCTAACACCGGAGAATGCGGGGTTGACAGCGGAGGGGTCCAGTGCGGGCCGACGAGAACCGCCCCGCACCTTCTACATAACGTCGCCGCACCATCGAGGAGGACCCGCTTCTCCAGATCGAGGACAGGCACGTAATTGAGCGGTTGCAGGATGGGAATAAGAAGTCTGAAGTGGCAGATGTGAGATGTATATTGAGCACGGTCGACTCGGAACAACCGAAGCTGCTGCCCATACTGTCGACCAGGTGGCCATGAACCATAGAGCTGACCAGTGCCGAAACACACCAGAAAGTGTGCCCTGAACTGTTCCAACTGGAGTTCTCGAACTCAGGAGCAGTTCTCTCATACGACTTTGACTGACCAGAATGATAATTTGGGCTGAGAACACCATGGAACGGGCTCCATCCCATTCCGTGCCTACAATATTGACGGGGCCCCATAAATAAGTGCCTGTCGACATGCGAACGCAGACTAGGAAACGGAGCGTTACTGCCCACACTTGGTAGCTTGAATAGCGATCATGTTCTTCGATCGATTGCCGTAATTGCACGCCTTTTCCGGCGATATGAGCTATTGTCTCTCCCGAATGAGGACTGGCATAGATAATACAGCAGTCCGCCATGCCAAAAGACGTCAACACCAATGCCGCACCTCATGACAGGCTTCCAACCAACCCACTCCAGATCCATGCGAGACTTAGTTTGAAAGACGGTCTTGGCAATGATTGGCGGCTGTGGCGGCGCTTTTACTCCTCAGCAGCATTCTTCTTGTTCTTCTTCTTGCCTGACGGGGCAGCAACCACGCCGCTGTTGACCTGCAGGTGAACCACCAGCCTGGTCCATGACTCCTCCTTGTCCCACTCAAACCCAGCCAGGTAGGGCTTGTCGAGCTCGTCATCTGCCTGTTTGACGGAATCGAGTCAGTGAACATGGAAATTGGTAAGATGGTGTCTCAGGGGCCGGGGAACAGGGTCGGGGGACAGGGACTAGCGGGAACATACCCTCTTCTTGAATTGCTTGTGGATGGCATCCAGTGCATCCTTGATTGTCACGCCCTTGAGGTTCCGTGCGACGACCTCGAGGCCCAGTGGGAAGTGCAGGTCAATCTTCTTAACTGGTGGCTCCGTGAGCATCTTCTTCAGGATGTCCTTGTCTTCAACCGTTGATGGCGAGGTGTTGACCTTCCTGTAGGCAGGCAACGAAAGTCAGTGTCCATCCAGATCTGTATTCCACTGGCACACACCGGGGACGGTGAGCCTGAGCGTTCAAGAAGAAAACTTACCATCCAGTCTTCTGTGTCTCGGGAGCTATTTGCAGCTCAATCTTCTGCTCCTCTGTTCCCACGCGTGTCAGCTGATGCCCAAGCTATATTAGCTTTCGAGGCAGTGGAGAGTACGTACCAATGTCCTTGATGTTCCACACGCCAGGTGCTGCGATCGAAGACATCCTAGGCTTCTTCGTGTCCTTGGCATCCTTGCTGGCGTCGATGCCCTCGACGGCAGAGTCGACCTTGGAGAGTGCTTCCGTCATGTTGAGCGGGGTGGTGTGAGGCTCTGGTAGAAGAGGCCGAGAAGGGTATTGAATGTAGTAGTTTGAACCGTAAGGTCACTTGTAGAGACCTGAGTGATGGTCAAGTGGTTGTGTGTTGCAAGATTTGATGATTGATCTGCGAGATTGCTTGATGGCGATGGGTTCCAGGGAGAGCACGAGAAGAGGGGAAAGCTCGAATGAAGTACAAGAGGAGGGGAAGGTGGGAAGTTTATTCGGTTTGGCTGGCATTGGGTAATGGGCCGATCATGGCAGGCACGCATTGTCCAGGCTACGAAAGGGGCTATGGCGTGAGGGCGAGCGTGACTTCCCAAGCTGCGCCGTCGTATCCCCTTGTGCCCCTCTCCTCACCAGAGAGCCTTGTCCGCCCGCACTCCTACCTCATGCTACATGCCTCCCAGCCAATGGGTACGAGACGGCAAGTACCTTGTCTTGGTCACTCTGTAGATCTGTGCCCCAATGCTGCGCGCCTGTTGGCCCAAGTAGGTACTTGCATTGTTCCCTGAATTGGGTTTCGTCAGAGGTCAGGCGGGGTAACGGCCATCGCAGTCAAGTGACCTCTTCCTCTCCCTAGCATTGCCTGCTCTTTGAACCTGCGAGAATATGGGGAGCAGTCCCGCTGTGCCCGTGGGGGGCTATTGCAGCTCCAGCAGATCCGTTGGAGCTTGCTTCTTGCCCAGGTGTGACCTCCACAGCTCATCTGGACTGCCAGACGACATCCGTCCTCAGTCAGCCCATCGCGTGACCTGACTGACCCTCACATCGAGCAAGGGTGGATCAGGAGCTTGCCCCCCCCCCCCCGCTTCTCTGCTAGCCCTTGCTCGCATACCACAGCAGGGGATGGTTGCTACCCTGCCGCGGCGCTGCTACTGGCCTGTTGTGCGGAATGATCCTAGCCCAAGCCAGCTTGTCTGGGGAAAATCCGGGGTAAGACATGCAAGAGCAGCGAGACTGCCCCACTCACCACCAAACATGAGCTCCTGCCAACGGAGCTACTGATTGGCCGTACCTGTCCGCCATACCTACTGCCAGACAGCCCTCTGAGATCCGATCTCATCTTGCATGGGAATCTTGCTCTCATCCTCAGATCCAGCATTCCCAGCCTCTTTTTCGCACATCAAGATGGTTTCCTCGACTTCGTTGCGAGAAGCTGATGCTCCTTCGGGAGGACACGGAAATACGTCACTCACCTCATGCACGGCCCCGCTTTTCCGACTCCGATTCTGGCCTGATCTGTGACCTGTCTGCGACGGGTCGTACCACCATTGCCCACCAGTCATCTGGAGCAGCCCGTGGGAGGGGCATCCGCCGCGATGGGCTCGAGATCACCTGTCGCCCTCTCTTCCGGCGCTTCCAGGGAGCGATGAGACCATTGCAGCCCCAGCTTCAGCATGCATCATTTGCCACACCGTCAAAACCCGTGTCTCTGCTTTCAGAGACCAGTTAGTAGTGGGTTCTTCTGATCGTCAACACACTGCACACAATGAATCAAGACACCCAGCTCGAGACCTTTTTTCAGCGTCATCCTTGATCAGGGTATGTATTTGCTAAATTGGGTATTCTCCTTCCAAAGCGTGGCTTCAACAGCATACCCGCCAATTGCCAATCAAACAGCCAGCCATTCCGCCTTATGAGCCTCAACGTAGTCTTCAAACTTCGTAGGCTCTCGCCCGGAAAACTTCTTGATATTGGCCACTGCTTGCTGAAACTCGGTTCTGGGCAGCATCGCCTCCGGGTCTCTCCATTTTTCGTAGGTTTGCAAGAGCTCCTTGGCCAGCGGCAAAGGCGTGTGCCGACTCATCCTGGCCAACCATTCTTCAGCATCAAGCGGTGTAGTGTCGAGATCATTCCGGCCGCTAACTCTCTTGATAGTCGCCCATGACTCCTTCAACGTGACGTGGTCTGGTCCGCACAGGAAGATGACCTCCTTGCCCTCTGAAGGCCTCTCTACCAGTACAGCACCTCCAACAGCGCCAATATCGCCAGGAACGATATTATCCACCAACGAATTCTCAAAGGTAATATTGGCCTTCGGAGGCTTTTCTGATCTGTCGAGGCCCATGTTGTAGTGGTTGCTCGCAAAGCTTGCTGGCCTCAGGGCTGTGACGTAGGGGAACCCAATCTCCTCCAGCGCGAGCTCAACTTGGGCATGGCTGTACCCAATGAAGAGCTCAGGGGGGAACGAGCGGAGGTCTTTGCCTGGGGCGACAGACACGCTCGACAGGAAGACGACATATTCGACGCCCGCATCCTTCATGGCTTGCAAGGATTCGCGCATGTGATCGCGAGACCCGAAGATGAGGTAAAGATATGCCGCTTTCGCACCGGACTTCTTGACAGCCGTGGATACGGAGTCTGGATCAGTGAGGTCGGCCTGAATGCGTTCGAAATTCCCGGACTTCTCGACGTGGGCTGGGATCTCCGCGATTGTCTTCGAGGTGTTTCGCATCGCGAGCCAGACCTTGGCTCCTCGCTTGTTTGCCTCGAGTGCAGCTGAGCCTCCAACTGCTCCGGTGGGTCCGAAGACAATGACGTTATCGTATCTAGCAGCCATGATGCTCTAGAGGTGTTGTCCTGTTTAGTGATGAAGAGAAGGCTGGTGGAACAATTTCACAGCAACCATTAGCACCGAAGCAGGATATTTATCAATTTTGCAAAGGCGGACTCGGCCATGTTAGTTGTCCGTGGTGAATCACCCACTTGACAGCGGACGCTCTCGCATCATTACGCGAATAGGGTGTAATCTGCATCATCTGCATTCACCTGCGCATAAACAGCCCCTGGATTTGTAACCAACAACACCCGTGCATGCACCTACAACAAAATGCTATGATGACCAAAGGTGAGGATCCTTTACTCCTTTCGACGTCGCGGGCTCGGTCCTCGGTCTGAACGATTTGCAGCCCGATGTTCCGCTTATCAAGACCGGACGAATACGACGCCGATAGATCCGCGCGGAGTGCCGAAGCCAACGGGTTTGTTGGTTCGAGTGTGCGCGCTCGCACATGGGGAAATGGTGACATTTGAACAGGGCTAAATATCCTGCCCGCCATATAAGTAGGGGTGTTACTGGCGCTCCAAACGGCGTATCTGACATAACTGTAAGCCCCTGGTTCGAGGGGATGAAGCAAGTCAATTGCAGACTCGAAGATGCCACTTATGACACTTCGGCCTCGACTCCACTCATACTTTTGCCTTCAAAGTGATTCACAGAGGCCTCTGAACAGTGTCATGACATTGGTCACGGTCTTAATCAAATTGATCCTGATTCCCTATCTCTTGAGGCAAGCCACCGCCGCTCTGTACTTGGTCAAGGCGAATCCAATGGTGTTTTGAGGGTACCTACTAGGATACCACGGTAATGTGATGAGAGAGACGAGAGAAATTCCCATGCATAAATGATGTGCCTGGGTTTCTGCACTGAGTTGTGCAGATCTCGTGTCGCCAACCTAAGAAAGCCCACTCCGTATGGTCTTGAGCCAAGCCAGAGGTAAGAGGGGACGGGGTGAGAGCTTTGAATTTTTCATCTCAGAGAAGTTGTGACAGGAAAGACAGCCTGGAAAAATGTGCGTTTCTTTATATTCAAAGCACTTGAGTGGGCGTATGGCTAAGTCCTAGTGCAGGAGGGACCTCAGACACCCGTTTTAAAGACCCGCGTGCGTAGTACGTACCCTCCATTCACTGCCCTTATACGAATGCATAGCCATAAGAGCAGTTGAGCCTGTCCACAGATGAAAACAACCTGACCATACCATTCTTCTAGAATGGTCTTTGTCAGGCGAGAAGAAATGAACGGCGAAAAATTAAAATTCGGTTTAATTGGGGAGAGATCATTCAGTTTTCGTTATGTCATCCCATGATGGTAAACACATTTAACACTGCGGGCTTAGGAGCCGTTTGTGTTTAAGACACCTATTGACGACTTTCAGAAAGTATGCGATAACACAGTTATTCCAGGGACAACAAAATTAGAACAACAAGTTCGTGGGAACCAACGTGGCGAGATGCGAGGTGGTCATCGTTGACCAGTTATTCCGTGACGCGGCGATGCAGAGACATTGGAGGGGTGCCCCTTCTGAGTCCACGAATACCGATTCAGAAGCGGCTTTGGTGTCCTTGAAAGTGCAATTCTTGAAACGCCAAGTTGTTGAGTGATCATTTTTAAGGCGCAGTGAGACACAGGCCTCGTGTGGCTCACGTCCCTCGCACCTGAACGGGCTTCTGCCAATGGTCAGCTCGATCTTCACACCGGCTCTTTGGGTGGCATGGATTGACTGACCTTGATAATTTTCAGCTGCTGTTTCATGTGCCCACAACGATTCTGAAAGTGTTCTCCTTAGCACCGTTCTTCGTTGATATACACCCTCCCCATCGCTCACTTTCGCTAGTCGCAACCTCGTCCTTGCCTTTTGTTTTCCCCCTACTATATGGGAGAACAATAACAATCGATTGACAATTCTTAGCTGCATGTGTTTTGGTAACTTTCACCTGACTGATGGAGTTGGCCCAGACTATCTCCGCTGCCTGGAGCCCAAGCCCCGCTTGTCTCGCCTCTACCGATCTATGGGAATGGCAGAAACTGGTCACCGCAGCATACGTCCTCGGCGGGCCGGTCGAAACGAGTAGCTGCTATCCTCCCGGATACACAGGAGTGACTAGTGTATATTACGAGGCTGCGGCATGCCCCACCGGCTTCAGTCAAGCTTGCGTCGATGCCGACCTGACTACCTGCTGTCCGACGTAAGAACCGCCCGCGAATGCCGTGTTGTGACATTCTTGTCTCTGACTGCTGTATTTAGAGCCTACAATCTTGTTTGCAACCATGACACCGGTTACGCTTACCTCGGTGCCACAACGTTTCCCTGCACATCTCACTGGCCAACCGAGGGCTTGACCACGACGATTACCTTGACATACACGCAGCTTGGTTCGAGGGCAGAGTCTGTGGCATCTTACACGGTCACGAGAGCCAGTGATAGCTCGACAGTAACATTTACTACTTCAGGCTCGTTCAGAACTACAGAGGTAGTCAGTGACGGGGGCACGCTTTACGCGATGGCTGTGGTGATCAGCCTGCCAGTGAGTGCATCTCTGCCACCTAGTATGGCTCGAAAAGGCTGATGAGAACCACACAGACGCAGACTGCGACACCGAGCACTACGAGCAGTACGATAGAATCTCATACTGCCGCATCTACCTCCACCAGTCCTGCCTCGCCTCAGACAGGGGCGGGAGGTCTCAGCAGCGCGGCTGCCATTGGTTTGGGCGTCGGTGTGGCGGCGGGGGTCCTTATACTGGCTGCTTCTGCCTTCTTTGTTTACCATAGTAGAAGAAAAGCAAGACGGCCTTCACCTACTGCAGGTCATGGCCCTCAAGATTTCGTGTTGCCGCAGCTTGAAGACGTCCACAGAAAGCCTCATTTGGCACAGCCTGTCGAGATGGCGGTGTACGAGCGACCTGGAGAACTGCATACTTAAAGATGGTGCAAGGTACTAAGTATGATATGTTGCACTTCTAGAATAAGTTTTCATGGCGAGGGAACATGAGAAATACAGGACAAAACTTGGTTTATGTCAGTCAGAATTCACATAGTAAGTTATGATAGTTCTATTACATTTATACGTGCAATCTGATATTTAAAGTGCGAGAAAGGGTGTGAGCTGAAGAGAAGACCAGCACAGAAAAAGCAAATCAGAGTACTACACGATCATGAACCTCGATTGTCCCAAGGGTTTGAAATCCGCGATCCAGCAATTCCCAACTCGGGCATGACAATTGTCAACCAGTGGTCGTACAGCAATTCCCGCCCAACGAATCTTCCCATCTCTTCTCTGCGCACATTCCTCGACCAGAAGCCCCAGGCAGTGTACCATTATGCCTTTGCTTAGATGTGATGAGTCGGCCGGCTGAAACCGCGGCCTGGTGGACATATTTGTTTCGGATGCGTCCATCTCGGCCGGATCATCCACCGTAAGCAAGCTGATAAACCCATCTTCTGCGTCAAAAAGCTGAAAGTACAATTCGCCAGACTCTTGGACCATTGGTCTGGCCCATAGCGTCATGTAAGGGCACACAATGTCTATGTGGCCAGACACAACCTGACCAAACGGATCCGCCTCCACGCCCGGCTTCACAGTTTCACAGCTTTGAACACGAACAGTGTCTGGGACCTGCCCGCCTGGCAGCGAGAGGTACATGATGCTTCCATTCATCGAAGCCCACGACCAGGACGGCGCCTGTCAGGGATCAACGTCACGTGAGGCCCTTCGGGCCCTTCGGGCCCCGAATGCCAAGAGAAATAGTAACTATTTAGAGGCTTCCGCGCAGCGTATACGCCCTTAGAGATACTTAGACCCTAAGTTTAATTATTGCTTTAACCCATAAGGGCCTTCTAGCCCTATCACTCTATTTATACACCTTATTCCTAATAATTTAAACCTCTACCCCTTCTAGGAGGTAAATTAATAAGATTAAAGTTTTTAATTATCTATTAAGCTATAAATATATTATAAATACATTATGAAAAAGCCCCTTTTATAAAAAAAGCCCTGCTTATAAGAATATATTATCTATAAAAAAATATTATAATAAGATTCTAATTACCTTAAATTAACTATTTTTAAAGCTATGAAAACGCTATATATAAGTATTATCTACTTAGCGCTATAAGGGCGCTTCTTAAGAATTATATATTATTACCTTAGGAAAAGCTTAATTTATTTTAGCTTATAAGGACGCTATAAGGGCGCTTTTTAAGAGCTTTTAAATAAGAATAATTATCTATTTAAATTAAGCTATGGAAAAAGAATATATTTTCATACCTTTAACTTTAAGTATATTTTTATATATATAAACCTTAAAGCGGCTAATAAGCTATATATATAGTAGTAGCGCTATATTATAATAATGAGTATAAGTTTCGCTAAGCTTTATAGCTTAGCCGCTATATCCTTAATAAAGAAATTTAGCTAATTTTATATTAAATAATATTAAAGCTTTAAAGAGTACTTAGAGGTATTATATAGGAGCAGCGCTAAAATAGTGTAAATAGCGCGGTATTACACTTAAAGGACTTTATATTTAATTTAGAGTTATTAAGGTTAAGGGTATTATTAAGGGTATTATTAAGAATTATAAAAAAGCTATATTTTTAAAGTAAAAGCTATTTATTTAAAGTAAAGGTGATATGAAAAAGCTATTTATTTAAAGGCCTTAGGATAAGGCTTTGAAAAGAGGGAATATAGTAGTAAAATAATAGCAATAAAAAGATATAAAAATAATATATAATTATATAAACAATTTAATTAAAACCTATACCCTAAAAATTACCCTTAAAAGTATTATAAAGATAATATAAATATATTATAAAGATAATATAAATATATTATAAAGATAATATAAAGGCGCTAAAAAGAAGTTATTTATTTAAAGTAAGGTTATTTAAAGTACTTATTTAAAATATTTATTTAAAAATATTATAAAAGATTTATATATTTAAAATAAAATGAAAATAATACAAAAACGTTATAAAGAAATAGCTTATTTAAAGCAAGGTAATATAAAGAGAGAGCTATTTATTTAAAATAAGGATAATATAAAGATAAAAGGGCTTAAAGATAAGCCCTAGGAAGAGAGGGTAATTTATCAGGGATTAATATTATATAAGGCCCTTCAGGCCCTTTAGGCCCTAAATATTAAGAGAAATAGTAACTATTTAAAGGCTTCCGCGCAGCATATACACCCTTAGAGATACTTAAACCCTAGGTTTAACTATTGCTTTGGCCCATAGGGGCCTTCTGGCCCTATCACTCTACCTGTGCACCTTATTCCTGACAGCGCCCGTCCATATTGGCGACCTGTCTTGGCGGGGTCCGGCGCCGCCGAGATGGAAGAGACGCCTTCCTCACGAACCCAGAGAAGATCGCTGATGAGAGTCTGTCTCCACAGCCCTGCAAGGTAGTCGTCGGGCCGCCATCCCATGAGGCCTGCATACCTCTGCGCCATGCCAGATAGGGCAGGCAGCTTGTCACTTGGCTCGGTCATGCTGCGGCCACAGAAATTCATTGCCATGGTGTGCCAACTGTCATATCTGCGATCGACCCCGTCTTTCAGGATTGCAGCTTCTTGACGAGACCGGGGAAATCGAAATCCGTAGTCTGGATCGGAAGTGTCGAGGTTGTATCGGTCACACGTGTAATATATCCCTGTGCTGGCGAACACGAGCAGACGGTTGGATAGAAACCATTCCTGGAAACACCACGCGCGGCTGGAGATGGGCTCACAGCCGATGGGAATCTTTCCCTTACCAAGCCATTCCGCTATTTCGTCATCATTAATGATCCTTGGGTCCTATTTAGACCATAGGTTAGTGTTGCTCAGTGGAATCGTTCCCCGGCATGACGGGCATTTGCTCCAGCGTACCTTGTGCATCAGACCCTGGTCCGAGCTCGACGCTCCAGCAGCGACGATGCACAGAGAAGCATTGCCGTAGATCCAATGCATGCGTGCCGCCTCATACCGCCAGTCCGCCGCCGCTACGGTGTCGTGCCGGCTCCCCTGCAGAATGCATAAGGCGTCAATTCAGAGGTAGCGATATCCCATGTTGCGAGCGACCTCAACCGTGTCTCTCAAGGTCCGAGGCATTTCGGCGATGTCGAACCCGTTTAGCCGAGTGTTGAGAGTGGCGGGTGTGGTAGTGAAGGCAGGCATCGTTCCCCAGCAATACGATAGGACAGCATAGTCGATTGTCTGGCCAGGTATTGCCAAAACCTCATTCGTTACGACAAGTCTGATTAGATTTGGGCTAGTGGGCCAGCTTTTGCGATCTAGAAGGCGCGTAGGCAGTTCTGGATTCTGTGTACCCTCACAATGATGATTGCTGGTGCAGTCATCGAGTTTGACCTTGACACTCATAAGGCTCTCAGCATTAAGCCCTGGTGAGATGGGTGCTGCCATGGACTTTGGTCAGTCTTGTATCATCTATGAGAAGCGTATGGTTTCTGACTTGAAATCAAGAAATGCTCACCTTTAAACATGCTTTGGATGTGCGGACAATTTAGAATTGACAATTAATGTCTCTTCCCGTCAGACTCCAAGGAAATCAGATATTAGGCTGGCTGCAAAATTTCCATATGGCCGATTATCTGAACACAACAGGCTCTTGATCTGAGAACATAGACAGACCACGGCGCTCGGGTGGGGGTGAAGGTAAAGGATCAGGTTGTGCCAGCGCTATGTTATTGATGCACTAGGTTTTCTCTGAGACGGTCTGAAATTGGCCCCAGATCCTCCAGCTCTTCCAGCTCCTTCATCTCCTTGGGAATTCGCCGCCCCCCCCCCCCTCAAAAACCATCTCAGACAATCCATTCCTCAAAACATTGCTCCCTTGTTAGGGTAATTCTCGCTTTCCAAGACACCCATACCTTTTCTAGAGTGTACTATTCTCCTTAAACGATATGCGAACACAAAGTCAGACGCCGCCTCGAAATCCTTTGCCTTCCCAAAAGAAAACCCAGCTGAAAGCTCAATAGGCAGACCAGCTAGAGGCACCTCCACGGGCACCTCCACGGACACCCCCGCGGCTAGGCCTCTGCGGAGCCTTGACGACTCCAACGTGAAACTGAAGTTCTTGGCAATCATCACTCCCGAGACCAAGAAGATTGGCCTCGACCTAAATAGCCCCTCTCGTACGTATCTTTTGACCACGTCCTTCGTAAGCACTTCATGTAGTATTGCACCTTCCGCCAGCGCTTCTTCACTGAGTACATGTTCCTCGATTGCGCCAATCTTATACGTGCTTTCCGTACTCGTCTTTACTTCGGACCCTTTGAACCCAGGTACCACATCTGCAGCCTTGAGAAATTGTATCCATGACCTCAAGAAATCAGAGGATTGTTGTTTGCCTTCTAAGCTCAAATCTTGTTTGACTGTTATCATGATACATTCTGGGGGGATTGACTCGATTCTGTCTAGGGGCCTGTGTGGCGAACGAGGGTCTGGGATGACGTTACCCAGCGCGATTGGCCCTCCTGGCACAAACTGCCAGGACGGCGCAAGGAACCAGGTTTTGTGAGATGTATCGCCGATATCGATTGGTCTTGTCGGGTCCAAAAAGGACGCGACTCGGATCTTATTGCCTGGACTCGCTTTCACAGTCACCGGGCCGTTGAAGACCTGAGACAATAATGTGTTGTCCGTCGTTGGTCTTTCCACCAGCTCCAGTCCTTCAATCACCTGTGGGATGGCGGAGAGGGACAGATACATCATGTGCTGACCCAGGTGTTTGTAAAAGTCCAAGCTGTTGTCTTCCAGATTCGCTTGGGGCTGCCACTCCCGGCACAGGGGACATGCCGATTGATCGAAATAGAGCACGGGCGAATGAAACGTATCGAGTAGAAAAGAGTGGCTATCGGAGGGTACATCCGGATGTATCGAGGTGAGGTGCTGACCGAAATGCGCCTTCTGCAAGAACACAGACTTCGGACACTGGGGACAGCGCCACTGCCGACGATGTGTCGCTATTTCATGCCTCGACCACTCGTGGCGGGAGGAGAACGATTCCGAAGAGCACCCTTGGGCGGTACAGCTGAATGGCTGGAGATCCGCATATACATGTTTCCTAACAATGATGAGACATTAGTATCCTCCTTGGGCTGAGGGCTTGCACCGGACTCATATGATATGCAACCTACTTCCAGTCTTGCCGATTGCCAACTGATTGAATAGTGCGACAGAACGGGCACTCGAAAGGCTCATTGTACTGTAAGGTAATTTTTTGGAAGACGAGATCTGTCAACTCAGGGACGCGAAGTTCCTCATCATCATCGATCCCAAAAGCCGATGCAAAAGATGTCGCCTGGGTGCGAATGCTCGGCGTCTGCAGGCTCACCGTGGCCTCCAACTGCTTCGGCGACGACATTGAGGCAGGAACCTCCTCATTTGCGTTGTAGGTGGTTGCAATAGTGTTCGCCTCGATCCCAGGTGCTACTTCGTCAACGTCTTCACCATGAACAGCAGCCAGTCGAAGTTGATGCTCTTGTCGATACTGGATATAGTCGCGACGCTCCGCGATGAGCGTCCCCAGACGTTCGGCTAGCCATGGTCTTTCCTCCACCTTGCGAAACTTATCCTTGACGTGCCTTATGTCGAGTGTTGGGTCAGGCGCGGGCCTCTCATGAGTAATTCTTCCTCTCGGGCGATACTGGCGCAGGAGCATCGAAGTCCTGAAGAGCAGGGTAATTGATGATTGAATGCTCGACAAGAGTTCATCCAACTCTGACGTCGAGGAAATGATTCCCTTGGGAAGGTCGATTTGAGTCGTCCTATTGCGCTGAGTACCAGCCACGATGTTATACGCTATGCATGACAAGATCAATGAACTTTCCGTTACCTAGTTCGAGTTGCAGCACCCGGATGTGGTGTGCAGAGGATGCCGACTTACCGGACCCACATGTCTGCTCGACATCCTCTAGGTTTTCTCGGACGACATCCTTCACCTCGTCTGAGTTTCGAAGACGATGCTCGAGAGAGCTTTGGCTGTTCGATGCCTGGAAGGCCCCGAGATTCCTCCCCCAAACGGTAAAACGGCCCCATTCATTCTCGACCGGAATATGGTATCCCAGGAACTCACCGTCTTGTGTTTCGTCAAAGAGCCGACGAAAACCGTCGTCACACGACATTGCCAACTTGTAAAGCGACTTTGCACCCATCACTAAATATTTGACGCTCAATAGTATTTCTCAATTTTCGAAGGTGTTAAAGCATCCCCAATGGCTGAGATGAGCTTTACATTCAGCAATGAGGCAAAAAGTAGGCCCACGATGGGTGGGCAAGACGCTCACCCGGCCTACGACGCGGCTGCGCGCTGCTTTTATTGGACACAGAACTTCTGCAATCTTTCAGCTCAAGCGGGGGTGGCGTCGAATCATTTCCGAGAATATCGTGTCACGGATATATCTCTTTCCGGGAATTGTTCATTGCCCCCACCCCCATGGGCCTTTTTCCTTGCTCCAATTCTGTTTCGAAATCGCGTTCTCTTTCATAATCGCCGCTACCCGGTCATCATCTAACATGTCTGGCGTTGAGGTCGTACCGATTGCATTGAAACTATTCCCAGTGCTACTCAAGGTCCTCGATGACAGGTTCCGTCTTGTCGAGGGCATGAAAGACTGGTGGGACTTCCAGCTCAAATACAAAGAATTCCTGAAGAGCATTCGGCTTCAGTCATTGCAGTACAAGAACAATATCCTTATATTCGTCAGCCCATTGGAACTTGATCCGGAGGAAACTCGCAATCTTCATGAAAATTCAGACTCCGCGCTCTGGCACGACCCGACCTTTCGCGCTAGGTTGAGGAGAAGGTTTGGCAGTGAGGATTATGAGTGTTTCCTGGATCAGTTGACAACCGTCAGTGATGCATTAAAGGAACTTGTAGCAAAGGTGGGTAGGTGCGACTAAGGCTTCTCTGAGGACAATGACCGAAAAAAATGAAACGTTAACATGATGAATTAGATCGAGATAACGGACATCGGAACCGTCGAGGAAGAAATTCACCGCCTAAAGTTCAGCTTTGACAACACGTGGACTTCTCTCCTCGGCAAACTCACCACCGCGAATGACGAACTGTTCAAGATCCTGCACCAGGATTCCCTGATAATCCACCATGTCGAGGACGCAGGCTACATCAAATCATGCAAAAAGCTTCAGTCACATGCCAAGGCTCTGTACAACATTCTTCACACGTCTTTGAAATGCGTGGACGCGGCTCACACCCATAATTGCTCCGTATCGGCCGAGTGGAGCGATACGCCAACCAAAGGAGTCTACACTCCGTTCCTAAAGGTCCTCTTCGACAGATCTCCGGAATGGAAACAACTCCGGTGGGAGGTCGAGGTATCTGAGGTGGAACCGAAGCCAGAAACCGGAATAGCTGCAGGAGTCTCCAACCGAGAGGTCATCACACGGGCCGTACGTGAGAAGAAGCAGAGAGAGTGGCACGAAGACTTGGTCCAGCACGGAAAGAGACATGCCATTGGCATTGTCACGGTGGCGGCAACTTTGGCGAGCGTAGCGCCAGAAACGGATTGCCCAGAGAAGCTATGGCGAGAGAGAACTCCGAAGAAGCTGAAACGTAAGATCAACGTCTTCGGCCGAAAGGAGTCGGCAGTCGACAAAACGTTGTAAGTAACCACACCTTGAGTATAAGAGCTCAACCACAATACTGATCACATCCGTCTAGTCCGGATGAGCGTGGCAAGAACAAACATCAGAGCGCACAAATTCCACTCGAGACCAAGCCAACAAGATTGGTTCGTTTCGCCGATTCATCCTCAAGCTCACAGACCGTACCAAATGAAGGAGAGGGATTCCAGCAACCGCCCATATCCGACATGTGTGCGTTTTTGCACAGTCCCACGCCCGGCAGAATGAAAGAAGACGCGGGGCATGCACCATGTCACCATGTGGCGTTCCACCTGGAACCGGACGACCAGTCCTCGCTTCAGGGCTCTTCGCTGCAGACCCTTTCCGATTTCATCAGCGCCACGCGCCGCCTCCCTGACCGCGTCCGCCTCGGCCTACGCCTCGTCCGCGCGGTAATCAGCTACGGCGAGTCGGGCTGGGTCCCGCGGCCGCTGGATCGCGAGAAGGTCTTTGTACTCCTGGATAAAAACGGAGATACGAGGAGGGCCACGCCGTACGTGACTCACGATTCACTGTCCCAAATGCTACGAATGCAGGAGGCCATGGATCCCCGATCATTATGCAAGGGTGTGCTGTTCTCCCTCGGCGTGATCCTGCTGGAACTGGCGGACGGCAAGGCGCTGGAAGAGACCGATTTCTGGACTGAACATGCGGGTATACCCCCAGAATGGAAACGTTTTGTCGTGGTAAAACAATGGCAGACCCATCTGCAACATCAACAGCCGGACGATCTTTGTGAGCCGATTAGGCGGTGTTTGGATGCAGCGTTTAGTAGTGTTCCGCATTTTGGGGACTCTGAATTTCTGAGGGAGGTTTTCAGCGGGGTGGTGGCGCCACTGGAAGAATTCCTTCGCGGGTGGAGAGACTGACAGATCTGGAACCGATGACTGTAAGGGCGACAGTCAAAAGTTCCAGATGTCAGAATGAGAATCATAAGACTTCCCGCTCCCACAGGCCGTGAGTGATTGCTCCCGTGACCATTGGTCACAAAAGTGTGATCGGAGAACATTAATATGTGGGCTTACATTAATTTTATCATCTATGTAACCCAGATATAACATTGGTGTCGTAGCCTGTGCTTTGCACGTGCAGATATCCTATGGAAGCTCTGCGTTCAAAGCCGAAACTCAGGAGTATCCATGGCGAATGAAGCATGCTCAGGTTGGCGCTCGTCTTGCCTTCGGTGAGAACCGCACCACCCCGACTTTCGGATTACAGACTCCCTGATGTTCTCAACCTATTAAGAATGGTTTACGACATCAAACTCCATGTTGACAGTGACTGCCGTAGAAACATAAAATAACTAGAACAACATCAGCGCCGTTGCCCGATATCTTAGTATACAAAGTATAGCACGACAGTGGTTTCACTCTTACCCGGCTTCTCCATCAAACTATTCAAAGACAAACAAATTGTTACAAAGACTCTTCATATATCTGCTTGCATATTGGAAGGGGAATGCGGTACAGCCCATTAATCTATTGTTGCGAGTTCATTCTGACCACATTTCTATCTGTATCTGCCACAACGAAACGACTGTCTAGTTTTCAAAGGCACAGAAAACTCATGGAGAGATGAAACGGCAGCTAAACAGGTGCTTCTTGTCTAACGCAGGGCAAAAGTAGCAGAAGAATGAAGGAACCCCGACAATTGGCCAACTTATTTCACGTGTCCTCTACCCACTATGCTGCTTACAGCACCTTCTACCACGGTGGTGGGATAACCGTCAAATCATACAAAGAGCTCTATGGTGCCTTGTCAGGGACTCGTTTCTCCTCAGGCTCAGCAGCCTGGCTGATCATTCCCTGGTCGACGGGCGTCGCCGTTTCCTCCAGGCGGATGCGCCGATCCTTCTTCCAGTACACGGCGGCAAATACCGCGGTCGCCAGGAACATGGTGCCGGCGATGCAGGCCCACATGACGACGAGGTTGGGGTTCCTCGCCGTCGGGGCGATGGCCAGGCAGATGAGGGCGCCGGCCCCCGCGGACAGCAGGAAGATGGCCTGGACGAGCGACTTCATGGACTCTGGCGCGGCCGAGTAGGCGTACTTGTAACCCGTCGAGACGGCGAGCACCTCGGACAGGCCGATGAGGAAGTAGGACGGCAGCTGCAGCCAGACGCTGATGTCGTTGGGCCCGCCGCCGTCGCTGGCCGCGCACTGCGTTGGGTGCTCGTAGCAGGGGCCCGCGCTGTAGATGAGCTTCTGCAGGACCGCCTGGTAGGCCATGGCCAGGGCCAGGAAGACGCAGCCGACGGTGATGCGCGCCATCGGCCCGAAGGGGATGTGGTACCGCCCCGTCACGCTGGTCAGGAACCACTGGACGATGGGCATCAGGAGGACGACCATGATCGGGTTGGCGAACCAGGTCAGGTCGTTTGGCAGGCCGTTGGTCTGCATCTGTCCTGCCTGGGCTATGAAGTTGCTTGTCATCTGGCCCACGCAAACCCATATCACGATGAATATCAGCCTGCGTTTTTGTTAGTTTCTGAGTGAAATACGTGGTTGCGAACAGAAGGAATACTGTGGAACCAGGTCACTCACAGAACGCGGCATATCTCAAGGACCTTTTGGACGCTCTCCATATCCTCAACATCCTCAGCGTTGTCTTCTGCCTCGGAAGTGTTTCTTTTTGATCTCATCCGCTGCTTCGCCAACCGCGCAAATGCCTCGCTCTTGTTCAGCAGGGCGCTTTCTTTTGGGGTAGTCCGAACTGCAATGAATTAACCATCAGTGCGAGTTTGCTCCAGAGAACCTCAACCTTGTTATTGTTGATGACGTACTGAAGGCTTTGCGGCCTATGATGAGCGCCGCAGGGGCGATCCATAATCCGCAAAGTGGTAGGAGGAAGGCAGCCCAGAACCCGTAATGGAGCTCCAAAAACGTCGTGGCAACGCCTGATATCGACCCGAGATTAAGTCCCCTTGTTTGGCTGATGTGAGTATGAAAGAATAATTACATGACTTATGCATGACTCCAAATGCACATACCAGTAATTTAAATTGTAGATGTACTGCAAAGTCAGATCTTTGTCGGGCATGTACACTGTCCCGTCTTTTCGAGTAATCACAGCTTGTTTGGACCCAATGTACTGGTCACCTGGGAAGAGTATGGTCAGTTGTCGGCATCGCACATCATATCCAGATGTCCCCGTTGCGATCCTACTTACCAATGAAAGCGCTCACGACGGACTGAAAGCCCCCAGAGCCGATGGCAATGAGTATTAGCGATATGATGAACCCCGCTGGAGCAGCACCGGCTTCTATGGCCGCTGGAGTAGATATAGCCACCAGGATGATGTTGCCGAGCATGTAAGTCCTGTCACAATTCAGTGAGTGGCCGGCCCATCAAACGATGGCGATACTCAAACAAGGACTAGACTCACAGGGAGCAAATAACCAGGAGCTTGTAGCGTCCCATCCATCCATCGGCCGCCACTGCGCCGGCGAGTGACATGATGGTCTGGAAGCAGAAGTAGCCATTGACGACGGCCGTCGCGGCGGCCTGGCCGAGGCCAAGCACCCCTGGCCGCTCCTTGTCGCCAGATTGGTACGAGTTTTGGACAAAGTTTTCTTACTACCGTCAGCGATACTGTATTATTTGGAATGTGTAGAGACCGGTCTATTTTCTTACGAAATGGAACCGTGAGGCCGTAATATGAGAACCTCTCTGCGACATTGACCAAAATTGCGAAGTAAACACGGAGTGGTATTTGGTCGATGCCAAGGGGGATTTTGCCGCCATCGACAGGCGGATTCGTGGAGGCCATTGTCCGAAGTGTGCCCTTGTGAACTGGCAGCGATAGATGGGTAGGGATGGTGAGGAAGCGAGAAGATCCGGATTACCCAGGTACCCCAGCTGTGCTGTGTCTCCTCGACTTCAGCTGCGCTCGTGAGGGCTGGTTTACCGAACCGAAGAAACCCAGCCCGGTAGCGGGAAGGATGGGAAGTGCCGGCCACGAAAATAGATGTTGATGAAAAGAGAAACAAGAAAACTGCCGGTGTGGCACCTTGTAGCAGCGAATTAGCACAGGGGCCTGGTGGCCTACAGGTGAGCATGAAGTCGTCCCAAGGTGCATATTCCCATAGAGGGGATATGCAACAATCCGATGTACATCAAAATAGCCGCCTTGGTACCAGGTCAATCGCGCCCTTCGCTCCAACTTCAATCATGCCCTACAGCCCAACGGCAACTTCCTTCATCACACAGCATCACACAGCTGGGCCAGGCCGCAATGGGCCGGACGATCTTCTTGCGGCACAGCTAGAGTTCCCTGTGCCGCATGCAACGATGGCCCAAGCGGGAAGGTGGGGAGTTGACAACCCATGCACGCGTCAGCTCGCTTACCACGAGGTGCTGTAATATTCGCAGTTGTTGAGCCGAAATGTCGACCGAATAGGGGCTACGGCTGTGAGGCCTTCACCGTCTTTGAGTCACAAGTAAAGACCCTTGCTTGCTCTGGCTGTTTGTTCCTGAGCCCCGACAGGCAGACTGCAAGGTGCCTTTGTTCAGGCCTAATCGAACCCAATCGATGAGAGACAACCTGCCAGGCCTGCCTTGAATAGGCAGGCAGGTAAGGATGGTGAAGGCTCAGGGTGCCGCCTCAACCCTCCAACGTCGTCACCCAAACACATGTTTCATAGGGAAAAAGCAGAAGTTAAGCTAGGATGGTCATGTTCACACGGCAGTGATCACGCCGCCTAAGTATTCATTCTTCTCGCACGCTGACAGCAGGCTCTATGACGGCGAACTGATCCCTATCAGAGTCCAGCACCGCCATCGCATCAAACGGGAGCGTAACCATCGGCGTCGTGTGCCCAAAGTCCACGCCAAACAGGATGGGGAACGCATTGCCCTTCTCAGCCAGGCGGCCCTCGCACAGAAGCTCCCTAATGACGCCCGCGTATGCGTCCCTCATCTCAGCCGAGTCGTAGCCGAACGGCCGCCCGACCACCAGCCCCGCCGCCCCGTCAATGACGCCCTGGGCGACCAGGTCGGAGATCCCAGCCCTGACCACGTGGAGCGGGTTCCCCGCCACAAACGTGTCGTTCAGCGCCGTCTCGAAAAAGACGATGCGCCCGCGCCAGTCGGGCACGAGCGCGGGGATCGCGCCCAGCCGCGCCATCACGGTCAGGCAGCCGCCGAAGAGCCGGCCGCGCGCCCTTCCCGGCCGGAGCCACACCCAGGGGGGAGTCGGGGCGAGTAGCGGAGGGTCTATCGAGGCTGGGTCGCTGTAGACGCGGGCTGGCTCGGGTGCGTACTTTAGGGACCGCGGGACTGCGACGATGGGCTCTGGGTTCATGATGGCTCGGAACAGATTCTCGACGCAGAATCTGAGCGGTGATGCCATATAGGTCTCTTCATCGGCAACCCTGTGCTCGCACAGCTCCGGTATGGCGCCAGGGCCGTAGAAGGTTCGGAGCCCGGCAACGGCATACAAGTACCAGTGCAAGGCCGTGATATCAGAGTATCCAACAACGATCTTAGGGTCAGCGCGAATAATTTTGTGTAGCTCAGTATCAGCAAGGAGACTCGGGAGCAGCTCATTGAGAGAGTGCCCGCCAGTAGTGCAGATAATGGCCGCGATAGACGGGTCTGAGAAGGCGCTGCGCAGCTCTGACAGGCGGTTGGAGATGGACGACTGTATGCCCGAGTCCGGCGTAAAGATCTCGCGGACCTGGAAGCCCCTTTCCCTGAGCAGGGCCGTTGCCCGTGCCATGGCGGGCGCGAGCTCTATGTTGATCCGGGACGAGGGCGATATGAAGGCTATCGTGGCACCCGCGGCTAGCGCCCGTGGGAGTATTGGCGAGGGCATCTTGTGTGTGTGTGTATCCCGCGAGTGCGAGTTGTGAACCTCGTTCGACTGGTGTGGGGATGCGCCGAGCTCAGCGATGTTTTGCCCGTCCCAGAAGAGGATTCCCGTATTCCCAGAAAAGGTGAGGGAGGTGAGGAAGGAATTCACTCCTAGGCAGTTAGTTGTCTGAGGTTTGCAGTTGGGACGCGGCTTGTGCGATGCTAACGAGTGATGTCCCGTTTCACGGCTGTTAGGCAGGCCACACGGGGCAGACAGCGCGGCGGCAGCTGACGCAGGAACAGCAACCTTGTTTACAACCAAACACATGCATGGGCCCACATTGGCCTGGAACGTTGAACGGAGACTAGCAATCCGGGGGCAGGGGTTTAGAGTTCCGGAGGGTGCAGGTGAGAGTGGAGAGGGGGGCATGTACAGTACACAGGTGCGGTCCTTTGGACGAGGAAAAGGACCGTACTCTAGATGTGGTCAAGGTGGTCAAATAAGGATAAGACTTTCTCTTATGTACCGACAAATTATGCTTAGACTCCTCTCAAATTCGCAGTATTATCTCGAGAGTTAATAATTCCCCCCTCATACGCACAAGGGGAAGGATGTATTCCACACAGCTAGGAATCCAATTCACTCCACACCGCCCAAAACTAATCCCTGTTTGGAGATACTCAGCTAGACGACGTAGTATCTTTGTCATTCCGCGTATTCCATTGCCGGGAGTTATTCCATGCTGATCTTCCAGGGTGATCCACCAGTTGTACCGAAACCAACTAACCAACCAAACAGCTCGAGACATCCGGAGCACATCACCCCGGAAGCTCCTTCACCAGGTTCACCAATCCGCTCTCTCCGCCCTCTGTCGTCACGCCTCCTGCCACCGCCGCCTTCTCCCCCAAGGACGCCGCGTATACATCGCTGATCTTTGCCATTTCCACGTCTTTGTCAGAGATCCCGCCCGTGTCATGGGTCGTCCAGCGCATGAAGACTTTGTTGTATGTCTGGTAGGCTCTGCCGTTGTCAGCGCGATATATGAGATGGAGTGAAGAGGCCGGGGGGTTTTCTTCCGGGGATGAACATGCATTTGCCCATTCCGGATGATGCCGGTGCTCAGCCGCACTGGTGGCGACCAGGTTCAGGAATTCCTAGCAGCCGTGAGTGAGAGGCCGGAGTCAGAATGCCGATCTTCCCCGAGCTTGGGTAGGGGAGTGGAGGATCGCAGTACACTTACCCATGTTTTCTTAAAGGTTGGGAAGTGGAGCTGGGCCTCAAGGGCTTTGCCGTTCTCGCTTACCCGCCAGCGCTTCGACACGGGGTAGGTTGGCTGGTTCGACATCTTGAGGCGAAGGATCGTACGTCGATGTAAACAAAGAAAGAGGCGCTAGCTTGTCATATGAGGAAAACCAGAGAAATGCTAGCGAGTGACTGCAGTTATATTGTAGAGGCCCGGCCTGCCAATCACTTTACTCTAATGAACATCTGACTGCGCCGCTACTATAGTTTGTAGTACGAGTCCAATACTTTGAGTCCGATACCGATACGTGACACGTCAAGTTCGTCGTGACAAACTACACCGAATACCTAGTCGAATGTATACAGTTTGGAAAAAAGGCCGGCACGCCAAATCCTCCGCGCCAATACGACTCTGACCGTCTTGCATTCCTACTTTTCCGGGTTAGAAAATGCGTCACCGTATACGAAACCGCGCCACTAAGCGACAGCAGCACCCTCCTCCTCCTGGTTGTCATCACTTCAACCTCGCGTCGATGGTGGCGTGCTCGACGGGGCTGTTTGACCAGATCCTGTGGACGCGGAACCCGCACTCGTCGAGCAGCGACCGCCAGTGGCGCTCGGTGCGCTCGATACCCCCGATGGTCATCATGTTGAGGTCCTCCCAGGCCATCTCGCGGGCGGCGTTGGTGTCGGCGACGACCATGTCCGTGGCGAGGAGGCGCGAGCGGGCCGGGTCCATGGCGGCGGCGACGTTGCGCAGGATCCCCCTGCATGCGGCGTCGTCCCAGTTGTGCAGGCAGCGGCGGAGGAGATATACGTCGGCACCTGTTGTGGGGGGAAACAAAACACGAGTTACAAGTTAGCGACCCATCTCGTCTCCTCACACGTGCTTTAGTTGTTGGTGCTGGAAAGAACATAAGCAGGTCAGGTAACGTATCACACGTATATACGTACCGCGGACGGGCAGGGGCTCGAAGAAGGAGCCCTTTACCGGCTCGACCCACGGCGGCAGGCCGGCCTCACGCGCGCTGTCGATCACCGGGCCCAGATCCACCAGGACAAGCCGGGCGCCCTGCAGCAGCGCGGGGTGATCCTCACGCATGTCGATCAGGGCCTGGCCCCGCCCTCCGCCGAGGTCCACAACGGTCAGACTGCCGCCAGCAGCAGCAGCAGTGCCTAGCCTCAGCTCCTCGCCAAAGGGGAATGGCCCGGACGCCTTCCCCGTGGACAGGGCGGCGACGATCTCGCTCTGCATGCCGAGGTCGAAGACGTGGGAGCACTCCGGGTCGGCGTCGCGGAACTCCCACATGGGCAGGGCGGTGCGGCACCCGAGCATGAAGGCGCAGTCGTCATAGGTTCCCGCGTCGCGCCAGCCGCGGGCGCGCAGGAACTCGGGTAGGGCTATGATGGAGCGGGCGTTGTAGTCGAACATGAGGGCCAGCAGGGCGCGGTTGGCGGGCGAGAGCAGGGCCCGCGAGAGGGCGTTGTGGGCGTAGTGGAGCTCTGAGGCCTCGGCCAGCAGGGAGGTGGACGTGCATGCTCGGAGGATTCGGCCTGGGGTATGGGGTAAGTCAAGATGTATGTTGGTTGGTTCGGTTGGGGCGAAAGGATCAGCGATGTGGTGAGAGAGGAAGGCAGGGGAAGAAGACGACGAAGGAAGGTAAAAAGGAAGATCTGTATACTCTACGTACTCAGTAGGATCTTGTCAGCGCCCACCTCGCTCGCGATGCTGTCCAGGCTGCATGGACTGCCGTTCTCAGGCAGTGCGTCCGGGATCCCGAGGGCGATGGCACAACGGAGGGCGGTTGTCTGGGCCGGCTAACCAATCAAGGCCCCCAGTCAGCCCAAGGATGTCAGCCGAGAAGCTTATGCTTGTGGGGATTTATGGGAAGGATGCATGCATGCATGTATGTGTGCATGTAGTTAAGTAACTATGTATGTACTTGAGTATGTATGTAAATACGTACCTGCTGGGCAATGGCAAAGACATTTTCCTCTGGGCTGCGCGCGGCAAGCAACAACTGCTCCGCAGCGGCAATAAGCTTTCGACGCGAGGCCTCAGACTTGAAGGGGTTGCAGTTGTTGTCTGTGGATGTGGGACATGGGGGCTGGACGGCTTCGTTGATGCATTGGAGCAGGGGGTAGATGGCGTCTGGGTACGAAGGATTTAGAGACATTCTGTTTTTTCTTTCTTTTTTCCGACAAGGACAAGATGTAGACATTGAAGGAAAAGAGCAGGAAATGTGTTCGATTGCAGGACTGCACGAGGGAATCCGGAGAGTCCTGCTTGCATATTATATAATATACTAGTAATACCTTACA
The DNA here is from genome assembly GCA_013364905.1 of Diaporthe capsici. Classification (NCBI taxonomy): domain Eukaryota; kingdom Fungi; phylum Ascomycota; class Sordariomycetes; order Diaporthales; family Diaporthaceae; genus Diaporthe; species Diaporthe capsici. Next base: position 363,879 of record WNXA01000016.1, read on the forward strand.
CGCGTAAAAGACCGGCTTACATGTTCAGGTCCCACGAGCACAGCTCAATCCTGCACCTGATTGCACACTCACACTCACTCACAGTCACACACACAAATCTCCCTTTGTCTGCATCTATCCGGATATTGGTTACACACACTCCATCCAAGAATCTCAATTCCTGCATCCCTGCATAGTTCTCTCATCATTTCATCCAGGCCCTCTCCTCACAATGGACACCTCGGCCCTGCTCGTGAAGCAGGCCTCCCCAAGCCATGCACCCGTCGTCACCGTCTTCCACGCAAGCCCAAAGATCCAGTCCCTCTTCCCCACGTTCATCGACCAGGCCACCAGCGCCTCGTCGATGGAGGCGACGGTCCAGGCCCTGACAGCCGAGGTCATCCACGCCGCCAGGCAGCGCAGCCCCCAGCACCTTGGGGCCGTCTCCCCCGTCACACTCGTGCCCATCCTGCGCGGGGGCCTGCCCATGTATGCCGCCGCCTCGCAGCTGCTCTCCGCCTCGTCGTGCGTCCTGGTGCGCGGCTACCGCGCAAAGGAGGAGGGCGCGGCGCCCCGGCTGGAGTGGCTGGGGCGCCGCCCGTTCCCCTTGGTGCCTGAGGGTGCGCATGTGGTCCTGCTTGATACTGTTATTGCCACGGGAGGGACCATTACTGCCATCTGCGACGAGCTCATGGCTCTCAGTGGGCCGGGCGAGAGGTACATCACCATCCTGTCGTGCTATGTGTCGCCGGTAGGGCTGGACGCCGTGGCCAAGCACCCGCTGGTACGCGAGATTGTCGTTGCTGCTGAAGCTGAGGGGGTGGACGAGAAAGGTTACACAGTGCCTTATCCGGGCGATATTGGGGATAAACTGTATGGAAAGGCGGCATGATGACAATATTGATGAACGACATGAGATACAACTGAGCGCAGTGCTCCATTTTTATTCATCACCAACTTTGAATTTTGTGACATGTGTGTGTGTATGCGTGCATCTGCTCCCTCACAATAGGTCCCAAAGATTAACCCTTTCCCCCGCCATCCAGTCCTCATACAGTATATTCGCCATGACCTTGTCCAACAGCTCCCTGTCCTCCCCATCATTCCCCGTCCGCGCAATCAGCTCCTCACAAACCAGCCGGTACGCCTCCTTGTGCGCCCGGTGCTTGATCGTGTTCCGCACCTCAAAGTACCCCCAGCTCCTGCTCTGCGCCAGCCACGCCGCCCGGCCCCGAGCGCTCAGGCGCCCCAGCACGTCCTCCTCCGCGCCGGGCGGCCCGCCTCGCGTGAACACGCGCTGCTCGATCTCGCTGGCCGGCAGCTCGTAGCTCTTGTTCTGCACCAGCACCGCGAGCTCGGCCGCCGAGACGGGCCTGCTCAGCCGGAGCGCGCGCCCCGTCGACTGGTGCTCGAGGGCCCGCTCGCCGAGCAGGTAGTCGGCCAGCGCGCGGGCCAGCGCCGCCGTCAGGCCCGCGTACGTCAGCTGCTGCTGTTTCTGCGTGTCTTCTGCGACGGCGTCCGTGTACAGCTTGGTCAGCAGCTCGCTGAAGATGAGCCCGTCCGAGGCCCACGGCCCGGCCGCCGTGCGCATCCCGGGGCTGCGGACGAGCGCCGTCAGCCGCCGGGGGAGGCGCACCAGGTGGGCCTGGTACTTGTTGCCGTACAGATCCCGGCAGAGCGTGGCGCAGCTGAGGTGCGCGAGGTCGTGCAGGTCCCACATGGGCGTCCGGGTCGCGAGGACGTCTGCCTCTGGCTCGCGCCCGGAGAAGTCGGCGGCCCGCACGACGACGTGGCCGGGTCCCGCGGCCGAGATGGCGTTGGGGGGCACGCAGGCCGTGGCGCCGTCGACGGTGAGGCTGCCGCGCGTCACGTACGCGTGCACCGCGTAGTTGATGGCCCGGGTGCCCGCGGCGCTGTGTGGTCTGCTCAGGAAGAAGTCGATGGCGTCCGCCGTGGCCCGGTGCTGCTCCATCAGGAGGTGGCACCCGGAGTCGCCGCGGGCGTCGGCGCGGGACATGAAGTAGATGACGCCGTAGTGCTGCGCCATGAGGACGGCACGCCAGAGGCTGGGGTTCTGGGTGAGGGACCTGGACAGCAGGTCGTGGTTGGGCTCTTCCGAGGGGGCGATGCCGTCGAGGATCAGGCGACAGGCCTCGAGGGTGAAGCCGAGGACTTCGTCTTTGATCTCGTTGACTATGGACTGGATTTTGGTGGCATCGTCGAAGTGGGGATGGAGTGGTGACAGACCGTCGAGCCACTGGGTTGAGGGATTGTAGGATGTGGGAAGACTGGTAAAGAGTTTCAAATCTGTTGAAGAGACCGTGGAACGGGCAGGTGACACTCCCTTTCCAATGTCAGAGAAATAGGGTTTGTGTTTGTCAAAGTTATGTGCTGGTGTGACACCAAAGGCTGAGAAGGCCGTAGTAGAAGCCATGCTGCAGGTAGAGCCTTCGCCAAACAAAATACGGACAAGAGTGAATTTGATAGCTTGAGATGATCTTAGAGTAGCCCTGGAGGGGAGGCTCCTCTTTCCAGGCGATATTTGCTTGCGCGCAGATTATATACTTGAGAACCTAGGCAACCAAATATGTAGGTAGGGCAGGCCGATTGAACCACCTATTCGATAATTCAGCTTGAGTTAACTACCGGTAGATGGGAGCTGACTTCGCACTTGCCGTTGTTCTCTAACACCAACATCTGCATCCATCGCCTGTTGGGGACATCCACTGTGTGACTTGTAGCCTGGAAACTGCGTATGTGTGGTGTCTCCATGCTCATTGCATCTTTTACGGGCATGCCTAACGGGATGAGGAACCCTGCTTACATCCGGGTCATATTTGTACACATTGCATTCATGTCACAAAAAGAAAGTCACAAGGGCCACAGTGTCCCATCTCTGGGGATGGTATCGTCATGAGAAGTTCTCGCCTCTCTCAGAATTTGGCGTCGAGCTACATGAAGACACTCTGATTGTCGCTTGACCGTCAGACTCTGGTAGAATTTATTTTCACGGTGAACAGGCTCAACAAAAGTATTCATACTCCACAGTATCTGAAGTCCTACTCAGCATCAATCTCATGAGGAATCGGAATTCTAAACGGATTAAGACGAACAGGGTAAGAGAAACCTTTTCGTATGACCTTGCAGGGACCAGTACAAGTATTGATTGTACTCGGGCTAAAATTCCTTGTCTCGGCCTAAATCTCAGGAAGGAAGACCGGAAGACACACGGCTGCGAGAACTGTTTCCAAATAGAGCAGAGAATCAAGTCCCGCACCAGTGAATGTTGACCCCTGGTTTATTGTACCATTTGCCACATAGTGACGTGTAATACTTCCTGGAGTAGTCATACAATCCTCCTGGGCATATGGAATCAGATGTGGATATTCTATACATGAGCATGGTAAAATCGATGGTATTCACTGTGTGCAATACTATTAAGGATCGTCCACTCGTTACCTATGTAGCTTACTCAACACCTTTCTTGGCTCTCGCGTATTTTTCATTTCCATGTATGAGCCGGGTAAGCTTCTGGACACAGGATGTGGCAGATGATCTAGTATGAGGATCATGCAGATGGAAAAGGCTTATTTCTCACATTATCCGTCCCCATGCTTGGCCTCATGTAGGCACAAAATACGAAGGGCCTAGGAATATATTCCTACGCCCGCAGTTGCATCAGCCAGTTTCAATGCAAATGCGTCACCAACGGGCGCAATAAATCCTTTCACCGCTGTCCGAATCGCGCCTGGCCAACCAAGTTAGACCTCTCGCCGGCACCACCGGAAAGGTTACCGCGGCACAGCGGCATCGTACAGGCCGTTGTGAACTGCGCCGCAAAAATTGCTTTTGCCACGCATTGTGAACGCTGAGTGCTTAGAGACATCTTGATGAGACGAGGTTACAGATCGGCTGCTGCACAAAGGATGCAACCGCTGTGGATTAGTCAAGGGCCCTGGTCGTCGTCCTTAACCCGACCTATACAAATGTCCGAGCAATACCCCAGACCCAACGAGCCTGGACAATGCCGATCAGCTGATCGTCCTTGGCGAAAGCGTATTGGGAAATCTGGTCAATCTCTTCCATGTACAGGAACAAGTCTCGAGCAAGTCTGCAAGTGAGTAGTGGAGTGTGTGGGTGATCATCGCCCCCCAGCCTGCGCGCCTGCCTATTCCGCACTTGTTGGTCTCCACATGATGTCCAGAATCCCACGGCTGATGTGAGCTTGGCTTCGGGGTGGCTGCATGCCAGATGAACCAAACACTACCGAGCAGCCCGAGCCGTTTCTGATCTATGCATTTTGGCTATCCATTTTGTACTGTGACGTCTCCCTTGCTCTAGCCTCCAAAAGAACCTTGAGCCGGTGTGCCATAGTGGGCCTGTTCCAGGAAGAATTTCACCAGTGAGCGCTCTCTACCACTGGTAAGCATCGGACGGAGGATTTAGGTTTTGCAGGGTATGCTGTGTGTTCCATAACATAGTGCTTTCGGTTGGGTAGGATGAGAAGTTCGGCCCCGGCGCTTATTCCGTTGGCCTTAACGGCGACCGCCACCCCCATGTCAGCCCTCTGCATACATAGACTACATAATACATTGGGTCCATTGGCTCTGTACTGGGCAGCAAAGTGAGATGTTTGACCTGTTTAAGTATGCACCTGTCGGATTGAGTTAGCGAAGTCCTGGGGTAAATGCAGTCAGATTCCAAGGTTATACGCGTAACGCTTTTGGTAAGTACCTGGGTATCTAGGTACTTTGCATGATGCCATTCTTGCATAACTAAAATCCCAGGTATGCAATTCCAGGGGAGAAGGCAAGCCTGCGTGAATATGAGTGTAGACGTTGGTCAGGAGCAGGATTATCCTTCAAAAGAGCCAACCATAGAAAGTGACACTCCGACACAGGCCTTTCTCGTAAAGTGGGCAAAGTGAGAGGGATAGAATAGGAAAGAACAGAACGGGGACAAGTAGAAACTACGAGCTCATCTTGACCAAACCTCGGCAGGCTCCTCACCAGTGAACAGAGTCCGGTTTGGTCTTGTGGCAATTTCTTTTCCAAAAGAGTCAACATGTCGCCAAACATGAACAACGGCATACTGGGCGAGACCAAAGACGACTTAAAGGCAGCCACATCATCACACACATCACAGTCAGAACTCGAGCGCATAATCCAATGGAACCAAGAAGACCCAGAGATAATCGACGACTGCGCCCACAGGCTGTTCGAGCGCCAGGCCCAGCAGCAACCAGACGCCCCGGCAATGGCCGCGTGGGACGTCGACCTCAGCTACGGCGAGCTCGACAGGGCCGCGAACCGGCTGGCGCACCACCTGGCCGGCGGCGGAGACTGCCGCGTGGCGCCGGGGTCGATCGTGCACACGTGCTTCGAGAAGTCGGGCTGGCACGTCGTCGCCGTCCTGGCCATCAACAAGGCCGGCGCCGCCTGGGCCCCGCTCGACCCGTCGCACCCTGCCCAGCGGAAGCGCCAGATCGTAGGGCAGACGGGCGCGACGCTCGCCCTCGCGTCGCCCGCCAACAGCGAGGCCTGCCGGGAGCTCGGGCTGGGGGTCGTCGAGGTCTCGCCCGGGCTCGACGCGCAGCTGGCGGCGGAGGAGAAAGGCGCTTCTGAAGCCACCCACAGCGCGCCTCCGCCCAGCGGAAGTGCCGCCTCGCCCCGCGACGCCGCCTACGTCCTGTTCACGTCCGGCTCGACGGGGACGCCCAAGGGCATCGTGATGGAGCACGGCGCCCTCTGCACCAGCCAGGCGGCTATCGGTAGGCGGCTGGGCCTCGCGCCCGGCGTGCGCGTGCTGCAGTTCGCGTCGTACGTCTTTGATGTGTCGGTCGGCGAGATGGTGGCGCCCCTCGTCGCGGGCGCCTGCGTGTGCGTGCCCGAAGAGGCCTCGCGCCTGAGCCCACGCGGGCTGGCGCGGTTTGTAAGGCAGCGCGGTGTGACGTGGGCATTTCTCACGCCGTCGCTCGCGGCCACGCTTGACCCGGCCGACTTCTCGGGCCTGGAGCTGCTGATGCTGATGGGGGAGGCTGTTGGCCGTGACGTTTTGGAGCTGTGGTTTGGCAAGGTTCCCCGGCTTATAAACGGCTGGGGGCCGACGGAAACCTGTGTTTTCAGCGCATTCTATGAGTGGAAATCTGCAGAAGAGCAGCCGAACAAGATCGGCTCCCCCGTTGCTGGCCGTTGCTGGATCGTCGATGCCGAGGACCCGCAGAAGCTCTTACCGATAGGGAGCACAGGAGAAATCGTGGTTCAGGGCCCGACGTTGCTGCGGGAGTATCTCGGCGACGCTGAGCTGACCAGAGCCGCGGTTGTCACGTCGGTGCCTCGCTGGGCCCCGCGGCACAACGTGAAGCACTGGGACAGGTTCTACCGGACGGGCGATCTCGCATATCATGACAAAGACGGCGGCCTGATCTACCAGGGCCGTAAGGACGCGCAGGTCAAGCTGAGGGGCCTGCGTGTTGAGCTTGGCGAGATCGAATCCCAGATCAGGGGCAATTTGGCCGGCGGTGGTGTCCAGCACGTCGCCGTGGACGTCATCCGCCGTGAGGGCGGCAGTCAGGTGCTTGTGGCTTTCCTTGGCCGTGAGAGCCGCGAGGATGAAGATGAAGAGGCTCTGCAAAGCAGTAGGGACAAAACCCTAGGCATCTTTCGGCCGGGCCCTTCGGCTTCTGCGGCCCTGGTAGAGACGACGGACTACTTGAGCACCGTCTTGCCAGACTACATGGTCCCTCATTTCTTCCTCCATGTCCGCCGCATGCCCTTCTCCCTGTCGATGAAGCTCGATAGAAAGGCACTGCGCGCGGCGATCGAGGAGATGTCCGCAGACGAGCTGGCCGAGGTTGCGCTGGTCGAGGGTAGTCGGACAACACCCCAACAATCCATCAACAACGACGACGGCAACGAGGAGTCAGAGCTGAGTGGTGAGTACAAATGTCTGAGAGACGCGTGGAGCCGGCTTCTGAACATCAACAAGAAGTACCTGCACGGCTCGAGCCACTTCCTGAGCCTCGGGGGCGACTCGATCGTCGCCATCCGGTTGGCCGTTGCGATGCGGTCTCAGGACCTGGAGCTCCCGGTATCGTTGATATTCCAGCACCCTCAACTCTCGGACATGGGCCGCCAGGTGCGTCAAACACACGGGCAAGAAGAATCTGCGCCAGAGCCCTTCTCCCTCCTTGCGACAAAGTGCAGCCGCTCTCTGATGGATACCGTGTGCGCCGACTGCAGTGTCTCGGAGGAAAGCATCCAGGACATGTACCCCTGCACGCCGCTCCAGGTCGGCATCATGACGGTCTTTGCCAGGCAGCCCACGTGCTATGTCATCAACTATGTCTACTCGCTGCCGCAGACGGTGGACCTGGCCAGGTTCAGGGCGGCGTGGGCCATGGTCCACTCCGCACTGGCAATCCTGCGTACGAGGATCACCCTCGGCGACGACGGCGAGTACCTGCAGGTCGTCGTCGAGGAGGAACTGTCATGGACACAGGCCCCGGCGGCCGGAGAGTGGACAAAGGGCGTCTCGGGCATCGCAGGCCATGGTATGGGGCTGGGAACGCCTCTCGTGGCCTTTGGACTGACGCCGCGCCATGACGGCAACAACACTGGACACGACTTCTCCTTGACCATACACCATGCCGTGTACGACGGGTGGTCGCTGACCAGCACCATCAAGCTCGTGGAGCACGTCTACGCAACTGGCACAGTCCCTCCAGATATCCCCAGCTACAACAGCTTCGTCAGGTTCGTGCAGCAGAAGAACAACGCGACCTGTGCCGACTACTGGCGGCGAACGCTCGCTTCGGCACCCGAGCCGTCCTTCCCGCCTTTTCCCAGGAAGACATACCAGCCACTCGACGACAGCATCACCACCGAGGCGGTCCGGGTCCCCAAGAAGCAGGACGCCTCCTCCTCGGAGAGACTCACCACGCGCGCGACCCTCTGCCAGGTCGCCTGGGGTCTGCTACTCGCCAAATACGAGAACGGCGAAGACGTCGTGTTCGGGTGCACACTCAGCGGCAGGAACGCAGACGTGCGCGGCATCGGCGACATGCACGGCCCCACGCTGGCCACGGTCCCGATCCGGCTGGCCCTCGACCGCGACCAGCCAGTCGTGTCGCTGCTGCAGGCGGCGCAGAAGAGGCACAGCGAGGCCATGGAGCACGAGCAGTACGGGCTGGCCAACATCTCTCGCCTCGGGCCCGACGAGCGCCGCGCGTGCGGCTACCGCACGACGCTGATCATTCAGACTCCCGAGTTTGAGGCGCTGCAGAGCTCGGACGAGACGGCCGTGATGAGGCTGGAGTCGTCGTCGGCGACGTTGCATGGTGCGCCGCTGACCGTCACCGTGCGTATGGGGCGGGACAGCGACGAGATCACCGCCCGGTACGACTCGCGTCTGCTCAGCGAGGCCCAGGTTTCCCGGCTGCTGCAGCAGTACTCCCACGCCCTGTCGATTCTGTCTGGTGTTGGTTCAGGCGCGGATACGAAGATATCCGATCTCAACTTCTGCAGCCCCAGCGACTGGTCACGAATCCTGCAGATCAACCCGCGCCTGCCCGACCGGCTCGGCCTCTGCATCCACGACCTCTTCAGGACCGCGGCGAAGAAACACGCCGGCCGGCGCGCGCTGCAGGCATGGGACGGGGCCATGACGTACGAGCAGCTCGACCGACTGTCGGACCGGCTGGGCCGACATCTGGCGCGGCTCGGGGTGGGCCCCGAGACCTTGGTGCCGCTGTGCTTCGACAAGAGCAAGTGGGCGATCGTGGCCATGCTCGGCGTCCTCAAGGCTGGGGGCGCCTACGTGCCGCTGGACCCGGGCCACCCGGACGCCCGCCTGGCCATGATCCTGGAGGACCTTGATGCGAAGATTTCTGTCACCTCTGCCCCTCACGCCAGCCGGCTGGCGTTCGCAGAGGGCTTGAAGGCCGTTGCTCTTGACGAGACCACGCTCGAGTCTTTTGAAGACAGTGCTTCCTCAGGCACGAACAGCAGCCCGGGCCTGACCAACTCTGTCAAGCCGCACAACGCCGCGTATGTCCTGTTCACCTCAGGCTCCACGGGAAGGCCAAAGGGGATCGTCCAGACGCACGACACATACTGCACAGGGGCGCTGGGGCGCGCCGAGACGATCCGCCGCAACGAGGAGTCCCGGGTGCTGCAGTTTGCGTCCTACGGCTTCGACCCGAGCATCGAGGACATCCTGACGACGCTCCTGTACGGCGGGTGCGTGTGTGTCCCGTCCAACAGCGATAGGCAGGGCGACATCGGGATGTATATCCGGCAGAACGCGTGCAACTTTGCCAACCTGACCCCGTCCTTCGCGGCGACCATCAGCCCCGCCGAGGTCCCCAGCCTCCAGATATTGATGACCTCGGGCGAGCCCATGACGGACGACTTTGTGCGGGCGTGGGCGCCCCATGTCACGCTGATGAACGGCTATGGTCCTACCGAGACTAGTCTCAAGTGCTCAATCAACACGGGCGTCAAGATTGGAGACAGCCCGAGAAATATTGGGTTCCCCATGTGTGCGAATTTATGGGTTCTCGACCCTTCCGACCCGGAGAGGCTGGCACCCATGGGAGCACCCGGCGAGCTCATGGTTGAGGGGCCCTGCATCGCCAAGGGCTATCTGCGTCCCGGCGCCGCAGCCGCTGCCAACGGCTTCTGCGAGCCGCCGGGGTGGCTCAGGGCCCTGAGGGAGCGTGATGGCGTCCCCTCCACCCGCCTGTTTAGGACGGGCGATCTTGTGCGCTACGCGTCCGACGGCTCCATCGACTATATTGGCAGGCGGGACTTCCAGGTCAAGATCAACGGCCAGCGCACCGAGCTCGGCGAGATCGAGGCTCAGGTCCGCCGCCTCCTGCCCGAGTCGTTCCGGCTGACGGTGCAGATGGCTCCGACGCCCAGGCAGCCCGACGGCTTGCTCACGGCCTGCGTCGCTGAGAGAGCCGCCATACGAACCGGAGGGCCTGGCAGCGACCCAGTCAGTGTCACGGACTTCTCACGACCATCGCCGGCTGGTGCTGCTGCTGGAGGTTGGTGGGATGATGAGAAATTATCGGCGGCCAGCCTGCGTGAAAGGTTGTCCCGGGTGCTCCCAGCCTACATGATACCAAGGGCATTCTTCGCATTCGACCCCCTACCGCTGAACATCAACGGCAAGGTGAACGCGCGCGAGATCCTGGCCCTCCTCTCCCGTGAGCGTGTCGAGAACACCGAGGTCGAGGAAAACCATGTCGCCCCAGAAAATCTGACGGACGGCGAAAAGTTACTCCTCCAACTTTGGGAGAAGAGCATACGCGCCGACCTGGCACATGCCGGCCCGAGCTCCAACTTCTTCGACCTCGGGGGCGAGTCCCTGGCCGCGCTCCGCCTGGCCGCCTTTGCCCGGCGCCAGGGCCTCGTGCTGCCCGTTACCGCGATCCATGAGAACCCCACGCTCAAAGACATGGCGAGCCTAGCAACAGCAGCCTCCTCCTCGGCGAGTGCCAAAGAGTCCCCGCCGTATCTCCCGTTCAGCCTCATCTCGCACCTGGGAGACCCGGCCGAGATCGTCAGGGAGTGCGGTCAGAGGTGCGGCGTCGACACAGGCAGCATTGAAGATGTTTATCCCTGCACGCCGTACCAGGGGCACTTCATGGTGCACGCCATCTGGTACCCCGGCCAGTGCGTCTTTCAGGGGGTCTTCCCGCTAAGCACGGACGTTGACCTCGACAGGTTCCGCCGCGCCGTTGAGGTGGTCGTCCAGTCGCACCACTCTCTCCGTGCAAGGATGACACTCGTCAACGGGACCTGGCTGCAGGTTGTCGTCAAGAAGCCCAAGCCCGTCGAGTGGAAGCCCACCCGCAGCCTGCAGCAGGTGTGGCGCGACCACACGGCGGTGACCATGATAGACGGCGACGAGCTAAACCTCTTTGCGGTCGTCGAGGCCGAGGACAAGAAACAGGAGAAGGGCGACAGTGCGAGGGCCCAGTTCGTTTGGACCACCAACCACGCCATCTCGGACGGCTGGTCCCTGTCCGCCCTCGTCCACCAGATCAACATCGCATACGCGGCCGGGACAAGCGCCCTCGAGCAGGAGAGCACCTTCGCCGAATTCATCCGCCACGCCATCATGCAGTCCGATGACTCTGCCCGCGAGGCGTTCTGGGAGGACCACTTCCGCGGCAACGAGTCCAGGCCCCTCTGCCCGTCGGTCGACTCGCCCCTGGTCGACTCCGTCTGGCACCGCGAGTTCTCGCCGCCCGCGCCACGGCCGGACAACCCCCTTCCCGTGTCCATGTCGACCGCCATCCTCGCCGCCTGGGGCCTGGTCGTCGGCCATGAGACGGGCTCCCCGGACGCGGTGCTGTCGCTGCTCCAGCTGGGCCGCGACGCGCCCCTCGCGGGCGTCGAGGACATGGTCGGCCTGCTGGCGACGGCGTTCCCCTTCCGCATCACCACCACCAACAACACCAACTCGCCAGGCGGAGACAGGGACAGCATCACGACGCGCGCCTTCCTCCTCGCCACACAGGCCCGCCTCAACGCCGCCCGCCACCACCAGTACACCCACACCGACTTCGTGGCGACGCGGTGCGGCGAGGGCGCGAAGTTGTTCCCCGCCACCCAGACGCGCTGCGTCGTGCACCCGGCCGAGTTCCGCGGCGCGCCACCGGGGCCGGGGGATGCGGTGCAGACCCGCACGCACCGCGTCGCCGTCAAGGGCGAGTGCATCGAGGTCTCGCTGAGCTTCAGCTACGGTCGTGGCCGCGAGGGCAGCAACGTCGTCGGCATGGATCTCAGCTTCGACAGCCGCGCGATGGGCCGGGCGGTCGCGCGGCGGCTCATGGAGGGGTTTCAGATGGTCCTCGTGCAGCTTGTCGGGGCACCGGCTAGGATGTGTGTTGGGGATCTTGTGTGGGAGCCGTCGCGGGCCGTGCGGGAGAATGGGATTGTAGAGACGGATCTTTCTCGTGGGCCGGGTTGGACGCCTTATCCTGAGGAGTGAGTGAGTGTGTGGGTGGGTACGGAATGATGTTGGTTCCATTTACTGGACTGGGTTAGATGGTGTGTGACCTTATCAAGTATGTAGTTGCAATAAAGTTGTCTTGCTTATGTAAGAGGCGCATTGACATGATGATATGGGCATTTGAGCTCATACTTGTCAAGAATATATCTTAGCAAAGGCAAATTTCACGACCTCCATTAATTTCTTTTATTGATAAGTACTCAACACTGGTCATATGATGGGTGATAGTGGAGGATCAGGTTGTGCCAGCACGATTTGCTGGGGGTTCTCTGGGATGGCCGGGAATTGGGCCCCTGACTTGCGCGTAGGCACGCGCTTATGCACGTCACACAGGGTTGTTTTCCAGCTTTCGAATCCTTTGACTTCGTGTGGCCGCAGTGCCTGCCCTGCTCCGGCAGATCTTACAGTGAGCAAATGGACACGTCTACGATGTGTCTGGTCAACGACTGTCGAAAAGGATTTTTAGAAATATTCCGCTCTGCTTCTGGTTTCCCTGCATTGGTGCCGGCATCGACAAATGCCCCCCCCCCTCTGAATCCCAGGACGTCACAGAGAGGCATGGGGAGAACGGCGGGATACCGCCCGGGTCTCAGCCCAGTCGCTCCCTACGAAGACCGTTTTAGAGGCGAGAAGGGCCTGAAAGACCACTAATCCACAGATTTGTTCGATAAAGGCTGGCTTTGCATATCGGCCGGTTTTGCCTACGTTCAACCCAATTACCCCTTGAAGGCTGTCGCAGTGATCTTGACCCGGCGTGGTCATGAGGGAAAACGAAAAAGAAAAGAAAAAGCTAAGGGAATATAGAGATCGGAAAGATGGGAGGATCCAAGTGTACTAATAAGGCTACATTCATCTTGATATCTGTCTTGGCTTTTGCGGGCTGTGAGGATATTTTAGAATTTATTATTCGTCGGAAGCTGATGGCTGTGCCTCCTGACTGCGGCTGACCTGTCAGCATGCAACCCAACCTTCGTCGCGTTGCCTGCCACAATCTTCGGCAGTGCGGCTGCCTGCTTATATACTCACAGTGAGAACGACTCCTCGATCATGACATCGCATCGGTCCATCTCAGTCTTCCGTTGGTATATCGATTCCTTGCTCCACTGGCCTCGACATGTCGCAATCCTACAAGTCCGTGGCTACGACCACAGCTGACCATCCTCCACCTCGGTCTCAACCGCGCACCATAACATGGTGGCCCAAAGCAGCCCCAATCTTGATTGTAGTCCCAGCAGCTCTCAACATTGCTCTGCTCTCCATCAACAAACATACATATTCCGGGAAACTCCTCACCTGGTCGATAAATAACCGAGGTGCAGTTCAGGTTGTTATACAAGTCTTATCATCAATATTATCATTTTTGTGGCTATACTCGATTCGGACAGTCATTTCGCAATGGACAAGGTATCGCCTCTGCGGGTTCCCGGTCAAGCTCAACACGCTCAGATTGTGGTCGGCCATATCCTTGGCTACAACAAACTGGGATCTTCCGTGGGTTAAGGCGCTTGTCGCTCTGGGATTCTTTACTTTCACACTTCTCCCAGCGACGCTGTGGGCTGGTGCATTGACCCCTTGGTTAACAGAACAGTTGCAAGACGTTCGCATTTTAAGTAAGTATTATATCCGATACGTCTCTCACCGACAAATCAGATCAAAGAGTACACGAGTGAATGCTAACAAGTAGCAGTCCCTGGTGCAGTATACGATGCCTCTCTCACAGGAGACTGCCAGACACGACAACAAACTAATGGGACCTTCACAAACTGTCCCTTGTACTCCAACAACGCCGACTTACTCAGTACTATTGCAAGCGCGACCTCAACCTCCGAGGCCGAGAGACACCATTCGAAATGGGATTACTCGAGATATTCCTACATTGGCCGTTCCTTTGGGGTTGGAGGCGGCGTGGGCCTCACAGATCAAGACATTACCTGCATGAGAACCCCCACCTGGTACAACTACACCGAGAAAGGCTTCATCACACGAACCAAGTGCATTTACAACGACTCTGCGGCATACAGTATCGAGCAAAAGTCCCCGTCTACGGGGGGTAATGGATACCCAGATATGTTCATGGCCAAAGGCCTCCTGCCGAACTCGAACTGGACGGCGCCGCTCAAATACATGTACTACGCCCAGATCGCGTGGGAAAACAAAGACAAAGTAGTCGGCCTTTTCAACGGGGGGCCACGAAGGCCTGAAAACGACAATGGGTATTATTTCGGCATCGCCGCGGGCACGTACTACCGCCAGCTGAACAATATCCAGTGCGAGCTCGACTTCGAGCCGAAATACTTCACCGTCCACGTCTCCATGCAGAACAACACCATCAACGTGACATCGCGCCCCGAGCCTGTGGCCGAGGGCTTGGATCTGGATCATTACCTGCGCAGGCAAGCAATCGGCAGTATCGGCCTGAGCTTTATCGTCACCTCCCTGTACACCAACACCGTCGGTGACGCCTTCTGGCGGAACGTCCGGAATATGCACACGCGCAAATCACCATTCGCACCTGTTGACAGTTTTTCAAACGAGACTATTCTGGAAGCAGTCGCGGACTCAGTGTCCGCCATGATGGATGACGCGCTTGTCGCTTTGAATTCTTATTTGTTGACGAGTCTGAATACAACACAGCCGGTAGATACGCTGGTGGCGATGCCCGCTGTTCGTATCGGTACGCGCAAGTTTATCATAGCTGGGATGGTTGTCAATGTGGCCGGGTTAGTTTTCGTATTTGTGGCTTGTCTCTATTTGGCGAGGGTGAACGTTCCGCTCTTCGATTATAACGATCTAGGTTGTATAGCTCTGAGCGCCACAAGGGATGCAACAGGTGATGAGGCTGCGGATGCTTGGGATGGGGACCCAAAGAGTCAGATTCTGGGTTCATTATTAGCAAAGCTAGAAGTAGATTCTACAGGGAGGCCTGTTGTGGTACTACAAGACAGAGGTGGTGTGGCAGAAAAGTGATTTTATATAAATAACCCCAAATATACCTGTTGGTTCAAAGTCTTACTTGGATCCCTGCTGTTGGTAGGATAGATCACCAATAAAATGCCCTTGGATGCCGTCTCTGCACTTCTATGCTTCTTCTCGCGTCAAAGCTCCAGGGGTAGACTACCCAAACTGTAGAGGCCTCACACTCATGATGTTCCAATTCAAACTTCATGCCTTCCATCCCATGAACCTGCGTAACCCGGCCTAAGTGTAGTGTTGACATCCAGTGCTTTCTGTGGGCGAATCAATCCTGTGGCGTCATGGTATTGGCTGTTATCCCCTACAGCTTTCCTGCCAGGAGTCCTCGTAGCCGGGGGATGCCCATGAGACTTGCGGAATCGCGGAAGGTCGTAGATGTGGCTCGACGATGCGTCCTTTCTTCCGTAGTGTGACTGGATGATACCCCGAAGACCAGATTGACGGTAGACCCAACGGACAAGGGGCCGTGTGCCAGGCAAACATGAACATACAAAGCAAGCACACGCTTCCATCGTAGTATAAATCATGGTCCAGACACCACGATACGGCAATTCCGAAGAAAAGTCTATCTTGAAGAATTCGACGAAGCGGATGACAGCTCCGACGATGCCCCTGGAAGTAAAGTTGTCAGTCAAGTTGGGGAGTTTGTCTGGGTTACATATTGCCAAACCAGGGCGATAGAACTTACAAACATCCGGCCATGAACGTGATGAATATACCAATTTTCCGAGGCCAGCTGATTTTTAGGCGATACAAGCTCGAGATTGGCAAGGCGATAAGAGCCACATCAATGACCAGATTAGGGACACTGACGAATTTATACCCTGTGACCAGGTCGCCGCACCAACCATCCTTGATTGACGAGTCCCATCTGTAGGCATACGGCTGGCAGATCAGAACTTCGGCCAGAATACCAGCCCCGAACCAGTGAAGGATGCAGATCGTAAGCGTGATCCACGTGAGTATCCGCACGGTCTTCTGGGTGAAGACTCGAAGATATAGTATGCAAATGGCGATCCTGGGTAGTGTGACTGCAGTCATATATATGATCTCATCTGCGGTCTGGATTTTGAGCCACTTCACGATTGCATCAGGATTGTTCTTTGCCAAATACACCATGTGGTGACCACCACCTGCGATCTTCACCATTACTGGAATAAACCGGGACTCAGTCAAGGTAAGTCGAGCGGGATGAGGGACAAACAAAGACTGACCAATATCGCTAAGGCAGATCGCCATGGAGGCAAGATATGCTGCTGGGTATATAGTCCAAACTTCCCAATAGTTCTTTTCGGCGACGCAAAACCGAGAAATATTGAAGAGTAAATACACAAGGGTGATGGTAACCAACATTGAGATACCAGCCCCCAGTAGCTTGCCGCCGATGTATTCATTAAGACTTTCCTGAGAAAGGGATGAGTCATCCATCGCAAGACTGTGGCTTACGGCGTAAATTTCGAGTTCGTGGGGCTAGGAGTTATTTGAAAAGTCAATCAAGTCAGATGAAGGCTTTGCTTCTTCGATCAGAACTGCGTGGGTTGGAATTCAAGGCTCTGAAGTTCATGACACAATTAAGGGACAGAAATTTGAAATCTGACGACTTCAGTCCAATGCATGAAGACACTACGGGATTGTTGGGATATAAATAGGCCTTGGTACTGTCTTGACTGAAGTCGTACGAAGTGGAGTTCTAGAAAACCAATCGGGATCCTTTGTGACAACCACACCACACATGCAGTGGAAAGCTAGCCTTATGAGGTACATACCTAAGGTCCCAATAACTTGTGGTAATACCTGACCAGCTAACGTCGGCCTTCCCATCTTCTTGCGTCCACCTACCAAGCTCGTTCTGGCGGCCTACCAAGTACATCTATTCCTTAGCAATTCACTAGGAAAGATATCTTTCAGGGCCATTTATTTTCCCTTCATTCCGTAAAAACAACAAACTGAGCAAATCCTTTTCATCGATCATAGACTCATAAGACTTTCAAGAGGTCACACCCAGCTTATCCGCCGCCCCCTCGGCCCCCAACGTTATTGAAATTTAATGTGGGTATTCTAAGAAAGGAAGAAGAAAGGAAAAAAGGAAGCAGCGTCAACAGCTGCAGGAAGACTAGTCCTATCCAGCTCAGTACGGCTCACACCGGTCCATCCAACAAGCCACACCGGTGTCCACATTCGTTGAGGATGAATATTTAGTTACGTACTGTGCATGACGTCCAGCGGGTTCAGCCCCCACATCCAAATATCTCGTCTACCATCCAGTTTCAATCATCAGGGCCTGAGTCTGCGCAGGCACAGATCGCAGATCTAGGATCTCACTCAATGGTCGCAGGTATTCTATGAGGTTCTACGAGACTTGGACGATGATCTCTGGCACCTTCCCAATGCGCGCAAGATTAATGTCGGCCACCAAACCTTGTATACTGTACGCTGGTGGGGTTTCCCAAATATCAATCATACATGAGAATGCAAAGCTATATTCCAGCCATCTCACCCCTTTCCAAAGTCACCCGTCTTGTCATTGGCACTACACGAGAAGATGCAGGTATCGTGATGGAACACGCATGCTCACGTGGAGATGTAATAGACACAAGCAGTTCGGTACTGCACCTCCTAATTCAATCCATCACCGTATTCCTTCCGCATGTCACTGCCAGAGTAAAGCAACGCCCAAAATATACTCAGCACCGCCAGCGTCAGCGTCATTGGGACAGTAGCGTCTTGCAGGTCCCCCCTGCCACCCCACACAAAGAGCCAGGCAAACACGAACCAGAACGCCGGCGCCATAATAAAGCACAGGTACACCACAACGCGGAAGAAGGACCTGCGCTCCCGTGCCACGAGGCCGTAGCACACCTCGACCTTGTCCGACTGCGCCGCGGCCGCGGCCGCGGCCGGCCTGTCCCTCTTCGGGACGAATTCCAGCAGCTCCGCGGCTGGGTTGCGGATTCGGCACGTGGGCGCCAGGGGCATCCAGGCGTGGAGGCGGTGCGAAAGAGTGGCGCTGTCGTAACAGCCGTAGAAGTAATGACTGAACATGTGTTTGGTGATAGGGGCCGAGTATGTGGGCCTTGGCCGGTAGTGATACTCATCGTCGTGGTCGGCGGGAAGTTCGAACTTCAGCTCGCCGGGCATGAATGTCTCGGGCTCTGGCTTGATGATCTATATGATGGGTTTTTGTGAGACACAAGCTACAAAACGCCCATGAATTTTGGTTCCTTCATCTTACCTTGATAAAGTCGCAGTGATTGTATACGAACACGGACAAGGCCCGGCGCCAGAGACCTCTGTGCTTTCTATAGGCTGCCCTCAGTGCCTGAAAAAAATCCCGAGCCTGCATAGAGCTCACGTCAATGGTATCAAGCGTGTATTCAGACGTTTTAATCAGAAGGAAAACGTAGATATATCGACGTGGCCCGGTGCTGAAATCGACCACAGAGTTTGGGGGCGTAATGGATGAGTCGGCAGTTGACGATGAGATGCTGGCGCTCTGTCCGCCACTAGTAGAATTTATAGCGGAAGAGTTTGAAGATTGTGTACTCCTGGCTCCCTGGGAGCTAGTGTTGCTGAGAGAACTTTGAGTTTGGCCTATATGCCCACTGCTGCCGCCAGGAGACAGCGGGAAATTGTCGAAAATGCGCTTCAGCTCATTCGCATAATATGGCAGGGTTGATTTGCGCCTTTTGGTCCCACATGACTAGACACAGCGTTAGCGACGAATTATTGCGAGGGATGATCAAGACTCTCAATGGTCAGGAAGAACATACACAATTCCATGACAATTCCGCTTTGGCGGCGTCCCTGGGATGTCTCGGAGGCTGCAACGGCCACCAGTCCCACTCAGAAGCAGTGCTTGCCTCGATTGCTAGTTTCGCGCTATTCAGCGCTGTCATTCGAGTTTCAGACGGATTTATGGTGAAAGATATCAGAGTGTTGCGTTGTTGGAGGCATGACTGCATCTCCGACAGGATAGCTAGCACGTGTTGCCCCTCGGACGCTAGCAGCCTGTCTTCACTCTTCTCGGCTGATAGAACGGTTGCCTTGAGGAATGTCGTGGCCTCGGAGAAGAAGGTTGGGGATGCAAGACCACGTAAAGCATCGATGAAGGAGGCGAATGCTGAACTTGAGGCCAGGAATGTCTCATGTGGCAGCAAGTCGACGTACAGAACTGAAGGCAGCGCGTCGACCATAACTTTTTCCAACACGTCTTTGTGCGGAATGGCTGCTGAAGGGTCATATTCAATAGTGCCTTTGGTCTTCAAATTTGGGACCTTCTCAGTTGACCCTCTCTCATGAATCGGCGAAAAGTCGCGAGCATTTTGACCAAGTGCTATAAATGTATCCTTGACGTGATCGATGGCTACCACGGATATGTACTGCGAATAGGTTTCGAGGAAAATAGCTGCATCCAACTGCGATATATCCGTACACTCGCTCTTGAGTTCTGCAGCCATGAGGCGGAGCCGCATGTTCAAATCAGATCTAATGTCTCGTCCATTAGCGATGACGTGAAGGATTCCACCAGTGACAGATATTAAACGCCTGCCCGTAGAAGTCAGGTAGAGGAAATCCCGAGTTGACTCGTAAATACAATAGAGAAATTCATCCGGAACGGCGAAGGAGCACAGATTGCGCTTCAGGAGTCGCCAGGGCTCTCCGGTCAGGAAGAATTGCTCCAGATCTGCTATCGTGAAATGGAGCTCATTTTCATCTCTTCCATCGTCGCTGGATGAAACATCATTCTCTTGTGGCACTGAATCTTTGTAATGGGGTGGAATAAAGTCGACTTCTCTGTGTTTCAGGTCGTGCGTAGCTGGGGCTTTCTCATTGTATCTGGAAGCGATCATGTTCGAGACTTGATATCTAGCATTCCGGACGAACTTGGCTGCACCGAGATATTTCTCGCGGACGTCCTTGCTATCTTCAACCCACTGTTGTAAATGCTGGGAGTAGCTTTTGAGTGTTCTGCTGAAATTTCTCGTGAAACTTGCAGGGCTGCTTCCGAATTCTGATGCAGTAATTGCGAGCAAGCTGTCTATGCTTGGGTCGCGAACAAGAATATCCACAAATAAGGCTACCATGGCGTAGCTGTCGCTGTGATATGAATATGTCGAGGGCGTGGACGAGGCAGGCTCAGACTTGCTAGATTGAGCCTCGCGATCCACAAATGCTGAAGCTAGTGACTTATGGCGGTCGGATAGTAAATTGAGATAGGGCTCAGACTGTGCTTCTTCGGTTGTAAGCTGCTCCGTGTCTTTTGACTTGGTTGTCTTGGTCTCGATGCTTCCTTTCCCTGCCGTCACATTGAAGCTTCCCAATCCTTCGGTGTCGAGATTGTCATTCGTGAACTTCCTAGCGGACCATTTAGAGCGCTCTCGATCGGCAGCAGAGGCCTTGACATCGAGAGTTTGGTATTGTCCAGGATTCATAGTAGTCCGTCTCTTCTGTTCACCTTGCCACTCAATGAGCCTATCCTGGTAAACCAATGTCCATTTCTTGTCCAAGGGATATGCGAGTATCTGGCGCTGGGCCTGTTCTGGGAGCTTATGCCAACCACGTTTCTGCGTCAACTGGAGAAACATCTCGTCGATCAGCCGGTCTTCGGGCCTAGGGACGCGAAAATCCCCCTCAAAGCCCACCGGTCTTTCTTTTAGCTTTTTGCCTATATGATAAACGATTTCAGTGCCCAAGGTATCCTGGGACGTTGTTAGGAAGAAGGGGCAGGGAGCGCACGGTAATTGCGCTGAGCGACGCTGTTCTGGATTCGGCGGCGCTCAGCCAGATCTGACACCTTGGTCCAGTCTTCATCGGGATGTGCTGAGCTGTCGAACGCACTGCTTTGATTTGGATCCTGTTGTACTGAGACATTTTCGGATCTTCCTGTTGGCCGGCCTGAGGGCTGGAGGACGGAGAGGTCATGGCCGTGCGGCATCACCGGAGCTGTGTCGTGAGCGTCTGTGGACATTGTAGTGAGTAGGCGTTCCGTGGAAGAGCGTTATGTGAAGACCAGATTTTGCGATGTGTTGCCAATACCCATTGCATTCTCGGATGTTGCAAACACGAAATTTACCGCATCAAAGCGGGGCGATCCACGTAGTTGCCTACGTAGGTACCTGATGCAGGCCGCGGTGCGCGCCCCAGCTGACTGCATTTTGCCACTCAGCGCCTTATGTCCATCAAATGGCACATACGTTCACCGGATCCATTGCCATACACTCGTCTTGCCCCAAAGTGCATTCAGACTGGAATTATTTGTGACAAGATATATTTCCTCAAAAGGCAACAACACCTATAAGTCCATGGTGGTCTGAACGAGGAAACCATGTAATCAATAATAAATTGATTTTATTTCCTCTCATTTCCGCCCCTGAAAGCTGATCCCAAAGCCCTCATCTGTCTATTCTCTTGTATCTCTGGGCACGATCTATCAGAATCTACACTCAGTGTACTCTCCCACTGAAAATCCTTAAGCAGGTACCTTGTAAAGGATCTCCCCGTTCGGTATCACAATAAAGTTATCCTCCTCACTGGCCCACTGTGTCCAGGTGGCGCTGATCCTCTCCAGATCTTGCTGTGAGCCGAGGCCATGTCTCAGAAACTCCTTTGCGAAATCCGACTTCAAAGCCCGGTCCGTCCAGTTTCCGCCAAACGCCTTTGCTGCATCTCCTGTGTAGTACCAAGAGTTGAATCCGTTCAGCAGATGCGCCTCATCTGTTTTGTATCCAGCCTGCTTTGCCCACTGTCATCGAGCATAGTCAGCATTTACATCCCAGGAGGTCCCAGGTGGTCTCTTACATGTCGGACGTAACGTCCAGCGTCAGGCTCTCCGCCACACAGCCTAGCCGTCTTCCGGTACGCATCCAGCCACTCGTCAAGCCCCTTGGGCTCAGGGAACCACGCAAAGCTCTTGTAATCTGCCTCGCGTGCAGCAACAATGCCACCCGGCTTTGCCACTCGCTTCATCTCCCTGAGAATACCCACGGGGTCCTGGACATGCTGCAGGACCTGGTGGCAGAAGACGACGTCAAAGGAGGCGTCGGCGTAGGGGAGGGCGTTGGCATCCGCCACCTCAAACGTACAGTTCGTGATGCCACTGCGTCCCGCCACGTGGGCTCGCGCGCGCTCCAGGACGGCCTCGACGGCATCGACGCCCGTGACTTTGCCCTCTGGCACCAGCTCGGCGAGATCGGCGGTGATGGTGCCTGGGCCGCAGCCGATGTCCAGGATGGTGTGGTGAGGCTTCAGGTGGGGCAGGAGGAAGGCGGCGCTATCTTGTGCTGTCCGTCTGGCGTGGCTGTTTACTACACTGGAGTGGTGACCGTGAGTGTAAGTTGCCTTTTCTTGAGCGGCGGCCATCTTGACTTGGATCTTTGACGGGAACGGCGGGGTAACGACAGGGCGAGCTGTAAAATCCGCTGATTGGCAGTTCTGGATTGATGGTTCACGAATCCAATGAAGGGATTGGGGAGCGATGAGAGAATTATTGCTAGAAGGTAGAAATTAAGCGTCGGGACTCAATGTGCAGTCCAAGTGGACTTGACCGTTGGCGTGCGACGGATACAGGCGCCGGTATCGGGGCTGCTGGTGGATAGAAGCTGTAAGTCAAGCATGGACGGCATTATGAGTCGTCACACTCGTTGAGCCAGTAGTTGAATAAATGCATCCAATGTATTCTGGTGATTCTGGAAGACTAGGCTTCCATTGAAGGATTGTGATTGTTTCGTTCTTTCATTGTAGATGGATACGCATGATAAGCAGTCTTGGACCATGTGATGAAACATCCCATATGGTACTTGAGCTCACAAGCACTAAGTTAACCCCCAAGGCCCTCGTGCTGATCTCGTTCCAATCACAGTCGCATTATCCCATTCGGTCCAGTCTGTCAGGAGCGAGTGAGAAATTTCCAAGATGCAGTATCTTTTTGGGGTAATGTCAACGGCCAAAGTCATTGCCAAGAGACCCACGATGCTGAGTATTGTCCCCTGGATGAACGCCTTCTCATCGGATGAGAGCTGAGCATAGGCATTTTGAGACAGCAATATGGCAGTCCCGTCAATGGTGATGGATTCGTTTGATGAATGGGGACATTTCGAGATGAGTTGGCAGACCACCATTGACAGATTCATGACTGGCATGGGGGGTTTTGAGTCACTGGGGTCAACGAGGCTCCACAAATTCCGGATGGATTGGAGCGCCAACATCTTCCAATGTAAAAATGTTGTCCGTCTCTGAGAACCATGTCCTGAGGTCGAGGGGAGGAATTAAGAGGCCCGGATCGTTCCACGTGTGGCTTGCATGAGTAGCTTTTGCTGCTGGATGTCCGGCTAGTCACTCCGGAGGTCACCGTAACCGGTGCCATTTCCACATCAAGTGCCTTACCTCACCTAACCAGCTTCAGACAGCAAGACCAAGACACTCGCATGTTCAAGTGTGATTGTAGGGAAACAGCAAACAATCCACCACACCCAACACGCCTGTAAGGGCTCCTTTCCTTTGCAGTCATCTGCAATGCATCTGTTCTCAGGGGAGTGATAAGGCAGGGGTTGGTTACTTGGAAAGCCTTTGATTATTTTTTGATATGAAGAGAAAGATCATTGTCACTGTGGTAGCTCTTCACCTGGCACTCCAAACTCGCCCTAGTGCTTACTGGTGACACGTGAATAGTAGCTACAGTTATGCAACGCATGCTTGTGGAACATTGAATGCAGGCTGTGGGTGTGGCACAATCTGGGGTTCATACCTAAGGCATCCATACTTCCACTCAACAACTTACCCCTCAGCACGAGTTCGCCCACAGACAACGTCAGTGTCAGCAAGCCTGATCCGGCATTATGATTTCACTACACACCGCTTGACATTGCTTTCATATGTTGCCATACCAGAGACCGTGGAGCCATCGACTGTTTACTGCAGACCTACTCATCTAAGAACATACCTAGCTCCAGACCTGTGATTGCAGCGAGTGGTCGACTTTTGAGAACCCCAGGCAGCCGCAACCAAGGAGAAAGCAATGTCTTTTGGATTCGGCGTGGGCGACTTCCTCGCCGTAGCAAAGCTAGCCATCGACCTCAGCAAGGCGCTCTCGGATTCGGCAGGTGCCACACAACAGTACGAAGAACTAATTGCGATCCTCAATGTCGTGCACAAGGTCTTGCTTCAGGTGGACCAGCTGCGGGGGGCCAACCAACTTGCCCAGGCTACAGTGAATGCACTCCTCTTTACGGTTAACACTACGAACGTGACCATGGAGACGTTCTTGGATCAACACGCTGCCTACAGAAAGAGCTTCAGACCTGGAGGCTCCGGCAGTCGGGTCAACGATATTTTCCAGAAAGGAAAATGGGCCATCCACATGCCAAATAAAGCAAGTCACCGCTAGTCAACCCAGATGGAAATAAGAAAGCTGATAGCTATATAGGTCAGTGGTTTACAGAAAACATTAGGCACAATGTTGGCCACAATAAACTGTCTTGTGTCTCTGGCATGCTATCAGAAGTGAGTGAATGAGACCGAGCTTCCGATCTCAGCTGACAGTGACACACGAAAGCACTGCATACGATGCTAGATGCGGAGCAGAATTGAACCCCAATATCCGGCCGTTTGGGGATCTCCATCCATGGACCCCAAAATGGCCAGATATCAAAGTTACCGCACGATTGTACCGCACCTCCGAAAATCATTCTCTCTGCCCGGGTTTCGAAGTACAATCAAATCCAAAGTCCATGTTTAGGCCTGGGCAGATATTCACTGCTCAAATCAATTCAGACTTTCGGCTGTACAACCATCGCACGTTTCGTGAAATTGATTTTGGAAATCTCCCTCTGGATTCTATCCCGATGCTTGAAGCCACGGCTGAAAAAGAAAAACTCGAGGACAGAGCCAAGCGCTTGGCTCAAGTCCGACAGCTTCCTCTCAAGAAGATGACACGGTACTGTGAAGATGTCGCCGAGAACAGGAAGATAGTGAAATGTCTGCTGTGTTCGGGCCCCGAACAACACCGGCAGTCCATTCACCCCAAGGATAACTGGGCCAGTAGCCACTTTCGATGGGGTCACTGGAATCATTACGTCGCTATGGTCCCCGAACTCTCAAACCGCCTAGATGAACTACCGAAAAGACAACTCAAGCTAGTCATCCCCTGGAAGAAGCAAATTAAGGAGCTCGCCCAGCCTGCAAATCCCAAGTTCTCCCCAGATAAATGGATCATATTCGAAGACGTGGAATTAGACACTCCTATCGAGTCAGACGATGAGATTTTCAACTGTTTCGCGAGCGTCAGCACATGGGCTCACCACTCCTTGCCCGGCCCCGTTATGATCCAGCGATTTGTGGTGGTTCGCGAAGGCAGTGGGGAATGCCTGTGTTTGGGCATTCATACGTCAGTGAAACATCCACTTACTGTGTCCGGACTCTATTAGGTGGTATTATAGCTAACCTGTATCAAGGTATGCGAGACACGGGTGCGGCCATCAGCCCGACCAGAAACGCTTTGGTATGCTTTACCTCGGGGAGACGCCTCCTCCACTCCAGCCCGACGAGACGGGGATTGTCTTGGATCCAGTACGGATGGAGCCCGATCACCCTTCCTTGGCTCTGCCGAGCACTGCTCGCATCCACTATGGTCGGTCCTACGAGATCGATCATTATCTGCCTGTCCAGCCTCTTGGTCTGATCAACCCCGCCTCGATGGAAACCTTGCTTGATCAGTTCGATAAGAATGTCTACAAGTTCACGGAAGACGAGGGGGCCTCCGGTGAAATGAACGGCACATTCAAGGAAGACCAAGATTTGCAAACACATGTCGAGGCAGCAGAGATGAGTATCGCTAGAGATATAAGGCAAAGCATTACAGAGGTCTTGGGGCCTCAGCTGTCGCCAGCTATCCATCAGCCACCAGAGGGCACATACCAACAGTTTTATCCAGATCCAGAAGGCATGAAGTAGGTTTCCGTTGAAAGTGTTTTCCCTGAGGAGCAGGGACAGTGGCGGCCAAGGAGATTGATATTTAAAGTGGCCGCCTAGGCCAGGGGAAGGATTCAATGTTTGCAAAGGAAGGCGCGCTTGAATCAAAGATACGGTGGCATGAGAAACAGGAAACTCTAGCAGAGTGTGTCTAGTAGCCAACGAGGACTATGAGACGATTGAAGAAGTGGATAGGGAGACTGAGTATGTGAGTGGCGTGATAGAATGGAAGCCATTGTATTCCAAATGTTACAAGCAGAGTACTGGTGGTGCTTAGAATTATCATCACCTTTTCACATTTAGAGGTCATGGATCCAGAGGAAGGCGCAGTCTTGCGAAACTGCTGGTAAGGGCAGATGCATTGCTCAAGTATTGCTGCTCAAAGTTGGTGCTCACCCGTTGGGGAAGTGAACAACTTTCGCACTACTAGTAGCACCAAGATACTGGGCGCACAGGTACAGTACGGAGTACCTGAGAGTTAACGCCGTGAGGCAGGAGAGGCTTATCGATGTGGGGGCACCTGTAGGGGTTTACATGGCTCAATCGTCCCAGCCTTACAGTCACCAGCCTTGACCTTCGCATAGAGGTCACTTTTCAAGGGTGTGTCACCGCACTGGGTTACTCAGTGATCACGCCTTCCATGGGTTTGTCACCATGGAATACAAAACAGAGTGGCTATCCTGCTTCCGACGTACTTTTACTCTCTTCAAAACTCCCGATCGGTTCTCATTGTCTCGCCTACCTCTCGGCCCCTCCACTTTTACCAGGGTGGCAAGCTTCCACCACGATTTTCACTCCATTTCGGTGCCTGCTTTCCTCAACGCTTTCCCTTGATCCACTGTCATTATTCTTAGGTCAACAGATATCCAGAGAGACCATCCGCACCATGCCTCGCAGCTTGACCGACTTGGAGCTTCTTACAGCTCCCGCCCACGAGATCCAGGACCTCCTGACCAGTGGACAGACAACGAGCGAGATCATTGTTGGCAACTTCCTGGATCAGATCCAAAAGCACAATCTAGAGGGCCATAAGCTTCGCGCCATTCTTTTCACAGCCCCTCGAGAACTGGCCCTGGCCCGTGCGAGGCTGCTCGATGGCGAACGCGCTGCGGGAGATGTTCGAGGCCCCCTCCATGGCATCCCCATCATCATCAAAGTCAGCAGCAGCTAGTTCCCCAGAATTTGCAACCTCTTAAGCACGATCTTTGCTGAAATTTTCAATGTTCAGGATGCTTTCGCCACTCATCCCGACCTGGGAATGCCCACGACTGCAGGCTCCTTCGCTTTGCTGGACTCGAAGCCCAAGCGCAATGCTTTGGTCGTTGAGCGTGTACGTTCGATCATATCCAATACCTTTGTTCCAGATGCCAGAACTAATGAAGGAATTAGCTACTCGATGCTGGTATGATCATTCTTGGAAAGACGAGCATGACGGTGAGTACAACATATCGCTCCTGTCAATGGATGCCACTGATTAATGAAATCAACAATGACAGGAGTTCTCGAACTACAAGTACGATACGAAAATCGAAAATGCGCTTAGATGCTAATCATATGCAGGGACATAGCATCTTATCCAGGTTGGAGTCCAATCGGCGGTCAGACTCAGTCGGCCTACGTTGTGGAGGGCACAAAGAAGGGCGATTGGAAGCTCAGTGACCGTGTGAGAAGAAACCCTATTGCCCTGACCCAAAGTGTGTGTAGCTGATCGCAACGCATTGCAGAGCCCCGGTGGGTCGTCTACCGGTGTCGCCGTCGGCGTATCTGCTGGTTTCAGCCCCTTGGGTATTGGCACTGAGACAGACGGTTCTCTCAACACTCCAGCCAGCCGCGCCGCTCTGTATGCTTTGAAAGTTTCAGTTGGCTCATCGTCATCTCAAGGAGTCATATCGATCTCGTCGACGTTTGATAGTTTGGGAGGCATGGGAAAGACTGTTCGGGACGTGGCGCTCTTAACAGACGCTTTGCTCAACGAGAATGTTCGGGCAGGCTTCCCTGGAGGTTTGGCGAAGTTTATGACAGACAGCTGGAAAGGCATCAGAGTCGGTGTCGTTGATGCATCTCTGTGGCACCTACCTCCTCAGCTGCTTGTCTCAGACGGGAAGTACAAAGAGCAGATGGTGAGGGTTGATCTGTTATCCTTTTCATATCGCTCCATGCTAATTAGAAACAGAAATCTGCACTGGATTGCGCTGCTGCCGAGATCAAGAAACAAGGAGCATTTGTGGTTCATCCCCTGCATCTGCTTCCAGCAAGCTCTCTGAAACTTGATGATGAGCCAGCAATGCCCATCATAATGAGTGCGTCTTGTCATCATGCACTGTATTTCCTTTGGGATCTCTACTGACTCGAACGTGTACTAGAATACGAGTTCTGTGAGCTGATGGATGAGTATCTGTCGACTTACCTGGAGGAGAGTCAGGTACGGTCTCTCAATGACCTGGTAAACTGGAACAAGACACACGCAGCCCAAGAGCTTCCTGATGGTAATTAGACTGCATCAGATACTTACTTGCTATTTGTTGGTCTGACAAAGCTATAGAATCCCCCGGGCAGGATCTCCTGACTTCGGCGCTCGAAGACAAGACACCATTCGAGAAGGTTATGCGAGCTCGAGAAGCTGCGAGACGTATCGCGACAAGTGGAATCAACGATGCTCTCGATGAACACAATCTCCACGCCATTATTGCCCCAACGGACTCTCCCATATCATCATTAGCCTCCTCAGCTGGTATGCAGTGCACATCCTCTTCCGAATCGTACCCATCTGTTGGTGACTCAATCTGATTGCTCTATAGGCTGTCCAATCGCAACTGTCCCACTTGGTCGCCGCAACACGAATGGACGTCCATTTGGCGCTTCCATCATGACGAGGGCTGGTGACGAGGGAACACTGATTCGAATCATGAGCGCTTGGGAAGCTACATTCCCTAAAAGAGAGATACCTACTGTCTTTTTGAATGACACATTGAAGATGTGACGGAGGATATTTCTGGCATGAGATGCGCTATGGGATAGATACATGCAGACGTACGCCACTCAACGACGAGAGAACCGATGATGGTGAGAAATAACCCGATGACTTCAGTCACTTACAACTCATGTCGATGCTCTTCTCTTGCCCTGAACAGCAGATTGGGACCGTCCTTGTCTGACGTCTGATTGTCGTCGAGCTGATACTCGTTTACCCTGTGCCTACCGTCCTTGCGGCCGGCCTCGCCTCCTCCGAGCTCACCAGCTTTCCCTGGAGCACGCTGGAAATCGAAGTACCAAATCGTCTTCGCCACAATAAGACTGATCTCCTGATACGCCATGGACTTGCCCACACAACCAGTGTCGCCAAGAGCAAATGCTGCAAATGCATCTCGCACATTGGTCCTCGTCCTGTCTGGCTTTTGGCCCTCGCCGATATTTTGCTCCGGCTCCAGCCAGCGCTCTGGTTGAAACTCGAAAGGATCAGGGAAATAAAGCTCATTGTGCATGATGCAGTACGGGTTGACGCCGATGATGGTACCGGGGGGGATCAATTCTCCATCGACAATAACGGGCTTGTCGAATGATGGACTAGGTTCACGCCAAAGCGTACCAACAAAGGGTGGCGCTACTCTTAAAGACTCATCGATAACCGCCCGTAGATATTTGCATCCGGAAAGCTGAGGACCGCTTCTGATAAGCTTTCCAGAAGTAAAAGTGGTGCGAATCTCCGCAGCAAGAGCAGCGTAAGCGGATGGATAGCGTGACAAGTAGAAAAAGATTCCGCTGAGTCCTGTAGATGTGGTAGTGAATCCTAGAAAAAAGTTAGTTATTTTCGATTTTTAGAAAATCTCGGAATACATTATAGATGGTTCCAGATATTATTCAAAGCGGATGAGTTGTGGGGAAGGGATTTTCGCTGGAACCAGGGTTGAAACTGCTCTAGGGTATTTCTGTAGCAACAGTAAAGTGAATCATGTGGTGCAGTCTGGACTATCACTTACCTGCTGCAAGAAAGACAGATGCCTCAGACCATAACTCAGTCTGCCTCAGAGTATCCTCGCCAGCACTTTCGTCGCTCGCCACAATCGAGTAAAAGTCATGTTGGGCATCCTTGGGCAGTGCTTTGCGTTGTTTTATGAGATTTGCAAAGACCCGTATGAAGCCCAAATTGTTCTTCTTGTTGAGTCTCCGCAGTAGAGGTTTGATAATGGAGATGATGGGCCACGACACTTGAGAGACGAATCAGGGACTCTTGCGTTGACCATATGAAGCACCGTAAGTCAGTTGAAGAGCATGTATGGGGCTACTCACTACACATGTTGATCAGAACGTTCACGGCAGGGATTGAATTGATCAGTGTCCTATTCGCGGCCTCATCTTGAGTTTTGAGTGACTGTCCAAAGGCCAGGTGGCCAGCAATGTCGGCGGCGACTCTTTGGCAGGCAGGTGCCATATTCAGAGGCTCATTTTTATATTGAAGCAGATTTCTCAGGAAGATGTTGATCTCCGATGTCATTGTCGGCTCGAAATCGCGAAGAGAACGGTCAGAAAGGATTTGGCTGTAAATTCTGCGCTTTCGACGATGTTCGTTCTTGTCCATAAACCCGAATATGTTTTTCTCAGGGTGAAACTGTGTATGGATATAGAGGTGTGACCTTTGTACATTTGAGTTGAGATAGATATCTGTGCGTAATTAGCTTCCATCAGGAGAGTCTGACAGCGAACCAGCACCCAATCCTTACCGTGGAAAGCCGTCACCGTGTTGAACACAAGGCGATTTGGCGCCACTCGAATGACAGAACCTGAAAACATCATAAAACGTGAGCATGAGACTATGTAAGTTACAATCTCGACGTCTAGTGGCCCTACCATATTTGGTTAGGCCATCGTATGTGACAAGATGGAGGCGTTTCCGCATAGCGTGGTAGCCGAGGTAGCCATCAGTAAACTTCGCCATAAATGGACCGGGGTACTTCCTCAAGGGATGGAGCAGTAGATGGCGGCCTAAAGCTAGCAAAGCCTCCAATTCCGAAACCCATATTAGCACATATACGAATGTACAGGTGATTCCAGGACGGCTGTACCAATGATAAGAAGAGGCTAAGCCATCTGGAAGCTGGGAGAGAGAGAAGCGCCAGTGCATCCATGGCGAAAGCTTTGGAGGCGATGAAAATCAGAAGCGCAATCCCTACGACTCAAAGCAAATGCTGGCGTGTTCCTGAGTGCAGAGGGTGAATTTTCTTACATCAACCCAGAGAAAATGACGGATTGAACAGCAGAGTATTGATGAGACAGGAAATTCGAATACGAGTTGAGGCAGGATGACGAGGAGGACAGCTTATATAAGAACCTCTGCCGGGTGACTCACTTTACCGGAGGATGTTGGTCTTGTTGGCAAGCTCCTCAGCCAATGGCTTACCCCATCGGGCCACCATCACCAAAGCCAGCACCTGAACATTGAGCTGAAGGAATTGTGTCATTGAATCCTCCACCTGCTCATGGTCGAGGTCTTCTTCCAGTATGACCATACGTCCCAAAAGAGTGTCGCTGTTCTCAACACTTAGTACTCCCAAAAAATGACATCGGTCGGCTTTCTAGGACTCCTCTTCCCCAAACGAGAAACCACAGCAGGCTCGGCGCCTCCATCAAGTGCGAAGCAATCCTTGGTTATGCTCCCATGACAGAGAGGCAGGACCTCATGTGTCTCCATGTTGCAGTAGACGCCCCCATCACCCTCGGCTGTGGCAACAAAGTCAGGCCCCCAACTTGTCCCGGACTCACACACCTCGGTAGCATTGTGCCCATCCAAAGAGCTAACAACCAAGCGGTCATCAGACCTTTGAGAAGATCGGTGGTTCCTTGCTCGAGACTTAGTCTTTTCGATGGGCAGCAACTGCTTGCCCCCTTCCTCGTCCCAGCCGCGGAGGCTGCCGCCACAGTAGCTCGTTCCATCGCCGGAGGGATTCTCGTCCCCGTCCTTGTGGTAGAAGTCAGGCCAGTTAATGGCGATGACGCCTACGGATATATCATTGCTGTGATCTTTGTCGATCCAAGTGCAACGAGGAGCCCTGCCCCAACAAATGTTAGTACTAAACCCACACCCGCAGATCAGGCGGGCTGAGGACGTAGTTCTGACTCACTCGACTTTGTCATTGCCGCCTGAGCTTTGCATCCTGTAGCCACTGGGGAACCAGTTCATGCCGCAGGTGTAGCCCCAGTCACCCACCCAACCCCACTTGGTGCCCTCATCCATGGCGGCGCTGATGTAGGCAATGCACATAGCGTCGTTGCCGGCATCTACAGTTTAAGCACAAAATCAGACTCAAGATCCAACACATCGTGGGTGAATCTGAATTACAAGAAATAATGACTTACAGAACTCGGTAATTATGGCCTGCTGCGACCCGGTCTGCTTAGCAGTGAAATCGCTGTAGCCACCTTCACCGATGGACCCTCCTTTCCCCGAGCCTATTAACTCGCCGTTGTTGTTGTACGTTTTTATTTGGTCAATCCCGCCCCCTGAATCACTCAGACTTTTACCATTTCCGTCTTTTGTGCCGTCGAGGCCTACCTGGATGCGGTAGGTTGACTGGTGCTGCTGCACCGGAGGGATCAGGTCCCCGCCAAATTGCCATATGCCGAGGAGTGACCCTACGACTCCAATGACATCGACGGCTGCAGACATTGTGGTTGTTGTGTGATTGGTAATGAAATTGTATGTTGAATAAAGCAGACAGGGTGGAAATTCTGGAATTATTCAAGGTTGGGGTGTTTGTGGAGGTGCTCATAGAGAAATCTGGAGAAGTTTGACATCTCTAGACATCATTCTTCTTTTTTTATTTTGTAGCCGATGCTTTACCTCAGTCCTGACGTGAGCTCGGTAGGCTCTCGATCTCTTCCGTTTTCACCAGCGGTAGTAAAAGTTCAACTGATGATAACGTGGCATTCATTTCATGCTCTCAGCTTGAACCACATCTCGATGATCTTAACGTTCAGATATGTAGATCGCTGTAATGTCAGCACATCATATGTTTATGACCGTCTTTGTCTTGAAATATCTTGGCGATTGTGTAAGTACGTGTACCCACTCACGCACAGCCCCCCTCACGCACAGCCGTTTCCCACCAAAAAGCCCGATTTTCGACCCACTATAACTAATTATAGAAAAATACTAAAAATAACTTGCTTATATAAGCATTTTATTTAATTTAATTCTATAAGGTATAAAATTAAAATAAAATTCTATATTATTATCTTTATACTTAAAAAAATATATATAAGATAAAAAAATGTAAAATTTCTTTTCTTAATAGATTCTCTAGTAATTTATATAATATTTTGTTATAAACTTAAATATTGAATATTTAATTAATTATTATATAATAATATATTTAATAAATATAATTAAATATTTTAAAGAAATATTAATATATATTTTAAATAGAAATCTATTTTTAAAATTCTTATGTGGAGATATATTAAAAAACCTATTTTTTTAATAAAAGTTAAACTTTTTTACTCTTTATATATAAATATCTTTATAAAGAAATTATATTTAATAAAAGTATATTAAGAATTTATATATTAAATAAGCTTATTTAAATAATAAGATTTTTAAAATATTTAATTTATATATATATAGCTTTTTATATTATAGTTTATATATATATTTGCTTTCTTAACAGATTTCTATATATAATATTAAGAGATTTGTTAAGAAATATAAATTCTTTAAAAAAGCGTTATGTTTCTATTTATTTCATAATAATAGAAATATTATATAAGTATAGTGAAAAGTCTATAAATAGAATGATTAATTTCCTAAATAGGAAATATTTTAGTCTATTTTTAGAATTTAAGTGGATTTAATAAATAAATGTTTAAAAGTGGGCTTTTTGGTGAAAACGGCTGTGCGTGAGGGGGGCTGTGCGTGAGTGGGTACACGTACTTAATTTTTGTATGAAAAGTACACAGTAATCATGTGTGGGTAAGCACTACATTGTAATATGTCTAGCTGAATAACCCACAATGTCCTTTAGTCAAAGGTCAAAGGCGGGTTTAAACCTCTAAGGGACCGGTGGAATTGAGTCATCTGAATCGTATGAAGGGCCTATCAGATTGAAGCATTAAGTAAGATGGTCACAAAGGGTAGAGCATACATTCCCCACAAACGGACAAAGGATGAGACACCGACAACCGTAAGACCGTCCAATGGTGTCTCCGCAGCAAACACGGCCGAGAGAAGGGAGGGAAATCGATACGATCGGATGGGACGCAAAAGGACTTCGCAACAGTACCTGCACTAATGCTTGAACAGCCGGTTTCCATCATGATGTCAATGGAGCTTGGCACCTACTGGCAGCATCGCTCGAGCGCGACGCGAGCGGGTGGTTCACATGCATCGAAACAGCTTGCGAACCCAGCTGAAGGAAGAAGGTACCTACATCTAGGACTTCTGCTCTACGCACCGTTCTGGACAATGGGAGGATCTCGATGCGGAGGGTTTCACGAACATTCCGAAGGCACAAGTTTGTGCTGAGGTCGGACAAGATGAATCGAAACTCGGACCCCCCGATTAGGATAAGAATACAATCCACGTCAAGAGGCACCTTTGCTTGTTAAATTCTACATATAAATGTCCCTCAACCTCAATCATCAGCTTGTGGTATATCTGGCTCATACCCAACCCCGCCACCCACATATTCAAGTTCTGAAGTCTAGTGAAGACATCAGGTCTCTCAACCATTCACGCATAAATACAACGCAAATATCACCTACGTTTCAACCATTTGTATAAAATGCTCATAGGAAAAATCATTATGGCGGCAGCTGTTGCATCGGGCCATATTCTTCCCAGTCCTCCACAACTTGGTCGTCGAGCAGAGTTGGTACGTTCCTGTCTTTACGTACTTCTATATTCAGGTGTTATATACACGGTGGAAGAGGCTGGCCTTCAGAAGCCAATATGTCTATTTATACCTATCCCTTTCTATATTAACCAGGTCAAAAGTAATTAACATGCAACTAATAGTTTTGTATGGTCCAATCCCAAGAGTGTTGGAAAGCAGGCGAGTTTCTCGGGGCGTGTTATCGCGATGTAAGTAGTGAAAGTTCACTCTATTTCCTCATGCACATACCAGTAAATGCTAAACATCTATGAATTAGTGCACCAAGGATAATAACCCTTGCTCGTGGGGAAATTATGGTTATCACTGCACCTAGATTGGTCTTGAAGATTGCTGGCTGAGCGCTTGTACATTCGGCACAATACCAGGCCTCCACTAGCATAGTATACGCAAGTTTCGATGTTTGGAGTTTTAGTAGTCTAGACACTGAGATGATTGTTGCGTAGAAAACTCCCAATATTGAGTTTATTCTGCCAACTTTCTCCCATAACACATTGAAAAGTTCGGTATATTGGAGTTAAAGGTCTTCCTGGTTTTCTTGCCCTTCTATACCCACCGCGAATGCAAATATCCCTAGAAAGCAATGATGAACGAACCGTCTACGGCAGACAGACTATCGCCCTGAAAGTAGCATGAAAGCCTCCACCAGGACGCAGGGTGTGTTGACACAAAATTATCTCCTAAGATCTCAAATGAAATAATGAAAGCACCCGTTTTCGAGATTCAGAGGAAAGCCTCGTTCTTTTACCAGCCGATACAACAGTCAAATCTTAATTCTACTCGATCATTGTTTGACTGGACCACACGGGAGTAAAATGATTCAGTATCACAGATGAGCTTGACCCCCAATATTCCTGTCTGCGCGCTCAACGTCAACCACTCCGCCCGTCCGTAATGCCCTCCTCACAGCCTCCGCAACCCTTACAGCAGCCAACCCATCCTCGCCGCTACACACCGGCTTCTCATCTCCCCTGATCACCCTGACGAAGTGCGCCACCTGTAGCTCGAACGGCACCTTGGCCCTCTCCTCCTCGCTCAGCCAGTCTTGCAGCGTCTCCGTGGCCTCGCTGAGCTCGCTGCTCCATGACTTCTCCACGCCATTGTCTGAGTTATAAAAGCTCCGCCTCAGGTCAGGCACGCTCAACGTGCCATCTGTGCCGAAGATCCGGTAGACGTCCTTCCCAGTCCTGGGAATGATAGGATTCTCCCCAGTGCCCATCTCAAACGCGTGCGGGCTCACAACAGCGTCGCTGAGCAGGAATGTCCCGACAACCCCGTTGTCAAAGTGCAGCAGTATCGCCCCGCCCTCCTCAGCATCGTGGCCGCGGCGCTTGGGCGTCTCAAAGGCAGCGACGCGGACGATCCGGCTGTCTAGTAGGCAGTGCAGGATGTCGATCTCGTGGATGAGGTTGATCCACACTGGGCCTCCGCTCTCGCCGCTGCGGCGCCATTCTGTCGGTGGGTCGAAGTAGGATGGCGGTTTGTATAGAGCCCATAAACCGGATATTGCTGTTATTTGGCCAAGCGAATGCGTCTTGGATTGTAGAATGCGTTTGGTTGCCAGTACGTATGGGTTGAAACGTCTGTGATGTCCGGCAAGTAGATGGAGGCTGGGGTGTGCCCGGGCGTGAGCCACGAGAGACTCGCCCGAGGGTATGTCGACGGATATAGGCTTCTCGCAAAGAACGTGGATACCTGCTGAGAGGAGCTCGCTTGAGAGGGCGACGTGTGTCTTGTTTGGTGTGCAAACAATGGCTGCATCAGGCTTGCCGG
This sequence comes from Diaporthe capsici, assembly GCA_013364905.1. Taxonomy (NCBI): domain Eukaryota; kingdom Fungi; phylum Ascomycota; class Sordariomycetes; order Diaporthales; family Diaporthaceae; genus Diaporthe; species Diaporthe capsici. The sequence goes on from WNXA01000016.1 coordinate 400,478, forward strand.
ACGAGGATGCAAGCATGTCAGAAATGGAGGGGTAGTAGCTTGTTCCCAGCTCGCTTGCAACAGACGTTGCTGCTGGACTTGGGTCGACTATGCAGTGTAGCGAGGCATTTGGGTCCTGTATCACAGCTTTTGCGTGTCTCGGGCCTATCAAACCCGAGCCGATGATGGCTATGCTGACGACTTGTTGTGACGCTGCCATGATGATTCCCAGTTGAAAGGCTTTCGAGGAGTCCAGTAATAATTGAAGCAAAAGTAGTAAGAGGAGCCATGTTGAAGTACTTAAAGCAATACCCCAGGACAACTCTCCGGCTTGCGTTGTCGGGACTTGCTCCGGTATGTCGGTGGTACCGGCTAAGTCATCTTCCGCCCGGTTCGGGGATGGCGATCCCGCCGAGTTCGGGGTAGGCGGCCGTTCCGCATTCCTCCGCACCGACGACACTCGGACTTCGAATGGCTAGCTTGGCAGGCGGCATCGCGCATGTGCAGTCGTCGGTTGAGCGGTCGCTTTCCCTGCAATAACAAGGGCCCGCCTTAACTTGGCCGAGACATAAGTTGAGCCTCATAGATCCTTCCACTTCCACACACACCACTCATGAAGCTTTTCGTCGTCCCAGTCCTTGAGGTCGATTTCTGCCCGGCCCTCTTGCACAGCAACCAGGCCTCCCTCCTCCATCAGCTCCCAGAATTCCCTGATGTGGTCGATATATGCGATCCTCATTGCGTACATGACGACCGCCCGGGCATCTTTGGTCCTCCGTAGACACTTCAGAATCGTCTGGCTCACCAGACGAGGGTGGTCTTCCGTGTACATGGTATCCGCCGTGATAATGACGGGAAATGCAGTCTCGTCATTGACCTCGACTGTCATCGACTCGCCCTTACCAGACGGCGTATGTATATATATCCTATCCGGGCTGTTCCAGTCGAGCGTTCCACACGCTACTCTCCCGCCGTTTGCCGTCACAGCGGCCTCGTTAAGGTCAGCGTTCACTTGCACGCCCGGGACGATGGTGGGCAAGTCTGTCAGCAGGGCACTACCGCCCAAGACTGCGGCGGCTGCGATACCAGTGAGTCCAGTGCCTGCGCCAAGCTCAAGGATGGAGTAGCCGGTCCGGGGATCTTTGAGTTGTGTCCGGTCTATCTGCAGCTTATGCAGCTCCTTGGAGAGGAGGAATGCCGAGCTCCATGTTACGAGGTGAAGGCCTTCAGCTTCGCAGCTTGCTTCCGAGATGAAAAGGGAAACGTTGTCCTTGTCACTCGTAGGCACAGTATATGTAGACGGTCTGGGGCGCTCCATGGTTCGTTATATTTGACGTTGTTCTGGGTTTGAGTTGTGTAGAAATTTCTGTGACAGCGAAAATTTATTCAAGGGAGAGAAAAATGGTCGTTTTGCCATTTGGTGGCCCGTGCGCACCCTAACACTAACATGGCTCCCGGCAAACACCTCACCTCAAGAGCCTTTTTTGATCCTGTTTCTGTGTCCACAAGTCTTGTCTTGGTATTAAAATTCATTGTGACAATTTTATCTTGATCCTAAAGCCATGGCAACGCTTCTTCTCGAAGGGAACAGTGTTCATTCTGGCGATCTGACCCTATAGTGTCCCCCCAAGTATCTTGCTTGTGAGGGCCGCCTCTCCATTCCCATGAATCGAGATCCTAGCTCCCCTCTTCTTGTCAAACTTGTGAAGTCCGTAACTCTTGTTGAGGCACACTTGAGATCCCCTTCAGCCTGTGGCCAGACGTGGGCACATGACTCTTCATAAGATGCTCTTTAATTTTCTTGCTTCGCGCAGTGAGTCTGCCAAGCTCTCCTTCATGCGCTGAGCTGAGCGAGAGGGCGGGACAAGGCTTGCCATGGGCGAAGCCACCTCCAAAAGCCTGATCCAACTCTTCACATGTTCCTCGTCACCAGTTAGGATCCACTTCCTTTGGCAAATGCGAGCTGAAAGCAGATGCCTATAGGACAGGGATGGGCAAGAGGTCAGTGACAAACTATACCATGACACGAAGGGCATATACGGAAAGGAAAGACTTACTCCCGCAACATATGGTAGTTGTCTCCAAGCATCTCTGCGATCTGAGCCCGCCGAGTTGACCGGCGGAGCACCTCATCGGCATCCTCGAGGGACATTACATGTGCATTCCGGTACATGGTGAGATATGAGTCTTGTTTCAGTTGACGGTATTCAGCCAGCCTCTGCTCATGTACAATCGTGTCCACTGCGGGATCTGCCACGTCACAAGCCGGACAGTTGCACGAGAATCCCCAGATGAGCTTTGTACAAGCTTGTCGTTGGTCGCGGGGGTCGTAGATGTTCAGGTAAGACAGGGTTATCTCCTCATAAGGCTGGATATCGCGACTAGAGCACACCGTGATCTTAGTCAACCTGTCCTCGAGTGTGTGATCGTAGTCGCAGTTGGGAACGCAGGAGTGGTTGAAACGACTGGCTCCAAGGTACAGTGAGCGGGTCGATTGAGTGGTCTCGAATGAATTCGTGGCGAAAATTGAATGCAGACGAACGACAAAGTCGATTTGTTGTTCCGTGAGGTTGAAGTCACCGCTGCCGGCATCTAGAAAGTTCCGTATGGCCTTGTCCTGTGCTGGACGGGTGGAGGCATGCAGGCCTAGAAGTTGCTGGCGTAAGGCAGCAGGTAGTGTGGTGTAATGATCCACAAGGTTTGTGATGAAGTCTGGTATTATGGCTTTGTTGAGGGGCTCCGGCACAGTCAGAATGGCTTTCTCCTTGAGAATGATGCTGCCGGCAGGGATGAGACGTGTCGCAATGACACCAATGCCTCTTCCGGGCAAGTTATCCAAGGTGATCGGAGGGGTTTGGGCTCCTTGTGAGCTACTGTATCCTCCAGTGGATTCAAAATTGAGACGCAGCTGTTGTGAAGCTTGCTCCATGCTGCCCGCTAGGTTGAGGTCCTCGTGCTGGAGGTCGTCTTCTTGCAGTGCAAGGAGCAGCTGCTTGAGCTTCCTGAGGTACAGATCAGGCGTGTCCATGATGAATGAGACGCTGTAATCTCCGGGCAAAAATTGTTGACCATTTCTTGTGGTGACATCTGGGAATGCTGTTTGTACAGGTGGTATGGGATGTAAACATCGTGCTGAAGAAAGGTCACTAAAAAGATGGAGGGGAGACAAGTGCCTGCCAGTTCTGCTGCAGTGAATGTTTCCACTACCCGGGTCAGTCCCACTCCAGCTTGCTTTGGGCTGATGCCTGCCGAAGGTGTGACAATCACCTTCTCTGACAACAAGTAACAAAGTAGTTTAAGATTTACAAGCATCAAAGTCACTGCATTGCTTTTTTAAGATTCAACGTAGAAATCCTGCACAGTCGGAGACACCTTTTACCATGCGAACATGGTCTCTTGAATGTGAATACTGAATGATGAGATATTCCACCACTAGCACGGCTCTAGGTGGGCAGCATTTGCAAATCACTTCTCCTAAGACAGATGAGCCTATTTAACCTGGAACTCATACACACCCTCATTCAACCTGCCTCCTCTGATTGTACACAGCAGTGAGACGGGGGGCAGCATCACTAGATGGCCATGAAGGAGAAGTGAATACCATACGTGTCAGATGAGGTGAAAAATAAGGAACAAAATGCCTGGTGCCTGATCAAATTATCGTCGTCCTCTTGAAGTGAACGTGGGATGCTAGAACTGATGGTAATACAGCGTTGACTCACAATTAACTTCACCCACTTACCAGCCATTGAAGCCCTAATGAAGCACTGCTCAAATTGACTGCAACTTAAAGTGAATTGATGCTCTATGCAAACGTTTATAAGACCTCAATCTTTTGTCGGTATCCTTGGAAATAGACATCTCCAACACAACTTGGATCCCGTCAAGCCAGAAGTCTCAACTCCCTTGCCTCGCTGTACCTCAAGCCACCATCTTCAGACTGAACATTGGCACGTACACAGTCATAATCATGGACTCAGAGATCGCCAGAGAGTCATTCCCACTCCTAGAGCTTCCGCCGGAGATCCGAGATATGATCTATGAGCACGTTCTCTTTGCGTCGGCACACACGACCGACATCTGCCAATGCCAAGTGTGTCTCAATGCCGGCACCCTAATCCATACCAACATCCTTCTCACCAGTCGCCAGGTGTTCCAGGAAGCACGGAATGTCCTCATTGGAGCACAGCTGGTCCAAGTTGTCACGCATGGTGGTAAACTTCAAGACCTTCGCACAAGAGCCGCCACGGAAGATGGGATCCCAATGTTCCACACAAGATATAGACACTTCTGTCTACTGAAGCACATCAGTAAGCTGCTCTCACCCTATAGCCTTACTATCACAAATCTCTGGGTCAAGCACAAAATTGCAAACAAGCATTGCTGACCGTTTTCGCAGTGGACGAAAATTATCTTTCAGAATCATGGCGCAGCCAGAACGACATCAGCTACATCATACGAAGGGAAGATATCAGTCGGTTCTGTCATGGGCTATTCAGATTGGATCCCGTCAGCTCCGTCACACCAACTCTGGACCCCAATATCAGCCACAGTTTGGTTCTGGTGGATCCTGAGGTCAGGCTGCGGGCTGGCCCAGCGGATGTATCCATGACGGTTCCCAGCCACAAGCGCTTGTTTCAAATATATCAGAAGGTGCTTCGAGGCTGTGAGGATCTCTGGATTTCCGCGCATTCATCCGTGGAGCCCGATCGTGATTTGATGGACGACATGGTCGAGAAGATTAGGTCCGGCAACACTCTGAGGTCCTAGTCACTACATGGGCGGATATTGATTTGCATCAAAGATATGCTCAACTGTTCTATAGGCTACGTAGATGCAGATCTAGATTGTAATTCGGATAGTGCCATCGAAATGTGCCCATGTTGTGTTGTGGCACTCAATAGTCCCCTGTCGAGCAAGGACGTCTAGTCTGCGGTCACATGGTTCCGAGTAGGTTCAAATGCTCGCTACTGGAAGAGTGCAAATCAAGTGTGTGAATTGTACGTGCGAGTTGGTAAGTTTAGGATATACCCGCCGGTGTGACCATCCCTTGTGACCGGTGCGAATATCCGCTCTCTTTTGATGTAGCTAGAAACAAATTTCGCGGTGTGCCTTTCCCTTCTAATATTGAGCTAGTATACGGGAGCTAGAACCTAGATAACTTTCAAGTCTAAGGCTATTGTTATTTTGTCTATGTTTGCCACAGTCTAGGTCACTCGCACAGGCGCCAATGCCAACTCCTATGGAAATAGCGTCTGTTAGACTTTGCAGCCAGCCAATCAACCATTGCACGAGGTATGTTGGTAATTGCGTGGATAGTGACGGCCCCATGTCTGCTCCACGGAAGCCAGCCAAGTATTTATCCTCGGCTCGAGCTCTTATAACTACTATTTCATCTTTTAATCACTTGGCCTACACGCATGGTTTACATACTACATTACAAATAATTTAGATTACCCCTAAATCAACTACGTTCCACACCACGGATTTCCCACAGCCGGTCGATCATGGCGACACCACTTCCAGGGGACGCCCAGCCATTTCGTCTGCTGGACTGCCCTCGGGAGATCCGCGATCAAATCTACGCCGAAGTTCTGCTCGATTTTACGAGTCCCAGCCTCGAATGCCTTCTGAATCGTGCGGAGATTGAAAAGACTGAAGCGGACGAGATTACTCTGGACTTCAACGACCAAGCACACAATATTCCTCCTTGCTCCCGCAAGTATGCCTTGGCTTCTCTCCAGAATACGCACAAGATCGACACAAACATCCTCCTGGCAAATCACCAGACATTCGCTGAAGCCAAACAAATAATCCTACGTCGTGGTCGCCTTGTGAAGGTCATCTCCTCCAAAGTCGACGTTCCTTGGTTGCTGAATGCCACCCAGCTGTGCGTAATTGATGCCAAATACAGCAGCCTCAGCATCATGACTCACTCCTGTAAGTAACTTTGGCGAAGAATGCGCTCACATCATAACCTTCCCGGCCCAATAATTTGGTTTTGTCGACGTCAAAAGTGTGTGAATACTCAGCTAATTGACCCCCAGTTGAGCACAACTGTCCAGGAAGCTGGACTCTAGCCAATCCTTACACAACAGAGTTTGTGCTCTGCGGCAGGGACGTTGACACCTACTGCCGTGCGATCATGGGGGACACTGCCATCATCCTCCGCGGCCCACTGTGTGAGGCGACTCGTCACACACTGGCATTCACGACAAATTTCCACCAGAAAAACGTCGCGCCCGAATACCTAACCAGAGACAGTGTCCATAGGCAGGTCCTTGAGCCCTTCCGAAAACGTCTCCGCGGCTTTCCCAGCGTCTCGTTGCAGGGTTCCTGTGTTGGCTTGAGCAGAACACTCGCCGCCACTGCCGTCAGAGAAATGAAATCTCCATTCATTTTGTATCCTGACGAGATTCTTAGCGAGATGAAAGACTTGATCTTGCTAAGCAACGAATGGCTTCAGAAGGGTAGCTATGCCTATACTGCCCTTCCCATTTACAAGGCTATGGGCCAGTGCACACGAATACTGATGGACCCGGATCTGTGGGCTCGCGTCAAACGCAAAGCCAGTGATAGCAAGGCGTTCGTCAAGGACATGCTGAGCGGAGCCTATCAGTTGATGGTGATGGAATTGACGACCTGGCTTAAATTTGCCCGCGAAATTTCACCCCATGCTCCTTACATAGGCTATGTCGTGAAGACGTACGAAATGTGCCTTGCTGCTGCGAGGTCGTTCGGCGCCCCTGATTGGAGCCCTACCACATCTATGGAGATATGCATGCACTATTGTGTTGCCCGAGCGCTTTATACGCACAGGAATTCAGGCGTCATGGGTTTGCCCCTCACTATTGGTTACAAGGCGGCCCAACGGGCTCTCGAACTTGCACCTGACACGGAGAAGTTTCAGAAAGCGATGGCAATGTATGAGAATTGGAAGGAAATGGCTGTGATGTTCGGAGAATTTATTGAGGTTGATGATGATGTTCTGGTAGAGAATGGCGTTGTATGGTGGTCAGGCTCTCAGCCATCATGGTATTACATGTAGTTCTCGGTCGTCTCAGCATAGCATGGCCGACCGCGAGAAGAGAAACACAGAAAACAGAGGGGAGGGGGTGGACATCGGGGTGGGGGCAGAGGCGGAGTTCAAGGGAAACAAGAAAGAGTTTGCTTTTCGAGCCTATCGAAATGATTGTCCTGTGTTAAAAGTCTCAAGCCTCGCCTGGTGTTTCTCTTGTCGTTCTAAACATGCTCACGAGGTTGGATGGCTCAGAATGTATGCGTTGGCATTCGGCATGTGAGCCCGTCTTGGCATTAAGCCACAAATGATCGTCCCTCATTCTGGCCGCAGAATTTGGTAACGGGTTTTGGGCACAGATTTTGGCCACAGGATTTGGGCACGGAAGGATTTTGGCTGGTACAGGTTTCGGCCAGTGATCTTTTTGTGCTACCCAAAAGTGGCCCGGGGTGCCCTGCAGGAGACCAAGAGGTGCTGGCTCGTTGACGATGGTAGGCCAATTAGAGCGTCAGCTGGTCAATCTTTTCGGAGCCTGCTTTTCGGCTCGAGGACTCAGCAGTAAGCATTCGTCCCACAGCCACTGCTCAACCTTCCCTGCAGATGAGCAACTAACTGTGCCCGACATAGGGAAGTGCAGATTCGGCTCTTCTCTGGAGGTCAGACTGTCAAAGGCGGGGACTCCGTCCTGTATATAAACCTGACACTCTCGCATGCTTCCTCATAGTGCCCCACCTTCAAACAATGTATGCGAACGAATCTCCGCTCCCATCTAGCTGCTCTAGAATTTTCCGCAAGTACTCTGCTCACGAGCTCAACTCATGAAAATGGCGACTCTGCAGTCAGTACCTGACTACGAATGGGAACGGCATAAAGGTGTCCTTAAGGATATGTACTGTGCCGAAAAGCTCCCTCTACAGAGCAGGAAAGGAAAGGAGAACGGTCCTTGTGTCATCGAGCTGATGAAAGAGAGGCATGATTTCATCGCAAGGTAAAGTCAAACAATTCCTTTGGGAACTCCGTGAAACAGAATGTCATTATTGAAACCTGCTCTCAGTGCCGCTCAGTACGAGTTGCAGTTCAAGAAATGGGGATTTGCCAAAAACCTGAAAAGTGGTGAATGGGCAGCTCTCATTTCACAATATGATCTGCTTTGCCAGACCAAGAGTGATGTGCGGATCACCGTCTCTGGCTCGGTCATCAGCAAGAACAAGATTGACAGGGCTCGTCGGCGCTATCGACCACGACGGAGTAGGGCACCGGGGGTTGTAAGCGAAGGTGAGAGCTTAGCTTTATTTCTGGCATTGTCGCAGGGAGAATAGTCGGGCTCACTATGATGCAGGGTGCAATTTACCGGCTTCTCGGCAAGCTCATGTCGAGTTTCTCGATGAATCTGGAGAATGGCGCAGACACTCCGGAATGGAAGCCAAGAACTCGAATGCATTGATCTTGCGAAAATCCAGCCACATTTCTCTGATGAGCGACCACCTCGAACACCAACATCGTCTCAGAGCACAGGAAGCAGATCCAGATCCAGGTCCACATCCAGATCCACATCCAGATTCAGATGTGGCGCATAACGAGGGAGTCGTTGAATGTGTACCATCATCCTATGGCTGCAACTCATTCTATCGTCCGTCCAGCCCATCTGTCAACTTGGATGAACTCTTGACCATTCCAATGTCTTGTTTTGGATCTCCAAGCCTTCCCCGAACTCACCCCCTTGGTTTCAATGATGATTTTCTATGGAGTCTGTCGTCGGGCTCTAGCATCCTCAATGGACCGTTAGAATCTTCACAATTCCTCTTCGAAACTTCCGTTGGCTCACTTGTTCAGGAGAATACAACACCCGGGAATGAACACCAAGAATTGGTCCTCGGAAGAGCGGTGCCCGATCCAGTAAGTCAGAGTCGTTTGGAAGGGGCGAGAAGCCTCATAGAGTCTCTGGTTCAGCAAGGCAAAATGGCCCAGGGCTACAAAACGGGCACTGTCACGGAAAAGGAGATGCGTGCCAGTGATGTCGAAGACATCATGGAGAGTTTGGAATCGTTGCTCCCGGAAACCGAGACACCACCACAAGAACTTTCTGGCCTCACGCTAAGCATTCAAAACGTTTCTTCGTCGTCAAATCTTTTCAAGACCTTGGTTTATTCATTCACCAACAACTTCGCCGGGCTCCGTGATGTCCCCAGGAAGTCCCTGATGCAACTTCTCAGAAAACACCATGATATACGTACTCAGTTATTCGAGATCGTCAAGAGTGGTCGGCCCGGCGTCACAAAACCGCTGGCCGACAATCTCTTTCGAGCTGCTGTCGAAGGTTGCGACGCCGACGCTGTCGCGACAATCATTCATCATACCAAGTCCAATCCCGAGATCGCCATCAATCCAAATGAGACTGTGTGCAGTCTTGGAGGCAAAGACTATACGCCAATCGAGATGGCTGCCAAGTTTCGAGACATAGAGCTTGTGCGGACGCTTCTAGCCTCCGACGCAGATCCCAACAAGACATATCGGCAGGAACGGGGTGAATACTGGGAGAATGGTGCACTCGCACTTGCCCTGGGTCATTGGGTGAATGGAGATGAATTTCCTTTCGAGTCAACACCGGCAGGCATCCCCGAGCCAGTAGATCTTGATCTCCTGAGGTTGCTACTTGATTGCGGCGCAGAAATTCGCATGGACTTGCTTCAGAACGCGATGCGACCAGGCCCCGGCCACACGGCGATTGCTGAGGAGCTGATCTCCCGAGTGCCGGCAAGCGAACACCAGACCTGCTTCACAAGCCAATGGCTTCTAATTAGCATGATTCACTACCTCGACAACGGAGCGGCGAATAGATTTGTCAGGCGTATCTTTGCCGACTGCCTCGACTCACCTAACTGCGGTAAATGCATATCGGAGAACCCCAAATTGGTTGAAAGGATGCTCTGCCATGCCGCAAGACGGCCAGACATAGATCTCAGCAAGTTCCTTGTCCAGTACACGACACGACTACAGTCGGGTTTGGCCGCAGCTGTTAGAGGTGCTAGTGAGGAGCTGGTTCAGTTCCTCCTAGCTAGGGGCGCACACGTCGATGACCCGGTAGAGTCATGGCATCCTCCTGAGAAGCCCAGAAGCCCATATGAATATACATGTATAGACATATACGACGAGAATGGATACGATCGTCTACTAACATATGCGAATTCACCTCCGGAGTACGTGATCACCCCGATCAGGACACCCCTTGCGGAAGCGATCCGAGCCGGGGACACACACCTGATCAATACTTTCGAAAGACTCGGAGGACTGACTCGCCTTGGAGACGATCATCATTTTCGGGCCGCTGTTCTTGCAGCCGCTGAAGTTGGCAACACCTCATACCTAAAGATTATCCTTGACCGTGGACCTAGGCTTCTCGATGAAGCAAGTCTGACCCTCGCGTTGGCTGTCACCATCCGAAACGACGAAACCGACGCAGCGCTTCTTCTGTTAGACGCTGGAGCCAATCCATACGAATACGAACGTATGCACGGCAACCCACTCGTCAAAGCTTTAGAAAGATGCAACAAGCGAGTCGTGGATTCTATGCTAGAGTGCGTCGTATACAATCGTGGGACATCTTATGGTGATCCGAAGTCTGCACTCGAGGCTGCGGGTTCATGGTGTGAAATAGACGTAATCAAGGACTTGATACGAATGGGCTCAGATATCGACATTGGAGTCAACACCACAGTCCTTGGAGCGGCCGTGAGATCTCGTAACAACGCCCTCGTCCATCAACTCCTAGGCTTAGGAGTCAATCTTAAGAATGAGAAACTGGGCCCGGATGGAGTAACGTCTCTCCAAGCAGCGTTTGAAATCGGTGATTATGATATGGCCCGCCTTCTGATCGCCAACGGCGCGGACACTGCAGACTCCAGCGCCTTCAGATACACGATGGGCCAAGACCCAGCCGGGTACAAAGTTTTGCTGTCTATGTTCAAATCGCAATATCCTCACGGCCTGCCAGGATTTGGAGGCTCTCTCCTCGTCAAGGCGATTGATCTGGGCAGCCATGATCTACTTGATTCGTTGCTCGATGCGGGAGCAGAAGTGAACAGTTGGTGCACAAGAGACGCTTGGGGCGGAGTGCTTATAAACAACGAGAGGGTATTAGGGTATGCCCTCAAGCATCACAAAGGGCATTGCATTGAGCTGGTACGCAACTTGCTAAGAAAGGGAGCGAACCCGAACTTCATTGTCAATGAATACGACGTTAGGAACAAACATGGAACAAGTGTATGCGTTTTGGAAACGCCACTGGTCCTTGCTGTCAAAATGAAGAACCCAACACTGGTGAGCTTACTTCTCGAACACGGGGCGGACCTTGACATGCCTGCACGCCGCGGCATCAAACGCACACCTTTGCAAGCGGCTTGTGAGACTGGCAGTTACAAGATGGTAGAGTTCCTCCTCCAGCGAGGAGCGAACGTCAACAGCGCAGCGGCCGGAAGAGACGGCGGAACAGCTTTGCAAATGGCCGCCAAGACCGGGAGTCTGAAGATAGTCAAGTTGCTGCTTGAAAACGGGGCTGATCCTCACATGGCCAAGTCCAATGTGAGAGGCCGAACAGCATTCGAGGCGGCAGCCGAAAGTGGGTGCATCGATGTCCTTTGCTTACTCTGGAACGCGGTCCTGCCATTTGGCTTTAGCGAGAAGGAGTGTCAAAGTGCGAAGGATTTTGCCAAGGAGAACGGACATAGGGGCTGTGTTGACTTCATTGGATTTCTGAGCGGTGATGTTTCTCAATCTTTCTTGGATTAGTGATATAGACGTTTTGAATTAAAGCTCGTGGGTTTCGTCCATACTTAAGTGAATACTGCAACCAAGCCAAGTCAGAGTATGTGGTAAATCAACTGAACCGCCCTCTCTCTCATAATTGTACAAGTGCAGTGTATTATATAGATCTGACGTGCACGCCAAGAATGGGACGCTTGGGAAGATCTCACTTCTGGGGACGGAGAAGCAGTTCCAAAGTCGGAGCCAGGCCCGAGATAACGAATCAGCGAGTGACACTTGCAAATGTTCCAAGTACATTTCACCTCAAAGCTCGGAGTTAGATGGATTCTCATCCAACTTTTGGACTGTCAATTCCGACCGCCGTCCCTGTTTTACGTCCGTGTCTCGCATATCCATAAATCAAGCACCTGCATATCGGATATTTGGCTGTGGAGGCGTACTCATGCCCTGACCAAGGAAGTAATCCAGATGATGAGACTGGACATAACCCTTGAGCGTCATAGAATTCCGATAGGCCGGGTTGTGCGGGAGCGTGTATAGGCGAATGTCAGAAGGACGGTCCGTCGTGAAGATGATGAGTTGGCTATGGTCCGAATTGGTGACGATGACTTCCTCGCGCCAGTCGCCAAGAATGTCACCGTGGAACGCTGGGTTGACACCGTCTGCATTGACGGCGCCAAAGTCGGAAATTCTCAACAGTCTTGGGAGACTGCTGGTCGTCTTTGGGTTCAACCAGTCCCATTTCTCGAACTTGCCGTCATTGTACAACTCCATCAGCACATCGCCGTCCCACCACAGGCCTAGATGCGGCCATGGGCGCAGGGTGGTATTGGGCTCTGTGAGCTGGTTGGTGCGGGCGTTGTAAATGCCTTCAAAGGACCAGACCTCCATGCCGGGGCTTCGCGGGTCGATATCGCCTGCCATTCCACGGCCGACGTCAGCTAAGTCACCCTTGTGTTGCCAGAGGAGCTCGCCTGTTCGGGCGTCGTAGTAGTACTCGTGGAGGCCGCTGGGGTTGTCTTGCTGCACTCCGTAGCCCTGCAATCCGGCACGGCTGGGATCCATCTTGGCGATGTGGAAACGATCACCGTGGTTGATTCCCTTGGGTCCCATCAGGTAGCGGACGGTGCCGTTGCCATTGAGCATAAAGCCGATCTCGCTGACCTCGTCCCTGCCGTCACCATCCACGTCGATGATACGGGTGTTATGTCCATCAGGGGCGTTCTGGCTGCCACGGAGCCACTTCCATGCCAGGTTGACGGAACTGCCGCTGAAGGTCCAAGCAGTCATCATAAGATTGAAGTCCCCGGAACCAATCCGGTTCTTCATGTATGCCACCAGATGCGGCCGAGTCCCGTCCAGATATCCCACTCCAAACCGGGCTGCCAAAGGCCCGTCAGCCAAGTAGTCGGTAGGAACCTGGGCACTGGCGCGCAATGCTCCAGTGCGACCGTCAAGGATTGCGATGAACTGGTGGTTGTCGTTAGAAGCAGAGAACGTCTTCCCGTCCCCGAAGCGCACACCGTTGGCGATCCGAACTGCCACCTCGGCACGTCCGTCACTGTCAAAGTCGTACACAGTGACACCGTCCCAGTGACCAACGTAGAGTGTCGCAGACCCAGGCTCGATATTGTTCTGGTTCTCGCTGTTCGGTCCCATGTCGACATCCCATAGGAATGTCCCGTCACTGCGATAGGCCTCCAGCTTCTGTCGAGTGCCCTTCCGGCCCACGACAAAGTCGTACTCTCCATCGCCATCGAGGTCTCCGACCCAGACATATTTGATCTCGTTCCCGGCCTTGATTGGAACTCGCACCACCGGCTCGACCGCCTTGTTGGCAGGCAGGGTAAAGGTTCCACTCGCCGCCTGTTCTGCACCTCCCACAACTGGCCGGACATGGTAAGTGTTCGCCTGTGCAAGATTGGCAGTGGTGTCGAGGTAGTTGGTGCCTGCTGTCAGGACATTTGCATTGAGCTTGCTCGCTGAGCCACTGCCTGTCGCTCGGTAGACATTAAAGCCAATGCCTGATGGGTCGAGGCCCAGGAGACGCCAACTGACGAGGACGTTCGCAGTGCTCGCTCGAATGGCCACCACACCGCGCCCGAGTTTCTCCATTGGGCGTTGAGCATCGACCATAGGCGCAAATATGGCGGTCGCGGCGATGACTAGGGTCACCGTGAGGGCGACCCGGGACAGAAGGTGCATGCTGAGAGTTTCAAACCTCATCTTCAGGGGATTGTTGAATCAAAGCGCCTGTGCCTGGAGCTTCCACCATGACTCCGTCCGAGGAATACTTATATCTTTCATTTTCTTTTCACTCTTCCTCTCTTCATTTACCCCTGAATAGCCATAATGCGCTCCCCGCACTTCGTGATATTGAACGCCGAACTCCATGTTACTGCCAAGGCGGAGGAGGCAACGTGTAATATTGGGAGCCGACTCGATGTTACTCCCAAGCCAAATATTCCGTCTTGGCAGCTTTGACAGCCTTCACTACTACTACTGACATAACATAGCCGCATTTGAGATGATCAATAGCACTATTTAACCCCCCCCCCCCTTCGGCGCACTTGAGATTCCCTACTAGAGCTGACATTACAATGAATCGCTTGAGAGAGGTTCGAGAAAGTCTTTGCGGATCCTCTATGGCTTAGGAATATTCTTCCAAAGAATGTGTGAAAACGTCATTTGAGGTTAGTATATCGCTCGCTTTTCTTGGATCTAAAAGGAAGATACCGTGAGGTTCTATTTGGATGTGTGCCCAGATTGTGTCACGGAGACTATTTTATAAGATTTCAGAGTGTCATTAAGTGATTACAGGGACCAGGTTCTCGGAGACTTAAGACACTTCCCATTCTAGCCATGAGGAGCTTCCTATTCCACTTTGTAGGCACGATGTCGCATCGGTATTACTCGGCAGACTCAGCATTCCCAATCTGTGCTACGGAAAGTGTGGGAGCGAGGTAGGAATGGCGAGCCAGTTCTCCCACGAGTGAAATCGGCGACCAGGTGGTGAGACTATTCAATACATGGTTACTCGGGCAAGGAGAAAAACGTATTAATGTAGGCTTGTAAAATCTTCAAGCAGCTAGATAATACTTGTATCACTAAGACAATGGAATCTCTCATGGACAGTGCATCTCAATCCAATTGTGAAGACTTTTCGCCCTTATTACCACCCTCAATAGACGTTCCATGTACTCTGTACATCACTTAGCCACAAAACCAGCTTAGTGGATGTATTACGGTTGCTCTAACGACACCTGTATTTACAACGAAGGTGGGAGGCATCACATTGGGGGCATGTTAGCAAGCATTAACTCTTGGACTGTAATAATTGTACCGGTACTGTGGAATCAAGACTTTGGTGAGATGAATGTAAGGATACATTGAAGAGGTGGATGGAGAGCGTACTTAGGTACGAGTCAGTTGCCTGAGAAGTCTATCTATATTGGATGTGCCGCGGTCCTCCATATGACATGGCCGAGTCTCCAGCATCGTGTTGATATCCCACAAGTGGTTATCCCACAAGTGGTTATACCACAAGTGGTTATCCCACAAGTGATTATCCCACAGGAGATTAACCCACAGGAGATTAACCCACAGGAGATTAACCCACGAGAGCATATCCCACGGGAGACTATCCCACAGGAGACTATCCCACAGGAGACTGTCCCACCGCAGACTGTACCACGGGATACTGCCCCACGGGTGGTTATCCCATAGGAGGGTACTACTGTCCTGCACAGGATATTCGCCTATCAGGAGTTGTCTGTTGCCCCTCGAGAGGGCAGAGAATGTAACCCCCTACTCGGGGGGCATCGGCTGAAGAGCTCTCGCCTTGGCAACGACGTCGGCCGTGGCGATGCCCTTGGTGACAAGTTGGTCGAGAACGTCCCAAACCCAGGTCCTGCAGGTTCCACGACGAAAGTCGATCTTGCGACGCTGCTTGGGCGAGGTCTGACTGGGGCCAGGGGGTTTGATGGTGGTGGCAATGTTGTCGAGCTCGGCTTCCTGGTCCTCATCCAGGGTGCAGATGAGGAGCTTGTCGAGGAAAGACTTCGTGAGGAACATAGCGACTGCATCCTCGGGCGGGCGGTGTGCGTAGTGCATTCCCACGTCTGGGTCTCCGTTGACCTGCCAGACTCTGCCCCGTGGGACATCGCTGTTGTCATCGATTGCTAGTATGTGTTAATTCGACAGATACGACGAACGGGGAACTAAAAAAAAAAAGGGGAAAGACATGTGCTTACCGGCAAACAGAGACCAGTGGGGGTTCTTTTCGATCTGAGTCTGGCGAACCACCCAGAGCGACTTGTATTTCGGAGGAGTCTTGGGCCGGGGAGGTTGGATGACTCCAGTCCACTCGTTTGGATTGGGATCGCAGCAGACGTGACGGCGAGTGTATTCGGCGCCATCCGTGGTCTTGAGGAATTCGGTTCTCATGACTTTCTTGATTATGCCATTCTCTTTGATACCGTCATTGCCAGTGTAGGCTCTGGGGAACTTGCAAGTACACTTTCGGGCAGCCGTGCCATTGTCGCCGGTGCCGTTAGTGTGGGTACCGTTGGTGTGGGTGCCCTCAGTGTGGGTGCCGTCGGTGTGGGTGTCGTTGGTGTGGGTGTCGTTCAGCCCGGCGCCGTTCTCCTTGTTGATGCCGTTCTGGTCGGATCCATTGTGGTCGGTGCCGTTATGGCCGCTGCTATGAGGACCGTCTGCCATGATGATCTTGCAGGGTTGACTGATTGTGGATTGTCGATGGATAGACCAGATCGAGAGGAGAAAAAGAGAGGACGAGGCAAATTCTAAATTTCTTAAATCAACCTTCAGTTCATTTCCATTCACTGGAAAGCAGACACTAGAAAGCAGTCACTGGAGAGCATTCAATGTTGAAGTGATTCAAACAGTTATTCCAACACGTACAAGGACAATAGCACATTCAGCCAACAATCTACCCCCGTTTGTATCATCTATTCAAACGTCGCTCACAATCTTTCCAGTACAGATACTCTGTTGAAATTAGTAGTACGGCTTCACCTTTCTCGAAGAACCACCTGAAAAGACGATGTCATTGTTTTAGAACCTCTACTTCTCCGGTGACCTAGGTACTCGTCTCAAATCCTCGAGTCCTTATTTGAGAAACGCAAAGGCATCCAGGTAGATGGTCTGATTAAACAAGCACACGAACATGGCTCTTCCATGTGGTAAACAAAGAGATAATGGATAGTCCCTTTATGAAAACATTGGTCGGCGTCTATATAGATCCTTTTCTATCATCGTTATACAAGTCAGTTAGCATTCGTCTATCCTTACCATCACAAATCCATAGCTGGATTAGGGAACATCATCGATGGGAGGCTTCGATGCCACCCGAATTCTGAGGCAAACACTTAGATAGGTTTGTGGTTACAATCCAATTTATTGAGATAACGACTGTGATTCCGAACAAACGTCAATATTCTCCATTAATATGCAAGAGTTGTCCTTAGATAACAAGATACTGAACACATGTAAGCTGTACAGGTACTGGCCGCTTGCCCACAGACGAAGTCATTGTGTCAAATCATACATTTGAACAAGAATGAATGCATGAGACATTAACAGGAACTTTGAACCCATTGACAGGGTTCCAAGGCACGATTATAATCAAGCTCTTTCAACGTTGGGAGTGACGGTGGAAACGCCCAGGGGGCAATCACTTGGTTTGTCACTTAGAGCAGTGACGGGCTAAAAGTGGGGCCAGTTTTAGCCCTGAAAGGATGACCTCAAAACACCAACAGCAGCAGCTAACTTTCCTTCCCAACCAATCCACCAGCTTCCTTGCTCTTCCTTCCTCTTCCTAAACAACATCATTTCAGCTCGTACTCTCTCGAGATACCAACACTATTGATCCAGGATGGATTCCGACTCCGATGAAGGCCCTACATGGCCAGCGACGCCAGGCTTGGCATCTGCCTCGTCAGCGTCAGACACAACCTCCTCGTCTACCTCAACCTCAGCCACACAAACCACTGAAAGCAGCCCAAAACAGCGTGCAAGCGAGCTTATCGTCGTCAAGACCTCATCGGACTGCCCCAAAATTATGGTGCCGCACCTGCCTCGTCGGGAGGGACGCTCGTGGCTCTTCCGATTCGAGGAAGGTGCGCTGATGAAGGAAAGCTACGACACTCGAAGCAGCGAGTGCGCTGCGATGCAGTACGTCCAACAACATGCGCCAAGCGTTCCAGTGCCTGAGGTGTTCGGGTCCGATTTCGATGATCCGCGTGTGGGACGCATCTTCATGGAGGAGATACCAGGCAGAACCCTCGAAGAAGTGTGGCCCAGCCTCGACCCAATCCAGAAGGAAGAAGCATGCCGCGACATCTGGGACATCATCATGGCCCTACGCCAGATCCCAAGGCCCGAGAACATACCGCCCGAGAAGTGCTTCTACACCACCGTCGACGGCTCGCCCCTGTACCCACAGGGCGGTTTGACTGGAAACTCGACAAACCCACTGCGCGAGGACCAGCACAACACCGACGATGCATTCCGAGGCTTCATACTACAGCGCTACCGCGAGAACTGGGGCCCAGACGAAAACGTCCAGCATGACTTCCCCCGCTCCGAGACAGCCGTCTTCACACACGGCGACATCCACCCGAGAAACATCATGGCTACCGAAGACGGCCGCGTGACCAGCCTGCTCGACTTCGAGTATGCTGGATTCATGCCTGACTACTGGGAGGACGTTGGGATGTTCCTGGAGATCTTTGAATGGGACCAGGACTGGGCAGATACGATGACGCGGACGAAGCCGATCGACTGGGACTTTGATGCTGCTCGTGCCGTGTGCAGGGTGGCCAGGAGGGTTCTGCACTTTTGAGGGAAGCAAATCTTTTTTGGAAGAAGTGACCGTCGGCACCGGCAGTGTGATGATACACACACCAACAAAACTGCGCCGCAAGGATTGGAGACGGCGCAATGGCTCTAAGGCTTATGAGAAAACGAGTGACGACCTTCAGACACTACACCCTAGTCATGCTCAGGGCAGACACACAGAATGATACCTAGGTACCCAATACATGGCCATAACCATGATACAAGCCACTTTTCCATCATTGTGCCCCCTGTGTATACGTGATCATTAACAAGCACCCCTAACCACCGTCTCCAGCATACCATGCACGACACCCTGTCCCCCAGTCAGAACACCATGCTTGGCATCTCTCCAGCATTTCACTCGTTTGGCCAAATGTCAATTGGCCAAATGTCAATTGGCTTGTAATAAGCTAGTCGCTAGCGGCGCCGAAACCTTCGAAAACGCGGCGCCAAATGGATTGGTTGGCATCGGGAACCCTTGCTCTCATGTCCATTTGATATGCTAGTCTTGTGACATACGCGTCTGCTACCCAATCTCGCCCATGGTGCTGATTTATTCTAGCGACATCCTTAGCAGCTCGCTGCTGACAAGGATCCGGTTGTTCCCAAACCGTAAGCTCCGCTGGCCGTTTGCCATTCTTTCGTGGGCGTGGAATTTCCTGCCGCAGAGTTCAGTCACCAGCTCACTAGCCTGTTTCTACGAGAGACACAAATGCTCAGGTACCTCCGCGAATATGAGAACCAGATGGGATTGATGTACATCAGCATGTGCTGCTAAATCCTAAAGCGAACATGTCAACAGACAGCTACAGTCCCGGCGAATGAGATCCCCGCGTTCAGCTTAGGTCAATAAAGAATGAGATGAGCAGTTCCTGCATTACGCCATAGCGCCAGGTAGCAAGGGCCGGGTAGGTGTTCGAGTCATCCGCTCTTGGTCATGGGGCCTGCTAGAGCACGCGAGCCAGTGCCTCGTTAGGCAGGTCCCGAGAGCTAATGCTTTTTAGTCCTACCGAGGTTCGGCCATCGGGGTGATCCTTGGCATCGGCAGCAACGGAAGTCTTGTCGGAAACATAGATACATCATCTGTTTGTTTGGCAGTTCAGACGAATGCAACCTTCTGATGTCTTCATTTGGCTTTGAGCGATTCTCTCCAACTCCTCCTGAGATTCACACAGGCAGAGACGGCGACTGCAACCCCAAGCGTCCGCTGCTGCTTGTATCTCACGATACATAAAAACCACTCACATTGGGATTAAGATCCAAAACTTCTCAGCATGCGTCCCTCCGCCCTAGTCCTGGCCGCGGCAGGCCTAACAGCCGCCCAGGACGCCTCATCCAACTGCACAGACGGCCTGTACATGATCGTCGCCCGCGCAACAGGCGAGGACCCGGGGACCGGCCGCGTCGGCGTCGTCGCCAACAACGTCTCATCCGCGATCCCGGACTCCTTCATCGAGCCCATCGTCTACCCGGCCACCTTTGCCAACTACAGCGTGTCCGAGGGCGACGGGGTGGCGGCCATGACGGCGGCCATCAAGGACAGGGTGGCCGCGTGCCCGCAGGGCAAGATCGCGCTGCTGGGCTTCTCGCAGGGCGCGCAGGTGTCGGCGGACACGCTGTGCGGGCGCGACGACGGCACGGGGACGGCCTTCTCCGAGACCCCCGAGCTCGGGGCCGAGTATGCGGAGAACATTGTGGCTGTCGTCATGTTTGGTGACCCTAGCCACTCTGTCAATGCTACGTTTAACCAGGGCAATAGCACGAGGAATGGGGTGAGCGAGCACTGACTCCAACTGCACTGCAAGTTATCATGGATGGTCGAGGGGCTAACGTGATGCATTTCAGATCTTTGCGAGGAACAACGTCACGGCGTGTGAGCCCTTCACGAGCAAGATGCGCTCGTGGTGCGACGCCAACGACCTGTACTGCGACAGCGGCAACAGCTCCAGGGTGCATGGCTCGTACTTCAACAACACGGCCTACCTGGCCGATGCCTCGTCTTTTATCATCAGCCAGTTCAACCAGGTCGACTCCGGGGTGAAGAACGACAACAGTACATCCAACTCGACAGACACCAACTCCACGGACAGTTCTACCAGCAGTGGTTCCTCTTTGAAAGTGGGCATGGGGAGCTCCCAGATGTTGTCAGCGGCCTTTGCAACGGCCTGTGGAAGCTTGTTGTTTCTCCTGTTATAGAGTAGGTTGGGTAATTTGACACCAATATTTGCATGGCGGGCTGCATCTAGAGGACATTGATCTAGGCAATAGATGGCCGTAATATCACATTTTCATGATCTGAGCCACCAATATCCGCGACTTCCTCCACGGGCCACGAGAAATGCAACAAATCAAGCACCGGGAGGCATTGCATCCTCAGGCTTGGCGTCGTAGCTGATCCTACCAGCCGGTAAGAAGAACAGAGCCACGACGCCGCCCCTGCGGCACTGAGGATAATGATGGCTCCCCGGGTCTGGACACAGCGACGCCCCGTTAGTCAGAATTCTCAAAGAAAATTCAGGGACGGATAAAAACTCACGCGGACTCGTCCACCCCTTGCCCATCCACCCGTTCAGCCCCCTCAGCTCGGCGCCCTCGTCGATGGGCACGACGCAGTTGATCTCGCCGTACGGGTGCGCGTGGTACTGGCCCTTGAAGTCCTCCTCGCCGCCCACGGTGGCCATGTAGACGGTCGTCACGGAGCAGAAGCGCGTGGCCTCGGTCGGCGGGGAGACGCGCGAGCGGCGGTAGCGCGACCCGTCGATGGGGATGTTGGCGACCCAGCCCTCTTCTAGCCCGGACTTGATCAGGCTGGCGAGGGTGTCGTAGTGCGGGGTGCCTGGGCCGTATGATTTGTTTAGGTGGTCCTCGAGGGACTTTCCTGGGGTCCTGTTTGTTTGTCTGTTAGTTTGTGGTGAGGCCCGCAGGTGTGTAAATCGCTCTTATGGACGGGGTGAGAACTCACAGGTTCTCGACCTCGGAGAGGAAGGACGAGATCTGGGATATGAGCTTCTCCTGATTTGGGTGAACGGTGCCCAGCGGCTCCGAGCCACCAGTGTAGTCTGCCATGTCTTGTAACCAGAGCTGGAATGTGTGGGTGGTATGTTGAGATGAATACAACGGGATGAGATTGTTCTGTCGATAGCAAGCTCACCTATGACAATTCAAAGGACGCTGAGTGGGCAGTGTGGTATTTACGCCCCCAGTACAGAGAGCCCCAACTGCCGGGTAGCTTACCCTGAAAGTCGGGGTAGCTCCCGATTGTGGACCCGGGCGGATCGGATGGGGGACATGACGGAGTGGCATTTCGCCAACGTTGCCGAGCGGACATGTTGGCACTGTACGAAGCCTCCTTTTTCATGACAACAATTGGCTGAACTTTGAACGTATTCTTTTGTTGAGTTTCTATATATATACCCCGATCTTCTATTATGGACCTTGCCCGATTTCTAACGCAGGAGTGGAATCTAGACAACTGTCTACGCAAGACGGGGAAAATCTAAATGAGGAAACCCGTCTCTCCTAAACCTTGCGGTCGCCGGCAACCTCGACGTTCTCAAACTCGCCCTTCTCGCCGGCGGCGATGGCGGCCTCGGGGGTCGTGGCGACGACCTCCTTGACGCGCATGATGTGCCTGCCCGTGCGCAGCCAGTGGCCCAGGACGTAGATCAGCACGAAGACGAACCCAACGAGCGGCACGACGTAGCTGATGCGCGTGCCGGCCGAGTCGGCGATGGCGCCCTGGACGGGCGGGAAGACGGCGCCGCCCGAGACGCCCATGACCATGATGCCGGCGCCGCGCTTGGTGTGGCGGCCGAGGTTGGCGGTGCCCAGGGAGAAGAGGGTCGGGTACATGGGGGCCATGAAGAAGAAGATGGTGATGAGGACGCCGACCGCCGCGGGGCCGCTGCCGACCGAGACGTAGGCCGTCATGGCGATGGCGATGGCCGCGTAGATGATCATGATGAAGTCGGACTGGAAGACGGTCGCCAGCCCCGTGGCGACGAAGCGGCCGATGGTGAAGGCGATGAGCCCGTACGACAGCATCTGCGAGCCCTCGGCGGGCGGGAAGTGCGCGTTCTCGGTGGCGTAGTTGATGAAGAAGGCGGCGATGGTGACCTGCGACCCGACGTAGCAGAACTGCGCGGCCACGGCGCAGATCATGTTGTACTGCTTGTACAGCGGGCCCGCCCCGATGCCCTCGTCGCTGTCGGCCGCCGGGTTGTCGGCCGTCGAGGTGCCCTCGATGACCTCCTCCGAGACCTCGGGCAGCTTGGCGAAGAAGAAGAGCACGGCCACGGCGGCGCCCGCGCACGCGACGGCCAGGTAGACGTACTGCACGGACGTCAGGTCCTTGGACCCCTCGCCCGAGAAGAAGGCCTTGGAGGCGATGAGCGGGCCGATAAAGGACGCGACGCCGTTCCACGACTGGCAGAACTGCAGGCGCGCGGACGCGGTGGCCGGGTTGCCGATGACGACGGCGTACGAGTTGGCGCTCGTCTCGAGGGTCGCGAGGCCGCAGGCGATGATCATGGTGCAGACGAGGAAGCCGCCGAAGGCGGCCTTCTTGTTCTCCGGGGTGGTGAAGTGCGCCGTGGGCCAGAACATGATGGCGCCCAGCGAGTACAGGCACAGGCCCATAATGATGGTGAACTTGTAGCTACGCCGCTTGAGGACCTCGGCCGCGATGGGGGAGAAGAGCAGGTAGCCTCCGCCAAAGTACATGACCTGCAGCCCGGTCGACTCGAGGCGGGTGACGCCGAGGACGGTCTGGAAGTGCTTGTTCAAGACTGTGCACACATGTGTTAGTATTTTTGAATGTGACCTCTGTATATTCTCATAAAGGCTTACCATCCAGAAGACCATAACTGAAGCCCCACAGGAAGAATAGGGAAATGACCAGTGACAGCGGGAAGATCAAAGCCTTTCCGGTCAAGTAGCCACCGGCGACCGTGCCGGTGGAGATGGGCATACCACCACCAGCCATGTTGGTGATTTGTGGAGAATCTGTGGGATATTAAGAGTATAGAGAAATGTGATATATGAAGAGATGGGTGAGATACGCAGTGTCTCTACTCAAGAAGTTGTCCGGGGTGTCTGATTGATGAAGCCGGACGTGAAGATGAAGCCCACGATGCCGGATGAGGTCCCCAGGACGACTCGTGCCAGAAAAGGAGTTGGGCATCATGAAGCTTTATACGTCCGGCCCGACTTGTGATGAGACCTGATTCATGCGACATTTCCCCAGGCCCACAAGTCTGGAGTTGAAGATCTGGAGTATGGGGTCTGGCAGCCGCGCATGGGCCTCATGTCGACAATTTACCACGCGGGAGCCGTCCCTGAACAATGCGCTCCATTTTCCCCCATGTGGCCCTCTGGGGCCAAGACCGCCCAAGCATGGGGTGGCCAGCGATGATGTGTGTGAGGCTCTACCGATCCGTCGGTAGTCGCAGGGACGGACCAATGAGCGATCAGGAGGGGGTGGTGTAGAACCCCTGAAGGCGCCGAATAATGCGCCGGACACGGGGCTGGCCAGGCAATTTCGCATGGCCCCCGCGGTAAGGTTTGGTATTAGGCGTCTCGGCGGGTGGAGTGCCCGCCGGCGAGCAGCACCGAGTGAGGAGTGACCTGCGCTGGAAAGTGCCAGCCGTCCAAATCTTCGCTTGATTCGGCGGCGCCGCTGCGGAGTCCCCATGTCTTGGGACCGCCGTCGTTTGTCTTGGAAAGGTCTTGGGTGTGGACGCACGGGGGGCCATAGCTCCCTTCTTCCTTCCCGCCAACTTTGCCTCCGACTTTTCCCCAATCTGCCCCGGAAAGTAACCCCAGACCCACTTGTTGGTCCTATCACGCTCTGCGGAGACAACTCTATCGATCCATCTCGATGTGTCAGGCTAGTCCTGGAAGGGCTGGTGGTGCCGTGGAAGCAGGCTAGAAGGAGGCTAGAACAAACTAAATCTTTGGCAGTCCGGGAGGTGAATAACCTGCTCTCGCTGAATTCTTCTCTGTTTCCCCATGGACATCCCACGCGGGACAGTGTGATTCATGCTATTCAATGGCACCACCCAGTCTCAGCCCTAGGTTTCAGCTGTCACTTCAAGGGAAGCTATCGAGACGGTAGAGTCGAGTCTACAGAAAGAGTAACTGAGCCAGGCTCTGGACTGACATAGGCTTCTGAGAGCGCGGGCAGCACCTGGAAGTCCGCATCAAACAGATTATAGCTACAGCTATTCTTTGGAGTATGAGCTACTGGGTTTTATCATCTGGATGAATAATATCTTACTCTAGGTGTCGTCGTCATAAATCTTTTCCTTCACAGAAGATGGGGGCGGTTTTTCATTGTTGAGTGCGTCCCACTCAGAATGCATCATGAGGCCAGCCCAGCTTGGCAACAGCAGGGTCAAGGCCCAACCACAAATCCCTCTAGCTCAATCATCTCCGCCGTCGCAGTCAGGCATGCAATTGCCAAGCTCGTCACTCATTGGTCTGACCTCGGGGTCTGCCGTGTCTTGGCCGACGCAGCTGCGGCCACTCCGCGGCGCCAGCTTGAATTCTCCTGCCTGGATTGTCAAGAACATACAAACAGCTTGAGCTGGCGGGAATTTAGACTCATTCATTCCTACAAGTCTCAAGATTCTTTGCTTCGCGGAAGCTGTGGGGCTCGAGAATTGGGTTGGGGATGGTGTCCTTGGCTGTAAAGTGGACGGGCGTTCATTTTGCCATTCTTCTGACTGAGTTCCACTAGGTGAGTTCCACACACACCGTGGCATAACTTGTTATCACCGCGAGGAGCTCGGCCGGATTCGTGCTTATCCGCATATCGCAACATTTCTGCTCTTGCCACTGGTCACCAAACACGTTGGCACACAGATCTTGACTCTGGGCTTACACGCTTATGCATGTTAATCCGAGATCGAGCCGTCAATCATTCTCCTCCTTGTTTCCGCTTTCCTTTTTGTCTTGGCAATTTGATGTCACAGAAGCCTGTAATGAAGCGGCATTATCTTGTGCTAAGAAAGACAACCGCTAATGCAATCTGACAGTCTCCTGGACCAGTTCCTCGTAACTTGTTCCTTCTCCTTGCATCATCCCCCAGATGTAGCATTGTCCGACAAGCCTGTACGCGCCCTCTCTTTCTTCGCTTCTTCTCGTAATGAAAGGAACGACACCGCCATGGAAAATATGAACAACATCTCCCTCTTGAACGATGTTTGGAGCGATTCCGCAAAGATTCCTCTCCTTCAGGATCACGAAGCGCCAGTCGCGGACTACGTCTGACAGAAGAGACTGATAGACTCTGCTCTTCGTTTCCAGGCTGCTTTCGTCTTCGTCCCTTGGATGTGCTGTGAATCCTTTAGGTAGGTAATCCTCGTTTCCCTGATCCTGCCTGTCGAGTTTCAAGAGAGCTCTGAAAGCTTCCCACGAGTCTTGGATGCTCATATCCCCGGGCTTGGCAATCTGAGGATGCTTCGCCCCGGCAATAGGAGCCTCCCAAAGCACTCTCTGCCGCTGGTCGGTGTCCCAGACATCTCCGAACACCCCTTCGAGCAAATCTTTCACCTCTTTGAAATATCTCCGTTGTTCTGATCTTTCAAATCCGTTGCAGGACCCGGTCACGTATTCAACCTCGCCAATTAAACACGCCGCTACCTCAAGCTCAGCTTTGTCCGAAACATAATTGATCCGCTCTTGTACATCGCCACACGCGTTGAATGCATTGCCGCGCCCCAGTGCATCGTGCAGCCCACTCGGCTTCTCATCAAACCAGTCAGGGACCCATGATGGCAAGTCGTAAGATTGCGATAGCCCAGCTCGATATAAAAGCAGCATGGCCTGCTTTTCCTCAGAGAATCGGCGAATCAGAGCCACTGCGAATCTCTCAGTGACCTCAGCAATGGGGCTGGAGTAGTCAGGTTCAAACTCGTCCAGGTTGCCATCTGAAGCTATGCCGAGTAGTGAAAAGAATTTGTCCCTCGGATCTGATGATTTCGCATGCCGGAAGTTCTCCAAGAGCTTCAGAATCGACACCCGGCCAGATCTATCTTCAACGTGCCGAAGTCTGGCCAGTTTAAGAAATGGAACCCACGAACTCGATTCGATCCTCTCGGTTGCCTCGAGCTCTTTGTCGATATGGTCCATCACAAGGAATAAATGGTTCCAGTCGACCCGTGTCTTCCCGAAGATCAACTTGAGTCTTCGCGCGATGACAGCTTCCTGCACAATCCATGCTCTTCGAAACCATGGATTCGCAAATAAGGCGGCGACTCCGGCCCATATTCCATCGTCTGGAAATGGCATGCCCCTCTCTTCCCATGATGGCGGGCAGCGTGGCAAATCCTCTGGCCATTCCGTAGCCCAGGGGCCCAGGATCATGCGCGCGCGTACTTGCATAAGCATTTGAATAGCTTCGCTGTACTCGTCCCCCCCGCCAAAGAAGGCCAGTGTGGAAGCTGACCTTTGGAAGGTTTCAGGAAGCAAGGCAATTTGCTGGGTCTTCTCGCGACTGTCTCCTTGATTGATAGATACACAGGGCATCTATCCACAAGGTCAGAGGTTCACGCTTCGACCGCAACGTACTAAGAGCCGTAAATAAGGCGTCTTTGATGCTGAGATCCCCAGATGGTGTCTTCAACACGTGCATGGGCTGCTGTTCCGGTCCCCACACATATGACAGTGTCTTGTACGGCCCAGCCATTCTGCTGGTCGTGGTCCAGATCATGCCTTGCATTCTTTCCGTGCCCTCGCCAGGGAACAGAGTGAAAAGACGTATCTCATCATCCGCAAGCTGAGTGTACTGATACTGATGATGTGAGATTGCCGTTGTGTTAAGTCTTTTTGCAGGGACATGCATCCCCGGGGTGTCAGCCTCTGGCCCGGAGCCGCGCTTCCGTTTGTGACCGACTGGAGCATTCGAAAGTCCTGTTTCGTAGCTCCTCGTCACGGGATTTTGGTTTTGAGGTTGCGTCGGTGAGCTTTCGGCTTTGCTGAATTGTGCTTGCCAAGGTATCGATGAATTGAGTGAAGACGTCCTCCTGTTATTCCGGACATCTCGAGGAGGCACGACCTCGCGTGTGGACTCTCCGGGAGGATGGATATTGACACCCGCCTTTGGCTTCGCAACTGATCTTGTAAAGTGATCGGGATTGTCATCCTTCGCTTTTTGATTCACCATCTGCAAGGATGCTGGCAGGATGATGCCTGGATGTAGCTGAAGCATTCCAGAATTGAAGTGTGACCAAGGGTCCAGAATGAGACTGAATTTCGGCTCTGTGTATGCATCTGTGATTCTGACCAAGACGAGCACATTATTCTGAAGGGGCTGTGCCGAAGCGTATGGGTTCACATGGCGATAATCCTGCGCCTGCTTGAAATGTCAGATTACGACAGTAAAATGCGAACGTCCCATCCACGTACCATTCGAAGCTGAGAGGATCCCCACTCGAACGTGTCGTCCAACCCACCGACGGAAACGCCGACATCAAAGTGATAAGTAGGTGGTTCCTGATCATACTGTACGAGGCTTTGCCAGCCACGCTTATACAGCAAATCTGTGACCTTCTTCGCGATGCCTGGTTCAGACATTGTGAATGAGGCATGGTGTGTCTTGCTACGAAATTCGGGAAGACCAGCCCTGGTTCGGAGTCGGCTGGTCCAACACAGGACGGGATCGTAGTGTTTTCCCAGCTCCCGTCGGAAGAGCAACGATACCTAACAGTGTCGGTGGTAAGTATATGCATTATACTCAGGGGGTCATTGATATGATTCGGACTCCTCACCAACTGTTCCCCCAAAAATCTCAAGTTCGAATTCAAACCCAGTCTCTTGCTTGATGTTGCACAGCTTTCTAACCCCTCACCATCTGAGTCGTTTTCGCAATAGTGTCTCATAAGATTCAACCTACGATCCTTTTGGCGTTTGGCAGCGTCCCTTTTGAGACCACGACGCTCCGTGCTATGGAACTTCTGGAGAATATCATGGTTGGTAGATTCTCCCTCGGGACCATCTGAATCGGAATCGCGAAAATCGAATGGATCCGGAAGACTCATTGCACTTGATGCGTGTCTCCAGAAGGAATCTTCTGTGAGATTTCGGTCCATTACTAGAGTATAGTCAGGTCGTGTACGATATAGCGTGTCAGGCTTGTAGGGTAACAGAAACACCTACCTTGCGATTTCTTTGGTACCTCCACATGTAGGCCTTGCTTGGCAAATGCCATCTCGACCTCCGTGTCATTTGGCTCCGTGAGAAGAATGTGTAATAGCCATATATGCAATGGATCCTGGATCCCGCAGAATTCAAGCAGATGTTCGGCTAGGTGGATGAGGGGAACTGCTGAGGAGCTTTTCGCTGATACGAATAGCCTCAATTGCCCGCCTTCAACTTTCCAAACAGCTTGGCTTCTGGTATCACACCCCTGTAGGATAGGCTTTCTCTTTAGTTGATGACTGTCGATGATATCTGCAGCACCGCTGACCGTTGCCGTTCTTATGTGACTTGATACTGTGCGTTTTCTCAGATTGGACGACGGAGTCAATCTACAATGTAAGCAGAGGTCAGTATACTCTCATTTCAAGT
Source organism: Diaporthe capsici (assembly GCA_013364905.1). Lineage (NCBI taxonomy): Eukaryota > Fungi > Ascomycota > Sordariomycetes > Diaporthales > Diaporthaceae > Diaporthe > Diaporthe capsici. The sequence goes on from WNXA01000016.1 coordinate 429,666, forward strand.
ATACTTTTATTTCCAAATTGACAGAACAGATAGCTTCAATGAGATAAAGTCACATGGCTTGAAGTCTGCTGCAGTAGGAGACTGAATAGTAAATCTGGATCCACGCACGCCTCGAAGAAGGGAGCCCGGGACTGTAGGAGCTTGGTGTCAGCGGCTCGCAGCTTGATAGGTCCCTTCGGATCCGTCCTAGTAGCTACGCAGAGTGATAGCTTTCTGGAGCATAGACCAAGGCAACTGAATAAATCCTCCATGTGATCCGCTTCAGAAGCAGCAATGTTAAGGAGAGCTACTTTCCCTGTGAAGCTGTCTCGTAAGTAAGGGCGGTCCGCTATGTACCAGTCCTGATCATGCGAGGACAACATCTGCGGCGATAAAGATGAGTCTGCTGTGGTTACCGGAAATATTAAGCTCGATTTGAGGGGCTCCAGTTTCCTTGCGGCGCCAACACGAGACATTGCTGCTATGGCCTTGCTTAGCTGGCGCAGAGATTGGATAAGGGATGGAACCAACGACTTCGAAGGACAAGCCGAAAGTGAGAGAATTCCTTCTATCAGCTCCTGCATCCCCAGGCCATCTGCAGCTTGCAGCGACCGGAACAGCCGGGCACTGCGCGGATACACACTTTCCAGTCGGATCCCCATCTTGATGCAATGGGGAATACTCGTCCACCCGCAGAATGTCTGCTCCGCGGAAAGGAGCCTACCGCTGATGAATATCAAGCACTCCTTGAGGAACGTATGCCTAAGATCAAGTTAGCGAAGGCCTCGGAGTTCGAACTGGCACGTACTCGATTTCATCCTTCTCATCCGCGTAGTATCCTTGGATTTGTTCATATAAGTAGGCCACATGCCTTTCGGAAGGATTGCTCTGCTTTCTGATTGCCTTCAAGCATTTCAAATAGAATGAAGACTCCTTGCGTGTGGCCACACCTAGATATCGCAACCTGTGCCTCACAGCCTCGTCTTCGAACTTGGACACCTGTAGCACCGCTAGGGCACAACTTCCGTCCTGAATGAGAGAATCAACGTCCGGCAGGACAGTGTCCATTACCTTGGTGTGTGGTCCGTGTTCGATGCGGGACGGTGATTTGCCAGTGTCTTTCAGAAGACTTGCTCGTGAGTTAAGGCATTCTTCGCAATGCCTATGTAGCTCATCAAGTTCGATCCACGATGAGTAAAACTCCCACTTGTCGAGTATCAACTGCAGTACGTGAGATGCATGAAACTTCTCGAATAAATCTCGGAAGTCTTCCGAGAGTGAGAAATCGCATGCATTAGATGCATTGTTCTCGACAAGCCGAGGCACGGTCGACACGCGGAAAGTGCGGGCCACGTAGTTCACGAAACCCTCACGACGGTCTAAAGCCGAGACGCCACTATCAGGAGAAGCTTCGGGGGAGTCCTGATCCAGAATTTGCTGTTCGAAGTAACCTAGATGGAGCTGTGGAGACATTGCTTGAAGTATGCCAGTGACAACGTTGGGCTGGGAGAAACCCCCAGCGGTTCTCATGATGTACAGGTCCGAGCCTCTGCGTCGTCGGCCATCATTAGAAGCGAGCCACAATTCCGGTGGTTGATGGCTCCTTGAGGTCCATGATTCTTGGTAAAGTAGGGTAGCATGCGAGAATAGTGCAGAATTACCAATTGTCGCTGGATCCGAGAATGAGCCTGGCCCACTTGCTGTGTGAGCTGCGACTATGCCGTTACAAATTCGCTGAGGATCCAGTGTGGTAATGCCCAACCTTTCGAACAGCTTGCGGCGTTGCACACCTATCGGGAAGTCTGACTTTAGAATAGAGAATGGCAACTTTGCTTCGCTTCCGTGCAAGTCGATGTTGGAGGGCCAAAAGACAGGACGCGGCGCCCGTCTCCCCCTGACTATTTCCGAGTTGGTCCAACTCCCATCCAAGAGTGGTACAATTCTGAGTTGTCTTATTGCTCCTTCTAGCTCGTGTATGTCAACCAGGGGCAGCAATACAGTGGCTAGTTCTTCATGCCACTTCGATGATCGACCATGAAATCCGTTCGGGTCATCGTTGATCATAAGGTCTAGATCGCGAAGAAACTCTCCATTTGTCAGACGTCTGACTCCAAGATCGAGGATACTATCAATGGTCCACGCTGGATAACTCAAGGAAAGATAATGAGTCATTGTGAAGCGAGACAGTGTCATGGGACACCCGTCATCGCCGGCGAAAAGTGTCGGGTCTACGTAGACCAACTCTGTAGGGCGCCTCAGTCGTCCATCCCAAGATTCCAATGTGGGCTTAGATGCGAGGGCCTGTCGTGCTCCTGCCAATGCTGGCTGGAAGAAAGTAGACGGTGCTGCAGCAGTGGCAAACCACGGCCAGGTGTATTTGCAAGGACTATCGATGAATTGGTTGACCGCATTGACCAATGCCAGTGGCAGAGCGTCACGCAGAGCCATGTTCCAAGGCAGCGAGACATCGATGGTCTGTCGGCTCGCAGTAAGAATAAAATCTGCGTTGAGAAGAAACTGCGATTTTCGATTGTCAGGCTGTGTTTGATAGGTGCATGGACAAGGCCGCATGGTATTTGTAGGCACTTACCCTGAGCCCGTGATTTCCGATTGGCAACCCCGAATACACATCTCGCGTCGTCACGGAGGGAGCCATTTCAGGATCCAATTGTAGCGGGAATGCCAGGACCAGCTCAGACGAGGAGCTTCCACATCTCCTGGGCTCGTTTGGCAGCCCGATTGCAGGGAAGATTCTTTTGAGGTACGATAACTCGTCACTTCCGTTGCACAGAACTGAGACACGAGAGTCATCGCTGTCGACGTCTCTTCGCGCGATCGACTTGGTGTGGCTTTGTCCGTTAGCGAGATGAACTTCGATATCAACCCGACTGAGCTTCTTCAGGAACAATATCAGGGAGGCGTCGAAGTTTGCGAGGTGGCTTAAGATCTGTTCCTCTTGTTCGTCTCGATCGAGCTCACAGAGAAATGAGGTCTGACCGTCTGCGACACGTTCGGGAAAGCTGGCCCATTCTGGGGTCATGGCTCCAAGTTTGGCCGCTCGATCCCATTTGATTGAATAGTTTCGCGACGAAAGCCATACTTTGTTTGCAACCCTGAAGACGCTCTTGAACCCGATCCCCTTTTCTCCGATGGAGTCAATGTGCTCGGGCTTGCTGACTTTCGTACTTGAGCCAATAGCACAAATTGCATCAATATCCTTCGCGCTGAATCCTATCTGGTTGGAATCGATACGAAGTCTTCCAGCTTTGTAAGTGAACTTCACCGCTGGAACTACCCCGTCTTCGTATGCAGTATCGTCTAGGTTCTGCAGGAACTCAAGAATGAAATGCGTTGCCCGGTCATACAGCTGGCCGACAATTCTAACTCGATGACTATATCAGCCTCCAATACATGCAAACTTGCAATTAGACTCACGAACAGGTCTATGGCATTTGTCATCAGCGACGCAAGGCGAGGATGAGACTGAGGGTCGAGCTGGCGGCGAAGACGTGCAATGTGCGCCTCGGCGTCAACGGACGACACCATATCTGCAGAGTGCGACTCAGACATATTGTATCTTTCGAAACTCCGATACGAATTGCTTGGATTGTGTTGACAGAGTATTCAATGGCACGTCGAAATTTGGTCGCATTCTCTGTCATGGAACAGCCTGCATGAACAGTGAGGGGATGTAGATTGGATAATCAGCAAGAGAAAAAGAGCCCCAGACTCTGCCTTGCTAGAGAGCTAAGCCCCTTGCAGCTGGTGGTGTGTGGCTCTGCAACCTGGTACGTTCATCGAAGGCCGCAGCTGAGGTGGTGGCAATCTGTTCTAGGACATGCAGGAGTAGATCACTTTCTAGGCTTCCGGCGCCTACTTGCAGCGCGGCCTGTCGGTCGAGAGAATCTACGAGGTTTCACAAAGGGCCGATCAAGAGACCGGTCACCTTCTGTTTATACTCGAATCACCATTAGATTTTGCAATGTGCTGTTGAAACCAACATGGGGCCCAACCCTATTTTAAGCGGACATTGTGATGCAAAATCTAGACCTTCTCCACACTTCCTCTATGAGATACCCGTCTTAAAAGTATGATCACAACCATACCAAGAAGATGTAAAGCAGCTACAACGTGTTAGATACCAATTTTGTAACAGAAAGAGGAACGAACCCACATACCTAGACTCGCCAATACTGTAGTGTATATTGCACCACCAAAAGTCATTGCCTGTACTCCTTGTTGTCTTTGAGCTGGAGGTTGCGGCACTGGTGTCGGGTGCTGTGTGGGACCTGGGCCTTTTGACGTCGTGCTGCGTACCATGGACGGCTGTTTGCTGGCCCCAAGGTTTAAAGGTAACAAATTGGATGACAATGTAGGCTCGGACTTTGAAGCAATTATCGAAGGCAACGAGATTGATGAAGAGGAACCCGTTGATGATAATCTGGGAGTACTCAACCACATTGCGCTAGGGTAAAGCGAGACACTGGATGCCATCGTAGTCATCCCCATCATTGAGCAAATGATGATGTAACGATACAGGAGAGGCAATACAACAGAAGATATCCAAGACATGCTGTGTTTAGGCTTATTCTGTTCCAGAACTTGAAGCCTCTGGATAATTAATTTGCAGTACTACTAGTACGAGGATGTTTCTGGCTGCCAGCTTTGTTATAAAAAGTCAAGGAAGTTTTCCCGCTGGACTTGCTTGCCATGTCATCCACGGCCGACTTATTGTAATGTGGATGGAAATACCTCCATTGGAAACTCTTCAACCTTATTTTAGGTGTTGATTTGTCTGTGTGGCTCCTTCGATGACCGCATTGCCAAAATGGATAGCACAGAAGCGGCTAGGGCGTGCTCTATAATTACTGATATCAGGATAGGTCATCTTGGCGGAAAATGCCCCGAAGACGAGCACTCGTTTCAACTCGGCGTATGAGGTCACTGAGCATGGGTACTGCATGTGTCTCGCATCGGAGACTCGGCAACCAAGGTCTAGGCCCGCAGGACACATCGGACGAAAGGTTGATGATGCTTGAACCAAAGCTGTTGAGCTATCTGGAGTTCTCTTAAATATTCTTGACGCCACAAAATTCCGTGTGAGATAGGTATTGTGTGAATTATCCAGTGAGGGAATAACTATCCCCATGCAGACTATGTCAAACAGATTTCCTCGGGACGAATATGAGCCAAAGAGGCCAACGCCGCGTCCGCAGCAGCCACGACGAAGAACTACTGGAGGCGCCGCCGGACGTCTCACACGCCAGGCTTTCTCATATTTTTATACAACACCAGACCTGGATCCCGATCGATACAACCCCGATCGTCGTCGACAAACCTCTCGCGACACTGTCAGCAGCGGGGCTAGTTCCAGTGGCAACAGTGCCGAAGATGAGGAAGAGGAGGAATATAGTGTGTTCCCAAAGCTGCAGAAGCGACTACTCATAACTTTGATCGCTGTCGCAGGGTCAATATCCGGACTCTCGTCCAACATATATTTTCCGTCGCAAAATGCCATCTCCAAGGTTTGATCTTGCCTCCCACACGCCCACACGGAGTCGTTCTGTGCTAATTCATGTAGGACCTTAACGTTTCCATCCAACAAGTCAACCTCACGATCACGTCTTACCTGGTCATTCAAGGCATTGCGCCATTGATTTGGGGTCCGCTGTCGGACACCATCGGGCGACGACCGGTCTACCTCGCGTCCTTCAGCATCTACATTATAGCCAACATAGCACTCAGCTTTACGCCAAATTACGCAGTCCTCGTGGCCTTCAGGGCAATGCAAGCCGCAGGCGCCGCGTCAACCGCCAGCATCGGGAACGGTGTCCTCCAGGACATATGTCCCATCTCGGAGCGAGGAGGCTACATAAGCTTCTACCAGGCCGTGCGGAACTTCGCGGTTGCGTTCGGTCCTGTCCTGGGCGGCATACTTGCGCAGTCCTTGGGGTTTCGCGCCATCTTTGTGTTCCTGCTCGGGCTTTCGGCGGCAGTCGGTATCCTCCTTGCTTTCTTCCTGCCCGAAACGATGCGCAGCTTGGCTGGCAATGGCTCATGGCGATTGAAGGGCCCGATCTACCAGTCGTTGTGGCGCATGATCCGGCCACCCAAGTACGTACGGGATCCAGACAAGAAGCCGAGTAGGAAAAAGGTTACTCTGGGTACTTTTCTTGGGCCATTCAAGTTACTAGTTCGCAAGGAGGTTGCTTTCAATGTCTACTTTTTCGGCCTCATATATGCTGTGTGGTCTATGGTAACTTCGAGCACGACGAACCTGTTCGCTAATGACTTTGGTCTTACTGAGTTGCTGTTAGGTGTCATATACCTGCCCAATGGTGAACCTCTCCCAAATTTACTGTAAACAGGCCACAGCTAACAACACTCCCAGGCTTTGGCACCATTGTTGGATCAGCAGTTATTGGGAAAGTGTTGAACCGTGACTTTGCGGCCGCTACAGAGGCTTACAAGATGGCTCACGACTTGCCGGACTCTTACAAGCTCTCCCCTAAAAATGTCCCGCCCGACTTTGCGATCGAGCGGCTTCGCTTGCGTCGTTTACCGTGGGCATTGGCCCTGTTCATCTTCACCATCGGTGGATACGGCTTCTCTTTGTCTTTTCCAAGTGTGTATGGCCGACCAGGGTGGATCGCCCTACCGCTGACGCTGCAATTCCTCATTGCGGCGTCAGCAAATGCGATGTTCTCCATCAACCAGACCTTGGTCGCCGACCTCTGTCCCGGGAAAGGCGCGAGCAGCACCGGGATAAACAATCTTGTGCGGTGCACCCTGGCTGCTATCATGGTGGCGTTCGTTGACGAGATGATTAAAACACTGGGCGCAGGAGCAACATATCTGGGCCTGGCTTTCCTGGTTATAGCTGCTACGCCATTGTTTATCGCTAATTGGCTCTGGGGCATGGAATGGCGATTATCTCGAGCACAACACGAGAATGAGGAAAAGGAAAAGAATTGAGAGCGGATGGTTACAGTCGCGACGAAGCGATATTAAGTTAATATAAAAAAAGAGTATAAATATAAATAACCGGAATTAATTTAAAAAGCTGCTGTTTAAGAATTATATTTATAATTAAAATGTTACTAGTATGTTAAAAGATATAAAGATCTTCCTATATTAAGCAATGAAAATCTAAGGGAAAAAAGGGACCCTGGACCTTTTTTGGCCTAAAAGAATAGGAGAGTATTGATGAGAGGCAGCTATGTATGTGTGAATTAAATTCGGATCGTGTGAGAGGTTATATAGCACAGCAGGATGGACTACCGACATTGAAATCGGAAACCTGAGATAAAGTACTGAACATGTCAGACATGTATGTCTCAGGGTTCCTCTTCAGACCATGGACTATAATGGCTTATCGCACCCTTGTTGGGCCGAGCCGACTGTTGTCTCCTTACAGGGAATAGTACTGAATCCGGATATTCACTAGGAAAAAGGCGGATGATACAGGGGTATATATTACTGCTCTGATTAATAGAGCTATACGTAGGTACCCGCGCTTAATTTACACGCCTGATTTGCATACCTAAATTACACACGTAATCCATACACCCAGAGTTAATTTATTATTTTCTCCCCATTGGAAAGATGTCTTTCCTTAACTTCACATATTGGGTTGTTTACTTCTTAATGCTAGGTGAATGAATGCTCAAGGTGGTTGTTGAATGGATGCTCAACCGGTGGCTGCATACACGTACTTAGTTATCTATCAAGGTTGTAATAACTATATGCAACAACAAACCAAACAACAATATCAGTTACAACATGCCCTGTGAAAATAAAACATGCTATAATGGAGACATAGAATGCTCCAGGGATTACCTCTGAGAACATCAAAGCCCACATTATAAGCCCTAGCCAGTACAAAAAGGTGCAACCCTGGAACCATCGCAGTGAGATAAACAGGCCTTCTGCCACCCCCACAATCCCTTCCCCTTTCTCTGCACTACCGGATTTCGTGTCACCTTCGTTATTTATCAACGGTGAAACAGCGCCCTCGTTACTTCCACTAGGTGGCTCCGAATCCTGGTATGTTGCAGGTCTAGCTGTAGGAATGGCATCAGATGGGTCTCGTCACAACATGGATCTAAATTCGTGGTCAATCACGATCAAACTTACCAGAATAAACTTCCCATGCAGACAGGAATGGAAGACAGACTAGGATCAAGGGGACCACTTGGCCAAAGTTCGGTTCCATGCTATGCTCCAAGCCTGCGTCAATATAGAAATTCCAGAAGCTGCCCATGCCGAACACGAAGTAGAAGGACAACCAAATCATGTCCCAAAGAAAGCTGTTCGAGACACTCTCGACCCAGATTCTCAAGACAAGAAGTTCGTGCTCCAAATTTAATTTCCAGTCTCTGCTACCGCCGCGGTCCTTTACAAGCCTTTCGCGAGCTTGTTGTGGTTCGGAAGGTGGGTGATTTTTGCGAAGCTTGTCCAACAGTGATTTGACACCCGGCCTCCTTGTGTCGTAAGCATCTCTCGCGCGGTCCCCAAATATCCTATGCAGCGACCACCGAGACCAATAGTGGGATTGAGCACGAGCATCCTTGTGGTATAATTCGACAAAGCGTCTCAAGTAGCCCAGAACAATGACGAAGATAAGCACGGCCAGATTAAACACCACGACAACCTCGTCAGAGAACAAGACATATCGAGGTCTCTTTGGGTCGACGAACCGAAAGTTTTGCCTTGCGCATTTGACCGAAATGCGACGGTTGAATCTCAATGTGACAGACTCAGAGACAACCATGCATAGTATTAAAAGAATGAGAAAAATAGCAACAAGTATGACTCGAAAATTCCTCGAACCCTTGTTGGTATCGAAATGTTCCCGTAGGAGAGAAACAAGGCAGAGATGGACAATGCAAGAAAGGTATCCCAGCCTGGTGGCGATCTGTAAAGAGTAAACGGAGAAAGTCTCGCTCAGGTGATCTGTGAATGTCATGAATGTCGTCGTGATCGTGAGGGCCACTCCTGTTATCAACTGTTGGTCACTCATGGCCAGCATAAAGGATTGAAAGGCTCGGGCCCTTGCGCGTTCGCGTTGCTGACTCTGATGACCCTGTGGACAAGGGTTGGAACAGGAAGAATTCGACCACGGAAGGAAAGAATGTATTTTGGAGATAAACGCGTCGTCGATTGCGCTGTATCGAGCGTTGGGGAGCCAACGGCAAAGGTACGCCAAGATGATCGCGAGGAAGATGAAGGTGATGGAGATTAGGAAGGAGAAAACAACCTGGTGGGCGTCAGAGTAGAATCTTGGCTTCAGATCAAGTATTTTGTGACATACTCCTAGCCCAGTAACATCGGGATCTGCGATGTCGTCAAGAGCTTTGCACACGCCTTTCTCGACTAGGTAATCCGTTTGCTGGCGCATGGTAAGATGAAAGATGATGCATAAATATGGGTCTCAAGAATGTGCTGAATATCTTTGTTTTCCCAAAAGCAGAAACGATGGATCGCGGACGTTGTTGGTTATGGGACAAGGTTTGGAAGAGATGATGGGGGAAGCTAACCCGTATATATGCTTTTGAATGACAACGACTAACAGGGGCAAAACTGCACTGCCCACCTAATTTGAATGGCCTCATATTGGTCCATCAAGGTGTTCTCGGTTGTCGACACAGCCTCCGGCTCTGGCCTCTGGGGACCAGCCGGCGACGCGGCACGAAACAACTAGGGCCTCTAACAAGGTGGGGGACACTGACGGTCCATTCGCCGCATGCAATTACTGTGGCAGAAAGCCTCGGAGATGGCCAATGGATAAGACGCGGTCTATCTGTGTGGTGGCGAAGCTCAATAGTGATTCGTGTGAATGGGCCACAAAATGCTGTGCGACCCAAAGTCAGCATTCCACAAATCAACACAATAGGCAGGTCACACAATATGTTTCCCCTGGATCGACGGCGTTGTTTCACCTCTTCTGACTTGAACACCTTTGGATGTATTGAAGTTTGGATGTTTGCAAAGTGACTTTAGGCCACTGTGAAGAGGATGATTGGAAGCGGAAAGAGACGTGCGTTGAAAGAATGGCAGAGATGGTTGGATTAGTTTCTAACACTTTTAAATTTGAATGATTGTATTTAGGTTTCAAGCACTCTTTAAGCCCGTGTCGATGAGGACAGCCTTACAGTCCATCAATAAATTATTCAAGACAAATAACTGCACGGAATGGAACGCAAGGCGACGCACCACAGAAAACGCACCGGAGGCTCCCATCCTCGAGCAAATCAACAACGTTCTCCTGCGTTCCACAAGATCGATACACCTTTTCCGCTTTTGGCACGTAAAGAAAAGTTGGAGTACAATTGAATAATAAGGCAACTAGAATATGTCACTTGGCACTAAAAAGAAATTTAGGTTTACACCAGTTAGCTTTTGTTTTATAAATTAAGTTTGTATACCCCTAAGCCTTAGCACAATGTCTTTCTGTTTTTAAATCCCTATAGTAATATACGCTTATATGACTATCTATTTCCATTAAATTACTTTTTAAAAATATATAATTTAGTGCATATTTCAAGCTCTTGCGCTATGAAGCTTAAGTGACGTCTTAATATTAAGTTATATTTAATTAAAAAAATATCTATTTTATTATAATTTAAATTATATTAAGTTTAATTATAATATTATTTAAAATTATATTTTTAATATATATTATAATATAATTAAAATTTTAAAATTAATAGAAAAAAAGTATTTAATAGTTAAAAATACCCTTTATATATCTATAATAAATTAAATTAAATTAAAGTAATATTTATTAAGAAATCTTAATAAATAATATAATATATTATTAAAATAATAGTAATATTTATATAATATAAAAGCAAGTAAATAAAAAGTAATATATTCCTTATTTATATTTATTTAACTTATTTATTCTTCTTTATCTATATTATATTATATTAATAAATAATTAATTATAATATTATTTTTAAAATTATATTATACTTATATATATAATATATTCTTTTAATTTAATTAATTTATATAAGATTAAGGTTTTTATTATATTAATAAAGCTTAAAGCTTATTTATTATATAAGTTATATAAATTTATTAATTTCTTTTTTTCTTTATTATTATAAAAATCTATTTATTTATTAATTTTAAAAATAAATAAAAAGAAGATAAATAAAAAAAACTTACCCTCTTTATTTATTTTTTTTATTTAAAAAAAGAAAACTTTCTTTTTCTTTTTATTTTATCTTTTTATTATTTATAAATAAGTATTTAAAATAATAAAAGAGCTTTTTATATTTTTTATTAATTTTTTAAATAATTTAAATTTTAAAAATAACTTTTATAATAATATTAAAGAAAATAATAAAGAAATTTTAATAACTATTTATAAAAAGTAATTTTTTAAAATACTTATATTTAAGTTAAAAATTTCTATTTTAGCTTTTAAAGCTTTTATTTAAAAACTTATTTCTTAATCCTTTAAAGATATTATTTTTATTTATTTTTTAATAATATTAATAATAATTTTATTATTATATAATAAAAGAAAAATATTAATAATTATTAATATTTATTTCTAATTTAATTTAAATTAAAATTTAATTATTATTAAATTTATCTTAACTTTTCTTAATAATTTTAAAGAAAGAAATAAAAATATTAAATATAAAAGGCTTTAACTTAAAGAAAAAGAATTAAATCTTTATTAATATAAATTTAATTAATATTATATAGCATTAAATACTATTATTCTTTTTTTTTAATTAACTATTAATAATAAAGATAATTTTTATAAATATCCTTAAGTAATTTAAAAGTATAAAGACTTTTTTTATAATATTATCCTTTTTAAATATATTTATTATATTTATAAAAGCTATTTAAATATTAAAGCCCTTATTTATCTTTATTATTATAATAATATTTTTAAAGTTTATAAGATTTTTCTTAAGGGTAATAATATTATTTTTATTATATAAGTAATTTTAATTAAGGATTTTAAGTTATTTAATATCTTTATTAAATATTTTAATAATTATAAAATTATTTAAAATATATTTTTTAAAGAGAAATATAATAATATTTTAATTATTATAAATTTTTAATTAAATTACTTTATTTAATAAAAAATAAAGTATTAATATTTTATTATTATTAATTTTATATTTAATAAGCTTTAAATTATTTTTATTAAGCCTTATAAAAAATCTTTTTAAATTAACTTTAAAATAAAAGCTAAGTATTTTAATAAGATAATTATTAAAAAGGTTACCTTTATTATAAGTAATAAGAATATTAAGTAGTTTAATAAGTTTATTTATAATTTATAAAATTATTATAATTCTTATATTAATTTTAATTATTAATTTAAATATATTTATAAGTATTACTTTAATAATTATATTATTATAAAGTATTTTAAAAAGGATAAACTTTTTTAATTTATAATATTAAATTTAAAATAAATTAATAAGCTATTAATTAATAAGAAGCTTAAATTAATTTAATTAAGTATTTTAATATTATTATTTTATTATTTAATCTTTATACTTTCTTTTTAAATTAATTTTATTTTACTTAAATAATTAAATAATAAGTTATCTTTTTTTATTTTTTATTTTAATAAATTATTTTTATTAAATTCCTTTAATCTTTTTATTATTTAAATATAAAAAGAAAGTTTATAATATTATTTTAAAAACCTTAATATTATAATTTATAATATTATTTATTTTAATATTTAAATTAATTATAATAATAATTTTAATTTATTTATTTTTTTTAAAAAAATTTTATATTAATTTAAAATAATTTATTTATATTATAAAATAATTTTAATAAGGATTTTATATTAAATTAAGTATTTTTATATAAAATATATTTATTTTTTATTTATTTTTTATAAGGATTTATTTTAAAAATAAATAATAAATTTTATTAAATTTATTATTTTTTTTATTTAAATAACTTTTTTATAAATAATAATATTCCTAAGGAATAAAATTTATTTAAATATATTACCTTATAATATAAATTTAATTTAATATATAAAGTAAAGTAAGGAACTTAAATCTTTAAATATAACTTTAAGGATATTTTTTAATTAATTTTTATTATAATTTCTTAATAAAGATTATTTAATTTTATATAAAATAAATAATTTTATTATAAAAATTACTTTTTATTTAATTTATATATAACTTTTTTATTTTTTAATTTATTTATTAAAGGATTTTAATAAATCTTTATAATAATATAGCTAAAAAAATAAATTATTTTTATTAAATATTACTTAAATAATTTTATTATTATATTATTTTTATTAGCTTTTATTTATTTTAAAAAGTTAATATTAATTTAATAAATATTAATTCTTAAGTTTTTAAATATAATTTCTAATAATTTAAAAAATTAATAAAAAATAATAATTAAAATCCTTAATATTAAAATTAATATTCTATATATAAAAATATAATTTTCTTAAAAATAAATTAAAAAAATATATATAAAAATAATAAAAGCTTTTATATAATTAATAATCTTATTTTATAATATTTAATTATTTAATAATTTCCTTAGCTTTTATATTATAATTATATAACTTAAATATATATTTCTTTATTTATTTTAAAAATTTATTATAGCTTTTTTACTTATTATTTATTATTATAAAAAGATCTTATTTTAAATATAAGAAGATTTAAAATAATAATATAATTTTTTATTAAAATTTAATAATATTATATTATTTAAAGATATAATATAATAAATTTATTATATATTTATTAATACTTTTAATATTAACTTTAATATTATTTAATATTTATTATTATTATTAATTAATATTAATTAATAAAGTTATTTATCTTTTCTTTAATTTAATACTCTTATAATATTTTATATTAATAATCTTGTTATTAATAATAATATTAATATTATTAAAATTATTTATATTCTTCTTATTTTAATATAATAATATTATTTATAACTTTATAATATAATTATTATTTATATTAATAATAAAATTATTTAAGCTATCTTTATTAATAAAACTTTATAATTACTTATTATCCTTTTTATTTTAAAAGCGCTTCTTTATATAATAATAATAATAAATATTAAAGTTTATATTATTTATATTTTTATATATAATAATATTCTTATTAATATAATTTTTTATTATAATTAAATATTAATTATTAATATATATTTTAATTAATAAAGCTCTTTATTAATATCTTTAATTTTAAATTCTTAATATATATAAATAACTTTATTATTAATAAATTTTATATATATTTAATTTAAATTAATATTAAACTTTTTATATAATATTTATATAATATTAATATTTAATTTTATTTTAAAATTTATAAGCTTTATTAAATTAATAACCTTTTTTTCATAATAATATAACCCTTATCTATCTATATTATCATATTAATATATAATAAATATTATATAAAATACATTAAGTTAATTTTAATTTAAAAATATTTTTAATTATTAAATCTTAATATATTAATATAAATATATTATTTAATATTTTCTTAAATAAATATCTTAAGCTTCTAATTATAAATATTAATAATCTTTTCTTTAATATTTTTATAAATAAATATTAATTAATTAATATTAAATTATTAAAAGTTATATTATTATTTTATATTATTATTTTAAAAAATATAATTACTTAATTAAACTTTAATATAACTTTTATATTAATATTTATAATATTTCTTTATATAAATAAATTTATATAGCCTAATTTTTATATTATTACCTTTAATTTTAATTAATAATATATTATATAAACATATATTACTTTCTTATTAAATTATATAATTATAATACTCTTAATATTAAAATTTAATAAAATAAATAAAGGTATTATTATCTTTATTATTTATATAAATAATTTAATTTATACTTATATTTATATAAAATACCTTTTTAATTCTTACTCTTATACCTTTAAAGCTTTACTTTTTATTATATTATTAAAATTATTTACTTATTAAAAGATAATTAATATTATATATTATTATATTATTATTTTTAACTTCCTTATTTATAAATATCTTAATTATAACTTTTATAAAAAAGCTGCCTTTATTATTATTATTATTAGCATTCTTAAAGAAATATATATAATCTTTAATTATTAAAAGGGTTTTATAATTAAATATTATTTTAAGAATTATTTTAAAATAATTTTAATATTATAATATTATATATTTTATAATTTTAATATTATCCTTTTTTATTATAAATTAATATAATAAATTTAATAAATTTAAACTATCTTTAACTTATATTTATTTATAAGAATATATTATATATTAAATTATATATTAGTTAATTATATAATTAACCTATAACCCTTATAGTAAGCATTATAAGGTGCAGCTATATTAGCATATAAATAGCTAGATAAAGCATTATAAAAGGGCTAGCTGCTATATAACTACTAGTTAATAATTAGCTAGCATATAGCTAATATATATATAGGCCATCCCTATAAACCTATCCCTAATCTTATAAGGCAGCCTTTTTATAAAAAGCTTCTTTTTATAATAACCTTAAATATAATCTTAATATACTTTAACTTATATATTATAATTAATAGCTATAACTTTTTATATTATAAAGATATTAAAAGTTTTTATCCTTATTTTCATTTAATAAATTATATAAATCTAATAAGCAGTTTATTACCTTAATTAATTATATAAATTTAATAAACAATCTAATTAACCTAACTACTTATATAAATCTAATAAGCAATTAATTAACCTTAATAAAAGCTTTTTATAATCTTTAAGTTTATATTAATAAACTAAGTATATCTTTTTTTTATAATATAATTATTAAATAAATTAATATAGTTAGCTATATAACTTAATATCGTATATATTATAATATTATTTATATCTTAGATACTTTAATTAAAATAAATTTAATAGCTTAAAGTAGGAATTATAAATATTATAAAATAGCTTATATAAATAATTTCTAATAGCTTTTATTCTTTCTTTTTTTTATAGCTATTTTAATTTATTTATTTATTTTATTTATTAAGAATTAATTTACTTTATATTTATTTAATAAGTAATATAACTAGCTTTATATTAAGCTTCTTTTTAAATAATAATAATTTATTTATTGCTAGACTATTAATATTAAAGCCTTTAACGCTAATATAAATAAACCTAACGAGAATTCCATTCCCTTTTTAAAATATATTTATTTTTAATATATTTTAATTATTACCTTTAAAGTAAATCTTAATATACCAATAACTTATAATTAATAGTAAATATTCTTATAATCTTATTAATAATTTAAGATATTTAAAAAATAAGATATAGTTAATTAATCCTGCTAAACTTAAAACCTAATTAATATAATATAAATTATATATAATAATATTTAAAAATAATCTTATTCTTTTTATTAATTACCCTTATTAATTATTATATTAAAAACATATTAATTACCTTATATATAATATATATTTATAAAAGAAGAGGATTTAAAATATAAAGAATAAGATTAATAAGCTTAGCGATTATATAAATTAAATAATAAAGATATTAAAATTAATTAATATATTTATATAAAAACCTTAAGTATTATTACTTAATTTAAAGTTAACCTTATAAAGAGAATTATTAATAAGCGATTTATTAATAATCCTATTTAATCTTAGCTAATAAAAGTATAAAAATCCTATATTTCCTTATTAAATAATATATAAAGCTTTATTTAAAGATAATTATCTTTTAAAGCGTAAATTAATATAAGAATTAATTAAAGATAATCCTCGCGATAAGGTATATTGCTTTTATTATTTTAATAATGCTTAAATCTCTTTTAATTATAATTAAGTCCTGTTATCTTAGTAATAATTAAAAATACTTCCTTTTTAATAAGATAATGCTTTAAAGAAAATAATACCTTTATTATTAATATATTAGCTAATATAAGAATTAGTATAATAATAATCGTAATTATTAATATTATTAATAGACCCTTAATTATAAGGATTATTATTATAGCTATTTATATATTATAACGCAATATATTACTAATTGCTTATTAATTTATAGTAGTAATAATACCCTTTATATAAATATTTATATTTATTATATTTTTTATTAAAATAACCTTTTTAAGGTTTATTATTATTACTTCTTATAAGAGGACTGCCTTCTTTAGGAATACCGCCTTTATATAAGCAGCCCTTTTATTATAACTAATTAGCTATTAATTAGCCGCCTTAGTTATATAACTACAAAGGTATTTATATAATATAAAGTATTTAAAAGATTAATTAAACTTATAATTTATAATACCTACCTTTTAATCTAAATCTTATTATATTAAGCATTCTTAGCGCTAATTTAATTATATATAATAATTCTTAAGATAAGCTTAAGCTTTATAAATAAATTAATATTTTTAACCTTTTATATAAAGATAAGGAGAATTTAGATTTAATTTTTTTTTAAAAAGGATATTATTTATATTAATATTAATTATTTTAAGAAATATATCCTAAATATTCTTAATAATTATTAAGCACTGCTTAATTAATAATATAAAATATTATTTATTATTATATAAATTTTTAATAAATTATATTTTTAATATTAATATATAAAGCTTATTTATAAAAATCATTAGGTATTATTTAATAATAATATAAAAGCTATTATAAATACCTTAAAGGAATAATTTATAATTAAATATTTTATTATATTAAAGGAATATATTAATATTAATATCTTCTTAAAAAAGCTTTATAGGGATTATAAAGCCTTAAATAACTACTTTTAAAAGAAAATTTAATAGGCTTATATTATAAACCTTATTATAGCTAATAATAATAATTAGGATAGCATGCTTTATTAAATTTAAGGTATAATATCTTTAGAATTTTAATAAAATATTAAGTTATTTAATAAATTTAATTCTTTACTTAATTATATAAAGTATATTAATAAAATTTACGGCACCTTCTTAATGCTTATTAAGGATGCTTATAATTATAATTTAGCTAAGTTTTTATTAAATTCTTCTACATTTTACTCTAAGCATTTTAATTTTAAGCATTTTAATTTCAAGCATTTTAATTTCAAATTTAATAACTCTAATTATAAAAATAATTATAATATAAAGATTAATAAAAAAGAATATTAAAAGCTACCTTATAATAAATCTAAGCCTTATTTTAAATAAAAAAAGCCTTTTTACAACTAAGGTAATAACGTTATATTTAACAATAATTTTAATTAAGGTTACTTTACAGATAATCCCAACATTAATAATAATAACTATATTAATTTTAATAATAATCGCTTTAATGCTAATTATATAAGTAATATTATAGCTTATAATAATTAATACAAAATACCTATTATTATAAGTATTAACTTAATATATAAGATTTACGCCTTTATATTTACTTTATATAACACCTTATTTTATTACCTTAGCCCTAATTATATTTATCTTAATAAAAAAATAGAGTTTATATATTTAATTTAAGAGGAGGTTTAATATTTAAAGAAGGATATTATAATTAAAATACTTCTTAAGGCTATATAAGCTATTATATTTAATAGCTTTATATACCTTTATATAAAGATTTATATAATAATTTATAATAAGGATATTAAGCTTTATATTAACCTTAGTATAAGTTATTTATTAATTATTTAAATTTTTATTAAATAATTTAAATATTTAATTAAAATTATTCCTTAGCTTAAGGATAATATTTTTTAAGCTATTTAAGGTATAAGAAGTAAAATTATTTACTTAAATAAGCTTATTAAGTTTTCTTTTTATATATTTAATAAAAAAGTTAATAAATAACTAGATTTTATTAAATAAAATATTAAGGCCTAAGTTATTAAAGATAAATACTTATTCGCTAATTATTTATTTAATAATAATTAATAATTCCCTTAAAATATAATTATTTTATATATAGATAATATAATTACTTATTTAAATTATTATAACTTTAATATATTATTTTATATTTTAAAAAAGATATTAAAGCTAATTATATAAAAGGTTATAATAATATAAATTATTATATTAAAACTAAAGTAAATAGCTTATATTATAATTTATTATATTAACTTTTCAAAAGATTATACCTTTATTTTCACCTCCTTATACTTAATAATAATAAATATTATTCTTAATTTAAAGATACTTAAGATAATAGTTTTATATAATTTAAATAATAAGCCTTTAAAGGTTAATAAATATATTAAGCTAGGCATTATTTATAATTATAAAGATATTATTTATTTTATAGCTAATTTTAATAGCATTATAAAGGCTTTAATTATAATTAATGCAATTAATTAAGTCTCATTAATTATATAATTTTAAAATTATAATCTTATTAATAGTATATTAAAAGTATTATAGCAATTTATAGAAGATATAATAATAATGCTTATAAATGCTAAATTTAATATAATTCTTAATATAATTACTTTAATATAAGGTAAAGATATTAATACTAAGCTTTTTATAATTAACTTAAATTTAATTACCTTTTATAATAATATAATATATATAATTATTATTAAGGTATATCTTAATTAGCTCTCTTTTAAAGAGATTATAAAAGCACCTTTTAATAATGCTTATTTTAATTAAATTAAGGGCTTTTTTAATATTAAGATATTAAATAAAATACCCTTATTTATTATTAAAAATAATATTTATATCTTTAATAAGAAACCTACTTAAGTATTTAAGCTTTAGTATATTATTAAAAATTATTTAAAGTTATAGGTAAATAAAGGTCTTATTAATTTCCTTAAGGATTAAATAATAAAGGTTTTTTTAATTAATAATTAATAATATATTAAATTTAATTAACATTATTATTTATTATTTAAAAAGGATAAGGAAGTTTTTAATAAGATTTATAATAAATTTTATAATTAGAATTATATAAAGTATATAAAGAGTATATATCCTTTTATTTTTCTTATATTTATTATTTAATATATAGTTTATAATATTAAAAAGGGATATATTATAATTAATTTATAATTATTAAATAAATAAGTTATTTTTAATAATTATTTTTTATTTCTTTAATTAGATTTTATTAAGGTGATTTAAGGAAAGAAGTTTATTTTAATTATTAATATCTTAATGTTTTTTTATTAGTTTTTAATTTATTTTGATTATTAGGATTATTTTATTATTATAAATTATTATAATTTAAAATGGTTTAAAGTCGCCTTAATAAGTTATTATAATTTATTTATTTATATATAATGTTTTATAGATTAATTATTAGCTTTTTATTAAAAGTTTTATTAAATGTTTATTAATAATATAGTTATTTATTTCAATTCTTTTAAGGAGCATTATTAATATCTTTTTATTATCTTTAATTTTTTTCTTAAGAAGGATATTTTAATTTTCTTAAAGAAATTATATTTAAGTTATTTTTTAATAAAATTATTAAGTTTCTATATTAATTCTTTTAGCTTATATATTATTAAGGAATATATAAAGGGTTTTTAGAATTTAGAGTTTTCCTTATAGTTAAAGGTATTTAAAACCTATTTAGGAGCTATTAAGTTCTTATATATTATAATATTTTATTATACTTAGATCTCTAAGCCTCTTTAGAAGCGAAAGGTTGCCCTTTTTATTGCTAGTAAAGCTGCTAGTTATATCGTTATAAGAAATAAAAGTAAGCATTTTATTTATATTAGTTCCACTTAATTTAACCCTATGCTTTAAGAAGTTGTTGCCTTTAAGGCCCTTTAAGTATTTATTTATATAAAGCTTTATTTTTATTATATAATGCTTAATAAGCCTCTTTATATTTAAATTAATAATAGCTTTTAATGTAATTTTAATATTATAGTTTATTATTTAAAGGATAATATTAAATAGATTTCTGATGTAAATATATTCTTTATAGCTATTAAACTTATTATATTCCTTAGCCGTTACCTTTTAAAGCTAGAATATTATTATAAATTTTTTAAATTTAAAGTGGCTTGCTTTATTTAAGCTTATAAATACTTATAGATGATACTTTATTTATTATATTACCTTGTGATTATTATTATTAATTATAAAGCTATATAAGGGATTATTAAAAAGACTTTACTTAATATTACCTTAATTAATTGATTTAATAAATGCCTTATTAATATCATTATTTATTTAAGTGAATATTAGCTTTAAATTTATTATTTAGTGAGTTATTTTAACTTTATCTTAGATATTTTATTTTATTTTATAATATTAAGTGATAATATTATTAAGAAATACTTTAAAGAATTTATTTTTAATTTAATTTAAATTAATTATTATAATTATATATTATTTATAATTAAAGTATAAATAAATAATAATCTTTATTTATATTTCATTAAGGGCTATAAATATAATAAATCTTATAATAAAATAATTATAAATCTTATTATTTTATTAATAATTAATTAAAAGCTTAAAGTTATTAAAGATAATAAAGATATTATTTTAGCTTTAAAGCCTAGATATATATTTTGCTTAATTAATTATTTATTATATAATTATAATAATAATAATTAAAAGCGCTTAGTAGTTCCTTAATGATTTATTTAAGAAATTTTAATTAATGTGTATAATAATAAATATTATTTTAATTATAATTATATAGCTGTAGCTTTTAATAATATTTATATATAAAAGAAGTGATATAAAATTAAAATATATATTAAGAAGTGCTATTAATGCGAAGCTTAGCATAAGGATAATTAATTACTCCTTAATTATCTTTAGTTAATTTAAATATTTAAAGAATTAATATATATAATTATAATAAATTTCATAATAATATTACCTTTAATGCTATTAGTAGGCACCTTATAGCACCTTAATAGCTTTGATTTTTTTAATATTATAATATTAATTACTTATAAAACTTTAAAATGCTTATTTTTTATTTTTAGATATATTATTTATATAGCAAAGGATTAAGTATTAATTTTTATTTATTAATTATTATTAAGTAATTAATTATATTTATAAGCTATTATTTTAAATTAAGATACTAAGTTCCTTTTAATATTTTAATAAGGCCTATAAAAGAGCTTTAGTATTCACTTTTAAATAATAATAGCCTATTATCTTTAAGCTAATAAGTAATTTAAATAAAAGAACTAAGATATAAAGCTTACCCTTTATTATTATATTACTAAGCATCTTAATTATAATTAAATTAATATACTCCTAGCTTTATAATAGAATTTAAATAAAGCCTATTTATATATTTTTAATATAAGCCTTTATAAATTTTTATTTAGATTTAAAATCCTTAGATTTATTAATAAATTAATAAGCTTTAACTTTCCTCTTTAAGTAATAGATATTCGGTTTATATAAGAATACTTTTAATAAGATGTTTAATTAATAATAAATATTATCGTTTTTAATAATAAGGCCTAATATAATATATAACACCATTAAATTAAATTTAATATTAATAATAAGGTTTAGCTTAAGATGAATAAAGCTTATAAGCCCCTTTTTAAGATATAAAATGCAAAGTTTATAGCACCTTATAAAAGTCTTTATATTATAATTAAAAAAATCTTTCCTTTTATTTACCACCTAAATTTTAATAAAAGCAAGGAATAAATTAACCTTATAGTTTCTATTTAATATCTTTTATTATATAATATTAATTATAATAATAAATTTAATTACTAAATTTTATAGCTATCGCTAATTAATTATATTAATTCTTTAGCTAATAAAGATAAGTAATATTATAAGCTTAAGTATATATTTAATTATAAGGTTTTTAATAAAATAGTTAAATATCTCATTTAATAAAAAGGCTATAACTTATAATATAATAAATAGAAGATAAAGTATAATCTTAAATACGCTAAGGAATTAATTAATAACTTTTATGCTTATAAAGTATAATAGCTAAGTAAGCCTTCTCACTAAGCTAAGGGAAAATGATAAGAATATTATGATTTTTCTTATTATTTAATATTTATAATAAGTATTATAAGGTGCAGCTATATTAGCATATAGATAGTTAAATAAAGTATTATAAAAGGGTTAGCTGCTATATAATTACTAGCTAGCAATTAGCTAATGTATAATTAATATATATATAGGCTATCCCTATAAATTTATCCTTAGTCCTATAAGGCAGCCCCTTTACAAGAAGCTTCCTTTTATAACAACCCTAAATATAATCTTAATATACCCTAACTTGCATATTATAACCCTTAAATTTTCTTAAATTAATTAATAAAGTTTATTTATTTATTATTTCTTTTAATATATAATATAATAATTAATAAATAATAATATTTATATAATATAAAAATAAATAAATAAAAAATAATATATCTTTTATTTATATTTATTTAATTTTTTTTTTATTTATATTATATTATATTAATAAATAGTTAATTATAATATTACTTTTAAAATTATTTATTTATTTATTTTTTAAAGATTTATTTTAAACTTTTTATTTTTATATAAATTAAAAATCTTAATATTTTTTAATAAAAAAATAAAAAAATATTATATTAATATTAATATAATATTTTATAAAAATAATTTAATAAAAAAAAGGTTTTATATTTATATTTAAATAAGGGATTATCTCTAACCTATATTTACTTATAAGGGCATATTATATACTAAGTTATATATTAGCTAGTTATATAGCTAGCTTATAACCCTCGGACCTTTTTAAACCAGTTAATAAAGTTTATTTACTTATCACCTCTTTTGATATATAGTGCAGTAGCCAGCAGATAGTATATATATAAGTTTAATGTCTGCTAATATGGCGGCGTTATTAGCGCGGTTTTGGCGGTATGGAATGCAAATGAGCGTACAGCGGGTGAGCACTGCCTAGGCTTGCGCCAACTAACACACATCCATTGACTGTTGCCTGCATCGATCGGATCTGGTCAGTGCCGACTCTCATTCTCCAACACATCGTAGCCGCCCTTAGTTATTTTTCAGCCCTGCATTCCAGACCCGATAGAATCGAGATGAACGAATCCAGGGTAGACCAAGACACCGAACACGAAGCAATAAAACAGCTGAAGCGTCTCATCCGCGACGCGGATCCAGCATCCCACGACGAGAGCCACCAATTCTACAGTGACAGAGTTCTCAAGCACGACACTCCAGCCGGTGTCAAGATCGCCATCAAATTCAAGAGGTCACACGCCGATTGTGAAGACGATGGCATTCAAACAGAAGCGGACATGATGCACTACGCCGCCACGCACGGCGTCCTAGCACCCAAAGTCCGCGCCGTGTACGATATCCACACCGTATCATCCACGAGACCCTCTGCGACCGCGATGGTCAGCGACAGGCTACCAGGCGACCGCCTATCCGAAGTGTGGGTCGACCTGAGCGACGAGGGGAGGTCGAGCATCATAGCCCAGCTCCGTGAGCAGATCAGCAACATGCGCTCCTGCACGCAATCGTACATCGGCCGCGTGAACAACAGGTCTACGTGCGACGTCTACGAGCGCATGCCTGGGAAGGTCTGCGGGCCGTTCGTCGACGAGGAGCACTTTGACCAGTGGTGCCTGGCGCGCGTGCCCGACGGCCTGTTCGGGCTGACGCGCAAGAAGTGGACACGGTGGCTGGAAAAGGAGCGGAAGAGGCCGTTTCGCAAGTTTGTGCTCACACACGGGGACCTTTCACCGCGCAACATCGTCGTGGATGGCGGTGTTGTCACGGGGATAGTGGACTGGGAGAGGAGTGGGTTCTGGCCCGAGTACGCCGAGTACGCCTTTGCTATGGAGCTCTTTCCTGCGTTTCAGAGGAGTCAGGAGGAGTGGTGGGGACCGGTCCTCCAGCAGATCTTGCCGCGGTGCTCGGATCAGAGACTGAAGTTTACTCGGGCGGTTGCGTCCAAATGGTGCAAAATCTTCTAGATGAAGGTACGACTCCCGGCCGGTGGGCTTGTCAGCACGGCTGGCTTGGGATAATGCCGCGGAATGGCAAAATGAATGAAATTGTATGAGATAGTCTCACAAAGAACACCCACTCCCGGCTGTAATTTCACCGGCAAAAATGACTGAGGATAGAAGACGATAGAAATGTCTCATCAATCCTTAAATGGACGTCAAACAAGCATCGTCTCGCACCGCGAGCTGGAGTAACTGCTAAAACGACTTGCACCGACTACGGTTGGCTCTCTCACCCAAAAGGTTCCCACTTCTTCGCCACTCCCAACGCACTTCCAGACTCCAACCAGGGTGCAATGAAAGTTGAATAAAATCCGGGTGCCGTAATTTGTTATTATCCTTCGAGGTCTTATGTCGAGGTTGGAACAGGTAAGGGCCCGGTATTCATTCTTCAGTGGTCGAACATATAGGCGAAGTGAATACCAGCCCTCAAAAGCAACACCGTCTGATAGTGTAACCGACACCTCTCCTCTATCCAATGGCTGTTCCCATCATAATACAGTCAAACTCCGCTTTCCGACCCATCGACATGATGGATATCTAACGACACATGTGGCGCCGTCACAAGGTATGGATTTCCGGTGCAGGGCGGACAATAATATAAAATGGTACTTTATACTCGAAGCCAGTAGCTGGGTTCTTCAAGGAAAGCCTCACTTCTATCCTGCCTGGGGGCTGTCTAGCAGGGACAGTCCCCACGAGCGAAGTCGGTCTCAAATTAAAAGGCGCGTTAGGGCGAATCCAGGCTGACTGCGGATCCGTCGAAAACGAAGTAACGATGTCCCCGGGTGACAATTTGTATGGGTCGAGCGGGATAGTGAATTTATTCCTCGGCAACAAGGTTGGATTTGGTAAACCACTTGGAATCGTCCTCGCGGTGGTCAGCGGCGTCGTCGGTGTGCGAGGAGTCGTCTGAGGAGTTGTTGTGCGAGGAGTTGTTGTGCGAGGTGTCGTGTGCAAAGTTGTGCGCTGAGTTGTGGTGCGAGTGCTCGTCTGTTTCGATAGCGAGCGAGAAGTGCTAGAACTTATAGTGCGTACTGTGGGAGGAGGGGTCGACCTTGAAGTACTGGTGCCAGCGGACCGAAGAACGTCGAGTGCCAAAACATATCCGAGGTTAATCACCCTTCCGTTGAATGCATACCGCCCCGTGATGAATAAAAGAACCCGGCTTGGCGGGTAGTCTTTTGCGACTCGCCCAATGATTGCCCGACGCTCATAATCCAGCGAGACCCAGCTCACTCTAGGGTTGGTATCCAGTTTGGCACCATCTTGGAAGATCTGTAGAAACTTATCGAGTCTGATGATGAAGGGCTGTCCCGTGTAGACTTTGACAATGAGCCTCGTATCTATGATAAAGGGTGTACCAGTAGGCAATGGAGCCTTAGTTGGCACCGGAGGATCAGGAGGGTCGACTGGCTGAATCGCCGCAGGCCATGGGTTCTCGTCTGTTCCCGGAAAAGGAATGAAGGTAGATTCGGGATCGTTGGGGAAGGCGGATTGGATATCAACGGCTAAAGGGTTGACTGGAGGAAGCAGGAATGACAGCAGTCCCAGTAAAGCGAGACACAGGCGCAAGGCGAACGCCATTGTGTTTTGGCACTGTTAGTACTGATTTAATAGATGGAGACAAAGAGATGTGATGAGTGGAGAGTGATGAGGCTTGTGGAATCAAAATGGATGAGCTCCATGGGAAGGCTCTTGTTATCTAATATTCGACGCAACTCGTAGTTGATGGGTGCGAAGGACAAGTGGCCATTACCTCTGGGCCTGTGTGCCGTCGAAATAGGAAATGTGCAGGGCAGCATACACAATGAGTTCTTCAACGTGACAAATAAGAAATCGTTACACTAAAGGGATGGTCCGGAAGCTATGTAGATGTCTCGAATCGACGATGACTTAATGGTCAAAGTCTCATGCCCCCAATTCCTATTCGCACATGCAGGTAGTGCTTATGTGCTTATTTACCTCCACCTGAGTTGAACCTATTCTGACTAGACAATCGCCATACGTGGTGTGATATTATCGTGCTACAGGCCTAAGGTTGGACAATTACCGTGATTGCTGTTCGAGACCCAGCAACACTACGTAGAGATGAATCGCATCTAACACAGCCCAAGGTAAGTCAGGGTACCCAGTCAAGCACCGCCCCCCTCGCGCACAGCCGTTTCCCACCAAAAAGCCCGATTTCAGCCTATTTATATTTAAATCTAGGAAAATACTTTAATAATATAAAATATATATACATTAAGCAGACTTTTTATATATCTTAGATATATTTTTATAGTATTTAATTCTTAATCATAATATATAGAGATAGATAGAAATAGAAATTTTACTGAAAAAAGTCGCTATTTTTACTGCTAAGACCTCTGACTTAAGCACTTTTGCAGCGCTAAATTATCAATTTTTTAACTTTTTCGCTACTTCTATTTATTTAATAGCATTCCAGCTATATATAAAATCTTTATTAAATATATATAGAGTAAATAAAAAGTCCTTTAAATCTATATATAATTTCAGTATAGTATGTATTTTTATAGATTTAGTTATAAATAGGCTGAAATTAGGCTTTTTGGTGGGAAATGGCTGTGCGCGAAGGGGGCGGTGCTTGACTGGGTACCCCAACTTAATGGGCCAGTACAACATCTGAGTTGGCAGAATTTGGTCACCCGTGTATTCCTACAATTTATGTATGGAACCGTGGGTTTGACTTGAACGTCATGCGATGGACGCTTCTCACCCTTTGCACTGAATTCTCGTAAGTATGACCTGTCACAGTACCGGGATGAGTAACGCTCCCTTGTTTCGTTGGAGAAGCCTGCGCCATTATTTATGCCGTGTTCTATGCATGAGAGACATTGTCCGCTCTTCCGAACTTACTTAATGCAAAACACTGTTAAAATCATCCCTGAGAAGTCGGTTGTGCGTAATCATGTGGTGGATGTTCGTCATATGAGTGAGCAGATTAACAGAAGCCGAAACGAGCGGGATTTCTCTACAGCGAGCCAGTTCAGACCCACATGGATTCGTCCGAGACTCAAAAATCAGCGCAGTTTGGTTGAGCCAGTCGGAACAACGGAGTCATACCGACAGTTCTATTACAATATGAACAGATCACAGGAAGTTGTGACTGCAGCGGTATTTTACTTTGCTTAGTTTCCTAGCTTTTGGGGGCGAGAGACTAGGGTTAGGGTCAAGAGTCTGCCAACACCGGTGCTCAGGGGACAGTGCGTGCAAATTGAGTCACTCATTTATAGCCTCGGGAGAAGGCGGGGAAACGTCAAGCGAACGACAGTGCAACCTCACCAACTGGGACCTTGATTGGCGCACACAAAGATTCTGACAAAGCGCCTCCATGGATGAAAGGCATCTGGCTCCAGCAGACCAATGACGGGGAAGTCGGTGTACTCTGCCAGTGACAAGTCGTTGTCACCGCAGGTGCAGGAGCGCGGATCCTTACGGACCTCTGGCGACGGCCGGAGCCAATTCATCGGCAGCTCCAGCGGTGTCTACTTCGTGAACACGGTGCGACGGGCCTTTGCTGACGCCGACGTGCGCCTGTCGTCCGTCTTTCAGGACAGAGACAGCCCGTCGCCGGAGGATTGCATCGTACCCGACGAAGACGATGGCGGCTCTACGACAAGGAGGCCCGGCGAGGCCAGCACGGCAGCATCACGGGCGCCAAGTCCGCCGCCAGGCGCCGCCACGCCGCATGGCTCCGGCGTGCCGGCGGACCTGGGCCGTCCTCCACCGCGCGACGTCGCGAGGAAGTTGTTCATGACCTACTTCCAGACCTGGCACCGATTCTTTCCCTTCCTCCACGGCCCGACCCTAGCCAAGGACATTGAGTCGTTGTACTCGTCGTCGTCGGACGAGGAGCCGTCGTATTCGGCCGCCACACAGGGTGCTCCAGACGGGCTGGCGTTGCCCCTCGCCCGCGTCATCATCCTGCAGTGCTTGTTCAACCTGGCCAGCCTCCAGGGCGATGTCGAGCTGCCGGCTGCGTCACGGATCGGCAAGCCCTCTAGCGTTCTCTCCTGTCTGCTGGGACTCGCAGCCAAGGGCGACATCATCTCGATCCAGGCATTGTTCGCAGCCCAGCTCCTCCTTGTGGCGCGCATGTCCCTCCGCACCGCCGTGGTCGTCGCCGGCCTTCTCTCACGCGCCATATTTCTGGCGGGTCTTCATCGTTGTCCCGTCCGGTACCGCGAGCTCTCAGCCGACGACTGCGACATCCGCAAGAGGCTGTTCTGGAGCATCTACGTCCTCGATCGGTTTCTCTCGCAGGCCCTCGGGCACCCCTTGGGCATCCAGGACTCCGATGTCGACGTGTGTCCCCTCGCCGGCCCTGAGCTTCATCACAGACACTTTCTGCCCCATGGCCCGCTGGACCACCACGGGCCAGATGGAGCGGGGGTCAACAGCCATCCCAACCAAGACGCTTCCTCAGCCCCGAGAGGCGACCAGGAGACTGGAGGGCCGGTCCCGAGCGGCTCGAGCCAACAGCGGGACCGCCATCTGATTCTCTTCTGCCAGGTCGAGTATTCTCGCCTGCTGGGCAGGGCCTTGGAGCTCTTCCACAAGTCTATCCACGTCCGCTCCATAGACCCTAGCACGGTTCTTTCTCTACGTACCGATATGAACGCGTGGTGGAATTCGCTCCCGTCCGAGCTGCATGACTTTGGCTTCGTCACAGAGACGAAAAAGCCCTCGGATGACCCAAGCCAGCTCTTCAGCGCGCCGGCCTTTTTCAACCTCCTGCACAACCAGCTGCGCCTCCTGATCCACCGCCCGTGGCTGTCTCTCGAGCCGTCTACTGCCGAGTTCCAGTCCGCACTGCAGATATGCATTGGTTCGTCGCGCGAGATCATCCTGAATATGAGAAAGCAGCGCAGCGCGGGGTATGCGCTCTTCTGGCCTGGCCACCTGTCGGCAGCTTGGATGGCCGGCATCATACTGGCGTTTGCATGTCACCTGCAACTCTACCCTCCGGACAAGGGCCATGGGTAAGTTACAGAAGCTCACTGGCCGGGAAACAGCACGCGCTGACAGAACCCTAGGGAAATTGCTCTGTGCCTGGAGGTGCTGTCTAGCATGTCGGGCCGCTGGCCCTTGGCGAAGAACTGTCACATTGTCTTGTCTGATCTCCAGCAGACGGTCCGGCTGAATAGGGACACGCTCCTCCACCGTCCACTCCATGGGATGCCGACACCCGGACCCAGAATCATCTCTCAGGCTATCGGCCGACATGTGTCACACACGGTTGGGGAACAAACACCCGATCAAACAAGAACTCCGAAGAGGAGGCGGATAGACCCGGATGCACGGGCGGGCCAATCATCCGGGCTCTACTCGGGCGATCTACAATCACAGCCAAATGGGCCACTTGGTACCAGGCGACAGGCTGACCAGACTTACTCCCCAGGGCCTAGCGAGGCGGCCGCCCTAGGCTCTGTCATTAATGATCCCGCCAGCAGACTCGCCTCGGTGCTCCCCCCTGACAGACAACTGGCGGGGGCTCCAGCTCTCAACCACCCACCCTCGCAGCAGCTGCAGCAGCAGGATTTATTACCTCCCCACGATCCTCCCATCACCGGCACACCGGACGTTCGGGGCTTGGACGCCGTGGGATTCTCTGTTACCCCGGGTTTTGGAAGCGGCGATGACAGCATGATGGGAGGACCGTCCGTGGGCAACTGGGACGGCGGGATGCCGGACATACTTGGTGGCGTCACCTGGGAGTCGCTTCTCAATGTCGTCAACCAGGACAATCTCGCCTGGCGCGGCGGGTTTCTCTGAAATGTAGCCACACCCACTCAGACATGAGTATTTGTAGTTGTAATGGCTATTCGTCAAAGTTTAGCTGCGGCGACGTGACGCTAAACAGGATCTCCCCAAGCACCAGGCCATTGTTCATTGAAAGCCGCGAGCGTGCTCCTCTCCATATACGGTGGTTGTTAGCAGAATTATCTTTATCAGACCAAGTCTCATCAGCTTCAGCAACTTCTTTGTGAAGCGGACACTTTCACCAGTGTATGTAAACTCCTTGTCTAGAATTATCCTGTCTTTTGGGACGCCCCTCGTTTATGGAATGTCGGTGAAGACTTTCACTTCTGTCTTATTGTATTATTACGGTACGTGAGTTATGTCTGCAAGCTTCTCATGTCAATTCCTCTTACTCATGCCTGTGTGCCCTAGGAAATGACGTCAAGCAGGCTACAGCTCGCAGGCTTGCCAGCTTTTTTGGATGGGCGCCTTGGGTCACCGCTGACCTCTTCGTCATTTGTTTCTCATTTACGTACTTTTCAATCCGAAGAAGAAGTCTGGTTCAAGTAAGCTGACAAACTTTGCCGTGTTTCGGTTGCAGAAGCCGCGTCTTGCCGTTGAGAGATCTCGATGTCCGGCTTCATTTCTACATGTGTTACCAATGAGCTGTCGTCGGCGTTCGCAAACTGTTGCCATTAGCATCTAGCTATAATACATAACACTGGACTAGTAAATGGATTCAATACAATACTGTTACTTCCTTCATAATAGACGATTGGTCTTGAAGGTGCAGAGGGTCAATGTGTGACGATGTAAGGCTTCGCTTGCATTGTTTAACCTCACCTTAAACATCTAAAAGCATGTCAGTGGCCAACCAGTCAGCAGCAAAGCTGTCAGCCGCGTATAGTAGCGTCAATAATAAAAAATCAATACGACCTGAAAGAACTGCCGTGCTGACTGCAGATCGTATCCCAGTGGTGATCGTTTCCTATACTGAGGTGAGTCCCAACATCCCGTGCGGTAAGGCTTATTGATGAGCGTTCCGATTGTTCCGTTACCCGCGACGACAGCGCATTAAACACACCAAGTGAGACTCAGCTCGGGTATCGGGGATTGAAAGTGAAGAAACCGACGACCACCTTTTCCGAAGTCAATGCACATGATGTCTCGATAGGAAGCCTTCAGAGTGAATAGGATACATGGCCATGGGATTCACCTACGTGTTGAGATAAAGGGGTCGGGACCAGAAGACGCCACACTTCATCTCATCTTCAATTGCCCATTTTATCCGCCAATTTACCTTAGAATAAATCAGACGATGGCCATTGTGCCCGTTCCAAAGAGACTTTTACCCACTTGAGCACGTTAAGTGTAGCTGGTAGTCGGCGGGGATACCGGATTTGGAATCCACAGATACTTCTGACTGTGTCTTTCTCAGCACCCCGCATGCTTTTTGTGGTACAGGTTGCGACCCCAATGGCGAAAGGGCGAGGTTGCAACATCACTGTGACACAGCTAACGTAATAGTAACATTTACATTCGAATCAGCTAATATGTCAACGCAGCCTTGTGCGCTGTGCTGACCAAAACGCGTAATGGGTATCCCAAGACCGCTTGCAGTGCCTCTGCATGTCCAGAAAACTATAAAGGCAGAGAGAAACTCCCTTTGTTTCCAACTCTTCTAACAGCATCAGCAGTCACAGCAGAACAATTCTATTCAAACATTCACCTCTCACCACCTACCAACCAACAACCAACAACCCCCATCAATCAAGATGCAGATCTCCACCTACTTCTACGCCGCCATTGCCGTCTTCGCGGCTCAGGCTACTGCCCAGTCATGCCTTCCCAACGGCAACATCTGCGTGAGTACAAAAAGAAGAAAAAACAGGAGCATACCAGTGACTATTTCTGACCTGTGAATTATAGACTGCGAGCTCCAACCCGCCTTGCTGCTCGGGATTCTGCCTCGTCCAGGCGGGAGCTTCCTCCGGGGTCTGCCAATGAGCGTCTCATACGAAGTTGTTGGGAGGATTTGAAAGGGGTGACAGCCAATGGACATTCGCTTGGTCTAAGTGCCTAAGGGTTTTTATTCCCCTGAGGGTTTTCCCTTGGGAACAACTTAGAAATGAGAACTAGCTTGTTATTGAATTCATCTCTTTTAGAAGCACCCCTTTCTTGAAACTTGATTTGATAAAAGTGTTACTTACATATTATGGGGCTGTATAAAACTCCTAGGAAATTATCTATAAAACACCTGATCTCCTGTCCCACCAGGAAATGCAACGGCCCCGGTATGGGATCTGCTCCAGTTGTAACGCCTGTGACGCGGTCCACGCTGACGCTTCATGATTATCTACGCCTACCGCGGCGCGCTAGTAGACTCTCAAGTCCAGAATAGTATCTAGGCGGGGATGTTCGTAGCACCGTTTCACTGAGCCGGATAGTAATCAGGTAATGATAATATACAGTGTATTCTGGCCCCAGTCAATCGAGAATGGAGACTTGTGATTGAAAATTCTTCACCCTAACACAATTTCCGTGGGCTCCCCGCAATTCAACTCCCAGATCCCTTTTGGTACTCGTCCGGCAGCCTTTCTATACATCACGCCTTCAATGGTCTCAACCCATAAGACATTGTAAAAGTGATATCGCTCAGGCTCGTTGGATCCTCCTGCAACTGTTTGTCTAACAGCAGGACTTGCGTTGCTTGTACCCGGGTGACAGCGGTAGGCAAAAGGTCCGACGTCTATGCCAGCATCTAGATCTCGTTGCGTGGCGTCCGCAGCTGAAAGTCTCTCGCTGTCGGCTCCGATGTCTAGGCCATATGCATCACGCCAATCCAGCGGCCTAAAGTGGTAGTGTTCCAGCAAAGGCCCATAACGCCAGTATCCTCGGCTGTCTATCATTTCTGGATAAGATCTGGCCACGTCTTTCTGAAATGCGCTGCCAGTTGAGATGGCTATCATCTTCAATTCAGACCCAGATCGGACGGAGCCTGTGTTTTCCATGATGGTCATGGCACCTGCCCATCTCCCTTTCTCATCTTCAAGAGTGATGACTGGGCAAAAGGCATGTAGCTCGGGTTTGAGATTGTACAAATCCGTCTCAAAGACGGAAGTATGGGCAAGCGATGCCTTTATGTATCTCTGCCAATCCGCCGTGTCTGTATAATTCGCAATAAGGACCCGTCGAACGCGCAACGTGGCTGTTTTTGTCGTGCAGAATAGCAGGGACGTATTTCTATCGGCTACCGTGGCGGAACAGGTGTCCTGCGTTGGCAGTGGGTATCGATAACTGACTGTGGGGTTGCTTGCATGGACGAAAGCAGCAGTATCATCGCGAGTCCATCCTGCCGGTAGAGATTTATGGTTGGACTCCTCCCAAGCAGTCTTGCAGCTCTGCAGCAGAGCGGGCTCATCGACTGCGCTGACCGAGCGATCATCGGAAATGGTAGACCAATCTACCAGTTTGAAAATCCTCCAAGAAATTCTCCCGGCTCTCGAGGGAACCACTCGGTAGAACGCACACTCTCGGGTCATGTAATCCAAGCCACCTCTCAGGCTGACCGGGTCTACCAGGCATTGCCACCCTGCCCAGGACCACGACGGCAGCGGTGCCATCGGTGCAATCTTGGTCGCTGTCCCGACCGGGGACCGTCGCCGTGCTAACAGAAGCGGTTGCCAGAGAAGAGCCGAGTCGAGAAAAAGGGCAGGCAGCCCACAAATAAACCCACCGCGGAAACTGCGTCGCGACAAGGCTTCGAGGACGCCGGAAAAGGCTGGCAGCACATCTTGATCATATGTGAGATTGCGATGGCTGTATCGACATACCAGCTCGATGTAGAACTTGAAATCCGGGACAGGGGAGAGGGAGGCCAGGTCCTCCGATTCTTCCCTGCTGGAAAGCTTCCTGCAAGCTCTCTCAAGGGCTGCCTTTTCAAAGGGATGATGGCGGATGCTAGGTGGCGGCAGCCAAATTTGATGAAGCAAATCCCCCACAGCGTGGAGAGAAGCCGGGTCCTGCAGTCTTCTTCTGACGGAAAGCTTCCTCTTGACTCTTTCGAGGGTTGCCTTTAAAGATCCCTTATGATTGCTGCTAGATGGCGGCTGCTGTAGTTGGAAAAGCGAATCCATTTGCACGGACGAGTCTGTATCTTCGTATCTCGAGGATCCTGGCCACAGCACCTCACGCTGACAGTCCCAAAAACAGACACCGTCGAGAAATACTATAGAACGCTTTGAAAGCAACTGCTCTTGAAAGGTCCACCCTCGTGAGGCCCAGTGCGAGCATAGAAGCTTGCTATGTAAATGCTTCGCTGAGATGATGTTGTGAGGGAAGTGTCCGTCGTCATAGTTCTTGTTACCATAGAGTCCATTCGTGGAGGCGGCCGCTATTATGGTGAAATACGCGCCGGAATAGATCTCGTTCATGAGACAAACGCGATCCCTGGTGGTATCTTCGTGCTGGATGATGCACAGACTGTCGACCCAGAGGTATCGAACTCCCGACTGCTGTACAAAGTTGATGGCGTCTCGGATGACCAACGGCACCCTCCCTAAGATGCGGCTCTGCAGGAAACCCTCGCAGCAGAAATCAGTGAGATTTTCCTTGCTTAGCATCAACCGGTCCCCAGCTGTTGCTCTCCCTTGGACGTCGTCCATCGCAGCAGAATTCCAAACGTAGCTGAGAGCTGCATATCTCTGGACACGACTCCCGCGGACGATGCAGCCTTCCTCTGTGTCTATAACCCAGTCTGGTATGTGGTGCGGGGGTCGCTCCGTGATAGGGTCTACCTTGCATTTATCGCCGTGATTCTCGTTGCAACTTTGGATCCAGCCTTCTAGGTGAGTGGCATATTCCTCAATTATCGACTGTGGTGCTGCCGTGGCGTGTACGTTAAAGGCCGCGGGTGGGGGGTGATTTGTGAGGGAACAAAGGTCTCGAATGCGATTATTGAGTGAAAGAAGCAAAGAAAAACTAGAAGGAATGAAATCATGAGCGCCATGTCAAGCAGGCTGGCAGGCCAAACTCCACTTATCAAATGCAAAGGCCTCTTGGCATGCTGTGTAACCAACAAATGCTCCCAAATCAGCTGACCATCTTGGGAAGAGAGTTAAGAGGCCGAAACCGCTGAAGTAGAATTGGCCTCCGGCTTTCTAACCAACCCCATTAGCTAGCCACGTAATCAACTTCCATTTCCCTCCTTACTACTCACCTTGCATTAGCTGTAAGAGGTTGTGCTCTTGCCTCTCGCCGCCATCTCTGTTGCATGCCGTATTGAAGTGGGGTTAGAGATCAGAAGACCGTAGAATGATAAGCCGTTCAACGAGGGGGTTTCCCACCCCAATAGGTACTAGGCAGCTCTTGCGAAGCTCTCTCACAACTCTGACAATCAGTCACAGCCTAAGTTAACTGCAGTAGCACGCCATTTATGACTAGGTCCTTCGTAACTTGATATTAGGTACACCCAAGGCTTGTGTCAAATTGAAACTCGTCATCTTTGACTCCAAAGACAGCGATACCTTTCACTAACTTGCAGTGATTGGTCAACAGGGAATAGTAAATTCAAATAGAATGCGAGAAAATGACTACAGTCCTACAGGTGCGACCACTGCAGCGTTGTTAGGCTTCTCGTTCTCAACACTCAGAAGCTTCAATAAAAGGTTCATCTGAGGATTCTCCTCCCCTGTGATGTCTTCCAATCTCCTAATCTCATCCTCGATTTCATTCTCCAACTTGTTCAACAACTCCCAGCAAGCCTCGAAACATCCTGCCTCTTGCAAGTATTCGATGATCTGAACCTTTGCAACACTGGGCATCGGACCCGAGCATCCAGTCCTCTGCCGGAAGAGGCCCATGATCCGGTCGACATATTCGGGGCTGTTCTCAAGGCAGTGGATGATGAGATACGAGAATTTTCCCTCGTCCAAGTCCTCGCACCAACCCTTCTGGTTACTGTATTCGCGAGAGTTGAGGTTCAGGTAGTCATCCCTGACTTGGAAGAAGCGGCTGACCATGGAAACCAGAGCATCGCAGACGAACTCAGTGCTAGGTCGAGGGCTGAGGGCCTGCATCATTCTCGCCAACATCCTGAAAAGCCCGCCGGTCTTCAGGTCGATCATGCTGAAGTACTCATCCATCGTTGGCCACTTCAGGTTGTATTTCCAGTAGAGATCCCAGCTCTGACCGACGTGCAGCTCCTCCAGCTCTTCGAGAAGTACAGCCATCAACGCCGCGTTGCCGGTAGCTTGCACCTCTTGCACGACGCGTACGTACAAGAAGGTGGCACTGTTGATGGACTGAGCCTCGCCGAATATCAGGTGCGTTGCTGTCTTGCCGCGTCGCATGGGGGAATTGTCTTGGATGTCGTCGAGGATCAACGAGGAGTTGTGGAGGAGGTCGATGACGCGCTTGACTACCGCAAGCTGGGCGGATGGAACCTGGAACCATTGGTTCATCGCATCGATCAGAGACGAGCGCACACCCTTGGATGGCATGCCGCTGACGTAGTTGATAGGCTCATTGATTGCCCTCTGGCACAACTTCGGAACGTCAAAGTACGAGCGCTTTCTGGACTCTTCTGAATGTGAGCTGTGGCTCGTGATATCGGTGTCGCTGCCCGATGTCGCATCCATAAATTCATCGCAGTCGGTACTTGGGGTGCTTGTGGTTGAGCTTGTCTGAGTGTTGTCATCCATCTTGGCATCCAAAACCTCGATATTAACATCAGTTGGCTTGGCCTGCTTCGTCGGCAGATTCGTCGGCAGGTGATATCGAGGAGAGTTGGCACTCCAGAAGCTCACACCAGCCGCCATTGACCCTGCAAGCTCAACCCTCTTGCGCAGGTACAGACGTGCTTTGGGATGATTGTCGTAGAATTGAGCTCGCAACCGGAGGTACTCGGCCTCGAACCCCAAGATCAAGTCTTTGATGCGATCCTTGCCTTCCTGGGCCGAGATTCCCTCCTTTCTCATAAGAACTGCGACCGCGTTGGTCAAATTGTCAATCTTCTGATCTGCCTGGAAGTATTCAATGTCCCAGCTCCAGTAGTCGTTGTTAAGCATAGCGGCCTTCTCAGCAGCCCAGACGAGCGGACGGATGAGCTTCTCCTCTTCATCTGAAAGCTTCTCTCCGAGACCGAATACGGTCTTTGTCCAGTAGATGCTGTTGATCTTAGTCGAGCCAAATCATGTATGAGCGTGGGCGAAACTTACTCAAGACCCGCACTATGTCGTCTGAAATGAAGATAATCATCCATTGTTTCCCATTCAACGCCAGCCGCTAGAGGAGTCCATCCAGCCTTGCAGCTCTTTACGAGATCCAAGCCGAGGGCTGGGTCTAGCCTCATGAAGTCAAGCATTACCCGGGCTACCAGCTTCTTCTTCTTCATGGATTCCAAATCATGGTCACGCTGGGGCTTTTCCCCGAGTGAGTCTGTCATCGCCCCAGAGAAGCCAGTCCACTCCTCTTGAGCTACTTTATCATTCTCCACCTCCTCAGTTGCATCTGCCATAATATGTTAGTGAGACTTATCGAAAGATAGGTTTGAGATGAGACGAACCGTCAATCAAGAAGAAAAGATCGGTGAGGTAAGATATGGAATCCAATCGTTCAGGGATGGTCTCGCAGTATATCAAGGAGCAAAAGCTTCCGACGGGGGAGAATGACACACGATTGGGATCTATGTCTCGATTGCCCGTATGCTCTGCCCAGTCCTTGAGCACACGCGAGGATGATGCGTTGGCGATGTCGTCTCTATTGTTGATCCTGACTGGTAGAGTTGTAAAACAACCTGTCTTTTTCACAGTCTGCGCGTCGATGGGTGTGGAATACTTCCACATTTCCTCTGCCATTGTTAACTTTGTCGACGGGAGGAGACTGATGTAACTTGAAGATGGCAATGAGCGTTGGGTGTGGATTTCGTGCTTGAATGCACTGTCTTTGTATCTCAATACTTCAATGCGATAACATCACATGTAAATATTGTATACATGAGTAGTAACCCTTGTAATCAAGTACCACGTATTATGGGGCTCCTTCCCATCTGGGTGTTGCCATTTTGGATTCTGTCAGATATCACGGAATCTGCCGACGCATTGGGACAATCGATGTCGAGATGACTCAAGCATCACGGTCAGTATATCTATGATAGGAGATCAAAGGACTTATCTAGGGGATTTAATATGACTCGTGCGCTTCACGCTGACCTCTAGCAGAAATATTACGCGTGGAGCGTCTGCCCTGGTTCGGTCTTATTACCGGGCTCAACTTCAACACCAACCCTGCTGGTTGTGAATCATCGCGACAGCAACTGAGGGTTGACAGAAATAATTATGCACAGCCTCATGACTTGCCTTTCTCGCTAATGATCGTTAGGAAGTCTGAATCGTATTGTGATCACGGTTTCATTTATAGTCGAGCTCCATAGAAAATGCTACGCTTTACAAGGACCACGATTAAGTTCTGGCTCAGTACCAGTTTCAATCTACCTCTTTGTGGGACTATGGAGGGTCAAATACACAATTGGCCCCGTACACGCGACAAGCTAACCACACGGTGAATGTTCAAACCCACTTATTTAACGCTGAGCTACACACAAATACGGTGCGTCGATTGCCGGCAGATCACCACGTGCGGTTTCTGAGAGGCTCGCGCAGCCCACAAAAGGGGCCTCGCTTGCTGACATTTTACCACGTGCCATTCGCCTAAGGTGCGTGCTATGGAGAAGTTCTTCTTGATTCATCACCCATGCCCATCTACGGCTGATCGGCAATATTGTTCCACAATTAGTTGCTCATCTGGAAGACTATTGTCAAGGGAGCATTCAGCACGAGTAACGCTCGTGTCACGACTCATAGGGGGGTTCAAAATGTGTCCAATGCTATTTTTGCATGGCGGAACAAATGTCCTGGATGATGGAGTTTGCACTTCATAATCGATGATCCCGCAGGATTTGGAGTAACCTCCCTTGCCTTCACGTGGTGGCAAGAATACAACGAATGCGGGGTGAGCTTAGAAAGTGCTTGCATGGTCCGAGAGACTCATCCAACAATGAGTTCTATGTGGCTGTTGGCCATCTGCGCCGTGAGTTACGCTTCCCGATAAAATTGCTTCTCTAACTGGATGTAGTTCGTCGTCTACCGACTGTCCATCATTCTATACAATCTTTTCATTCATCCTTTGAGAAACTTTCCTGGGCCATGGCATTACGCCGTCTCATGGCTTCCAAAGTTCTATCGCCAAGTCTATAGAGCTGACTACTGGAGGCACGCCAAGAACCTCCATGAAAGGTACGGCCCGGTCGTGAGAGTCGGGCCGAACGAGCTCTCATTCTCGTCGGCCCAAGCCCTGGAAGACATATACGGCGTCAAAACCAAGGGAAAACCCGAGTTCCCCAAAGATGCAGTGTTCTACGATGTACGGGGTACACCGCTGAACGACTCCATGATCTCAGCCGACCAGCCCACACATCGTGCCCTGCGGCGCCAAGTCGCTCCGGCCTTCTCGGAAAAAGC
Source organism: Diaporthe capsici (assembly GCA_013364905.1). Classification (NCBI taxonomy): domain Eukaryota; kingdom Fungi; phylum Ascomycota; class Sordariomycetes; order Diaporthales; family Diaporthaceae; genus Diaporthe; species Diaporthe capsici. The sequence continues at coordinate 469,930 of WNXA01000016.1, forward strand.
ACTCAAGTCTCAGGAGCCTATCATCCAGAGATACGCCGACATGCTCGTCTCGGAGCTCCGCGACAGGGTCGGCGAAGACGTCGACATAGTCGACTGGGTCACGTTTGCTACTGCTGATGTGATGGCTGACCTGTCCACTGGTGAATCACTTTATTGCATGGACAAGGGCGAGATGGATCCTTTTGTGGATATGATCCTGAACGTCTCTCCGTTCATCGGCCTTCTGCAGCTCTTCAACAGATTGCCCGTGACCAAATTTCTGTACAAGATGGTTTCGAGCCAGAAAGGGTTGAAGACGTGGCTTGAAACGGTCGACATCGTTGCACAGAAAGCCGACAAGCGGGAGAAGATGGGCAACGATCGCCCCGACTTCATGTCGTTGATCTGGGCGGAGAACAACGACAGAGAGTCATGGACGAGGGACAAGATCATCAACTTTGCGCAGCTCTTATTCTTCGCTGGAAGCGAGACGTCCGCTACGACCTTGTCCGTCGTGATCTTTCACCTTCTGACTAACCCTCACGCATACAAAAGGTTAGCCGACGAGATCCGGTCGATTGAACGAGATGAAGAAATTACGTTTGCCAGATTGGCGTCGATGGAATATCTTACGGCGTGCATTGATGAAGGCATGCGCATGCGCCCAGTGGTTGCGGCAGTGATTCCGCGTGTTGGGCCTCCTGGTGGCGGGGTGGTCGATGGTAGTTTTGTTCCTGAAGGAGTGAGTGTGTATTACCCTGCATACTTGGCCAGGGAGCTAATTAATGAACCAGACTACCGTTGGTGTGCCACAATGGGCAGCGCATCACATAGACTCCAACTTCTCCGACCACGCCTCCTACTTGCCTGAACGGTGGTCAAAATCTTCAGCGGACGACCCTCGATTTGCTGCAGATCAGAAGGGAGCGTGGCAACCGTTCTCAAAGGGCCCTAGGAACTGTTTGGGAAAAGGGTGAGTGAGAAAATTTATTGGTTTAATGGCATGAAAATTCTGACGATTGAAACAGATTTGCCTATGGAATGATGCGTATGATTCTGGCGAAGCTTATATGGCATTTTCATCTCGAGCTTAAGCCAGAAGATCATGATTGGGACACGAGGCCAAACTTTACTTCTGTTGTATTTTGGGCAAAGCCTAAAATGCATGTTAGATTAACATTAGTTCAGAATTAGGTTGTATCTTTTATCTGTTATGTCTATATCTACCTTCAACCTCTCATGATCAATTGGGCAAGTCAAAACACGCCACACCGTCCAGGGACGGATCCATATATCTGACTGACTTCTTTATCTCCGAGGCGGCAAAGCTTAGAATTGATGATTTAATCTTCACCAATTCTATAAAGTTCTTAGTGTGCGTATATGAGAACGGCTCAAGGCAAATGACACAGGAGATTAAAGAGAAGTAATTCTAATATATGCTTGGCTAACCAATGCTGGGCATTTCTTTTCTACGATACGGATCAGGCATGGTACTTTTCAACGTTACAAAACTACCATAGCTTATCCGGATCTCGGCCCCCTTCATAATCTCGAATAGCCAAAATCCCTTCCCACACTACAAGCCCACCACGTTTACATGTACATTTCTTGATGATTCTTAAAGCCAATTGAAAGACTATTACATACCCGAATTTGAAATGTATTCCTTCGTATTTCTATATATTGTATTAGCAATTTGATACCTGTACCAACTCTCATAAGACTCTCTAGCTTCTCACTACATATTGAAAACTCGAAATGTGCGTTTACAGTCACTTATTCACATAGACCGATCCATTGTTTCCTGCAATATATTAAAAATAAGAAAAGTGCTTTCATGCCCCCTAGTTCTCATAGATCCGTCGATGGTTTACTACAATATGTTGAAAAGTCTAGTTCGACTCCCCCTATCCGCCCATCTCGTGACCGCCTCCCCCTCCATCAATTGAGGGCTATAGCAATCCCCTATCAACCGATAACCACACTCAATGGGTCTCAAGATGAACGGCACTTTACCTCCAAAAAGCACCACCAAGATGTCTCGTTCCTTCATAAGTTCGGGCCCTAAGCCAATCAAGCCATCCCTTGTTATGAAGAAGCGCCGTCCCCGACACATACGGACCATGTGTGTGTGAAACTGTTCAACTTTGGGCAACGAAGGTGGCTGAGAATAAGGATGGCGAGAAAACAGCCCATACTGTCGTTCTTCCAGAGACCTCAAGGAAATAGATGGTTGTATGTGTTGGCTTAGCTACTCTTCCGCTACCTCCAGTAAGGATTCGTCGTCGCCAAAGCCGGCAGAGACTGTAGCAGTAAAGCTACGCCACGGTCTTCCCGTTATTCGTCCACCTTGGTCAAATCGCGTCCGCACTATCCGTTGGCTTGTGGCCAGATTCCACACGCTTACGATGAAATCATGCTCTTCCCTGGAAGCTGCTTCTCCAGAGCCACGACCCCGGAGTTTCGTGCTGAATGCGATGATCTTATCACATTCGATCCCTTTCAAGGATAGTACATTCTCATCGAGGCTATCTCCAATGGTCAGAGACTCATTCCTATCCGCGGCATATGGGGAACTCTCTCGGTTGGTGTCGGTGAGGTCGATGGAGGTCTTCTTGCGGGACCAATCAGGCACCCAGGAAGGCCAGTCATGTCCAGGCTCTTGAGAGCCTCCCACAGATGACAAGACTTCGAGGTTGCCGTTATTGATGATAAGAAATCTCGCAACGTTGCGGTAAACCGATTTGATGCTCGTAGCGTAAGTGGTTTCCACTAGCGGGTGACATGGAATCTCGCCGAACCGGCGTGTTTCCTCAGCTAGTCCAAAGGCCGCAAACACCTTGTCAACCTTCTCGGTTGCCATTCGTTGGCGAAAAACTTTCAAGATAGGTAGGAGGCGAAGATGTAGCTCCACGCCCTGCTCATGCATCATCCATAGCTCGGCGGCATTTGTGGCCGGGTTCGTAAGGGTTCCTGTTCCTCCGCGTAATCCTTGCGGCAGCTCAGACTGTGACATGTACTCATACTTCAGGAACCAAGCTGCAGCCTTGCCCAAAGCTGACCACTCAATTTCCCAATCTCCCACCAGGGCGACTGCCTGTGTCGCCAACACGATCTCCTGGACGATCCAGACACGTCTGAAATAAGGGTGTTCAAAGAACTGTCGAACAAATTGCCAGTATTTCGACGTTGCACCCGGCAGTCCATGCGTGACATTGTCTTCCTTTTCTTCTCCTCTGGCCCTTGGCACGAGCGCAGCTCTCTCCTCCCTCTCCACGTTTCTGATCGCCTGCGCAATGAATGAGAGCACTATCGGCATGCTGCCAAACTGTCCGAGATGAACCGTCGGTCGTACTGTCCTGGCTATCTGCTCTTTTGCAGAAGCAAACCCAGAAGAAATCCCGGCAGACAGAAGACGCGTAGGATGCAAGACCGCCCGCACTACTTTCCACAGCGGATCATCGAAGTAGTTGCTTCTCTTGTCATCGAGGTCGTGAGGGATCGGCTGCGCATCTCCTATACCGAACCACAGTATTACTTTCCGCGCAGAAGGGTAGATGTCTTCCATCAATTTCACCTGATCCGCTCTTTCACCCAGATCATTCTGGTTGATGCAGATAGCATCAGCCCACAGGAGACAGTCCAGCGGGTCCACTGGACTCGGATGCTCGTGCCTGTTTCTTGCAAAGGGTTTCCAGGCATTATGGCTTGAATGAAGCACATGGTTCTCCTTCCACACATCCACTGATGCCCAGTGTCTGTTATCACGACCAACTCGATGTGCCGGGAGGGGACGGAGTCGCCTCAGAGCATTGGCCAAATTCTTTCTCACGTGCATCGAGATTCCGTTGCATTGTATCTCTTCGGTCGGAGTCTCGGGTCCCCAGACGTACGACAGAGCATCAAACGAAAGCGGTTGATCTAATCCAGCTATGATCAGGGAGCATTCGATGTTCTCGTCTGGAAGAGCGGGGTTGATGGACAGGAGCCTGATTTCGCGCGGCCGTAACGCTTCGTATATTTTGTCACGGTTCTCATCCATTGTGGCTGATCACGGTGCAATTTGATGGGCAGACCTCAATGACTCCGCGCCCGCTATCCGGCTCGGTGGATTGTGTTGACCACGAGTTATAGTCGATTCACGCAACGGATCTTGGGCAACAGTGACAGATCAAAGAAGCCTATCTGAATGAAACAGAAGGAAAGTAAGCATGACGTGTCGATGCGGTGTTGAAGTAGTACACACAGTATTAGCGAAGGCTGTGAGTTTCACTTGCCCTGTTTTGGTTGGTGGGATTGCCCCTTTGCATGCAAATCACTTGAGATCAGCATCATGTTGTGTTCCAATCTTCGTATCCTCTGCCGCAGGGCGGACAATTGCTGGCGTGATATTCGAAATGGCGGAGGCCTCATGCCACCACAACAAATGGTTGCAACAATGCAGCAACTGGCCTAATAAGTGTACCTCCATCCTCTGCTCGCAATACCTCTGGATCGTCCCGTGTTCCTCATTTCCGGCTTCTACTATCATATCCCCTTGACCCATCAGTTTCCAGGATGGAGGCCTTTTACGAGAATGTGAAAGACGACATCGAGTTGCACAATTTTAGTAAGTGATAGCATCTCTCCATTTGAAGTCTTAGAACTGATAGCGTACCTAGCTATCTGGTGCCAATGGTAGTGGCCGGCTGCAATAGAGCTCATGAACCGTGACTAACGTATTTCAAGGTCTGGGATCATCAACGTCCTACCTATTCTCGTAACGAGTTTCATCTGGCTCTACACTGAGAATTTCGGCACGAGAAGCAATCTCTATATCTTCTTCTATTGCATTAATGCTACGTATGTTGATGGCTGCCTCGCGAACGAACACCGAAGTTATTGACGCGTTCAAGCTTGTTCTCATTCCTCCCCTTTTCCGTGGAATATTCTAGATTCCGCTTATCGGTTGACAAACACCTGATCCTATGCGGCATCGCGTGGACCATCTCGTTTCTCGAGCAGATTGAAGGGGAGGAAATTATTCTAAACCTCGTTCAGCCAACCCTTGACATTGTCATCTTGTTGTTCATCATGCATCCTATTTGCAAATCGGAAGGTCTTCGTTCAATCTCTGCCCGGATACGCTTTTATATTGGCTTAGCTCTGGGCCTCAGTATACTTCACGGCAGAGTCGCGCACTTCAGCTACGAAGAGGTTCCGATAATCATCCCAAGGCTGTCGTTTCTGTTAGCACTTCCGATCTGTACCGTCCTAATGTATGCAGCGGCGGGCTTTCGCAAAGACAAACTCGTGTTCAGTAAGACATTGGGAGGTTCGGGCCAAGCGCCCATGGAGCTTGTTGTGCCTGGAAGTAGCGATCGGTGGTTATCAGGCAATAATAATGCCTATTATGACCTCGATGAGGATGAAATGCTTTGAACAGAGCGGATGAAGAATTATGAAGGATAATTTGTTTTTCCAAATCATGGAAGACGTCGTTCAAGTTTTCTTTACTTCCAAACGGTCCAATGAGCATATTCGGGGTGTGTATTCATGTGCGTCTAGGACGCAGGGCTTGCAGAGCTGACGGTGGAACGAGGAACGCGTTGCGTGGATGTGTGTCCCCTGGGGGTGAGAAATTGTCAGAAATCGAAGTTTCAATGGACATCAGCATCCACGTTTGCCTGCATGTGCGAAACTAGGCAGTAACGCATCAGAAACGTTGCTGACTCTGTCCTACATTGGTCTCGTTATTTCAGGCCGCTTCTGTGGGCCGATCGGAGGCCGCCTGACTTCAGGCTTCCACCCCCCTCCCCCAGAAGTGGTCTGGGTGGTCTCGTCTTGAATCTGTACACATATGCTTCTTAAGCAGTATGCATCCCACCTCCCAGAAGTCATCACTTCTCTATCGAAGCGCTTGCATTTTATGAGAACAACAGCCTCATACGATCTTATCAAGAAACCATGGAGAGCGACCAGGATTCATTCCATTACGCTTCTACCCTGAAAGGTCGCCAAATCCGCGTCATGTACATCGATTGTCACAGTGGTCTCAACCTTCTTACCTCGCCCCTCAGTGTGAAATTGGTCGAAGAAAGCCTTGATACAGCGGAATTCGACGCACTTTCGTATGTATGGGGCGATCAAACGACCAGAATGCACATCAACTGCAACGGAAAAAGTGCGACCATTGGCCAGAGCCTGCACGCTGCGCTGATGGAATATCGATTCCGATTGCGCCGAGGCCGAGGTGGAGTCGGAGATAAAATCAGGGGTCTATGGGCAGATGCAATCTGCATCAACCAGAACGATGAGATTGAGAAAACCGAGCAAGTCCGGATGATGAGAGACATTTACAAGGCCGCAAAATCCACCATCATTTGGCTCGGACCTCTCGAAGACGGCGATGTCCAGGCCATCCAGCTAGCCCAGCTTGCTTATAAAAGGTGCCCAGAGCATCTCCGTTTCGAATTGAAAGGAACCCGTAATGATTACCGACTGTTCAAAGCCACGCGGCGCGGCCTCCCCGAACTGTTCTACGGCGAAGCCTTCGGGGACAAAATATTCGACCCGACGTGGAAGACTCTCTTCAAAATTCTGCACCATCCCTGGTTTAGTCGTGTCTGGATCGTCCAGGAACTTCTAGTCTCCGAGTACGCGGAGATGTGGAGGGGGAGAAAAAGCATAGAGGTGGATACACTTCTCTGGATGGTTGATCAAATCGCCATACATACAGATCTCAGGATGATAATGCAGCTACACTACCCTAACGAACGACTCTTTTTCGCCGAGGTGATAGCTCTATGCTATTACAGGTTTAATGAGCACAGCCCGCAACCCCTTTGGGCCAACGTGATGACTACGGCCGGAATGAATGCAACGGAGGCCCTGGATCGTTTCTTCGCATTAGCTGGAATTTCACAAGAAGTTCCCGATGATTTTATCAATTACTCCAGGAGAATTGAAACCGTGGCTAGCCAAGTGGGTCTCATGGCACTCTTGGGCAGCCCGAAGTACCCGATGGTGGATGGCCTGGATCAACTGGCTGCCTTTCCCAGCCGTGGTGTGCGAAGTCGAGGAATTCAAGTGCCAACATGGATCCCGGACTTCTTCTCGGAATCTCCACCAACTACGATCATCTCATTATTATATTCAACATCGAACTTGCGGTCAAAACACCAGGATTTGCCACTGCCAGAGTTCCAAATTGTCACGGACCCAGAGGCCCCAAGCCACAGTCCCCAACCACTAACAGTATCACAGTTTCCCTATGTCTTGTTTAAGGTGCGTTACTTGATTATGGTAGGCTGGTGAGCCTTAGGTGCTTCACAAAGTAAAATACACAGACTCACGCTACTGTTCTCAGGTTCCAGAATTGCTAGTTAAAGCCACGATTTTCGATAGGATCAAAGAGACAGTTGCTCCCATCGTTCTTGAAACCCTTGATGATAAGGGAAGGGGCACGGATGATCTAGAGCGAGACTACCGGTACAGCATCGACATTTTACGATTCATAACAACTACGCGACTTTCTGGCGATCCGAGCTTGTCTATCGGAGATGATGTCATGTCAGGGGATATGTTCGAGACCTTTTGGCGTACAATGGTTTACAATCGAACTGGTGACAATTTTGTGGAGGAAGTTATCCCTGACAGTACAATCGGCACTTCCTTCGGGTATTGGTATATGTCTTGGAAGCTGTGCCTGACGCGGAGGTGGGAGCAGGACACCGATCTCTTCTTTTCACAGTTGAAGTTGCTACAGGAACTTCAAGACCCATTCATTAGCGTTTTCGACCGGGCTTATGGGTACCGGTCTTTCTTTGTGACGGAAGGTGGCCGGATCGGATGGGCGCCGCCTGCCGCCAGGCCCGGAGATGCCATCGCCATGTTCCAAGGTAACAGAATCCCGTTTGTGGCTAGATCTCTTGGAGATAATGGTCCATGGGAATATGTTGGCGGGTGTTACGTCCATGGTTGTATGGATGGGGAGATCTGGCAGCTGGACACAGCGGATTGGGAGTTTATGACTTTTGTGTAGCTGTCAGTGAGCCACTGCATATGAAACTTTTGCATCCACGCCATGCCCACGGAGATGTAGTGTCTGCCAGTCTCAAAGTCGAGGCGCCCTTGTGCCATTTCCAGCACTTGGGGTGCCGTCGCCGGCTGACTGCTGCCGGCCCATGGCGGAGTGGTTGCTCCGGCGCTGTTTCTTCGGGGCCGGTAAATGATTTAGCCGCGGCCGGGTGCGCTCCGTCCCCCACGTCGTTCCGTCGCCGGCTTTTATTATGATTTCGGGGCTGGGAATGATCATGGGAACATTTCATATATTCCCTTACTATGCATAGCCTTAGCCATCATAGTTCGTTATAACTCAATCAATAGCTTCGCTAGGACTTAAACACCAGCTACTGTTTATAGAGATTAATAAGAAATTATAATTAAATTAATGTAGAAAGAGTAAAAATAATATATTATTAGAATATTGAACATTGGTAGGCCGAGACTCGAATTGCAGCATGCTATGAAGACCCATTCTCCGGAATCTCTCATCGCCTCAGTTTCTGAGCCAGGACAGTTGTGATTTATGAAAGTCTAGTTTGGCCATAACAATACGAAATGGCCAGGTGCGGACGTCATTACCCGATCCGCTCTGGTTTATTGTTGAAAGTGCGACGCTATGAATCTATTGTGGCGTTATTCATCTCGACTTCCCACGGCCTCACTCGTCTTCGTCAGAAAAGTCGTAGTCATCACTATCCTCATTAACGCCATGATCGCTGCTCCCGTTGCTCCCGTCCCTGCTCGAAAGGTCTTGCTCTGCTTCCTCATTATCAGTCTCTTGGCCACTTTCTTTTTCCTCCCCTTCTGATAAAGAGCGATCGGTTTCCTCGTCACTGCTGTCTTCCTGATCAGATGCCTCTTGAGAGACGGCGTCGTTGTCGCTGTTTTCACTTTCACTACCAGGACCCTCGTCCTCTGACTGACTATTCTCAGATTCATCCTCTTCCTTGTCTGCTTCCTCGTCGGAGGAACCGCTCAACAAAGAAGCATCATCCACCCCCTCATGGCCATCTTCGTCTTCGTTGCTCGCATCATCACCATCCAGGTCGTCAAAGTCCTCTGGCCCGCCTGCATCACTCAAGTCAGGACTAGATAGCCCGGCGTCTTGGTCGTCGTCGATATCGCTTTCACTTCCATCAGAATTGTCCTCGTCTTCGCCATCGCCATCGATCTCGTCGGGAAAGTTGTTCAAGTCATCCAACTCATCCGGGTCAGCCACTGAACTATGGTTCGAAGAGTCATGTCCCTGGTCTGTATCTTGCGCGTCATTGCCACTCTCTGACCCAGTTCCATCATCATAATTACCATACGCCCCTGCATGGGTCATGTTTTCACTGTCAGAGTCTGGGTCCTCACCCACGCCTGTTGTCCCAGCGACAGATATCACTGTAGCTCCCACAGCGACACCGGCCAGCACCTCAGCTGCAACATAACCGCTGGGGCGGCTGTTACCACCACTTGCAGTTTGCGGATGTTTTGGGGTGTGTCCCGGTTTCACTTTATACTGAAGTGTTTCCGACTTCTGACTTGGTTTGTCATGTGGTAAGTGGCCGCCAATCTTCTTGCTAGGACTTCGTTTAGGCTCGAAAGCCATCGTATGGTTGTGATCTCCCGCACCAGGGCCTGGGGTAGTGCCGAATCTCTTCGCTCGGTTGTCATCAGATGGATTCTTCCATGCTTTGGACCGAAACGCGCCTTCTGGACCCAAAGAGTCGAATCCAGATGTGGAAGCTCGGCCGTCTGGGACCGCCTGATCTGTGGGAGTTTGGGGAAGTGCAGCGCCAGGAGTCACCGGAGTAGTCGAATTGTCTGGTTTTAGAGCAACAGAAGGTAAGTCAGCAGTCTGTATTGGGTCCTGTGTAGGCTTGATGGGTGTGCTCTCAGTCATGGGCCCATCGTTCTCAGCCCAACTAGATGGCGGTCTCCATGTTGCGTCGGTATCATATTGGTTCCAGTGTGGCTTGGCCTCAGACAAACTATCAGTTCCATGCGGAACTCCTCCAGAACTACCCGGAAGACCCACTGAATCGGTTCCTGTACTGACTGTGCCCAGGCCATGTGCCGGCGTTGGACTGCTTGTTGCTGCCTGGTTGAGAGGCAAAGTGCACTGTTGCCCCGTGCCGTTCTTGACAGGAAGATCCCCAGACATCGCGTTAGAGATGGCCGCAGCGCTCACGGATATACTGATGGGCGGGTAGGAAGCGGGAGCAGCTCCTGCTTGTGGTGGTAGCTGGGGGTCCGACTCCGTGTTACCTTGGGGACTGGACTGCAGAGAAGGGTTGCTCGGAGCGGAAAGACCGGTCTCCAACAACCCATCTGTTCCATGAATTTGATCAGGCCGCAACGGACCACTAGTTCCAGTGTGAATTGGTGCCTCTGTCTGGGCTGAAGGGTCATTCTGAATCGGTGGACCAGTCTGAACTGGAAGTTCGGCTTGGGTTGGCGCATCTGGGACCTGGCTGGATCCAGGGACCTCAAGGTGGCCCGGCTGGTGGGGCGTATCTACTCCTGTGTGTGCGGAGGAATCCGGGTCACTATCCTCAGTCGGATCAAGAGCCTCATGATGAGGGTGTTGGTGGGGCTTGGTCTCTGGCTTTGACGGCTTCTCTTTCTGGTCCTTGTGTTTCTTGGTTGTCTTCTCCGTTGCCTGATTCAACTTGTGTTCGATATAAGCTTTGCCCGCACCAAAGAGACTTCCAGTCTCACCCGAGGTCCTCTTGACCTTGATCGATCTCTCATGGATCTCTCTGGTCCTGGTGACCGACTTCCTTCGATGCGTGGAGAGATCTCTGGAAACAGCTTTCTTGTCTGCTCCGTGACTGCTCGTCCAAGACTCATCTTTGCGGACTTGTTGTTTGGAGGGCTTCCCAACTCTGCCCTGAGATGATTTATTAGAATGTGCCATGTCTAGCTGGTCCGTGTTCTTGCCAGCGGGGGACTTTTCAGTGTCTTCTCTGCGAGCCTTCTCCTGGGACCTGGCTGGCTTAGCAGTTTCTGACTTAGACTGGAGGTTCCCTCCAGTCGTCTTCTCCTGATTTCTCTTTGAATCGGAGTCTTTGCTTGTCTTTTTCGCCGATGAACCTATGCCATGGCTTTTTGATGTGCTCAATTTGGGTTCCGTGGCGATCAAATCAGTAGAGTGTTTCATCAGAGATAACGAGGATCCTCCCGGGGCCGTATGAGGAATTGACGTGAAGTCACCCGGGCCGAGTAACTTGCGAGGTTTGTCCAATCTCAAGTGCTCCTGAAGAAAATGATCCAACGACTTGGTTGTCGATTGCGAAGGTGCGCGCGATTCGGCCACCCTTTCATAGTCGCGTAGTGCCGGCACTCTCCTGGGGCTAGTCGTGAACTCAAAAGGATCAGACCATCCCCAGCTTCTGCTCAACGTCTTCACCATTGTTGTAGTGACTGGGGCTGCATTGTGGTCAAAACTGGCTCCCTTTGTGTGGGTGACACTTGTCGATGCACTAGCAGCGTCACCTAGATTGGATTTCAATGGCATCGACGCACTGGCGAGATCAGACGTGGAGGGAGGTCCTGGTATCGGACCAAGAACACCTGAACTATTCGAAGATGGTCTCTTGCTGGGCTTGTCACTGACTTTCGAAACAGCTCTGGTAGGCTCCGGTAGCACGATCGAAGACTTCGTGGTCCGAGTCCCAGTCGAAGGTTTAAGTGGAGATGTGATGACCTCAGTAGCCTCAGCAGGCTCGATCTCCTTTTTGCTCTTCTTTTTGCTGGATGCTTTTTTCGACGAGGCCTTCTTTTCTACCAATGAAGCGGAATCGGCAGTGTCCTGCGCCCCTTGGGCAGCCGGGGCGGTAGAGGTAATTGAAGACGTTCGTGGTACATCGAGTTTGAAAACTTGGCCGTACCGCAGTGCCACCGCAGAGTCTTTCGCCGCTCTTTTCCGAGCTAGAGGGGACATCTTGCGGCCAACAATTATATGAAGTTGATCGATGTAGAATGGCTTAGCTTGGGCTTCTAGCCATTGCCATGCCTCTTTCGCTCCTGGTATGTCCGGAATTGGTAAGGCAGCAGTTTGTGATTCTTGCTTCAAGTCCGATCCAGTCTGAAGAATTGGTGGGAAGAAACCGTCAGACGGAAGCAGTGTCTCAAGTGTTGCAGCAACGCTGGCTGCGCTGGTGCCAGCGAGAACAGACCACACAAGATATTTTCCGTCTGTAACAAGCGAGTCGCAACAGTTTCGGCAACTAAGCAAAGGCTAAGCGGAATCGCAGCCAAAGTTCTGAGCGAGCTAAGGCGTCATCGGAAGGTTAGGCTTTTGACTGTAGAGGTCCCATGGAAAAAATACTAATACTAGAATTATAGGATTGTCACCGTCGTCCCATTATTCTCATCGGCCACTGTTTTGGGGGCCTTGTGATGGAGCAGATCTATCTGCAATCTCAACTACTTCCTCGCGACAATCCCGGCATCTTTGACTCGATCACTGGTATGATATTCTTGGGAACCCCGCACTACGGAACCCACTCCAGTGTCTCGGGCATGGCATCTCTTGGCGATATGTACGAGGCCATCGGAAAAGAGAATTTGCAGACCAACGACAACCTCTTGAAGACTGTTGCTTACGACAACGATGTCCTTGTCAATACTGTTGCTGATTTCACAATGAAGTTAAAGGACCAGCCTGCTGGTCCTGAAATATTCTGCTTCTTTGAGGAGCATCCGACAGATATCGGTGTTATCGTAGGTCTTCAAGGCCGCAAACAAGAATTCGTGGTCAGCGAGTCGTCGAGTTGCCTACCCGGCTATAAAAGGTTGGGTCTATCGTTGAATCATTTCAACATGAACAAGTTTGGTAGTGATACAGACAATAACTATATTTCAGTTGTTGAAGAGCTGAAAAAAATGAAGGAGAAATCAGAGGACCTCATGAGGCAGAGAAGAGCTGCATCACATGGTACGTTGTCGACATGGATGCGTCCTACGTTCAAAGTATTAATTATTGGGTCTTCCCTATTCTAGGCGAGAGAATCGGCGATTCGAATCATCAGAATAACTCGGAAGGTCATGAAATGATCCCAATGCTACCTTTCTCTGTAGCGAAGGGTTTCGCGCCTCGTGACGGCGTACTGGAGAAGATCAAGTCTCACTTTGACCACTCATCAAAGGTGGTGCTCGTTGGAGGATGCGGGACTGGGTAAGTATCGAAATCCAGGGTTCCCGGGAGCTGATCAATGTCAATAACAGATCGAAACTTTAGTAAAACACACGTCGCAGTCGAATACGCAGGAGGCTTTCTCAACGAAAACCCAGAAGCCATGATACACTTCGTAAATGGCAGCAACTCAGCAGAATTTGAACAATCCTATCATTTAATAAATGATAAACTGAAATTGAAGACCGGGAAAAGGGGCAACGTCATGAAAATCGTTTGCGACTATCTGAGACAGGGTGAAAGCGGCAATTGGCTCATGATCATCGACGGCTTGGACCATGACAACCCAGTGAACGAGACGAACAAACAAACAGCTACCACGAAGGGCTTTGCATTGGATTCCCTAAAATCGGTCCTTGAATACATTCCAGATGGGCACACATACGGCGGCCAGGTGCTTATAACGACTAGGTCAAAACACGTCGCTACCAGGGTGATCAATCACAAGTACATTGTTGAGCTTCCGAAGAGCTTGAGCAAAGATGACGCCCTACAACTCCTTCTCTCTGGCAGCAAATCCAAAGAAGCCTCGTCAACGACCTATCAGTCGAAAATCGTTGAAGCTCTCCAAGGGTCAGCAGGTGCGCTGGCACTAGTCCGCGCATATAAGGAGACCTCCGGCTCCGAGTTCTCGTGGAAGGATTCATGGAGCGTCATCCAGAATTCATTCAAAGACAGTGTCGGGCTGAGCGCGCAAACCAATGAGCAAATCCGATGCATGCTCGGAATTTGGAAGCCTCTTTACACTCAATTAAGGTCGAAACACAACGAAGCCGCGGACTTGCTTCACACACTTTGTCGGCTGGACGTTCAAAGCATCCCAGTCTTCCTGATTGACAGCCGCTATGATGACAAGTCAGAACGGGACAAGCATATGAAAGCGTTGAGGAAACACGACATGCTGGAGATCTCGGTGAACCGCAGGAACGCTCGTGTCACCCCAATGATACGACTCTTGGCCAACTCAATGATCAGCAACAACCTTGAGGACTCCAACTTTCATGATGGGGCTGCATTGGAACTGGTGTGCGATGCGTTTCCACCGCCTGAGGTGGAAGACAACATTAAATGCAGGGCACTCAAGCCAAGTGCGCTCGCAGCATTGCAACTTGGACTCCAATCGCCAAAAGCCTGCGAACAAACGGCTCACCTCCTCTTGAAACTCGGAGCGTTCGAAAGGCGTGTCGGTAATGAAGACAACGCTGTCAACCTGCTCGAGAAGTGCTTGGAATCATGCAAAGGTGGGGAACAATCCCAAGACCGCAAGAGATTGGAGAAAGAAGCCAAGAAGCTCCTCGACAATACCCGAAAAGACCGGCTGAGAGCTGCAAGACGACAGTCAAGAGACAAGGACGGGTCACAATCAGCCAGCCACCTCGAAGAGTCGCCACATACGAAGGCCATGATAATCAGCCCCAAGTCCAAGGCCGATGAAGTCCGTAGCATGAGTCATGCCGTGCTGGATGCTCATCGCCGCGCAGACTGCCTGGCAGACAATGTGAAGCGCCATCAGCAGATTCTCGACTGGTTCAAGGCGAAGTACGGCGCAAAACACCAGGGCACGGTGCGCCAGCAGTTCAACCTTGCGCTCGCCCTCGACGCCAACGGCGAGCACACAGAGGCCGTGAAGATGTACTTCGAAGCTATCAAGGCCATGGAGAGCATCGAAGGGAGAGGCAGCCCCAGTCCAGAGCTTCTACGCGTACAAGCAAGCCTGGCGCGAAACTATGGCGAGCAGGGGCGCTTCAAGGAGGCAGAAGCTACCCTGGCGAAAGTGCTCGAAGACCAGACGGAAATTCTCGGTCGTGACCACCCGGAAACCCTCGTCACGAGGCTGAACATGGCACTATTGGCCCAGGATCTCCGGCCAGGAGACCTCGAAACACCGGCTACAGAGCTGCAGAGCGTACTCAGTACGCAGACCCGATTGTTAGGAGACGCACATCCCGCCACTCTGAGAACCGCTTCCAATCTGGCGCAGAATTACGGTCTTCGCGGCCGCATTATGGATGCCGAGCCTTTGTTCGAACTGTCTTTGGAAGGACAGATAAAGAGCCTTGGGGAGAAACATCCGGACACTATGAGAACGTTGGCAATGCGGAAGGAGCTAGAGGATGCAACTGAGGCGTGTTGATGCAGAATGACAACGCTAATCTGTATAGGATGCGGTGGATGTTGCTCGGTTTCGTACTCACATTTGGAAGTCGTATACGAATTTATATAAGAGCTATTGTTGGGTGTGCTTGTTCGCGTTCACACAAGTGGTGGTCTCGTTTTTAATCTGTACACATATGCTTCTTAAGCAGTATGCATCCAGTCCCTTCATACAGTGATAAACGCTTAAACACTGTTCACACAAGGGTTGGTGACGATAGGACGTGTCGTAATGGTTGTTGGAAATGGTTATGGTGTAGAGTACCGGTCTGAATGTACCCAGGTAGGCTGGTCGTTCCCGCCAGCTGGCAGCCGACTGGCAGCGGACAGGCTCCGCCCCCCACCTTGTTCCGTCCCCGGCTTTATGTTCCACCGCCGCCACGTCCTGTCGTGGAAAACCAACCCGCGGCCCTGATTCTTTCGCTCCAGCACGGCTGGTTATTACCGCCTGTTCGTGTCGTCATCTCGCAGCGCAAGCAAGATGTCCCAAGGCGACCGGACGGATAACACGCCTCCAACCCGTCCCGGCCAGAGATCGGAGGGTCGGATCGGCGGAGCTTGCTTCGTGTATCGCGCCAAAAAGCGAAAGGTACGCCTAACCCCTGCTTCTATTCACCCCGGGCACCCGTCTCTTCCCATTGAGGACCTGGTTTTACCTACTTGGTCCAAAGGGACGGATCATTGGCCCTTTCCTTGCAGCTAATGCTTCGAGCAATCCACTTACGCGTGAGCACAGTGCAGTGGTGAAAAGTGAGTCTTGAAAAGATTCCCGTACTGCTGTGATTCAGCCGGGCGTTTGCTGAGTGGTTGTTATTCCAACCAAGACCGATATGTGGCCAATGCAGAAATTCCAAGCTCCGTTGCGAATGGCCCAGGCAACAGAAGCGGTAGGCACATCTCGATAGTGTCTTTCCCTACTCACCCTCTACCTCCCCCCTTTATCCCACCCGAACCGACCACGTGCTGGGACAATGGGCTAATTAGAGGGGCACATGTTTGCAGAGGACTCCCAAAGCACTTCATAAGAAAGCTTGAGTCGAGACTACGGCGGACCGAGACCCTGCTCCGGAGCGTCCTTGACTTTGTGTCAGATGAGCAGCTGGAATCATCACTCCGTGGCGTAGCTCCACTAGCCACGGAAAGCTCACAGGATAAAGAAAACGCCGACCCTAAAGTCTGGCAGTTTTACCCCCTCACGACCCTCGAGGACGTACGAGCGTGGCAATCTCGTACAGCGGGGCGCGAGCTGTCTGGACCATTACCGACTGCACATGGCTCTGATGGAGACGCCCCTGTTGAAGACGACAGCCTGCTCACATCCGAGTACGGCGCTGTGTCCGTACAGAGCAGCCAATCTCCACGTCCGATCCGAGCAGTGACCATGAGCCCAGAGGCGAGGACACGCACTCCCCGGGTTGACCATTACCTTAGAAGCACCCATCCGACATCTGGCGCATCAGGTAGCGGAGACGGTCACGAGCCGGATAATTCGAGAGCCACCAATACGCCGAGGACGGATGAGCCGATTTCGCTGGCGAGCACATTTCTCCCCGCAGCGTTCCAAGAGGAGTTTCTATGGTGAGAAACAGATCACGGAGACGACTGCTGCCATGA
Source organism: Diaporthe capsici (assembly GCA_013364905.1). NCBI lineage: Eukaryota > Fungi > Ascomycota > Sordariomycetes > Diaporthales > Diaporthaceae > Diaporthe > Diaporthe capsici. The sequence goes on from WNXA01000016.1 coordinate 486,911, forward strand.
AAGTCAAAGTAGAAGACTAGAATGGAAAGGGCCATGGAGATTATATACGCAACAACAAAAGCCCTAGAATTTGGCTTTGCAAAGAATACTCGAAATAAATGTCATGAGTGAAATGCTAGAGCGTGGTGACTTTGCTGCTTGTTTGTTCAAAGAAAAATAGTCAAGCCACCTACCTACCTGACTTGAAAGTGCGCCCCATAATCTACATACAACATGTCCAGAAGTCTCGTTTTCAACACTCATTTCTCCAGAAAAAATCAAGCTACTGGCTGACCACGGCACATGACTTGCGGTGGTGACCTTGTATAAAATTGCATAACACCTACTTCCGGTCGTACGAGGTCTCCTCGACCTGTTCCACAGTCTCCACCGCGACCTTGCCCTCAATCTCGATCTGCGCAGCCGAGCTTGATTTGAGCCTCCTGGCGTTCGAGGGGACCTCCCAGAAGTGAGCCGGCCCCGAGAAGAGGTTATCCATATCCTCGAGCGACAGGCCTTTAGTCTCAGGGAACAAGAAGTAGACTAGTGGCACAGAGAAGGCGCCAATGACAGCGTACACGATGTAGTAGCGCCAGGTGATGGTGACGAAGGCGACGGGTGTGATCTCGGAAATGACAAAGTTGAACACCCAGTGGGTGGCTGTGCCGACGGAGGCGAGGTGGATACGCAGCGCCTGTGGCGCGATCTCGGCGCCGTACAGGAAGTTGGCGCCGACGAATCCCAGCGGGAAGAAAGCCATGTAGAGGAAGAGGAAGAAGGTGGCCCCCACGCTGGCTATTTGGTGAAGGAGCGGTAGGCTAGGACGCCACCAATGTTGGATTGGTTGTATCCGAGCAGCCAGAATGCTGGGACAACGACGAGGAAGATGCGGGCAATGGCGAGTGTCTCGCTAGTCAAGCCAAAGATTGCCATGGCGCTTGGCTGCTAATGCTGCGAGGATGCTTGTCTTCTCAAAAGACAAGACCAGAATAATGATGCGCTACAACACAATAAAATCAATGCAGTCTTCAACAGGTACAAATAATGAGGGCTCCTACTCGTCGAAGGACGTTAAAAAAAAAGCAGAAGGGTCACAAGTGCCACCAAGATGATTGGGTCGAATATATACGTTATGTCAGAGTCGAGCTTGCAGTCGACTTTCCTCTTCAGTTGACGGGACTGAAGGAGCCCATGGGACCACCCAGACTGAGCCCAATCGACCGGTCTGGCAATAGCTTCCCCCGGATTCCACAATGCCCCTTCCCCACGGGGAAGGGTTGCATTCTTGCTGGGTCAAGCTGAATCTGATCCAGCAAGACCTGGTCATCTTCCCCAGACTCCCCCACCTCTGTCATGAAGCACGTGATGACATAGACGGCTTCTAGGATCCGATGCAAGTGACAACTCCCCTCCCAGAGCCAGAATCCCGGGGGTTCTGCATCGATCGGGCGAATTGTGGGGTGCCGGATGGCTTGATGTCTTACCGCTGCTTTGGAGTTCCCGTACAGGAGGACCTGCAGTGATCGACTGATATATTCTCAACTGTTCATGCCTACCTACCTAGGTAGGTAGAGCCTGAAGATGTATAACTGAAGTCCGGACATTAAAGTAGGTAATACTATAGATGGAACATGAGACTAAATTAAACAACATTCTATTCTGTCCTATGATTCGAGAACCCAAATATCTCAGCATTGTGTTTATCATGAACAGTTGCTTTTCTCGTGGTCACGAAAAATAATTGTGGCAATAGCCATGGCCTACTGCGCTAATACCTCCTATTGATCTGACTTATAGGATTTGAACAGACCTCCCCTTTTGCTCTGCAAAACAGGAAAACCCCGGCTATATCAGCACTATCAGGGGGCGGTCATGTGTTTCTCCGCTGCGGGCGGTTGCATGTGAGGTGCGGTAGAAGTCTTAGCCGCGACCCGCAACCAATTGGCTAACCGGACGGTACTCGCTCAGGGACAAGGAACTCGATGGGGCGCGCGAAGAGCCGACAACGGGCTAGTCCATTGAGTTCTAATTCATTGCACGCACGGAAACTTGTCGTTCGACGAAGTTAGAAAAGGGACCAAGTCAAAGGCAAGACGCAGGTGATGCGTATCATATTTAAGACCCCGCAATTGCTACACAGGGCAACAGTAGTAAGATCTCACGTCCGCCAGGTCAGTACCATGTCGTCCACCAAGCCCTTTATCCTCTTCTTCAACCCCGTCAGGCACGCAAAGGCCTACTACGAGAGCCTGCAAGAGGTTGCTCGAACAGAAGTGATCACGAGCAAGTCAAGAGACGAGTTCTTCAAGGACGTCGAGGGCAAGTACAAGGACATATCCGTCATTTATAGAACCTCGGCCAGTGGCGCGGTAGGCGATCTTCTTGTTCTCCCACGAAAATTGGGCGTGCACTTCTAACTATAGAGCATAAAAGGTTGCCGGAAATTTTGACGACGAGTTCATTAAGCATCTCCCCGAAAGTTGCAAGCACATCTGTCACAACGGCGCAGGCTACGACCAGATCGATGCCGAGGCCTGTCTGAGGCGGGGCATCACCCTCACCTACGCCCCGGATGCCGTCACCGAGGCCACGGCCGACCTGGCCATCTGGCTCCTTCTCGGGGCGCTACGGCAACTCAACCCATCACTGTCGTCACTGAGGGCCGGCAATTTCAAAAAGGGCATCGACTTCGGCCACGACCCGCAGGGAAAGGTCCTCGGGATCCTGGGCATGGGGCGCATCGGCCGCGCGATCAAGAAGCGCGCCGACCCCTTCGGCCTGGTCACGCGCTACCACAACCGCCGTCCACTGCCCGAAGAAGAGGCTGCCGGCGCCGAGTACGTGTCGTTCGAGAGACTCCTGGCCGAGAGCGACATCATCAGCGTCAACGTGCCGCTCAACGCGGGGACCAGGCACCTGATCGGGGCGGGCGAGATGGCGAGGATGAAGGACGGCGTCGTCATCGTCAACACGGCCAGGGGCGCCATCATCGACGAGGCCGCCCTGGCCGACGCCCTTGAGAGCGGCAAGGTCGGCGCCGTCGGTCTTGATGTGTACGAGCGCGAGCCCGTCATCAACGAGAAGCTGCTGAGGCAGGAGCGCGCGCTGATGGTGCCGCATTTGGGTACGCACACCACCGAGACGCTGGCTAAGATGGAGACGTGGGCCATGGAGAATGCCAGGAGGGCCGTCCTTGGTGAGCCGCTGCTGTCTCCGGTTCCCGAGCACGTCGAGCTGCAGTCGAAACAGGCAGATGGATCCGCGTAGAGTCGTCTTGAATCGAATTCATGCTCACGTGCAGCGTGTCATTCGCCGCGCTGTGTATCTACCTAGGTAGGACATCGGATAGAATACTTAAAGGGTAGGACATACATTTTAATCGTCGCTACATGCACCTTCTAGCTTTTTGACCAGACCGTTGTCGTGCCACGAGTCTTCCCAGTTCAACCACCGCTTCGCAAGATAAGTCTTCTTTTCTTCCCGGCTCTCTCCACGCCCCCTGATCGAAAGCCGACCCTCTCTCGTGCGTATGATAGAACATGGTGGGCTGTTTCTGTTGGGCCTAAGTGGCTGCGTATGTATTCTGCCGGTCTCTCGTCGAGCACTACCTGCTCAAATTTCTGTCCTCGTGGCGACTTGCCCTTATCACAATTCTTCACCAAGGACAACGCAAAATTTCCCTCTTTGTAGTCGCACATATTCGCCACGCAGCCCCTGCGCAGCGAGATGGTTGCGTTCTGCTCTCGGATGCTCGCCGGCCAGAAAATAATTCTGTCAACCCCAATAGGCCGTGCAGGAGGCGCGACGAGTATGGCCACAGCGGCAGGTCTCTTTCACAACACATTGCATACCAGAGGCTGGGCAACTAGACTTGGAACAGAAATTCCATTGGTCAATCTATGAATGCAGTGCTTGTCGCAAATATTAATGAATACGGAGATTCGCAGGGCTCAAATCAGAGGGTACAGGGGTACATGTTGCCCCCAGTGCACCAATTTGCACGCCCAAATCAACGCCCAAATCAACGCCCAATTCAAGGCCCAATTGCACGCCCATTTTGCACGCCCATTTTGCACGCCCATTTTGCACGCCCAATTTATATACCCAGGGCCAATTCGTATGTTTAATTTATACGCCCAGAGCTAAGTTGCATACTGAAAGCCCTGGGCATGCAACTTGGCTTTGGGCGTGTAAATTAGGTGTATGAATTGGGTGTGCGAATTGGCCCTGGTGTGCGAATTATGGGTGATGGAGGCTGCGCTGTGATTGGCTGCAGCCAGCTGCAGCCAGCTGCAGCCAGGTATGTACCCCTGTACCCTCCGATTTGAGCCCTGCGAATCTCCGTATTCATATTAATTACCTACGCGTTGCCACCACAAAGTCTAAACTGCTTTTCCTCTATTGCGCGGATTTCGTGAGCCTCCACCGCTTCCGGAAGCGTTGCCTGGAGTATCATTGTTGCCTAAAAAGGGTGGGTCTTGCTTGGTCTTTGGAGGTCGAGGAACTTTGTGCACATCTCCGTTGTCTTTCCTCTTGTAATGTCGTCCAATACACACATGCGAACAGCGAGTGGTAGAATAATTCGGTTGGCCATAATCAGGTGCACTCAGGAAAATTTGAGTCGGCATAGTGTGGACCCGGATGATTATGGAAAACCAACGATGGAAAGGGGAAGGAGGGGAATTACGGTGGAAGGGTTTGTGGGCAGTCTGAAAGTTTCGAAGAATAATCCGATGCCAAACGGGAATCGAGATATTCAAGTTCACCTTACAACTTTATGCAGCTCACCAGAATCGTGTGTTAGGTTGCCTATCAGGATTACAGTTGGGCCTTTCGAAATGCACAAGTCTCCTGCAGAGGTGCCCAAATTGGGATGAATGTTACCCCACTGGCATGTAACATCCTCACCGAATCATTGTTCAACCTTTCAGCATTTTTATGTAGGGAGACATGAGATGGTCGGAGCGCCACGGCTACAGGGAGTCGCTGATGTGGCTGCTTATTTGCTAGTCGTCAGCAATCTGACAGCCTGATTTGATTTTTCAATCCCCGCAAATCCCAGATAAAGCGGCCCCAAGCAGTTGAAGAATCGATGATGCAAGTGAGTTGCGAGGAAGCCAAGCGAACGCGGGCCGAGACAATCGGAGACACGATGAGTTCGAGGCCACAGACATCGACGGCCCAGCCCCGGATGGAGAGTCTGACGCAAGTAGAAATCGACGAGAAGTCATGGTATGACGGCATTTCGACGCATCTGAGAGCCTGATGTGCGTCCAAGACTAATCAATGACCAATGATCCAGGAAGTACTTGGGCTACCGTAGCTTTGCCAGATTTTCAGCTTCGGACACCGACTTCTTTGTACTTCGGCGGTTCGACTATCTCAACGTCCGAGTGCTTTTGACCTTACAAGATGAATTATCAGCTCTTGAAGAGGAGCTTGAGACGCTCGAGCAGAGCCTCAGGAGAAAGGATGCAGAAGACATCGATAATGGGACCCTGCGTCCTGATCCAGTACCGAGGCGGGCAGAGCTGATAGCTCTAATATCTGAGAAGATGGATAGATACAGTGAGGATACTGCCTTGAACAATACTTCAACCTCTTCAAGGTTGCTAATCCATCCTAGACAGGAGCGTGCTCACCTACTCTGACCTCCGCTCCCACGATGCAGCACCAAAACGCTCCGTCCAAAACGTTAAGAATTGGTTTACGAGTTACGACGGCGCCATTGATCCTAAGGAAACTCTTTTTATTCACAAGACCGATTTGATCCCCATCGTGCGCACATAGAAGTCCGTGATCCGAGACTTCTTCGAGACACACGTTTTCTTCCGCATCCATGCAATCTTCAGGCAGCAATCGCCCGAAGACGTCGAGCTCGGGGAGATGGAAGCACGACAAATTATCAACAACGCATACGTCGAGGTGGTCACCGCCGTGTGCATTCTCATCGCCGGCATACTATTGTTGATAGTGCCCCTCTGGATCCTGCCTGTTCTTGAGACGCAGAATTCCAAGCTTGGGCTTATTACCGGGTTCATCGTCGCTTTTCTTCTTGTGATGTGGGTGGCTACCACGGCGAGACACCTCGAGAGGCTGGGGGCAGCTGCTGCGTGAGTTATTTATCCGTGCACGTTGAGATGATCCCCCTAGCTCGGGATTTATGTTGTAGCTGATTGGTGTGACAGGTACGCTGCGGTCCTGATGGTCTTCCTGCAGTTGGGCACACAAGCCTGAAAGTCTGGCCGCGAAGTCTGGCTCCCCCCTGTTATGGTGATCACTCCCTAAAGTCGGCCGGGTCCTTGCAAGATGTAGGAAGAACTGAAGAAAAATTCGCTTTAAGACAAGGCTAACGGGGCTTTTATCCGAGGTAGCTTTGCTTCTTACTAGTAGTCTAGGGTAACAGCGTTTTGCTATGCCTTTAAATTGGCCCCTGGCGAAGCTCATATCATTCTGTTCATGAATAAATCATATCTGCTTAGCCTTATAGACTGTGTGGATTCTTTGAGCTCCTCTACTAATCTGGAATGACAATAATTGTCCTAGTGGGATAAGAGACAATGTAGGTTGTAGGCAATTACAGTCAAATTCACTATCTTCATATCTGCCTATCAGCGCTAAAAGTGCCATATGCCACAAATTTGAAAGAAATTAGGAATCCTTGACTTGCTGTTCATGTACAAGTTTGACTTAAGATAATTTAAGCGCAGACTGCATCAGAGTTATCACAAGGCTGCCTCTTTTGACTTCATGCGTTCTTGATAGAGTCTGCCATCAGACAGACCATAATTCCAGCATGTTGCCTTCAAGATCAGGCTATGGATATCAAGCCGAGGTTTGATTAACGACCGCGATTTGTTCACAACTATCTACTCTTTTGCCTTCGACACGTAATCCTCGAGCAGTCCGTTTTTGTTGGCTCGATATAACATAATTAGTCGCTGGGCGGTGAATAGGTAAGCGGTCCTTTTCAGTCGCAAATTGGACCTGCATTCATTCATGCGATACTCGGGAGTGACGAAGTTTTGACGTAAGCCCCACCTGCTTGACTAGGAGATGAAGAACGATGTCTCGCGACAGGGAAGTTAGGAAGGTGGCTAAAGTTTCAGCCGCCGAACTCGTGCCGCCCCCGGTGCCGTTCTCGGTTGAGACGGGGAAGCTCTCCCCTTTAAAGCTTGCCGCACTCTTGGAGTCTTTGCGTACATAACTGAGATGGGATCAGTTATGAGACTTGCCGCATTGGAACTTCACTCGAATAAAGATACAGGTCCACCTCGAAGATGACTAAGATCGCTCTCATCGGTGCCGCGGGCCAGATCGGCACTCCACTGAGCTTGCTATGCAAAAGTGTGAGTCGCCATTTCCTAGTAGGGGAGCACAACTGGATGAGATAGTCGTTGGCTGACACGGCAACCCTCAAAGAGTGACCTGTTTGACGAGATCTCCCTCTACGATCTCGTTCACGCCCCTGGCATTGCAACTGATCTGAACCACATCGACACCAGGGCCGTGGTTTCTGGCTACCTTGCCGCCGAGGTCGATGGCCTGAAAAAGGCGCTGCAGGGTGCCGACTTCATTGTTGTCACAGCCGGCATCGCGCGTAAGCCTGGCATGGCGCGTAAGCCTGGCATGACTAGGAATGGTAGGTGTGCTCCTATTCAGGTCTCTACCCTGGCTACCTATGTAGTCTCGAAGCCAATGCAGGACCGTAAACATGCTGAGCATGCTCCTTTTTAGATCTGTTCAAGATAAGTCATGCGTGCATCTACATAGTCCTTTGTTCAAAACACCGCACTGACGCGTCAGTACCTAGACCAATGCAAGCATAATCCGCGACATTTTCACCGAGGTTGCCAGGACGTGCCCCCAGGCGATCAGCTGCGTCGTCACCAACCCCGTCAACTCGACCGTCCCCGTGGCAGCCGAGGCCCTCCGGAGGGAAGGTGTCTTTGACGCAACTCGTCTCTTCGGAGTCACGACGCTAGACGTCGTGCGGGCCTCGACCTTCATCGCCCACGCCCTCGGTGGCGGTGCCGATCCCAAGCGGTTCAAGGTCCCCGTCGTCGGCGGCCACAGCGGCGGCACCATCCTGCCGCTCTACAGCCAGTCGGAACCAAAGGTCGATGTCGATGTTGAGACCCTGGCAAAGGTCATCCACAGTATGTCTCCAGTCCGAAGCTCGTTGACGGCTGATAAACCTTTCGGGCGCTGACTCCGGCACAACTAGGGGTCCAATTTGGCGGCGACGAGATTGTCCAGAGCAAACAGGGCGCCGGCAGCGCAACAACCTGCATGGCCTACGCGGGATTCAGATTCGTCAAGGCCCTCCTCGCGGCGAGAGCGGGCACGCCCGTCACGGAAGAGGCATACGTCTACCTGCCCGGCGTGCCGGGCGGCAACAAAATTGCCGCCAAGCTTGGGGTCGATTACTTTGCTGTCAAGGTGGAGCTGGGCCCCAATGGTGCTAAGCAGGCATTGGACTTTGGTGCCCTGTCGGAAGAAGAGACGAGGCTGTTGGGAGTGGCAGTAAAGGATCTCAAGGTCAACATCCAATCTGGTCTGGATTTCATGGTTGTGTAGACGACGGCCTGTAGAATGGTTTAAGAATAGACCGTACAATTGGTTTCAATAATTGTTGAAGGTGATGCATAGAAGCCCACTTTTGGAACGTGTAGTGCGTCAGCTTTCAGCCAGCTGTGTCACATAGCACTTACATCCTATGGTCTTGGAGGCTTCTATAGCCGGCCCCATTCACCTAGTGAGAAATATAGGAGACCCGTAGACTGGAAAAGCTACAATCCAGATGCCCACTTGTGATGACTTAAGCAGGTCCGCATTGAGGATTTTCCAGGGTTCCCTAGCACCTCCAATTTCAAGTTTCTGTTTGCTCATCCTTCATCAACAGACAAAGATTACGGCGCAACAATCGTATCAATCACGCAGACAAATCGTCCAAGCAGAATTCGATCCATAAAACAAGACTTGTCAAGTTTTCAGCAGAAAAGTCTTTAAATTTCAGTCATTTAGTCAATCAGTCAGGTCAGTCAGTCAGTTAATCAGTCAATCAGTCAGTCAGCAGTTCCCTCTTCCTCCCCTCCTTGGTCTCAGTTCGCAGCAGCAGCCTTCGCCTTCTTGCCCTTCTTGCCCTTCTTCTTGGCAGGCCTATATATCACAGGATTAGTTGTGTTCCAACATCCAAATTGAAAAAGATTGAGGAGACTTACTGGCGCTTCTCGACGTCAACATCGTCTTCGTCGTCGTCGACGACATCGCGAGCGGCGGCGGCAGCCTTAGCCTTCTTGGCCTTCTTTCCCTTCTTCTTGGCGGGTCTTGGTGAACAGTGGGTCAGCTTTCGTAAGGTGACGGGTTTATCGCACACGCAGATAGTCACAGAAACTCACGTGCGCTTCTCGAGATCATCAGTGTCCTCGTCGTCCTCTATATCGACGTCACGGGCTGCAGTGGCTGCAGTAGCAGCAGTGGCAGCCTTGGCTTTCTTGCCCTTCTTGCCCTTCTTCTTGGCAGGCCTTGTGGAGAGCAGGTTAGCCACGGGATTGAGGACAGGCTACCTCACCATGAGGTGGAATTGGGACTCACAGGCGCTTCTCGAGGTCAGCATCCTCATTGTCCTCATCTTCATCGGCGACGACGTCACGGGCAGCGGCAGCACCGGCGGTGGCGGCTTTGGCCTTCTTGCCCTTCTTCTTCTTGGCGGGCCTTGTACGTAGTGTCAGTTGATATGCTGTCAGGTCGCCAGTTATTTTGAGGTTGTTTTTGAAGCTTACTCGCGGCTTTCGAGGTCAACACCGCCCTCATCCTCATCCTCCTCATCTACAGCACGGGCGGCGGCGGCGGCGGCCTTGGCCTTCTTGCCCTTCTTGCCTTTCTTTCCCTTGGCCGGCTCCTGTTGCCAGTGGTTAGTCGTCTTCAAGTACGTATCTGGAAAGTACGATATCGGCTTCGACTAACGCGTGCCGTGATTTCGACCTGCGTAAATACAGGGTTAGTGTAAGACCTCGACGCTGTTGGTGAAGCAAGGACTCACGATCTTTGCTTCCTCTTCAAGAGGGGCCGCCAGGGCAGGAACAGCAAGAGCGGCAACCGCAGCCTGAGGTTATAAAGTCAATATGGGATCACAATGATAGAGAGTCGGATGGGCCTCACCACAGCCCGTCGAGACACCGAGCTGGTGGTGCCGGGGGCCTGGAAGCCCGAGACAGCCGTCGAGGCTGCCAAAGCGGCGGCAATGACCTGAACGAGGGACGGGGTCTGCATTGTGTTGATGTATGTTGGCCCACCAGGGGTATGAATCTGTCAAAAACACAAAAATTGTACGGCTTAGATAAGTGAAAGACGAGTAAAATCAATAACGAAAATGATGCACAACGAGGAAAAGCCAAGACTGATGCCAAGACGTCCGAACTGGGACGACTTTATACGCAGGTCTGTTCATGGACCAGGAACCGCGGAAAGCAGGTTCGTTGTGACTTGTTCTGCACGAGTGAGACATCGGCGAAGTTCACCATCAGGAGAGACCCGCCTCTGGATGAAACCATCCCGACCTAGGTTGCTCATTGTGGCAGACAGCATCTCCTGAGTTGGGCGACGCGCACCCGCATGCATCATCCCCTCAACCCCAACTCGAGGCGGCCCTTGGGCCGAAGTCCAGGGCCGTGCGGCAGTGGTGGTGTCTGGCCAGGCAGTTCAGGTTCCCTTCGCGCCAGCCTGTGCGTCGCTGCCGTCGAGCCGTCGCTGAGCCTCGCGATCGGTTTCAGGTCTTGGCATCTCGCATCGCTGGGTGTTTGAGAAGCTTGGCATGATTGTTTGAGGCTTGGCGTTTCAATCGTCTGATGGCATCTTGGGACGAAAATAAGTCTATTCAGCGGTCGTAAGGCACCGGGTTTCATCGACGTCGGGGTAGGCAGGGAGGGTCGCAGTCCGGGCCAGGGGTATAATGCGGCTCTTAACCTAGTGCATCGCATCGCGTGAAAGCTAGCTAGTTGCCGTGACGGTGCGGAGGGGTGCTGACAGCTCGGCCCCGAAGGGTTGACGCTTTCGAATACCTTGGACTCAGGAGGGCGATCCGCATCCAGGACAACGACTTGAAACGGTGCCGTGTGGCGGAGCACCAACTACGCTTGAGTCGGCACTCTGATGGTGCTAAATCTCAACAATGACGAGAACGTCAACTATGGCCACGTACGTGTGTTGACGTGTACGATACGAGAAGTTATTCATAGACGTTCTCTCACATGTGAGAATGGAGCTGGTGTGCTTGAATGGAAACCACGGCTGCATTCGTAAGCTTGTATGGTCTGCTGGGGACTTAGACCGTCATCGTGGACGATGAGTCGTGGATACAATTTCTCCTGGGTCTCAACTTCATGACTGATGGTTCCTCAGCACGACCAGTGTCACGCATTACGAAGCATGTCGAACCTGTTCTGTCGTGTGATTTGTTCTGCATTGATACTCGTGATGTGTCTAAGACGGCGTGTTGGGCATGGAGGGATGACAATTCCTAATGCTGGATGAGCTCGTGTGTTAACGCATTTGCATCTGGTATGTTGAGCTTGTTCAACAGATCTTGACTGAATACCATTTCCATAATAAATCCGTGAACGGGGGACAGGCATTCCGGCCTGGCCATCTGAGTAATAAAGTTTCCATCGTAATTACAATTCCATCTCCCACCTACCTTCGACACGATCGCACAGCTTCTCCTCCGCCAAGAACCAGCGTCTGAGCTTCCAAGGGCTTTCAACCCTTCGATGCGCCCCAGTTGATCCGCCCGCTGTGGTTGGTGCCAGGCATGCCTCCTGGATAAAGACCATTAGATGGACCCTTCACGCCATATCCGATCCCCAAGGCTTCCTTCACGTCATGGACCAGCCCGTACGGTTTGCCTTCCTCTTTGTCCAGCTGCTTCTGCTCAGATTTACGCCGCTTGGCGACTTGCTTGTCCTCCTTCTTCCCCTTGGCCTGTGTGTCATGCCATATTCTCGCAATCCACAGCGCCACCATGAAGTCCAAATTCTTTTTGCCCAGAGAGACAAGGATGTTAAGGCTCTCCACCTGGGAGCTTTGATCAACCGCCGGGTCGTCAATAGCGACAAGCCTGTTTGTGGCATCCCACCATTCAAGAACCCCTTTTTTCCGCCGTGCATGGTATATAATCTTCTTGTTGAGCTCGTCCCCAAACGTCGCTTCGAAGCATTCCTTCGCACCCGTTAGTCCCATATAGCTTCCCCTCTTCAGGCGGACACCGTGGAACTGCCTCGGCTTCTGTGAGCTGACTTCCGCCACTTGCGCATTCATGTTAGCCAGGTCGCGGTGCTCGTAGATCCGGTAGAGCTTGTCTTCCTCCCAGGCATCATCCAGAATGTCATCATACGACACAATGCGGCGCTCGGGCACTTCTATCAGAGTAACCGACATGGCGTGGCCGTTCAGAGGCTTCGAGAGCTCGTAAAGCGGCCTGCCCCCCGCGACGGCGCCCCGTATGACCACCGCACCGGGTTCCAGGATGAGCGTGCCGGGAGTGACCGTGAACGGCGGGGGAGGCGCCGAGTTGAGCGCTGACTCAGCTTCATCATCGACGTTGTCTGGCAGTGGTGTCTTCTCTGGAGGCAGGTCTGCCGGCGCTCCCGGGCTGGACACGGCATCGTAAGGGGGAGGCGCGTCGTGCGCGTCGATCCCAGAGTCAGGGAGTGGGGCTGACATTATTGGACGGCTAATATTGACACCACAAAAGACGGGAGCTAAAGCGACCAGGACAGGCTGGGGTAGGGCATCTAGTGGCGCAAAAAAGTAAAGAATCTAGTCTTTGCGATGTAATAAATACTCCAATCGCAGAGGTGGCGGTTTACAACGACGAGGCGATGCTACTGCGGATAGGCAAGAGTTGTAAGCGCTAAAGCACCTCGGATAGAGGACCGAGGTCACCTGTGTGACCGCACGGTGGTTGACTAGCTACATTGTCGGCGAATCGGGCCTAGGTCTCTGGAGGATTTGGCTTGGCCTTGTGGCGCGGGTCTTGAGTGACCATCAATTGTTGAAAGTCTTGAGTGAGCGGTCTGCCCATCCAAACATGCATCTTGGGAATTAGCAGACAAAAGGGTCAGCAGACTTGCCTCTAATTCATTCTGGGCAAGCGAGCCAATATCGTCGGGCGAACCGCTGCATGTGTGACGTCTTGAGCACCGTTGATCCTCTCATAACCCCGGAGCTGCTAGGCTGCAAGTTATGAGATGTGTCGTGACTTTGCGACACTCGAGTGAGCAGGACCAGAAATAATATGCAAGCGAGTAACAGTACATCCGAGTGACTTTTGCGAGGCCAGAGTTCATCGTATCAATGAGGAGAAATAGTTGTTTGCCCTTGTGCTCTTTGCACCCTTATAAGAGCAGGCCAGGAGAAGGCGAGATACAAGCCGCGTATTCAACTTGTTGTCGAGGGAAGGTCACGTTATTGAGAGTGGAATGGTGTCAGTGCAGAGCAATGTGAATAGCAAACAGTCGCAAAAGCTTCTTTGCTTCAAGCAATTTCTACGAGAAGTCATGTAATTCGGGATACTTGATTTCAAATGCACGTGAGGTTCGATTTACTCAAGAGAGCGAATACAATTCCCCAGGTGTCTGCTCTTGCGTGCTAGTGAGAATGACCTAAAGCTCATGAACTCTATTTTGAATGCGCGTTGATTCGCTGTTTCAAGTTTACAAAAGTTTCGCTAAATAGAAACTGAGTCGGCCAAAAAGGGCTGCTTCCGGGCTATGCCTCGATTCAAGGTTTCTCTGGGCGCTTGGCGTTCATCTCGCACTCTAGGATCGCCCCTCAGGGGCCGGTAATCTCGGTGGTCTCGAATCATGCGCCGTCAATACCGACTACTCGGGTTGAAAAAAGTATGCGGCAAGAAGGTCGTGGACTAGTAGTATATGAAGCGACACACCTCAGGTGGTTGGTTCCTTACTAGTTCGACTACCTTCCACCTGCTCTCTGTTCCTGTCACTCTTTTTGACCGATAGTCTCTCATTCAAGACAACATTCTTTTTCAAACACAATGATGCTGCCTTCACTCCTGCCGCTGGGGACTGCTTGCCTCTTCCTGGCCCAAGCCCAGGCCGGGCCCCTTTCTCATCGCGCATCTCCACCGTCTGTGATCGAGGGCGAAGGCACCGTCGAGGCCTCGCTGCCCAGCGGGGACGCCGTCACAGTCTACCTCCACGGAGCCACAGTGACATCATGGAAGTCCAGCGACGGCGACGAGAAGATCTTCCTGTCGACCGCCTCAGCCCTCGACGGCAGCGCTGCCATCCGCGGCGGCATCCCGGTCGTCTTCCCCAACTTCGGATCTCCACCAGACGAGGGCCAGACATCTGAGCTGCCCTCCCACGGCTTCGCCCGCAACAGCACCTGGACCTTTGATTCGTCCACGCCTCAGGAGGATGGCTCCGGCGTGGCCCTGAAATTCCTCCTCGACTCGGCTTCTTTGAGCGCGGATTACCAGGCGAAGTGGCCCTACTCCGCCAAGCTGGCGTACACTGTCAACCTCACCCAGGACAACCTGAACGTCCACTTCAGCCTCGAGAACACGGACACCCAGGCCATTGACTTCCAGTTTCTCCTCCACACCTACCTGACCGTACCCGTAAGTCACACACACAGAAACACACACTCCAACCACACAGACCAGAGTAACTGACAGGCCCCAACGCAGAACATCAACACAACAACCGTCTCCGGCCTGCAGGGCTCCACCTACCAGGACAAGACGCAGAACTACACAGTCGTCACCGAGGCCTCGGACGCGCTGCGCATCACGGGCGAGACGGACCGCATCTACAGCCCCGCATCGGTGGCGCCCATCGTGCTCAACGACAACGGCAACGCCCGCGTCACCGTCGACAGGAGCGAGACCCTCCCCGACACCACCGTATGGAACACGTGGGCCACCAAGATCCTGAGCACAAAGGACTTCGCGCCCAAGGACGCCTGGCAGCACTACCTCGCCATCGAGCCCGGGTACGTCGCCAAGTTCAACAGCCTCGAGCCCGGGAGCACCTGGGAGGCTGGGGTTAGCTATGTTGCTCACGTCTAGGGGGATGTGTCCCCGGGGCAGTGGATGTAAAACGTATGGCGAACTGCGCAAATTTTGGGCGCGGGGAACACCAGGAGTATTTTCTGGTATATATATTTTAGCAATTGAACATATTAGGACTGTCCACCCGTACCGAACAAGCTTCGAAGACCCCATGGCACTTGTGAAGTCAAACTTGAGAGTCTTGATGGTATGCCAGTATTACAGCGCCGAACATCCAGCGATGCTAATGCTCCACTCGCGTTGCAAAAAGGGCTGTGCTCTCGCCGCAGCCACGGGCTGGTGGTTTCTCAGCCTCTCTGAACATTCAAGCGGCTGGCTTCCGCAGGAACATTGTGACAACAACAAATGAGACTTGAGATTACCGAAAACTAACTTGGGCAATGACGGGGATGAGACTTTAGTCGTTGGAACAGGGTCGAGTGAATTGGGGGAAAAGATTTTATTCTCTAGTCCAGTTGAATTCAAGAGACATGCTCGCGTTACTAAGACGTTGCATGATCCTCTCCTCGATCCTCTCTTCCACTTCGGCCATCTCGTCACGTACGTGATCGTCCAGGTCTTGCCTGGCCGTGTACACGTCATCCTCTACCCGCACGGTGATGATATCTTCCGTCTCTTTCCTCACATCGTATAGGCCCTTTTCGAGCTCGTTACGCAGCTCATCAGCTTGCTCACTCGAGTGCTGTTGAGAGTTGACTATAGACTGTTCAAGTTTCTCTGCCCGAGAATGCACACACCTCTCTAGATCAGTCAGGCGCGCTTCCATACGATCCATGCGTGAATGTAGCTGGCCAAAGCCTTGGTCAATCCGTTCGATCATCTTGCTGCAGATAGTCTGCACATCCAAGCTTACACACTTGTGTGAGCTAGGGGTCCCGGACCGTTCAGCGCCGGAGCTCGCCCGTCGACGTTTCGTCCCAGACTCTGCAGGCCTGGTTAGCAATGGGCCCAAGTATGACGAGACAGTCTGATCTTACTCTGGGTTGTGTATGGGCGAAGAGAGTTGTTTTCAAACCCCAAGTCGTCATAAGATGGAAGGCCTTCTGTTTCGGGCACAGCAGTCGCAGATGCTGTCTGACTGGCAACTGCTCCTTGGGGCTCGTGCTGAATAACTCTACCACCTTTGCCTCCATAAAGACTGGCCACGTCCTTGAGCTTTTCCATAGATGACAAGGCACCAGAAGACGCTGCCTTGCATAGGGACTCGAGCTGGACCTTGGGCAGGGCTGTAGTTGGCAGATAAATGTTGAAAGATGTCTGCTCAGCCAGGCCCCGCAAACAGTCGAGCAAGAGGCCCGAAGACCTCTGTTTGGGTGTCAAGTCGCCCTTTGGGACAATCAAAGCCGGAGGCATGCTCAGTGTGAACTGTAAACAGTATGTACTGGTGCCAAGCTGCGCCGATGCTGCGCTGTCGGCTCCATCATTGGCAACGACCGCGACGGATTGTATACGCTCGGGGTATATGGAGAGGAAGATGTTGGTCTTGTCTTTTCGAGCTTTCAGGGCTACGTTCGTTCGGACTTGAAAGAAGGCAGTGTCGGATGACGTATCGTGTTGAGCGTGGAAGAGCAAGTGGTCATGGGCGGAGTGGCAAATGGACCGCGCCTGTCGGCTGTCGCCGTCATTCCACATCACACATGCCGGCACAGCGTTGATCTGGACATCGTTCTTGGGACATTCGGTGGAGTTCTCTGGGTCAGTCACCTCGCCGGAGTCGGTCGAGACGTCAGCCTGCGACGGGGATGCCATTCAAGGCTGTCGTGGGAGCTGGAGACGGGTCAGCTTGCGCGTTGCACCACGCACAGTAACAAAGAAGGGCGTTGTCAAAACCTGACCCCCATCATGGCCCGAGGTTACGAGGCCACAACAGGATCCCGCCCGCCCAGGCTTTGAGTTCTGGTGACAGAGCAGCCCTGACTCTGGTGCGAGAATCGGCCAAGTGGACGGCAAAGAGACGAGGGAAGCAATCGAGTTCCCGCCGCCCGAGCCGGGCCACGGCGCCCAAGCACAAGTCTGCGCTGACAGGCGGCATCTGCCATGGACAGACGCCCCTTACCAAGGCCCCGGTTCTTCCACGGAGCGTACTCGGTGGGTAGAAGCCGGAATTTCCAGGCCCTGGCCGCGAAGAACCCGATGCAAGAGGAGTCGTGGCCAAGCCGGCGGCGCGGAAGTCCACATCCTGTACGAGAGACGTGGACGCCTTTGAACTGACCATGTGTTGATGTGTCGAGAGGTGCGACGTCGCTTTCGATGGATGTTGACGCAGTGGTATGGTGTGGAGCGCCATGGGTATGTGGATCGTTTGCATAAAGGGGAGAGGGAGGTGTACGATATACGCGGAGACGCGCTGTCGAAACGGCGAGTCGAAATGCGGTGGCTGGGTGACATTGGAGAGGGTTGGGGTCTGGATGGACAGCCAGCCCCCCCCCCCGGCAGAGCTTCCATACCAGGGTCCCGAGTTTTCTCAGGGCAACACCAGATTGACTTGGAATTCCGGAGTATTACGAAATCCATTCATAAAATCAAAAACTTCTCCTGTCGTCTAATGTAGTTACCTGTTACTCGCTCTGAGTGGGAAAGATAAATATCGGAACCGTGATTGCAGCATCAATATGGTGTTTATCAGTAGCTCTGTGTTTAGCTGCGCCAGGAATATGAGGGTCGGGCTTCAGGTGCAGTTTCGCTCATGCACGCTACATTTCCAAAGTCACCGAGACCTCAATCCCGGGAAGGGCACTGGAATGAGGCTTGTTGCTGGTCCATGAGCTCTCAGAGGGGTTCGTCCCATGCGAGAACAAGGAAAGTCTGTGATCAGTCCAAAGAGTTTATCCGGAAATCCAAGCGTACCGCTGGAAGGACGGGTCCAACAAATACCACGGGTTCCAGAACAGACCACAGCTATCTCAATTGCAGAAGTAGGATTCACCACACGTTGGCCCACGTGCTAAATGTTTTCGCCAGTTTTACTCACGACAAGCTCGACTGCAAAGCATTCCAACGTGCCAGGGATCTCTGATCGTCATCAGATGGAGCAAATATCAAGAAAAGCAAGTCTCAGATATACCTGATTGCTGCAGGGTATTGGTGCACACGCAGATGAATTGTGGCTCAATCCTCCAAATATTTTTTTTATCGAGCTCATCACTATGGGATCAGCCAGCGCTCCAGGCGCGATCGACGTAAAGCTTTTCTGCAAGTCACCCACGGACAAGGACCTCATCATGATCTGCTTGAACTATATCCACCCAGACAGGGTCACGTCTTCCATGATTCTAGTGTAGATCCTCCACTCTGTGATCTGAATATGGCTGATCCCATATCTGCCTTTGCTTGGACTGGTGTTGAAGCGGGTTGGCTGCTACCGCGCTTGACTCTATAAACTGGGCGTGCTTCGGTGGACCTTGATGGCTGTTTCTCCCGTTCTCGCCACTTGAACAGTTCTTTTCAGAAAGGTGGAGCGGACTGCTCCGGTATCGATCTGTCTGTGAACAAGTGCATATCGATCCTTTCCGGGCCCAGACCCACAGAAGTTGCATCGTGCCTAATGCGGTTCCCTGCCATATGTCGTCTCTAAGGACCCATTGTATTTCTTATCAGATCCGAAGCAAGCCGTGGGTACCTGACTCAAAAGAAGAGGACAATGTCACTTGTTTCATAACGTGTACCGCTTGCAAACCCGAAGCCGAGGTTTAACCATACGCTCATATGCCAAAAAAGCAGGATTATCCGAGTGACAGGCATGGTCAAGCAATTCAAGTGCTCCACACCGTACCAAGACATAGTCTAGATTTATAAGTCTATAAGCCTACCAATGAGCAATCTATTAAGGTTACACGCCGATCATCCGTCCTTTTCCTCCCCAGGTCAAGAATGAGAGAATCTGGAGACATAATGTCACAAGGTGACATAACTACGAACTCTGAGCCTATCGAATTAACGGAACATCGACGGCTCAAGACGATTACTCGTGTAATGCTCCGCTATGTTGTGGGCTGAATGAAAATGGTGTGCCAATGTTTATACGCGTAGCATGAGCGGCTCCAGCCACCTTGGCGATGCACGAGAGAGGCGGGATCGGCCTTAGGGGAGCGCGGGTTCAATCTTGGCATGTTGCCGAGTTTGAGGTTCATCGTGACCTCCACTCTCCGTAGTTTCGGAGGAAAGAATCAGACCGAAGACAGGTTCTCGAGCTTCACGTGGACTTGAATAGACACCTGTGCCGATCTCCAGGATACATTACATAGGTGAGAAGGCGTCCTGTCAAGCCACATGGCCGTCTTATTCTGCCACGGTGATCGCAATCCCACCTTCTCCAGGCGCGAAGTTATTATCATCAGTATGGCGGATGTATCGGTGGCTTCGTCACCCTTGCTACCGGATCATCTTAGCAATGCGATTCCGCCTCATCAACGGGATCTGGTCCACGGCCCCTGTTCCGGGCGCCGCTAACCAATGGCCGCGGAGATCGAGAAAGCGTGGGGGCCGGGATGGGGGCAAATGCTTATTAGTCTGGCCAAGTCCCGGTAGCTCCCGTGCTGGACATGCATCGTCCCTTTGGGTCGTCAATTTGCCAAGCACATGCCAAGCTGCCGAGCCGACTCGACCGAACCCAATCATCGACTAGGCTGTTTCCACAACCGGACTTCCTTTATTCTTGCTGCCAGACGGACCACAACAACCCTCTGCATCACGAACCACATCGCTCCTTTCCACTAATGACTCGAGCTGGCCTTGTCTCTGCCCGAGCGAGTTCAGCGTGATTCCAACGCTCCGGGCTCCTTTAGGCAAACTGCGGCCTGAAGTAAGGGCGGAAACTGACTCAAAAAAAAAGCCCAACTCGTTCCCTCGCGTGGGTCTTGACATTGCGGAATCTGAGAGACAGCGCATACCGCCCCGAGATGGGACGAACTTGACCGAGGCCAGCGCCAAGATGAACGCCTGCAGACCCGACTGCATCAATCCAACCCTCGATGAGGTCAGGGGATCCGCCTGCCCAAATCTTCGCTTTTTCTTGTGCAGCAGAAAGGGTCTCTAGTCGGTCCTTCCCTTGAAGACGGGACGGATCGCCATCCGCGGCTTTTTACGATATTGTTAGATACGGCCTCTTGGCAAAATTGGATGATGACACCCAGCCTTGCCGTGGGCATGAATACTCTTCCGGCGGACGCAATGCACAGCCCGTAATGTCCGCAATGGCGAATCGGAAGCATAATGGCGGGTTGAAACACAGCCTGCACCGGGTTCCAGAACCATTGTCCGGGGCTTGCACTTGTTCGATGGTATTTTTGCCTGGAACGACATCTGATAAATTATTCATGCACAATATTTTGAACACCGAACACAGAATAAGATCAGTACGTGAGACGTCGCTGCGAAGCTTTGCCTCAAGTGGAGCCCACGAAACAGGTTGCGCATGTGAAAGGGGCGAAGCGCCCTCGAGGTTGCACACAGAAGTTACGCTCGAATCCACACAAGTCGCATCCGCAACCCACAGTCAGTGCACCCGACCGAGACGGGAATCCGGTCTCGCAGAGCCAAGAGATAGCCTTCCTACTGCGAGGTTATCTGGAAGTCTATCCGGAGGTACCTCGACTATGGAGAGCCTCCTGGGTCTTGGCGGGGTTGATTTCAAAGTCCGCAGCTTTGCCATGGAAGAGTATAAATGTCGAGTAGCTGCCTTCCATGATGCTGAATCAGAAGTCCTCAGTGAGGTGAATGTCTGTGCCCATTTCTGAATAAAGTTTGATAAATGAATTTGCACAATGAGCTATTCAACAACATTCAAGAACGCGGCTTCGCCGTCCGCCCCTACGATGCCACAAATTACTGCCCAAGCCTCCCCAAAACCAAGTACTCGCTCACCTTCCCCAGTTGATAATCTCAATTCGGCCTCCAGGAGATTACCACAAGCGGATCGAGGGAGCACATTCTGGGCAGATCCTTTGTACATTGAATACTCTCCAAGTGTCACCCCCTACAGTTCTCCTCCTTACACACGTCAGGGATCGGTGGTTGATCTAGAGGCTCTCAAGAAAGAGCCATACGTGACTGTCAATCCCAAACCCAGGCACGGCCCCAAAGAACCATATCATGTCTTCTCACACGGCAAGAAATGGTCCGTCGTTATCCTCATCGGCGTTGCTGGGCTTTTCTCTGGCCTGTCTTCCAACATCTATTTTCCTGCCCTGGATGCCATAGCTAAGGTGAGTGTTGTGGATTCGACACCCAGTGTATCAGAGCTGATTTTTGTTTTACTGACCCGCTTCGAAGGATTTCCATGTTAGCTTGCAAGCAGTATCCCTGACCATCACATCCTATCTCATCTGCCAAGCCATATCTCCCATCATATGGGGCTCTCTTGCTGATTCCACCGGTCGTCGTCCGATTTACATGGCATCGTTTGGTGTTTACATTATTTCTAACATTGTTCTATCCTTTGCACCCAACTATGCCGTGCTTCTGGTTTTCCGAGGCTTGCAAGCTGTTGGAAGTGCCTCCACAGTGAGCATTGGTATGTAGATTCGCCTAAATCTAAAGTCGATTTAAACTGCGGATCACTGACTTGCACACACAGGCAACGGAGTGATTCAAGACATCACTCCTTCGTCCGAGAGAGGCAACTTCATTAGTTTTTACCAAGCCAGTAAGTTCAATCCAAATTCCTCTTGCTTCACAGTAAGATGTGATTCATGGCTCTCAAGATCTTTAACCATTTGCTTCCTCTAGTTCGTAACTTCAGCATCGCGGTCGGGCCGGTGCTTGGTGGCGTATTGTCAAACTACCTTGGATTCCACTCCATCTTCATGTTTCTCCTGATACTCTCTTCCCTTACGCTTGTGTCCCTTGTGGTCTTCCTTCCGGAGACAATGCGATCGATTGCGGGGAATGGATCGAAGCGTCTTGGAGGCATTTACCGACCACTGATCGAATCCTTCGGCGTCAAATCGAAGTATCATACGCGTGATGCATCCAAAGATGCACGGAAGATCAAGATCGACTTGGAGACGTTCACCTCACCTCTCAAATTACTGATCCAGAAGGACATCCTGACCAACCTCCTCTTTGGCGGCGTCGTCTACGCGATCTGGTCCATGGTGACCTCGAGCACGACAGGCCTCTTCAAGGACCGCTTCCACCTCAACGAGACCATGATCGGCCTCGCGTACCTCCCCAACGGCATCGGCACGATAGCCGGCTCGGCCGTCGTGGCCAGGCTCATGACGCGCGACTTCCGCGCCTGCGAGGAGGCGTACAGGGCCGACAACCGCCTCTCGGACGAGTACACCATCCCCACCAAGGCCATCCCCGCGGGCTTCCCCATCGAGCACGCCCGCCTGCGCAACCTGTGGTGGATCGTGGCGCTCTTCATCGTGTCTATCACGGGGTACGGCTTCTCCCTCAGCGTTCCGATGTCCGTGTCCGACCGCGCTGGGTACATCGCCGTGCCCCTCGCCCTGCAGTTCATCATCGCCGCGACGAGCAACGCCGTGTTCGCCGCCAACCAGACGCTCGTCTCGGACCTCTGCCCCGGCAAGGGGGCCAGCGCCACGGCGATGAACAACCTTGTGCGGTGCACCCTCGGGGCCGTGGGCGTGGCCGTCATTGACCCCATGATTGCCAAGTTGGGGCCAGAGTATGCTTTTCTGACGTTGGCGATTGTCATGGCTTGCTGTGCGCCGCTTGCCGTGTTGACCTGGTTCTTCGGACAGCGGTGGCGAGGGGAGAGGACCTCCAAGGTCCAAGGTTAGGGCTCGGTGAGTGGCCCGGTCATGAGTTGATGAGACACGAGAATGATAAAAAAAGACAAGCAAGGAGTTTCGATTGCACAGATCTGTTTCATGCGCGGATATCATGCGTCTAGGGACGGTTGGGATGAAGAATGGTTTCTTTTGTCTTCTTGTATTGCAGAGAATTGCGAAACATCATACACTGATCACACTTCAGATGAAAACGATAGACTGAAGGGTACAGCATAGATTTAAATGAATGCTAGATGGCCTTGCACACTAAATCAAATTGAAATAGACGCTCAATGTTCAAAGGACGGTTTTCACTGTCGCAACCCACAGCTGGTGACACTATGTACAAATTGAAGGAAGCTACGTGTTACGAGACCAACGAAATTCTACGATCGCCTCCCTGTCGCAGTATCATGTCTTTTATTTCATTCTATTGATTACAGGTACTTGAGTATCTACTATGTATTTATCGAATTGCATGAAGAATGACGGAAGACGCCTTATTCTCAACATGCATGTACGATTACGTGGTTCCTGCAGTCCGCCGTGAGTCCGGTACAATGTCAGAATGTGTGAACAAGCCCCAGTATTCGCGCCGGAGAATGCTAGTGTCCGTTGCATTTGGTACGTCATTGATCTTCCGCTGTGACGTTCTTGAATCCCTTCACCAGAAGAGGCCCCTGGGTTTCTCGTTGATCCACACAAACAGTGCCAGCTCGTAGTCGGTCTCGCCTTTGATCTCCATGACCTCCTCAGTAACCTCGCCAACCCTGACACTCTGCGGCTTGCCGTCCTCTTGCATCTGCGGCGCTCGAGGATTGCCCCCATGGAGACCTGTATAGGAAGTTTCGATGACCTTCTGGGCCGATGCCATTTTGGCGAGCTGCTGTAGCTCCTATGGCGTAGAAACTGGGCTGGTTGGGGGAATGACGACGTAGAAACGGGGTTCCGGCCGCTGAAAGCCTTCTGTAAATGCCTTTCCAGCAGCCAGCTAGATATTGGGATCCTCAAGTGCGCTCTTGTCGCTTTGATCAGCAAGGCGTCGTTTCTCGAGGTCGGCTTTGGCCAGTTTCTTGCGTAGATCTTCACCAGCCATGCTGAGAAGTGGACAGAGGGGATTTGCAGCGGGAAAGGTGGTACTAGTAGTGGGGGGTTTATTGTGTTTTGGACACTCGATGGCCGTGTTTGGTTGCCTTGAGAGGGTCTGGTGTGTGATCAGGAACTGCAAGAATGGGTGCAACAGTATGGCAGAAATTGTGATTGATTTGATGAATGCTTGGGTGGAAAGGGACGATGAGACTCTAGTGCAAAGGTTGTGGGTGCCACGGTTTGTTCAGGAGCGTTGAGTGACTGCCTGAAATCTTAAGTAATCATGCTTAGAAGGATGCAGGGCAGCAGGATTATACCACCGCTCTGTGGCAACGGGCTGTCCGAACAACACACGACCATAACTTTGCCAGGTCACTATAACTGGCTCTATTTTTGTGGCAGTGAATGGGGGGGGGGGGTGTCCACGTGAACGGCACGTCCACTTCGAATACAAACAATCGCATATTTACCAGCCCCAGTTTTTCCTGCCACGATTTTCCTCTCTCATCTTATCTGCGCAGCTTCCCAACGTGCCAAAAATGAGTTGAGATTCAATTGCCACTCTTGGAACCAACATGTACCCCATATTGCAACTTGCCATTCATCTTACTGATGTTTGTGCATGGTGTTCCACTGCTTCATTATATGTCTCGGCATCAAAATCAAGTATTTCGACAACGACTCGGCGCAGAATGTTCAATCTCGCCGCATGTCTCTTTTATTGAACCTCCCCCCTGTTGCTACTATGTCATGTAACCTTTTCTGATTCAGGGACGGAACATAGTTTCGTGATGAAGCTGCGCCGCCGAACATTAGGTTGAACGCTATTTGAAGACCTCGGTGCCTGCATAAGTCATACTTTTATACGGAGATGGTGAAACGAGGCGCCATGCGTCGGAGATTCAGATTCTATTGACACTTAACAGTATTCTCGAGATCATCGAGATGCAACGCAGGATTCAGAGAAATGACCTGTTCCGCGAAAAACAAAAGATATATGCCTCCTGGAGATTCGTCCCCATAGTGACCTTCCACGTTGTAACCTAGTGTAGTACGACTGGGTGTTAGGTTGTATTTTCCCTTGACTGTTGATTATGATCAACACGATGTCTACAGTGAACATTCGACCAAAACCTCGCTGGTGTGATATATGCTTTGTTGAGAATTTCTTTGTGACTATTCCAACATTCCCATCCTCCTCACATTCATTCGGTGGTTTATGTTGACATTTCCGAGTAACTCCATCGACTCTTACGACAGCACGGGTTTGGTATCAACCTTGGATTAATTGGAGCCCGTTGACTATATAAGCCACAGTCATACCAACAAATGTAGTTTACGATCTCCACGGAAGCGCGCCGCTCGGGATCGAAACATTCAACTCTAAAAATAGCGCCTCTCGGACGTCGGCCAGGATTACCAACTGGTGAGACGGGTCCTACCGTGAGACTCGAACTTTAATCCATGGCAACCAATCGGCACTGGACGATCTCCCAACCTTTCCAGAAGAGACCCCGGCGATTTAACATGACACACAACTCAGAAATTCTTTTGACGAACACCATCGGAGAGTTGGCTTATGCGGCTGACCATGCTTTCCCCAATTTACACATTGAAAACCTTTGCGGTGAGAAATGTGCAGGTGGCAGCCTGTAGGCGAGGATTGTTCTCAAGACACTAATGTTCCCAGTCTGGAGAGAGGCTGGTACTTTCAAGATGTTTGTGTTTCGAAACACGGCCGCTGGCGCGCTGAACCGGAGGAATCGGGAGTTATTTTTATTTATGAGTATTCCACGGAGCATGATAAATTGCAGTCAACAACCTTTTTGTCGATCTCTTGACCTACCTAGCTAGACGAGGTTGGCATGACCTGACCTGCCCGATGGATGCGCGGGTGAAACATTGGACGAGATGCCGCACGGTCAGCGCCATTGGTTGCTGCATTCACTTCAGTTGTCAAGTCCGGGGCTGTGATGGAGCTTAGAGCGGCCTAGAACAACTGAATGCTGAAAATCATGATCTTCAGTGGCAACAGAAGTATGCTTGTCTTGGCGAAGGTATATCGGGCGTGTGGTCACAGTTTAAACTCCGGTGGGAAGGAATAATAAACAGCCTCATTTGCAGCCACTGATGCGGGTTCCTTTTGAGCGTCGGACTCAAAGGTGAGGGTCCTGTGTACGCACTGCACATCTAGGTACCTCAATGTGACCTCGTACACCGGGAGGAGCGCCATGAGCGCCCCGGATCGAAAGCTACGGCACTTTTGTATGACTTGAGAAGCTTCGCCAAGGAGCTCATTTGAGCTTGAGTCTCTTGGAGGGTGTGGGACAATTACTTTACCTTGGTGCAGTGGATGATCTAAAGTCCCGTCTTCGAGAGTAATCTTCGCCACATCCTGTAGCAGCTGTGTATAAATATGGCTAACCGTCCACGGGTCTCTGCTAGATCAGTGAGACAGGTGTTCATCTCATCAATCGCACTCGAGTCTGTGCTCACTTGGTTTCTACTCTCGTTCACATTCACATATCTTGTCACGCACTTGCAATTCTTTGAAATGGCTCGTTTCATTTGGACGCTCTTCATCGCCCTCGCGGCTGCAAGCCCGGCCTTGTTGCCAACACGACAGTCGTCGGCAGATTACGGAACTGTGAACTTGTAAGAAGACAATCGCCCCCCGCCCCCGCCCCCCCGGCTAAGACAATGCTATCAGACTGACCTTCCACGCTCTTTAGCTTCTGGGACGAGGATTGCACCCAGCCTGCTGGAACCGAGTTCCCCGAGAACAACGTGGTCCAGCCGGGCCCTGCCGGGGTGGCGAGCATGGAATGGGTCCAAGTGACTTGTACCAGCGCTCTATGCACAACCAGTAAGTCTGCAGCCTCTCGCATCTTGACAACACTCTCGCTAACAACCGCGCAACAGACCCGACCCTTTTCGCATGCGCCGATGCCAACTGCAACCAAGCCGGGACCGTCAGAGTTGGGCAGTGCGCAACATATCAGACTGGTGTCTGGGCTTTCTGGCAGCGCGAGTCTGCCACGGGCGCGGCTGGGACAGGAACTGGTACGGGTGGCATTGGCACACGCCCGGCTCCTGCGCCGGCTCCGGTCCCTGTGAACCCGTTCCCTTTCCCGTTCCCACCCACGGATGAGACGGACGGTCAAGATGATGATACTCAGGATGGCGAATGAGCATGGCACGATTGGCAGAAAGTCCTGGAAAACCACGTCTTGAAGTCACTCTGCAATTGATGGATACAAGCTGGAGGCATATTTGGTGAGGAGTGGGCATTTTATAATTCTTTCGGTGTGGGAGACATTCGTTCTGTTTTTCAGAGCAAATGTTGTTTCATTGACGGGTGGGGCTTGAAAGCATAGGGTAATCATAGTCAATAATTAGTGTCGTCGATAACATGGACCGTCCACTTAAAATACAAATGACTAAATTCCTGCTACACGGCGCGTTGACGAATACGTCGGAACAAGTGATTTTGATACACGGCCGAGAACGCGCCTGGGTGAGAACATGAGGCATTGAGAGGATTCTCAGGTGGCTTACCACGAGCAATCTCCACATGCACCTCCACACCGTCCCACTCTACTCGCACGCATGTGCGTTTTGCAGCCGGCTATGAAATGACACCGATCTCCCATCGACATGACAGCCCCGATCAAGACACATCGGGGATAAGCACAACAACCACGAACCGAGTAGCCCTCTGCCCATCCTTCAACGGGGTCCAGTAGCTGACATAATCCTCCGCACCCCCGCTGCCATGGTTGGTCGGCACCAGCCTCTCCAGGCTCATGCTCTTGCGCAGGGACCGGCCGTGGCTGGCGGTGCTCGAGCCCGGCGTCGGCTGCTCCCCGCCGAGCCCCATGGCCGTGAGGCCGACGCCGCTCGACTTGCGGGACAGCGAGAGCCCCCGCGGCCTCCTGAGGCTGCTGTTGCCGCCCCCGTTGAGCGTCAGGTCGAGCTTGGCCGTGCGGCCCTCGGCCATGCTCGCCCGCACGGTCGCCTTGAACGACTTGTTGACCGACGGCGAGTTGCCGGCCTCGGAGAGGACCTTGAAGACGTTGTTCCCGATGACGTCTGCCAGGCACTTCTGGCTGGTGCCGCCGCTGTTGAGGCTGTCCATGATGGCCGTCGAGCAGAATGAGACGGGGAGCTGGGCGCGCACGCTCTTCTTCTCGTGGGCACTTCCGGTCGAGCCCGGCGGGATGTATTCCAGCACGATAAATCGGGAGTATGGCGAGAGCACCGCGTGATGAGTCGGGAGCGGTGGACTTGGCATGGTCATCGAGCCCCTATGGTCCAGGGGCGTGGTCGGCTCGGACGTCGAAAGGTCTTGGGTGCTCTCGGTGTCGATTGGAGAGACGGGAGTGTCACCCCGTGAATGACGCCGAAAGCTCTTGAAGAACTTGTTCCGGGAGGTCTGCGGTGGATACTTGGCATCTCTCTCCCTGGGCGGGCGTCGTTCCTTGCTGAATGCATTACGCCACGAGCCGCGGTTCTCGTGTTCATCAAGAGTCGGAAGCTTGCGATCCCTCAGCGGAGGGACATAGCCAAGTAAGCCGGCGACGCTCTCCTGCGACTCCAGGACTTCGGTCACGTCAACCTGTCCGCCGAGGTGGTAGCGGACTTGGCCGTCGAGCCCCATCAGGTGGACGGTGAACAGAAGATTCCAGAACACCCTTCCGTCCTTACGATAGTTCAGGAGCAGCTCGGACCACTCATGGTTCTTCGAGACAGCGTCCCGGATACGGTCGACGCCGCTTGCCCTGGTTCCTGGACCCTGGAGAAAACGGCAGTTCCTGTCAACAAGCTCGTCGTGTTTGTATCCAGTAATGGCAGCCAGGCCATCTGAAACGAAGACGATTGGGGAGTCGGCCTGATACGAGTCAGTGATACAGAATGAATCACCGAATCCGACGCAAATCTGGCTGGGCGAGTAACCCGGTCCGATGGTTTGCAAGCCGAGGGATAGCTGATTCTTGAGAAAATCCGGGTATATGTCATGTGCGAGGCTCCTTTCAATATGTGACTTCGCATCATCAAACAGGCTTTCTAGCCCTGGTAGGAGTGAGGTAGAGACATTCTTGATGTCGGTGTTGAGGCTCTTGGAAACAGCCATGGGCAGCCTGATGGGTTGAGAGGCTGCGACCCCGGTGAATTTCATGGAGATGTTGGCCATGATCGAGGAGACCGCGCTCATTGTGTTGGTATATTCCTCCACCTTCATGAGAAAGTCGATATCTTTGTAGCGGCCTCGGGATTGTGCGAACTGCCTCATACGAGCCACTGCAGCCTGGTCTTTCAAAACGGAGTTGACCGTCTTCATCGCAAAAACGTCGAGAATCGGAAGTTGCGGAGTGAAGGCATCCTCATATTGCTCCAGATTGGTCCTGACGTCCGGCTCGCCAAATGTGTTTCCAGTCCAGATGCCGGGAGAGAAGAACGGCGAACGTGGTGTCCCGAGGTTATCGTAATCCGTATATTGTCTCAGGGCCGACTCATTGACATGTGACTTCAGGCCTGATTTATTCTTTAATCGCCTGGTGAGGGGATCCGGGATCTTCTTTCTGCGCGAGGCCAGTGGTGACAGAGGCGATGGAGGTGGTGACAAGGGCCTGGCAGGCTGCTCAGACGACTCGTTCTCCATCTTGAAGTCCGGGAAGGGCAAGGTTGTCGAAGATGAGTCCCGCCTGAATAGGCTACCGTATAAATGACGCCCCGCCTCCCCAAGGCAAGGAGTCGTGACGCTGTCGTCAGAACTGTCCGACTTCGTTGCCGTAATCCCCAATGGATCTGGTGAGCTCTGTCGGGAAGAGGGTGTCGTCGCCGCCATTGTGGTCTTGTGCCAATTGATATTTCGAAGGCAGCGTCACGGCTGCAGGAAGCCCCTCCGGATTGGCTCGAGGACATGCACAATCGCGATGCGCGGGGGCCTAGATTATGAACTTGGGCCAGCTTCAGCTGAGTGTTCGCAGCATCTCACGGAGCTAGACTGTACCAGGCTCAGCTAAGACAATTCGGGCATTCAACTCGGCCAGCTGCGATGCTTGGCTGCGGTCGAGTCCTCGAAAATGGCTGTATCTTTGACAAAGGCATGCGTTCGTCCTCGGCAAGATCCATAACCGACGCACACACCTGGCATAGCAACACTGGAAAGGCCTGGTCTTTGACCTGCCGGCGTCTATTGTGCACGTGGAAAATGCCATAGTTGGCCCGCTATGTTCCTTTAAAAGGGCCCGTGTTGAGGCCACTTGTAAAGGGGCAACAAAGAACGTCTTCTCGACCTCGCGCTAGCGTCTGTCTGTGCAAACCAGCTGTAGTGTCGGCCGTGTGTAGTGGAGGACGGTTCCTGGCGCCGGCTCGAAGCCAGACTGCCCGAATACCGAGCAGCGAATCACAGAGAGGACTAACGCTGCCTGTGTTAACCTAGATGGGAGCACTGACACAACTAATGCAGAACATCGATGAGGAGCGTTTCCGATGCAGCCAAGTCGGCTTGGTAATACGTTGGACTATCGTGTCCATGCGATAACCTTAGTCAATTCAATCCAGGGGAAACATGAGTCGGATGTGAGGCTACCTAGCTGCCGGCCTGATCATGAATTAGGAAGGAATATGCTGTCCAATTTGATGGACACTTTGTCGAACGGTCAAAACGTTTCCCTGAGGGGCCGTTTGTCGGTAGCATCACTCCCCTGGCGCCTTTTGTGACCGAGATCCGTCATCTCCACGCCGTCACGAGCACTTCGAGGCGCCGAGACTGAAGTCTTCCCAGTCGATGAGCCGCTAAGCTCTTCATATGGACCCATGCGGTTGGTGTCCACCGCGGCACCAGCATCTGCTGGTTTGGACTGGCGAGATGCAGGTGCCTTCGTATGCTGCCCAGGGGCCTGGGCGAACACGCCAATTGTTATGAGCGAGCGTGTTGGGGGCAATGGAGTCGATGGTTCTTCATCCGGTGTCCGTTGAGGTAGCCATTGGAGAACTAGACGCCGCAGCATGGACAAACTGCCTGCGACTATTCCTATTCCACATTCGAACATTGACCAGATTATTACATTGGCGATGTTGTCTGCATCCTCAGCCTTGATTAGCATTCATTGAAGGGGGCGTATACTCGTATTGGCAAGGGCACTTACATAGTTGGTCTTTGTTAATAGTCCAGTATTGCAGGTAGGGTATGCGAATGATCGTGGACAAGGAAGCGCTATGGAGAGCGTTAGCCACGTGAGAAAATTCTCGACAAAGTTTAACACACCTGGCGCCAAGAGCCAACATGAACCAGGTCAGTATCTTGGTCCTCCTGTCCATTTGCATATTCCATAGAACCAAGATCGGCAACCCAGCGCAGGCAAAGTCTGTGAGAATAGACGTTGCGGTCACCACGAACCCGATAACCAACACCGCGTCGTACGCACAGTCCTCAGACGTAGCTGTCAGGTCCCAATTCTTTTCGATAGGGTGGCAGACCGTCAGGCCCCCAATCACACCTATCAGCCCAGTCATGATAACAAAGGCGATGATGATCCACAGCGCAATCTTGTGGGCCCTCACTTCCGCAACACGCAACATCGTCAAGGAGATTGCGCACTTGACGAACATTGCAGACGTGAAGTAAAGGCACTCCCAGATGAGTAAGTACTAAAAACTGTTACTCGGGCTGGGCAAAAAGAGAATTGTAATGGACAAGGTTGACTCAATGTCTCGCGTACCTTGTGGCCTTCGGAATACTGCACCAGGTTGATCAACGCATCGTGGCTGCCTATCCCGATGAAGCAGCTGTACGCGGTAACACAGCAGGTGGCCTGAAATGCAATCATGCCAACAAGCATGAAGGCATCATCCGCTCCGAAGAGCTTCTCTCGCAGGCGAAGCCAGCATCGCAGCGAGACGGCGGCGAAGCTGAGGATGGACAGGATTATCGACAGAGCCAGGGTCCCAAGCGCAAGATCGTCGGTGGGTGTGAGATAAAGAGACTCCGATTCAAGAAGCATCTTCGGTAATCTGGCTCCTTTGGCATCTCATTTTGAGCGGGACAGGTCCATGCAAGAGAAAAGTGACAGCTCGGGTAAAATTACCGTGGAATAAACTCCCGCGACGGATGAGGAAAGTTGACTTCTTAAGGCCGCTGCAGGCCCGGACTGTGGAATTCCACCCTCCCCGGCAGGTAAAGAGTGATACTTTTTTTGAAAGCGGTTAGCGGCTCCACTTTCCAAAATTGACATCTCAAAACCACTTCAACTCACTGACAATTGAATTAAGAAAGGGACGATTGGGGCGCTGGGTCGAGCGCTAGCGAGTGGCCGGTAGGCCTTGCCTGAGCACCACTTGAGTCCCAACCCGGTACTCTTTTCCTTCCTTTAAAATGAGCGAGATGTGTTTATTTTTTTGAGAAAAGTTGAAGATGTTGAAGATGCCAAGAATTGTGGTGGGGACGCTAAGCTGTTTTGAGAGGGCGCTAGCCGTTTTTGAAAAAAGTATCACTCTTTACCTGCCGGGGAGGGTGGAATTCCACAGCCCGCTGCAGGCCAATCTTGCAAGAACCCCTCGTTTCTTGTTGTGGACCCGCCTTGTAATCACCGGTTAAGCTTGTGTGAACAAGGGCCCATTGGGGATGCAGGGGCTGGTGTTTCATTGATGATCTTAAGTTCCATAAGGTCTTTGGGTCAACACAGATCATTGATGTTGCTTCCTCGTGCACGCTGCCACATACTTCCTTGTTTAATGCATTGTTGCCCTTCTTTAGATTTGTTATTATGTCGTATCATGAGCTCGGTAGACCCCATTGTCGAGATACTATTGAAGCTTTTGATTGCGCCTGAACGGCAGGTGCCCTGCCTGCTTCGGTAGCTGAGTCGTGTAATATGGATACGAAGCCTATCCGAGCTCCGCTTTGACTGCAGCCGTACCGCAGGCTGGCAGGGTGACAGAACGCACATGCAGCCTCCTGAGGGCCTCACTCAGTGACGAGTAAGAGGGGTCCGCGTCACACCCCGGACCATGTCACACAATCCGTCACCCGGTCGGCACACTTCCAACGCGGTGAATGCCGCGGCGCCGGACCTTCCGGGTTCTTGCTGATGGGGCACATTGGGCGTCTAGCCCAGCAATGATAAACATGGGTGAATTCGCCCAAGCGGCCTGTTCCGTTTTTATGTTCAAAGCGCATTGAGTTGACAGTGATCCGATCCATTACGCGCCTTGGCGTGTTTAAGAGAGGGTCACTATGGCCTTCGTCTGCTTAATAAGTCATCATTTTTGCAAGTCTGTCTGGCGGTGATTTGCATTCAAAAGCCTTATTTCTCTGGAAAGCAATCAAAAGCCCATTTGAGTGCCTTTTAAGGGCAAATGGTCTCGGAGGGCAAATGGTCGCGGAGCAAAAAAATGGTCGTGGGAGCCGATGATTGAGTACTTATTTTTACTAGCAGCTCCTATGTAAAGCTAAGTACCTCTCAAGGATAGCTCCTTCCTTCAACTTCAACAACTTCAACTTCAATAACCTTAACTTCAACTCCCTACCTGCCTTCAGCTAGATGAAGCAGATCATTTAGATTCAATATTGCATTTGATCCACAGCTTGTCAGAAGGCCAAAACTTAAAAGGAAGCATTGTTGAAAGATGAAAAGAAGGATTCTATTTCGGCTAGCCGCCGTCCCGAAGCAGGAGCTCCATTTCTATGCAAACTGGGAGGGATTTTGCTCAGAAAAGGGCACCTTCCTTCCAGAAGGCCCACCTTCCTGCCAAATCTACCCTTTGACCTTAATCCATTATTACTCTGTGACCATTTCTAGCCTTTAAAAGCAGTTTTAATTTTCTAGGAATTTATATGGGCTTGATAACTTGGAGCAAGTTGAAGATCTAACCAGAAGGGTCTTCATAATGACCATTTTGGGCTAGAAGAGAGGGCTTTGAGGGGGCAAAATGGGCGACGAAGCGTGCGAGGGCCATAGTGACCCTTTCTCATACACACCAAAGCGCGCAATGGATTGGGTTGGTCAACGGTGTCTTGCAGGAAATCCACGGCCGACCATGAACGCCCCACAAGGTATTTTCAGCACAAGTGCCAGCTAAGACATTAACCCTTCAGTTGAAACACGCACAATTCTAACAGGCATAGACACTCAGAACAAGAGACTGTTGCTGAGCGGAACCTCCGAGCACTGCTCAGGGGTTTTATTCTCACTGAGTACAATTTGCAATTCACAATTGGCCATATCGAGGAGTCTGCCTGGAAGGCTGCACTGAGATCAAAACTCCGTTGGAAACATGGAGTTTGGCGTATTGATGGACTACGAAAGGAGACCGTAGCAACGGACACACTGCGTATCATCATGAACAAAAGACCCGTCCAGCCTTGCTCATTGTGATCTATCTACTGCATGTCCCCAAGAAGATCGAGATCCCAGGCTCCACTACTAGCCCTGGGTACACGTCCGGGAATAAGGAGCGCTTTCACCATACACTGCGGTAATGTATGGGCATTCTCTGGCGTACGTTGAGTCTGTGGACATGAGTAGCAGCGGATGTAGCGAGGATTTGAACAAAGTTAAGCGCCAAACAATGAGCCATCAATTTGCTAAAGTAGCCGGAATAGTTGATATTTTGATCACAGCTATGTCTGTTTGTCGCACCAGAACTCTTCAAATTGAAACGGAACCACCAATAAGACCAAAAAATGCCCTCATACCCAGTCATATTAATCCGTGCTGAACACCATGAATGATGCTGGCGTTTTTGTTACCTCAGCAGTCCTCCCCTCTCACCAAGACATTCCATTCTTCGTCTGCGAAGGCTTGTCCGGATATTGGAAAATTAGGAGACATTCTACAACGGGTTGTACCGCAGCACTGATCGATGACTGCGTCCACTGCGTCGCTAACTTGCTGCATTCCTTGAGGAAGCATGATTGTGGTATTGCGCTACAGGTGTTTAGCCATGTTAGTTGCTATGTGTCAATTATTGTGAATCATCAAAACCATATCGAAGGCCTACATCATTGCACCACCATATTGCCGAGCCTTTAGCGCAGCTGACTTGGACACAGTTGCTTGGCCCTGGGCCGATGACGGCAGGTCCAGAGATGATCGTGATGGCGGGGATCTGGGCAGATATGTGGTGGCTGTTGGCCATGGGGAAGACGCCGCAGAATTGGATGGACATAGTGTCTTTGGCGACGCTACGTTCCTGGCTACGCCCCATGGGATGCACGACTTCGTTGTATAGCTCTAGTCGCATAGAATCGATATCTCGAATACTACGCTCGACGTCCTGAACAGTTCCGTTGACGAATATCGGCTCGCTGAATGGAGGCTTGAAGCTCCATTGCAACTCCTCGACACCGTGACCTGGGAGAGGAGGCGTGGTATGGGAGGAGTGTTGGGCCTGCAAAAGGGGAGTTAGGAACATCGATCAGGGCATTTTGGGCCTGATCAGGGTAAGAGAAGATTTCCCACAGCTGCTTGGATAAGACTGGTAGTTGCCACGTGCAAGATGATGGAGGCCTTCATGATGTCCTGTCGGGATTTTGAAGAGATGGTAAAGGGCGGATTCAAGAGAAACGTCTCGAGCCAAAAATGAACGGACGGGAGGATCAAAAAGTCCAGGTCAAACGTGACGAGATTTGGAAAATGGGAGCACGGTTCTCACTTTCGTCCAGATAAGTCCAACGCA
This sequence comes from Diaporthe capsici, assembly GCA_013364905.1. Classification (NCBI taxonomy): domain Eukaryota; kingdom Fungi; phylum Ascomycota; class Sordariomycetes; order Diaporthales; family Diaporthaceae; genus Diaporthe; species Diaporthe capsici. Next base: position 522,503 of record WNXA01000016.1, read on the forward strand.
TGACATACCTAGACGAGGAAGGCGCACTCATGACATTCAGCAGCCAATACTACGCAAACGAAGGAAGTTGCTATCGGAGCTTCGGAAACCTTTAAGTAGCTACTTCTAGACACCATTCCAATGTTACAAACAAGTCATCCTTGACTGCCTTCTGTCGATTCGTGTGGACATGGACAGATCTGCAGAATATGGGGATGAGAGCCGTCACTGTGAGAATACATTTGGCCGCGTATCTTCTTTCTCGTGCACATGATAACTATCCCGGATCACATCTTTGTGGGCTTCTCAACAGGTGTAATGTCGTGGATTTACTGTTGCATCTTAAGCCGGAGACTAAGATAGGGTGCCCCCACCTCCGCAAATCTACTGCGATGGGTGTCGATAGTAACAAGCAAGGACCCTGTAACCCGGGCCTTGAACCGGCCAGGTGGGTGGCCAGTGGTCCAGAGAAACAGTGGGTGGGATCTTCCTGTTCGCCTAGGCGCGGATGGGTCCAGTGGATTGGTTGCAAGCTTCCATAGGAAAATAGAGATGAATTCTAATCGAGCTGTCCGAACCCAGAAAAACAATTCCAAGGAGCAAATTTCTTAACTAGTTTTCACTTCATCCCTTCGCGAGGTAGCATTACGTCAGCTGCTCAGCCACTCTTGACATCACGCCAAGTGCAAATATTCCAAGCTCCACGATGGCGGCTTTGACGCTGTCCTGGCACTCAACATTATTAGCCCCAACTCTTGCAACAGCTCATCCTATCCATACACAGGGGCTTCTCGATATTAGGAAGCACTTCTCATCTTAACCTCCTCCCTTTTACTCCTCGAGCTCTGAACCATGGGTACCCCCTCAAAACGCGGCCTCTGCTGGCCCACCGACAACCACGGCAAGGACGAAGTCCTCGCCTTCACAAAGCCAGGCTCCAAAGTCTCGTGGCTCTACAACTGGTCCCCGCGCCCAACCCCCAACAGCTCGCTCCAGTTCGTCCCGATGCAGTGGAACCACGTCAACATCGACGAGCTGCACGACCACGCCCGCAGCGCCGGCGCGCCCGCCATCCTCGGCTTCAACGAGCCCGAGCTCCCGGACCAGTCCAACATGCCCGTCGAGCTCGCGGCGGGCGAGTGGCTGCGGTGCGTCGAGCCGCTGCGGCGGGCGGGCGTGCGCGCGGGCAGCCCGGGCATCTCGTCGGCGCCGCACGCGGTCGGCTGGCTGCGCGAGTTCCTGGCCCGGATCCGCGAGGGCGGCTCGGATGTCGACTTCTACTGCCTCCACTGGTACGGCGCCGAGCTGGGCCAGTTCTACGATTACATCTGGAGCACCCACCACCAGCTCGGCCCGGATAAGCCGGCCTGGATCACCGAGTACGCGTGCACCAACTGGAGCGTGGAGGACCCTTTGCCGCGGGAGCATGTCGAGAATTTTGCGAGGGAGAGCGCAAAGTACCTGGACACGCTGGACTGGGTGGAGCGCTACGCCTGGTTCGGGCCCATGAGGGACTGTGGTACTGTTGGCCGGTGGGCTACCATGCTGGATGGCGAGGGCAGGCTCACGCCCCTGGGCAGAGCATACAGGGACGAGTAAAGCAATATCATTTCCACCCCCGATCATGTCTCTCTGCTATCGGCAGCGTCCTAAAACCAATTCCCACAAGAAAGCCTTGTGTAGCCCCCTTTGGCCGGTCTCCATTTCCGTCAGTTCTTGACCGCCCTAGATCGAGTGTTCCTCTATTCGTCTTTCACCCAGCCTATTCATATTCACCCAACCCACTTAGGCACCTTGACATGTTGATCTCCACATTCGGCTAAAGGTTCCCATAGTTTGAGTCGAGTCGCACTCCAATGGCGCAGCTATAAAAACCCGAATAATTATGTCCTGTAAATAGTAGAAAGAAATAAAACAATCCCCAAACCAGATGCACTTCGCCAAAGGCCCTGTGAAAGCTATGCCGTCGATATCGACAGCTTAAATCCTTCTAGTCACGTAACTCAGATCTCACTTCGGTAAAACCCGCAGTTCCTTCGTGGACAATCAAATGTTGCATTTGGTATCTCATCACTGGGATTATTAAGACAGCCGGCAGTTTTTGCACAAACAAGGTAAGCTCCGGGGTCTTACTTTGCCTCAAAGTTTATCGGCAATCCTCCTGGGGAGTAGCTGACGGTGAAATGCTCCCTCTCGACAGGTTCCTGGAAGTGGCAGGGTCGGGACACCTTGAGGTTGTAGAAAAGGCGAGCGATGAGAATCGCCAGCTCTGCGTTGGCGAGGCTGCGAGACGCGTGTGTCAGCATAATCTCTTCTCCTTGAACCTCCAAGGAAATATCTTACTTGATGCCGATACACATTCGGCTTCCCTTGGAGAAGGTATAGATGTGCTCGGCTAGTTGTTTGGATTCAGGTTGCAGCCACCGTTCGGGGTTGAATTGTCGTGCGTCTGGCCCGAAGATCTCCTCGCTCATGTTCATAGTGTAGGTTGACATGCCAACTACCGTCTGCAGAGATGGGTTGTGCGGTTAGACTCTTATATTTGGCGTCAGAAACGGATCCATTGGAAAACTTACACCTGGAGGCACAACCTTGCCATCAACAATAAGCGGCTCGCCATCGTCGGGCACCACGCGAGGCAGACGGGCAGGCTGCGCAACGGCACACCTCACGGACTCCCTCACCACGGCCATCAGGTAAGGGATCTCCTCGAGCTCGCTCAGCGCCAGCCTGTCGCCCCTCTTCCTGCCGCGGGCCCCCAGGGCCGCCTCGAGCTCCGAGACAAGCCTCTGGTGGACCCGCGGGTCGCGGGTGACGGCCGCGACCGCGTACGTAAAGGTGCTTGCGGTCGTGTCCCCTCCCGCGATGATCATGCTCATCGCCTCGCCCGACTTTTGCCTGTCGGCCAGACCTTCGAGGGCATCGAAGACGACGGGGTGGTCTACTTCGCCCTTGTGCTGTTCCCAATGATGCACGGACTCTTCTGCGTACTATTACTTTGGACATTAGCAACCATACGGGCTCACAGGGGGACGATGACAATAGCTGGATGGAACGAAACTCACGTCAAGCACGTGCATGAAATGTCCGACGTCCCCGCCAAAACGGGCCACCAGCTTCCTCGGCAGTATCTCAGAGAGCACCCTCAGCACCCAGTACTGCCGCATGTACTCGATCCCGTCCGCGGTCCCCTCGATGGCGTCGACATTGCTTGCCTTGAACCTATCCGGCGACTCCTCGATCATGCCGGCGGAGCGGGAGAAGGCGAACTGGGTGATGATCTCGGTGGTCAGGGCCCTGAACGCGTCGTACGCGTCGATGCTGCTGCTGGACCCCCCCTTGCTGCACAGGCGCAGGATCTTCCTCTCCATGAGCTCGTACTTGTCGTGGATGAGGCCCTCGAGCTTGAAGATGCCGGCCCGCGAGAACATGGGGTTCATCAGCTTGCGCCGCTGGCGGTGGAGCTGCGGGTCGTACTGCCCGAACATGGTCTCGTGGGAGCTGAACGCATCATAGTACCCCGGGTCCTTGAGGTACTTTGTGTTCTGGCCGTAGATGACCTTGTATAGGCTCACATCGTCGAGATGGAGCTCGTTGGGTCCGATCCGCAGAGCGTGTGTGTCTATCAGGGCGTGAGCAGGTCTGGGGTGTCCCGACTTGGGGCACACGTTGAGAATCACTCACTGTATTCCTTGTGAAGTCTCTCGTACACCTTCTCGGGATATGCGCCCTTCGCCGTGGCAATCTTGAATTCCCAGTCCCTGGAGATGGCCGCTTCCCGTGGGCCTGCAAACTTTGCCAGAGGATGGAAATGCACACGATAGATAGAGCGCAGCCAAGTGTAGACGAGTCGGAAGAGGCCAAATGTGAGCAGTAAAATCCCCCCACGTGCCAGAGTGGACATTGACAGGATCTGTGACGATGTCGGAATCATATCCAGTCTAAGTTCGGAGGCGTTTGTGGAGAGAACAGCCATTGTTGGTCAGACTTTCGTGGGAAACAGGGGTTCAATGAAAGCGGCTGCGTAATGCCTTGAATCTAATTGACGATTGCTGTGTAATACGCTTATTCTTATTCTTATATCATGATCACAATAGTCCGGGTCACCTTCACTTCACATTCGAGTCTTTTGGTGGCTCGGATATCGGACATCTTTGAGAATCTCGGACTGCGGCGATTCCGGGCTGCGTAGAGCGTCGCCCAGTCCCCATCGCGTACACCACCACGATGATATCACGGAGGGCGCGGGGTGCGAGGTCTAGTGCACCCCGGAATTGCTTTTGACAGCGAGAAGCCCAAGCCAAGACCGTCCATGATGGCATCCTGCGGGCGTCCGAGTCAACATAGCTCCTGAATGCCACCCCACAAGTGTTACACTGCATCGGGAGCGGTGGAGTATAGCCAGGAAATGATGTTTACCTAGGTGCTATCCTTGTTGCTTATGCACCCGCTTGCATGCGCAGATCTTACAACGTGCCGTCTTGGTTGCAGTTACGCGATACACTACAACCCTCAATTCATCATCACCTTCACCAGCCGGTCTTTCATAAACTATCCGGCTTAGAGACCGAGAAGCCCGCCTCCCCCTTGACCGCCACCGCCTCCGAGTCCGAGAAGTCCACCGCCTCCGCCTCCTTTCTTGTCGCCTTTGCCTCCTTGCTGCCCGCCGAGTCCACCAAGAACGCCTCCTAGAAGACCTCGAAAGTGCGTCAGCTTTATGTCGTACAAACGTGTGAATCACATGACACTTACCGCCGACTCCGTCACCGACTCCGCCGCTGTGCGAAATTGTTAGCAGTGAACTTCCGAAAACGGACTCAGGTCATCTCAGGTGGGAGGCCATTGAAAGCCAACACAGGCAGACATCGCTACACCTCGGCGGTGAAGGTGCGCGGATGCTCCTAAGGCAAATATCAATCAGGTCTAGAGACTTACACAACATCGCCGACGCCGCCAAGGCTGTAATGTTGTTAGAATCATGAGATTTCGAGAAAAAAGGAGCAGGGCTCAACTCACAGATCTCCTTGGCCGACTTTGCCGACGCCCTTTCCTAGGCCGCCTGTGATTCCGCCGACAGCGTCGCCCTTTTTGCGCAGGTTAGTGTGCGATTCAAATCAGTATATTGACTGGGCAGATTGAACGTACGACACCTCGGCCGGCTCCACCAACAATTCCGCCCTGATTTATACAAGTTAGCTTCACGTCTTGGGAAATTGGGATTTGATGCCGTCTGTTGATCCTGGAGGGGGGGGGGGGATATCACGGTGACCACCTGGCGGGTTTCCAGAGTAGTCGAAAATGTTTCTTGGAAACATGGAGAGTTTTCCGGTGCATTGTTCAGAACCAAGAATAGGAAGCAAAACAGTTGGTACTTACGACTGGTCCTGGAAGGCTGTCTCCGAGGCCGCCGACAGCTGCAAAATCACCCAGTTGTTAGTTTTGTTTCTCACTCTGCGTCGACAGTATCCACGAAGCAGACTTCTGCAGACTCTTCCTCGGGCCTGACGTCTCAGCGAGCCGCTGGAGCGCACCCTCTGAGAGCGGCTGGCCTCGAGACAGCACTACTTTGGGTTTCGGGGGTGGTGGTTGAGATTTGGGTGGTGGTTGTGGTTGTGGTTTCGGTGCTGGTGGTGGTTGTTGCTTACTTCCTCCGACGGTGTCTCCCTGAAACTGCTGTCAGTCTCTGTCTTGTGAATCGAGAACCGGAATCTGGGAGTAACTTACCAGTCCCTTTCCAACTCCTCCAACGGTGTCTCCGAGCCCCTTGGTCGCACCGCCAAGAGTGCCGCCGATGTCGCCACGGCCGAGGGCACCGGTTGTGTCGCCCAGCGTCTGGCCCAGTCCTCCTGTGGCAGCACCCAGAGTCTTGCCAGCACCGCGGGTCGCGCCATCGACGGCCTTGCCAGCGACAGGCAGGCCCTTGCCGATGTCGCCAATAGTCATGACGCCCTGCTGGCCAACGTTGCCGGCAGTATCCAGCGCGCCCTTTCCGGTCTTGCCAACGGCGCCGAGCGGGCCGCCCTGGCCCTGGCCCTGTCCTTGACCCTGGCCCTGGCCCTGGCCCTGCTGCTGCTGCTGGAGGGCCTCCTGCTTCTTGCGCTGGGCGAGGATCTGGTGCGTGGGGATCTGGGCGTCCTCCGAGTAGATCTTCTGCTTCTTCGGCACCGCCTGCTGGGGCACGGACTTCTTGACAGCGGCCTGTGGCTGCTGGGGCAGGTCCTCCACCTCGGGCTCTGGGGCCTTGACCGCGGCCTTGGGCACCTTGCGGACGAGGGGCTTCTTGTCCGTGAGGCCGGGGATCTCCTCGCCGCGAGACAGGGCGGCGGCCATGTCGTACTTGGGCGTGTGCCTGATCTTCTTCTTCTTTTTCTTCTTCTCCGTCGTGGCTTCCGACGACGGGACATCCACGGCGGCAGAGTCCTTGACTGCCTTCTTCGCCTCGGCGGCGGTCTTGCTTACTGATGGCTTGGACGCCGAGGTCGACTTCTTGACCGGCGCATGGTCCTTGATGTCCGAGGTCTCCGGCAGGTTTGGCTTGGACTTGGATGCCGCGGCTTTGATAGCCTGCCTTGATGATGTCTTTGCCTCGGCTGTCTTATCCTGGGAAGTCTTCACGACATCATCGGCTGCCGGCTTCCTCGGTGCCACCCTTTTGACGGTGCCATCGGCCATTACTACCTTTTTGATGACGCCATCTTCCGTTATCTTTTTAACGGGAATATCCCCTGGCTTCTTGACCGCAGTGGCCTTCTTCACCGCATCATCTGCTGAAGGCTTCGTCGGCACCTTATTCGCGGTTGAGGCTAAGGGACGGTCCGTATTAGCATGTGGACCTTCTTTGTGATGGACTAATAAGACCAAACCATGAGGGCCTGGAAGATGAGGTGGCTTACCCTGGAGAGTGGCTGCTTTCTTCAGCTGGGCAATTTCCTTCTGCAGAGCTTCATTCTGTTTCTGCAGTGTGGCTTCTTTCTTGAGGCGAGCCACCTCTCGCTGCAATTGCTCGTTCTGTTTCAGAACATCCGCCATATTGATTTGAATTAGGGGCAACGCTGAATCTGTCTGGGAGTAAACAGCCAAAACATAGAAACTCGGACGGCTTTTTGGGGCAAAGGTGTGGCTGAGGATATGGACATATGTAAATCGAAGGCTGACCGGTGACGTAGGGCGCCACGGCGGGTCGAAGGGGGTGTGATGAGATGACAGCTGGGGTCTGGTGCCGGTGACGTCGCGCGCGGGCGCTGCGGTGAAGCTGATTCGCCTACGCGACACCACCTTCATGCACGATGCGCATCGCGCCTCGAACTCACTCGCCACACTTGGACCTAGCTGACGCAGTCCACCGGCCACTCACGTCGCCCAGGCAAGATGTCGACGGGATAACGTGCCCCTTGTCACCGCAATCATTACAGTACACCCGCCCCCAAGCCACACGATAGCTGTGGGGATCTACGCTCATCGCGATCACCGGCGCGAGACACACTGCTGCACAAGACCGCCCAGGCTCCCGCACCACACCTGCAGTTGACCGGCAGCAACGGCCTGAGACAGGACGTGCAGAATCAGGAATTGTGGCGCATCGACATCACTTTCTCCTCTTTTCTCGTAGTGGTTTAGCCTACTTGGGCTTCGGGCGTGGACACCATGTCACTTCGTAGCAGGGGTGCGTCAGGTCTGGACCCTTCTCCGGCCCCGACGTCCTCGAATCTTCTCTTATAGGTCCGCTTTCCCATTGCTTTTGGATGGTCAAAGCTGGATTACGAGCCTCCCAGATGATGCTCGGAGGCAGGCAACATGACTAGATCATGACCGGTCAGTCTGAATACACTCTATCTCAGCCGAGCGGCTGCCCATATTTCCTCCAGACAGGAAAGGCTATTGTGAGCACTTCAGACGGCGCACTGCACCTCATGATGAGGACTGGAGTCACAGGGTCGGGGTTTTCGGTGAAGAACCGAGGCTCGGGTATCGATGACATGCCGACATCTGCACAAGGAACTTTGGATCGAAAGGCACTAACGTCCCATCGTAAGAGCCCACAACAAGTCTATAACTATAAGAGACTCCGTTCCATGTATACCTAGGTACTTGAACACATTGCTTGCCTTCAATCTCGTTGCTTTCCCCACAATATCTCTTCGATACATGTCCGTTATCCTCTGTGGTTCCAAGCCCTCAAGCTATCTCTATAGTCGCCACCCTGCCACATCTCATACCATTCATGCATCAACACATCTTTAGCACCGCTCTCCTCCAAACGCCATGCATCCCACATGATGTAACCCCACAACCGAAGCGGCTTCGGAATGAATGTGCCAAATAAGTTACTATACGCCTCGCCCCAGATGAGAACCCAAGCCAGCGGAGGTGAATTCAAGTCTTCTCCTTGGAAGGTCATGGTTCGACCCTCGTCCTGGGCGGCATCACGCTCCGAATAGGACCTCTCCCATCTCTGATGCACTGCGTCATTAAGAGTCAGCTATGAAAGCCCCGTGGAAGAAATCCATCCGGTTGTAGCGAGGAACAGGCCACATGGTGCCTATGGCCTGTCACAAAACCTGCAGTCTGATACTGCCTTTGAGGTACAGGCTACAGGTAGGAGACTTTGCTCTTCGGAGAGTTTGAAATGAATACAGAAGCTGCTTACTGTCGGTGTTCCCGGTTATGTCGTCGAGCCACGTGTCCGATACGAAGTGGTGCATCTGGACGCTTAAGCCATCCACGAGCTCGTCGTGGTCGTCGATAGGCAACACTGACGCCAGGAGTGGAAGGCCCTGGCTCACGAGGAAGTTGCGGAAGTAACACCTTGTGCCTGTCAACTGTGTCAGCACGGCTGGAATCTACCAACATCGGATTCCACAACCAACGTACGGGTTTGTTCAAGATCAAACGCGTCTTCCGGCCCTCCGAGTGGTGAATGGCTGTGAAGTCTGTTGTTGTTAGGATTGAGGTCGTCAGAGACTTCTGAGAGCCTCTGCTCATACTTCTCTTGGAAAAAAGTGTTGATGCACAGGATCTCCTCGGTCTCCCAAGGCTCATACCTCGAGAGGAATCGGAGGCATCTCAGGTTTCTTGGTCGATTGGCCGATAAGTTGTCGTGCCTGAGCTTGTTGCCGAATACATCACACAGTATCTGGAAACGGTACATGGCTCTCTGTATCCGCATACGCTCTGTACTGCTGAGGGCGGTTGGCTTGGCTGATGTGCCGATGTTTCCCAAAGCCCAGGATGCGTATTGTTCCACCAGGGGCTCAACCGTTGAGGCGTGGAACGTGGCCATCTGAACAGCTTCCGGCAGAGAGATGGAATGGATCCAGGCATTGCAGGGCAGCTCCTGTACCTTCTTCAGATATGATTCCAGGAAGGGCCATACTATGGTGGATTCACGACGCATCTTCATCGCGTCGCGGCGTTGTCTCTGAAAGTCGTCCTGCATGGCGGCCTGCGCGGTGGACGCATCGAGGAACGCATCGCCGAGACCGAGTATCAAACAATTCGCGATGAAGTTCTTGGGCTCGCTCTGGAATAGGGAATAGAATATTGGGGACGCGCGGATGATAGCGCCGAGAGATGCCAGGCTAGGGAGGCAGAACATGATTTGCCGCTGGATCTCGACGGGCAGGCTCTCGATGCATTTAGCCGGCGAACCGAGACCCTCGCCCGCCTCGCTGTCGGATCCCTGTCTTTGCAGATCGTTTGAATCCATGGGTATATCTGATGGATGGAAAGATCGAAGGGGTTGAGTTTGGGTTGATGAGCTGAGTTTTGCTTATGAGCTGTCTGTCCGGTGGAGAACCCCCTCATAGAGGTCGACTTTCTCCATAGAACGTGCTGCTGCATGATAGGCCCCCCGTTGACTAAGAGCGTGCACAGCGCATCTGAGGCACGGGTTATGCACTGCGGGGAACGTACACAAAATTGCTTGGCTGGGTTCAATGTGGCACCGTCACTCGTTCAAGTGACCAAAGCTAATGTAAGATTGGCTCAACAAGGCGAACAGCTGGGGGCTTTGAGAGCCTGACGGCTATGCCCGATGACCAAGATCTAGGTCTACATGCCAATTTTGGAAGGACGCATATATTGCAGCCCGACTGAAACGGTTCATCACTGTCTCATCGTGCAATCTAGAGAGCTTGTGAGAAGGACCCAGTCGCTCCGTACTCGTTTTCGTCAGGCATGCCATCTCTTATCCTCCTACGCTTCTAGATGGAGTTCATGGCCGTAATGAGACAGACTTTGCAAATCAGAAGGTGCATTGTTCACCTGACGCTATTGTGACCAAGTCACGATACTCTCATTGAAGTATACTGTGATTGGACATACACAATGATTCAGGCATATCCTCCCTTGGGGGCATTATAGCACCCCCCCTGTCTTCCAAGTTAACTGCTTCTTGGTAATCTTCTAGTTTTCGAGGGAATATAGTCTCTCTGAAACGAAGTTACCATTTCAATGTATACTAGTGACGTGCACGTAATTTGAACTTCAGATTTATTACTCGCGCGATTTGAGCAATGCGACCCGCGACGAAAATTACACATTATCAATCTTGAAGCTGCAGCAGTCAGGCTTACATCAAATCTTCCGAAGATAATTGTGGCTTTGGTTCCCATGCCATCCGACTTTGTGATCCTTTTTGCGGCATATGGTCAGCTTGCAAACAAAGAGCAGCGCTTTTGTCAAGGTGCTCTCGGCAAGAAAGCCACGCGCTCTAACCCAAAGCAGGAAATGTCTCTACACCGGAGTGCATTGAAGACTCTTTTTAACCAGGCGAAGAACCATATCCGTGTGCATCGAACTTCTGCTGACTCCAAATTGTTGTTACCGGCAAGTCTTCGAGCACCCACACCACACACCACAAACCACGTCCGCAGGAACATTTCTCTGGATATCTCAATGCAACCAGTCTAGCCTCTCAGTGTCTGTATTGATACTACCTCGAGCTTTCTACGAGTCAATTGCATCAAACGGCCCTGGATCAGTCAGCTGCAATCAGAAACATTGCCAACCCAGACAAATGATTTCAGAATGGGCAGCTGGCAGCACCAACAAAATGTTGCTCTCATCATCCTCGCCGCCCTAGTCTTATGCGCCATCTACCTTACCGCATCAGCGGACCCGTTCACCATTTTCTTCCACTCCACATTGGTCGCCACTGCCAAGTGGTGCTTCTCCGTCGCCGACCGCGTCCAGGAAACGGGCGAGGGCATCTTCAGGGGCTGGCAAGAAGCAGACCCACAAAACAGATCCCCGAACTTCCCAGCCATGTCACCTTTCTACATCTTCTACGCACTGAAGAGCTCCGAGTTCGCGGCCGACGTGTTGCGGGACGCGGGAGGCTTCCTCGCGGCTCAGGTTATCAGCTACCGCAGCTATGGGTTTGGCAACCCTCTCACCACCTCGCCCGCGCGGGTTGTACTCGCGGCCAGGAGCTTGTTTCTCCCTGATCAGGTGCTCGGCGTATCTACCTGGGTGCCAAAGGTGTGGTCATAAAGTTCATCTTGACATGAGCTTAGTCAGAGAAAAGTATGCAATCCTACGAAGAGTAGACCTTTAGAGCGCGCTTCACACCTGGAGAGTCATTGAACGGGAAACTTTGTATGGAGAGAGCATATGATTCTTCACATTAGAATTGCCTGCTGGCCAAATTAGGGACGCCATTTTGGTCCTGAACAACATTACGCTAGAATGGGCGCCATGGGTTAAGCACTGGTTGAAAAGCTGTTACATTATGATATTCTCATGTTCGCAAAATGTAATTTCATTTGAACTGCATTTACCCGGACAAGTATTCTAATGTTTCTGCATACCGTGACAAATTCGACAAGAAAAGCCTGCGACTAACGAAAGGTGGTTCCGTGCTCGACAGTGATACCATCGAATCCGAATTAGTAATGCTGGAGAGGAAAAAAGTTGAAGTTGCGCAAGTAGAAGAACATCTCCGTGACGTAGGTTATGGCGCCTCCCTGCTCCAACACCCTTCCCTTGGGCCTGTGTATATTCGGTTCGACTTCGAGTTCGATGTCCCTGGACTTGTCTGCCACAACTCTGGGCCAAGTATGGACCCGGATTGTCTCGGGCCGGATAGACACCTCCTCTCGCACCTCCACAGCCGCGAAGGCGACCTTCTTTTGTTTCTTGACTTCCATAAGTTCGGATTCAGGCTGGGCGACTTGGGGACTTTTAGGAACGGCCATTGTTGTGTCGAAATATCGTATAAGAAAGGACTTTGCGAAGACTGGACCAGATGAATCTGAAGACTGTGCACAGTTGAGTTGTCGAGGATGGTCAAAGGCCCCGGTGTGCTGCTGGGAGAGGGAAGGACCGGAATAGCGAACGATTGCGGCTTGGGTATGGGTTGCTTGTGACAATTGATCAGAGTTAGACTGGTATTTGAATTGCCACCATGGAAGTGAAGCTCTGGAAGAGCGATCAAGAAGTTGCACTCGTCCTTTGTCAGGCACCCCAAGGCAACATGAATTTGAGCGCCAGTCAACAACAACTTTGGGCCCAAGAAAATGAGAAAAAGAAGAATATGTCTATTTCCAGTAGAAGTCCGAAATCGAGTCTACTGATGACAGGAATTTAATCCCCCCATCTCTTTGCTCGGGAATGCTGACATGTCAGCCTCGCGTGCTGACCGTCAGCCAATCCGCCACCGACCACCACCAAGGCTGCAGCGCGGCATCCGTGCCCGCCACGGTGGCCATGGCGCGTCGGCATCGCAATCGCGCAGTTCATCCCAAGAATAGCAACCCCCTCTGATGCGAAGTCGAAGCGGCGCCAGCCAAGGATGGACCGCGCTTCAGCCTTGGCGATCTTTACCACGACGAGCGACGATGTTTCAGATCTCAGGGTCAACTAGAACAGGGGCGAAGGGCAACATCGGGGGTATCGGGGATCTTATAACCAACACACACCGTCAGGCCACTCGCCTTACGAAATTACTGCTGACCCGTCATCAACAGATGCCAAGACAAAAATTGATAAAACTATCCCCATTTCTACATCAGAATGCACCACCACAAGGGACCATCCGTCAAACGTGTGCGCCTCAGCAGCAGCACTTTACGCCAAAGAGAGCTTCTGCGAGCCGACGCCATCTGGGAGAGAAGCACGGATTACCGCCGCTACCTGGTCGTGATCTATACGCTAGCATTTCTGTCACTTTTCCACTTCCTCTCCGGCTCAAGCTTCTTCTCACAAGTCCTTCAAGATGGGTGGCGTACCCTCCGTCCCCACTGATCCGAACAGGACCCTCGAGGTCATTGGGGCGGGCTACTCGCGCACCGGAACCTCGTCGATGGCGATTGCACTCGAGAAGCTTCTGGATGGGCCCGTGTGCCACGGTGGCTCGCAGATGCTGGGCAGAGAGGATAGTACGTATTATGTGCTGGGCCATATGTGGAGCTCGGCTGACCCTGGGGACAGGCTACGTCCAGAAGTGGATCGAGGTCTACAGGCAGCGTGACGCAGGTAATCGCCCTGCGTTGATGAAGGCGCTCCGTGAGGCGACGAGAGGGTTCGTCGGTGTCACCGACGTCCCTGCTGTCGACTTCGTTGGGGAGCTGATCGAACTCTACCCTAACGTCAAAGTGAGTTGTGCCTGTCCACTCCATGCTTCTTTGTCTTCTTCCATCTTTTGTCATCATGGTTTACCAAGACGGAAACTCAGAGAGTGGGGCTGCTGCTTACAGAGGTTGTTTTGAACAGGTAATGGGTGTGCGGCGAGACCCGGACGCTTGGTGGAAGAGCATGGGCAACCTGAACAAGGTCTCATCACCATGGTGGCTGCCGTACTTCCTCGCACCAATGCCCACGTGGCGGTGGTTCCCCGCCTTCATCGAGGGCATCAGAGGACGAGGCAAGCTGGGAGCCAAGGTCTCCGGGAACGTAGTCCCCGGCCCTCGTACGTTCATCCACCTCCCCCCAGGGCTTTCATCGACGTGGTTCGCTGACCAGCACCTTCCCAGACCTCATCGCACTCCACAACAAGACGGTAGAGAAGAAAACGCCACCCGGGCAAATGTACTGGATGGAGATCACTGACGGCTGGGCCCCGCTGTGCAAGATGCTGAACAAGCCTGTGCCCAAGGAGCCCTTCCCCCGGGTCAACGACGCCGCGGCGCTGAACGAGCTGATCAAAGGGATGATGCTGGCGACTGCAGGTGTGTGGCTTGTAATCACAGTCGTGCTTTTCACCGTAATCTACTACGGAGCGAGGTCAGGCATTTTGTTGCCGCCAAGTGCTGGTTCATTTGTTGTGCTTTCTACCAACTAGAGAAGTGTCATCTTCGAAGATAAGGTAAAACTGCGCGTAAGGATGTTGGTGGTGTTCTAGATTGGTCCTTCAGACCACCACAATTGGATTCAACAAAACAGTTCCCATGTGCACTAGCCAGTGCGTAACAGACCCTCAACAGTCTCCATCGTGCCGAATGACGACATTCCACCCACCTAGCTGGAAGATCTGCCCACCAGTCACAAGCTCCTTCTCCTTGGTGGTCCAGCAACACTGGCGCGTGATGTCCTCGGCAGCCGAGGTGACTTGAGACCACGAGTCCAGCTCCGTCCGCTCGTCGTTGTCGTTGCACCACCAGATGGACGAGCCCCAGTTGCAGCTCACCCTGCTGCAGAATCCGGGGCCAGGTGGGATACCGGGCTTTCCCAGGAGGCTGTTGAGGTAATCGATGCCGTCGAGGGTGATCATGTACGAGGCGGGCCCCCACCGCTTGGTGCAGACGTTGCAGTAGCCGCAGTTGCTCGGGACGTCGGCCATCGAGTCGAAGGAGTGGAAGGAGTCTGGAAGGGCTGTGGTGGCTATGGATGACCGGTACTTGTCCAGGAGACTATCGTAGTCGGGATTGATTTCGGTGAGTCGCTTGTAGACCTCCTGTACGGTGCCGTTGAGAAGGACGGTGGATGTCGCGTTGCCAGGGATGGACTCGACGGCCCAGGTGACCTCCATCACGCTATACTTTGGGTCGGGAGGAGGGGCAAGGGAGGTTGACACCTATTGCAAGCTCCAGGTTAGCTTCGAGGAGTCCGCCTTTGGGGAGTAACCACTAGTTACAGGCGCATTGCGGCGCAGGGTTGGCGAACACGCACATTGGCGGCTGCGGCCAGTACGAGAGCAGTGGAGACCGCGATGAAGATGGCGATTGGGTTCATTTTGAAGAAGGATGCTGGAGCAGCTGATGAGTTGAGAACGAATTGGTTGGATGGCCGCGTCCACCTGAGCTTCTGGATGTGTGAAGCAAGAGTCGCGTGCGGACAAAACACTTGTTGCGTTGCGATGATGAAAGAAAGATGATGAAAGAAGAGTGGCTACGCAACATCCAACGACTGGGGAAAACAGGCTGTTTACCTTGAGCTCAGCTGTTTGGAAATCAGTTGCTCGCGATTCTAGAATGTCGAACTTTGGACGAAAACCAACAAGGACCCCGCGAGGACTTTACCCTGATTCTGGGTTGCCCGACCATGGATCAGACTTCTACCGTTATAATTGTTTACCTAGTTACTCAGTTGAGAGCACGTCTCACATGTTCCTTGCAGATGCTCGGTGGGCCGCCATGAGTAGTCAACAAAGCGTCTCCCCTCATCGTTGACATCTGTTCCAATCTGAAGGGCTGTAGACTCATCTTGTCACTTGTCAATCCCACACCTGGCCTCGATGCTCCTAGTTCGGTCATTAGTCTATGATCATCAGTAAATTTCAAAACAACATGGGAAAATAAACATGTCCATTTTCTCATTCATCATCTCAGTGAACCTTTGAGAACTGTGTATGGGGTGTTATTCATCCAATGCATTGAGTCTCATCTAACTATGCAGTCTTACCCCCTGCTATGGACAGCTCAACATGTGCTTTTGCAGGTGCTCTCAAACCTTTGTCAGAATCCTGAGCAGGACAACGCGGAAATCCAACATTGCTGAAGTTGGAATGCCTCCCAGGACTCATGATAAAGACCATTCTGAGGAGTTTATGACGAGGAACGTATGCAAGGGAGCACGCATTATTGCTGTGAGTCGTTGAGTGGCCGTCCTGATACTTTGGCGTTGGTGATGAAATGGATATGAAATTCGTACCCGTGGGAGTGAAGCTTTCAGGTAATTTTGGAATTTTGAAAATATTCGAGGCTATTGAATCCACAAGTCGAATTTTTCATGAGCTTGGACTAACGCACATGCAGTTGAGGTTCAGTATCAGTCACAACTTCGAGCAAGTACCTTCGTTTAAGTACTGTACGAGATACGCGTACGAGACACACGGAGCCGATACGGCGGAACTTGTTTCGGCCGAAATCGAGCTAACCCGCATAACACTGCATCGCTAGTCATGTTCCCCTTGCATCAGGGGCATTCGTATTACGCCCGAATACGAGCAAGTACGAGAGGCTGCGACAGACACACCACAACGTCCCGGACCAGACTGCATGGCCGGGGCCGTCGAAAACTTTGAGCGACAAGTCACAGCCCTCGTATTATCCCGAACCCATCAGCTCAGCCGAAGGAAATCGGGAGCGAAGCCGAGCCATGCCACGCGGGACGTCGAGGCGATCCCATCCAAAGAGCCGTACTGGCTGCGCGACCTGCAAGTCACGGAAAGTAAAGGTAAGCAAAGCAAATGTACGTGGTGAGGATGGTGTGCTCGGTACCACTGTTTCTGACCGTGATGCTGCAAGTGCGACGAGTCCAAGCCTGCGTGTGGCAACTGTATCAAGCACAATGTCGAGTGCGACTTTCTCACCGCGGCGTCTCAAGCGCCGAGCGCGTCTCCGGGACCTTCTGGGGGCTTGGACATGCAGAGCCTGGAGCTGCTGCACAACTTTACGACGAGGACGTTCGCCACCCTGTCTGATAGTATCTTGATCCGAGATTTCTACCGAGTGTCCGCAGTGCAGCTCGGACTGCAATGTGATTACATCATGAGGGCGGTGCTAGCTGTCTCGGCCCTGCACCTGGCCTACCACCGGCCTGAGATGCGGGAACATTATCGTTCGCTAGCTATGGTGCACCATCAAATCGCCTCGAGAGATGCTAGTAAGCCGCCCAACACCCCCGCGTCAGCAATTCCGCATTACGGCTGACAAGGCGGCCAAGTGACCCTCATGGCCCACTCGGATCCCTCCACAGCAGAGAAGCTCTTTCTCTTTTCCGTCCTCACCATCTACTTCGCCCTCGCATGCCCGCGAAAGGGCGACGGCGCCCTCCTCGTCGGCGAGAGCGGATATCCCGAGTGGATGTTCCTGCTCCAGGGCACGCGGGCATTTATCCGCATCTTGGGCTCCTGCGTCGACGGGCCCATGGCGCCCCTCTTCAACAACGGCGCCGACCGCTGGCTGGCTCGAGAACCGAACGCTGAGCCCGCGTCCCGCGTTCATGAGCACATGGACAGCATGAGGTCTATAATCGCGCTCCGCCAGGCTGACTTGGACTTGCGCAGTACCTATTTGAGGGCGATTGACGAGCTGGCAAAGTCGTTTTCACTGTTCGATAGTGTGGGCGGTGGGCATTGCGACATGACCGACGCTTTCGTGTGGATCTTTGAAGTTGCCGACGACCTGCTTCCGCTGCTTAGGGAGTCAACGCAGGAATCTGTGGCCATATTTGCCTTCTTCACTGTCATTCTGAAGAGACTGGAAAAGCATTGGTGGCTGCGAGGTTGGGCGGATCACCTGATTGCCAAGTCGTATAATCTTTTGGACGAAGAACATCGTCTCTGGATTCAATGGCCTCTCCAGGAGATAGGATACGTAACATAGCGCCGTTCCAAGAATTTAGGCTGTATATACATAGAGCTGCTGCTATCATCGCCAGGTTTAGCATTTCAGACGCCGGGCGGCGAAATAACAATCGATCATACACGTCCTGTCGCAGTTATCTTTTAAGCTATCTTTCATGTATCCGTTCTCTAATTATTAACTATAATGTACGATATCTAGCAATCACGCTACAGTCATGCCATGAGCTGAGAAGTCGTAAAGTCTATCACCTGGGCAGCCACTCAGCTCATAGGCAATTCGTTCTTTTCTGCAACTAGATTTCCATTGCCTCTCCTTCCTACCAAACGAGTACAGCGAGCGACCAGTCCTCAACCTCTCTTGAAAAGGCGCATTACGGATCTATGGGCCATCAAAAGGCGTCAAACTGCAGGGGTGACGATGGTTGCCAGGATCGAGCTGACGCCCAGACGCCTTGATCCCACGTGTACGAAAAGTCCGAGAGGCGCGAGAAAACACGAGCCAAGCCACAAAATGCTAGCGGACCACTGTTTGGCGCTGGGCTGGGCATCGTACCTCTAGCGAGACCACTCATCCAGCCTATGACCCTGCCGTGATTGACATGGGTCTTCCGTAAGGGTTAGCCTAAGAAAATGTCAGTGGCTAATAGGGGTCGCCTTGGCGAAGTCCATGCCAGCCAAATGCTTTGCAACCCACGAAGGCGTGGTTCCGAATGGAAATTACCGAACGAACTTGGGGGCACTGCCCATCATGTCCAGGTATTCCAGGATTCGTGCTCGCAGCAAAACCACCTTCGCTTTACACTCGTCATATCCGTTTGGTGAAGCACAGCCGCTCACTATCAGGCAGGGCCGGCGACAAATAAATATAATGCAAAGGTTTGACATCAGAAGAATGCAGTTGTTCTCCCAGCTGATTCTATCACCTTCGTTGTCCTCTTTACTTGATTCCAATTTCGCTTCAAGATGGTTGCACTCGCACTGCAGCTTATATGCATAGCTCTCCTCGCGGCTGGTGAATCCAGATCCCATGAAGGGTCTGAGCGGGCGATACCTCGCTCTGCTGATGACTATTCCGGGCTCATAACAAGCACGAACGAAACCACCACACTCACTGCTAGTAATGGCACACCGGCAGTTGTCACGTTGGACTACGGCCATTCCATCGAGGGTATCCCAACCTTCGAAGTCGTGAGGGTCGAGGGCGATACCTCCGTATTCGAAATTACCTACGCTGAATCTCTAACCGCGCTCAATGATTACATGGTAAGATAGTTCAAACCCGAGTTTTCAATGAAGATTTTCTCACATCGCGTCTTCTAGAGTGACGGGCCTCTGCCGCTGGCAGCCGCGATGGACACATATCGAGTCAACCGCTATAATGTCACCGGACCAGGAACCATCTCCAACCGTCTGATCCAGGGAGCCTTCAGGTATCAGCGGCTGAACCTTTCTTCCGCAGGTGGCCTTACCCTCAAGAACGTCGGAGCCTCTCCTACTCTTCACACGGTACCTCTGGCAGACTTGTCTGGCTCTTTCGAAAGTTCCGACGAGACACTGAACCAGATATGGGCAGTCGGAGCACGGACTGTGCAGATGACTGAGATACCTCAGAACAGTCTGCCCGATTTCTTGGAAGTCACAGCAGAGGGTGCTTGGGCGGATAGTGTGGCACCTCAGGTCCTTGGAAGCGCAGTTGCCGCTCAGCTGTTGCAATACGATCTGATGTTCCAGGTCAAGCCTGTCGTCGGTGGCTTTGGATTCACTGTCCTTTCCGACACGCAGAACTCTGGAGTCTACATATCATGCGATGTGACGAACAGGAAGATCTCAGCTTACGCCGGCTCGACACAGGAGAACGAAAAGCTGCAATCATTCGACCTACCATCAAACCTTACGATCGCTCTGAACTCTTGGCACACCGTCCAGGCGAAAGTTGCCATGACCGATATCAAGGTGACGGTCGATGACTTCGATGTCTTGACCATGTCCCAGACGAGTAGGCTTTTTGGATCATTTGGAATTGGCGCATCTTTCGGCCACCAGGCAGTCTTCCGGAACTTGTCTGCCTCGAGTCCAGAGGGAACCGAGGTTTATTCTCATCCCCTCACAGATACATCGTTTCTACCTGATTTTTTCATGGGCATAAACCCGGCAGCGGCGTCGGTTGATGGCTCTCGCCGCGACCGCATTGCGTACACGGGAGACCTTGATATTGCCGGCGGAGCAGCTCTGGTCAGTACTCATGGTCTCGAGTATGTCGTGGGAACATTAGAATTGTTTGGCTCCTACCAAGCGGCCCCTGGATTCTTCATTCCTACAGCTAAGATTCAGCAAGAACCACTGACAGAAAAGCTGGACGTCAACATCACTGGACTGATCGGCTACTCTTTCAACCTCCTCACTGCTGTGGCCTTAACGTACATGCACACCGGTAACGCCACCTTCGCAAACCTCTGGGCGCCGAAAGTCCAGGCCATGCTTGACTGGGCTGATAGCCAGACTCTGGACAACGGGCTCTTCAACCTATCGGACGCCTCGTTCGGGGGAGATTGGAATTATTATGACCCTACGCAAAGCGGTGTCGTCACTAAATTCAACGTGGTCTACGCCTATGCTTTACAGGAGTGCCTCACGATCTTGGCCGATGGCGGGATTGACAACACGATTTACCAAGAGAGACTTGCAGCCCTCCGAAAGGCCATCGATACCCAGCTCTGGAGTGACGACCTCGGCGCGTACATCTTGTCGGAAAGCATGCCAAACGGGTTCAGCCAGGACTCCAACGCCATCGCCATACTCGCCGGCGTCAATCTTGCCGCCAATCACTCGTCCGAAGCTATTCTGTCCACGTTGTCAGCCGATCTGATGCAACCAGCTGGACCGCTAGCTTTCTCAAGCGGCGTCATTGCGTCCGGCTTCCAACCATACATCAGCCCCTTTGCATCTGCTTACCACCTTCGTGCAGCCCTAGCATCCAACAACAGTGACGCCGCCATGGAGCTACTTAATAACCTGTGGGCCCCCATGGCCGACAGCGGGAACGCGAACTACACTGGGTGTTTCTGGGAGACCCTCGACCAGGCCGGCCGACCTGGGCTCGGGATCACGACAAGCTTGTGTCACGGGTGGTCTGCGGGACCGACGGCGGAGCTTACCAAGTATGTTCTTGGTGCTACGCCGACCCAGCCTGGCTGGGCCGAGTTCCGAGTTGCGCCTTTGACCCTGGGGCTTCGTTCGGCCAAGGGCAGAGTTCCTCTTGTTGACGGGGTAGTTGAGGTTGATTGGGCTTTTGATAGCGACGGCTTGCTGACCATGACCGTTGATGCACCTGAGGGAAAGACTGGCACTGTCAATCTCCCGAGTCCTATGCTGATCCCGGCCGAGCAGTCTATTATCACTGTAAATGGCATTGTTGAGGAAGGCATGTCCTTTGAAGTGGCGGGTGGAAGCTCATTGAATCTGGTTCAGTCAGTGGCTGTTTGAAGGCCTCGGACAAAGATCGAAATACTTGGCTCCTCAGGGAGGAAACCTCAACCTGGTAGCAATCATGAATGAAAATCAAATACATTTGTTGCATGGATGAGGTCTTTGCAATCGAGGTGGGCTTCCATGTTCGCTAATTATTTACTCGAGGATGGAACAGCTCACGAATGCGAGTGCAGGAAGTACTTTTGATATTTTTGAAGAGTACTAAACCCCAATATGTTTACTGAAAATTCGTAGAAGACTTTCACGTTCAATTTTGCGATAGATGGAAGTGGTTCAGCGGCACACGGGTGCTGGCTTGTCTGCCAAGCGATTTGTGTCGTTGAAGTTGGGGGTTTTACCGGTACGGGCTAACTTGTATCTATTCCATTAATCAATTCTTGAACAGCCGTCAGGGACTGGGTGACTCTGTCCAAAAAGCTTAGAAGCTCATTTGACAGGCATATTGCGATGGTCGAGCCACCCGAGTCCTTGTGGTCAACTGGGAAGTAACTATTCCGCTGCATTTCCGCGACTGGGTACTCTGTTCAAGTTTTGCTAGGCTCGGTTTTCGGTGCGCAAGATTCCTCAAACCATCACTTCCTACGTGCTTGCCCAATCGACAGTAAAAGCACTTGAACACCTTGCTTGTGACGGTCATACTTCACGAATTTATCGAAACCTTGGCACGCGCTTCCTCTGTGGAATAAACCGAACGTGGACAAGGCAACGGATAAGATCTGAGAGAGATACTGAAAATCGAAGGAGCACCGTTCAGAGTCACACACGACATCGCTACACCGTCCAACACATCATGCTTCCCCCCCTTTTCTTCCTCGTCCTGGCACTATGCCTTACCTCCGCCGCATTCCCAGTTCCCTCGGCGACTGGCCTTCAAGCTCATAGCAACACTACCAAGCTCCAACGGGCAGCTGCGAACATGTCTCTTCTCGGGAACTCATCCGCACTCGGCTTGAATGAAAAAGCCGGCCAGTCCCTCAGTGACGTTTGGGATCTTCCCCCGGGCCTGCTTTTCTGCAACGAGTCCTCGGACATCACTATCAACCACAACTACGTGACGAGCTTGACCAACAGCTTCTACGCGGGCAGGGCAAACTCGGCTCTGTTACGGGCCGACAGCGGATGGATGTGGAAGATCGCCCACAGAATAGGGACACTTCCAGGCACTCAGATCTGCAAGTCTCACCCTCCGATGCCTGAAATATTACGGCGTTCCTTCCTTGATGACTAATTTGCTAAACGATTACAGACATATGCAATTTCGGCGAGCACGATGTGCCGTTCAGTGTTGCCGAATATAACATAGTCGACGGCATCTTGAATGAGAACTGCGGAGACCTGGGTGGATGGGTGCTGTTTCCTGATTGGCAAATATTGTGAGTCTGGTCACGTTCTTCTGTTCTTCAGGCGCTGTGCCTATCCTCACGTATGAAGTTCTCAATCTTCAGCTTCACATGTTTGAAAAGCCTGCTAACGCTAACCATATCTCAGGCTGGGCCGAGACGCGACGAATGAGGATGGGTCTTTTAGATTCGCTTGCGGTAACAATCCGCCACCTTCGCAGGGTGAGGAAAAGGATGTCACCGCAGCCATGGGATAACATCGGGCAAAGCTTCAGAGGCGAGGGTGGAACAATAGGGCTTTGAAAGCAGGACTACAATATGAAAATAAAGTGCCTTTTTTGAGCGTGCTTGCAGCCAGCAGCAGACATGGAGTCAGGATCCTTGCTAGGGTTAGACTTTCCAACCAGTAAATCAGAACACAAAAGGTCGGCCAACCACGTACTCTGTCAAGCGATAAACTTTAATCTTGAGTTCACCTGATTCAAGTAGCCACCCTTAAAGTTTAAGCAGAAAACCGTGTTATTAAGGCTACGGGAATCAGAGGCGTGCAATTTACTTTCTGATCATCACTCATCTGACCTGTCACCCGGCTTCTAGAAGGAGTTTTCGAAGAAACCCCAGCGACCTGCTATGTGCTTTCCGAAAAGGGAAAATCCGCCATGGCTTCTACACAGCATGATCTGCGTCCCAATGCTGCAATGGGAAAGGATGATACGCCTGTTGTGGTGGTTACGGTGCTTATGACATTAATCGCAACAATCTTCATCGGCCTAAGACTATACGGATGCCTCTTGATTTTGCGCCGACGTCTCTATTTGGAAGAATGGCTCAGCGTGATCAACCAGGTGCGTTGGGATCAGACCAGAAGCGACTTGGCAAACCCTCCGATGGCCTATTCTATATCTCCCACGAGGTGGCTAACCGCATCGTCTTCAGATCGATCTGTGGCTGACGGCAGCATTGGTTATCAACTTGTACACAACAACAGCGGCCGGGCGGCATTGGGCTACACTATCTGAATCTGAGCGGACCAAAGCCCTCTTTTGGCACAACGTCCTCACAGCGCCGTCCGTCCTGGGTCTTGGTCTGCCAAAGCTGACCGTTGTGAGCCTCCTGATTCGAGTATTCAAACCGGGACAACTGCATCAGACCATTCTTTGGGTGTCAGCTATTTTATGCGTCGTCAATTTTGTTGTTGTCATCTTGCTAGCTTGGTTGCCCTGCCGTCCCATATCTGCAGCGTGGGATGTTAGCATAACAGCTAAGAGATGCCTCGACTCCTGGGTCTACGTTAAATTCTGCTACTACTCCACGAGTAAGCCCACAATTTCGAAACCACTTTAGACATCTGTGTGATTACCGCTACACGGGCGCTAACAGGTTGCTCCAGCTTTCTCTGCCGCCCTCGACCTCTACTTCGCATTGTACCCGGCGTTTGTCTTCCACAAGCTTGGATGGAATATTCGTAAAAAGTTGGTGCTGTCCGGGGTCATGGGACTTGGTATCTGGTGCGTCTCTTCATTCAAAACTCGGATCTACTCGACCGAGGCATCTAATCCACAACTGTGCGCCAATTTCTCAGTGCAACCGCAGTGGCGGTATATAAGATTACGACTCTCAAAGTTCTCACCTTTACTGACGACTTCACCTGTAAGACTCTCACCTCATGCTCTGACATGCTCAGTTCGGTCATGGTTACTAAAGTAGATTTGTAGATCATGTTTCGACCGCTATCATCCCCACTGTCGTGGAGGCGAATACGATCATGATTGCTGCTTGCATATCGACATTGCACCCTGTCTACGAGCTTGTGCGTCAGAAGCTTAGGCGCCGGACACCGAATGAAGACGGGGTTGGCCCTGCGCACCGACACGGTAACCCAGCTGACACTCCATCTGGTGCAAAGCCAGGCTTCTGGTCATTTTTGTTAGACAGGAATCTATGGACCGAATCCACGATAGTCACGCGCCTAAGCCGAAGCCTAAGCCAGAGAAGGCCAGTCCATGCTTCCGAGCACGATGAGACCGCTGTCATCCCTATACGCACGCTAGAAGACGCACAAGACACCCAAGCGGCTGATGAAGGACTGACGCGCGAGGCCAGAGGAGATAAAGCGCTCGTCAAGCTCTATCATGCGAGATTGGCGCCATATTCCGGCCGTTCGTAATACCGTCAAACAGAATGCTTTAGTGATGTCCGTGACGGACACAGGAATTGTCCACAAGCCGAATACAGGATTACATTATTGCCTACAGAAACGTCACTTCTCGTCAGGTTATCAAGGTGCATCTAATGTCTTCTCAGCATCCAATAGTATTGTGTTGATAGAAAGCCCTTTGCATCCATTAACTTGATAAAGGCAATTGGAACTTGGTTAAGAGCTACCTATTGAAATTTAATTTTCTTGCAGCGTGGTTCTAAAGCTAATGTATCAATATATCAAGAAAACATAGAATTTTATTTGTGCTTTTAATTTAAGATTTCTATCTTTTATGACCTCGGAATCAATGTATTAGTATTAAAAAGTATTTTATAATTTAACGCTATATCGATTTAGTTTAGCATTTTGTTTAAAGATTACTTTAATTAGATGTGTTGATGGAGGGTGCCGAATTAGGAAATAAAAATATAAGTGCAGCCCTGCTATGCTGAAAGAAGAAATGAAATAAGAGGAGTGAGTAGTTTCACGGCCGATCAAGCTCCTTGATCTGTGGGATAATTGAGCAGAAAGCGGGCTCTGGTCACGTCATGGTGTATTCGAGTCATACGCAGATAATCAAGACCGCATGTAGCAATAAAAGGAGGTGGCAGTAGTGTAGATTGACGTGGCATGCTCGTTTTCTGCAGGCGAAAACGAAAACGAAAACCTGAATTGCCGTGCAACGAGCATTCCATGGCCTGTGAAAATATATTGCCCACATCTGGCCAGGCCATGCATAAGATTAAGGCAGTGATTAGTCCACCTGTGGGCACCAGTAATGAGTTGTGTGCCCAGCACTCCTATCATGTGGCTTACTCTCGGACGCAGGATGCAATCGCACCACATCCTTGCGCATGCAGCCGGGGCTGAAAGTGACAGCAAATAGCCGCCTCGGCCTGCATCCAACCAGCACGAATGCGTAAACTCTCCATCATCTCCTACTCATCTGTGAAATGCAGCCAGGTGCTAACGCTGGGCTTGAGGCGCATTTTAGGTTTTCCTGACTACGCCAACGGTAGATCCGAATCATTGCTTCTACTTCGTAACCCCTGCAAAGTGATATGTGCGCTGTCACTTGAGTTTGAAAATATCTGCCGGAACCGAGGTAAGCGCAGCAGGCTCCAATACAAAGTTAAAATGCATGCAGTTCACCAACACGAATGGACCTTGCATTAGTGCTGCAGTTCTGGCACCCTGTCTCTGCCTGTCAGAATGGGACGATCTGGTCCGACCTGCGGCTTATTCGGCGTCCCGCCCCGGCTGTGGAGCCATCCACTGTTAGTGTAGATGCGGTAGACTGACAGACCACATAAGGCGGGCTGTAGAGATTGGTAAGTACTGAGATGTGATGGGGCTGAGCTGTCTGGTAAGATTCCACTACCAGGGCTTGTGGGCCACAGTTACACGCTGTGGGTGAACCAAGATACACATTATATAAGGTCGTCTGGCCCATTCCAGTTATTGGGCACGTGTAATTGAAACTCATTCGTGTGAATCCATTCAACTTCAAGAGTCACTGCATCACTGGTCAGCTGCGAGTCCATTTGTACAACAGCTCGATGGAAAGTAGGGTTGAACAACATGTGGAGCGAGTCTCCTCGCTTACACTTTCACCCAATCCTCTCTAGTTTCTCTCCTCGTCGGGGCCTGAACATCATTTGAGATTTAACCCATCCTGCAAGAGACTACGTAATTGTGCCTAGCCTACCAAGACCGGGCAACCACTCATGAGAGGTGCAATGGACATTAGCTGGGGGGATTCCGGGACTGTGCAGTCCCGGTGGGCCCGCAGAAGCACTCTTTGACAGCTCGCACTGCCGGAGGGACCCGGTCCCGAGACACACTGGCCAGTGCTGTATTGAGTGCTCTGGGTAAAGCGGATCAAAATTGGGTCTCAAGGTCGAGTCTAGGCAGTCATCCATTTCCCAGCTGGGGCTCAGCGTTCCCGGTAACCGGCAGCATGTCACCCCATGGCGAACGGCGATCTGCATCAGTTAGCGTTCAATAGTACTTTTTGTCAGCTGGGCTGAAAGTATCACGATGCCCAAAAGGCGGCGACCCAGCTCTGTAAAGGGGAAAGAGGGTCCAGGCTACTTTTTCAACGGCCCAATTAACAGGTGTTCGACAAAGCTGATGCCACTAGACTGCCCACGGAAAACCCATACCAGTTTTCAATAGCAACTCGCAGCTCCGCAAGTATCCACATGAGTATGTATGTGCATGTAGGGTAAATAAAAATTCTGCCTTCGCCAGTCACCCCCATTTCCTTAGAATCAATTACCGTGGTTGGCCCCTTCTTCGTGACCTTTAGCTGAAATACAGCTCAGAACTCGCAAAATGAGACACATCATGAGGCCGTCTATAGCTATAGCAGCATTGGTCGGTGCGACCAACGGCTTTGAGGTGAATCAGACCTGCCTCGACATTAGAGGCAACGTTTCCAGCTCTAGCGCTGTCATCATAAGCCCGTGTGAGTTCTCATTCAACCCATTCTCAGATAGAAGAACGAGCTGTCGATGCCCACCTTGAGCGACTGCCTAACATGGGACTATACAGTGGATGCGAGGTATGCCGTCGCCATTGACCACTGGTTCGCGTCATCAAGCCAAAAGCCAGCCTGTGTCTTCGAGCCCGGTACCCCTGAAGATGTGTCAATTGCAGTACGTACCCTGTCACACCCTGATACTCACATGTTCTTGGTATTTACGCCTTTCCAAAACAGATCAGTATCATAGCACAATCACACACGCCCTTTGCCCTCAAAAGCGGAGGCCATGCCTCGAACCCTGGCCATTCGAGCACAACCGGCGTGCACATCTCTTTCGCGCGCATGAAGCAGGTCAATTTATCCGAGGACAAGTCAACTGTTGAGCTCGGAATGGGATTGGTTCGTATACGCCATTAAACGTTTTCTGGTGACATTACTAATCATTCTGTTACGTTGCAATAACAGACCTGGGCC
The DNA here is from genome assembly GCA_013364905.1 of Diaporthe capsici. Lineage (NCBI taxonomy): Eukaryota > Fungi > Ascomycota > Sordariomycetes > Diaporthales > Diaporthaceae > Diaporthe > Diaporthe capsici. Next base: position 550,219 of record WNXA01000016.1, read on the forward strand.
GATGCATACAAAGAGCTCTCCAAGGATGGCGTGAACGTCGTTGGTGGCAGAGTGTCCGGGCCGGGCGTCGGCGGCTTGACACTGGGCGGAGGGTATTCCTGGTATGTCCTAGATCTGCATTGCAGATTAAGCGCAACCATACTAATGGCAAGGTGCTAGGAAAACGAACCAATTTGGACTGACCTGTGACACTGTGAGGGCGTACAATGTTGTGCTACCGGTACGTCGACAACCTCTTGAGCATGTACGCTGCAACTAACCCAGGTCTCGATGTAGAACGGCACAATCACCACGTCTTCTGCCAGCACCAACACTGATCTCTTCTTTGCGCTGAAGGGTGGCCTGAATCGTTTCGGCGTTGTCACCTCAATAGTCTATGAGACGCACCCCCAACCTCCCAAGATCTGGGTAAGGGTCGCCCATCTCTCTGGTGGCATACCTAATGCAGCGTGCCAAGCTGACAGCGATGTAACAGGGTGGTCAACGAATCTACACCGGTGACAAGGCAGACGCACTTCTGAACGCCACCGAGGTGTTCTCCCGCACAGTCCCCGACCCCAAGGCCCAGGTCATCCTGACCCTGGAGGGGCTGCCCGTGCTCTCGCTCACACCCGTGGTCCTGATGTTCTACGATGGCCCAGACCCGGGAGACAGCTTCGCCATGTTCGACGGGATAATACCCGTCAGCAGCGGCACGTTGGAGCAACCGTTCACCACCTTTGTGGCTGCGCAGGCGACCCAGCTCATACAAAACAACCGGGGCACCTCGCACACGGTCTCGGTTTCGGCCGTCACACTGCCGCTGCTAGAGGCCGTCAAGGCCGAAGTCCAGGTAACATCTTCTTTCACTCCGCTGTCATTGCTAAACTTGCTGACTTTGGGGCAGAGTCTCACAGCTCAGATGGCCTTACACAGCGGCTCGCTGGTGAGCGGTGGTGTTGATCCATTCCTGGACTACGGCCAGTATGCCACAGATAGTGCATACCCTCACGCGGAATCACCACTCCTGGTAAGCACCTTCCTGTAGTGAATATTCTCTCCCGTCAATTATGTAACTGATCATGGCTTCACCCTACCACAGGTGAGCGTGTACTGCGCCTGGGGCTTGACCATCGACGACGAGTTCTGGATTAATTCGGTCAAGCAGTCCATTGCCAACATCAAGCAAGTCGCAATCAAGGAGGGCATTTTCAAGGACAGCTTCACCGCGTATCCGAACTACGCGATAGGGGACATGACTGCCGAGGAGCTCTACGGGACCGCGAACGCGGCGAGGCTCAGGGCCATCAGGGCTTCTGTTGATCCGGATGGAGTGATGGAATTGGCTGGCGGTTTCTCTTTGCAATGACGTAGCCAGATATAGTTGGGAAGGACTCGGATAGTTCTGTCCGCAGACTTAAAGACACTTGATCCGGAATATGTGACTGTGTCTTCATTTTTCCCCCACCTCGCCAGGGAATATCAAGAGCCTTACATAGATTGTGGCTGTTTTCTAGTTAAGATCTATCAATGCTTGTATTGACAATAATGCTCCTTGAAATTGGACGGGGTTTGAAAGACATTAGACTTTTCAACTCCTCAAGCCAATCGAAGCATTATTAGCAGATGTGTCTGTTCTTGATACTTGTTTCAGGGAGGATTAGCCTCTGACGGTTCTGGACTTGGCGATTCCCCTGTAGCCTATTCGGGTTTCATCTATTCAATAACATTCTATGCTGTACGCAGCGCATTTAATGGACCTGGAGATAAGTGGAGTCGCTTAGCGAAGCGCGTCAGCTCAAGGGTGTTTAAGCTCAGTCATTGGTGAACTTATTCTACCTTTATGCCCTGATCTACCTTTATTCTACGCCATAGTTGGCTCCAAAAAAAATAAAAAATTCTCGCGTAGTCTCCGGATCATGTAGAAGTTTTGTCGATTACACCAAGATGATTCTCGCGTGAGCGGTCAGTTCCTAAAATATCGGCTCCAATGTCTCCTTGAGCGGTTGGACGGATTGGAATGGCTCCGCCCTTAGCCTCCAAAATTGTCTCTGGAGCAAAGGCCCACAAACCTAGACACCTGAAGGTGCCCATGACAACCGGAACAGAGCCTTCCGCCCCTTCCGGAGCATCCTTGACACTGGAATGCCTGCCCGTTAAGCTCATACTCTAAACCCCCACCTTCGTATACGGGATATTTGACCAGGTAGCCCGACCGGCTACAGACGCCGCAATCAACATGGTTGAAGGGGGGCTGGGAAAGCCGAATCCGACCTCTACCGCCGCAAGGAATGCATGAGACAGCTCGACCGTGACAAACATTGCAAGCATCTCTCTCGAAAACCTCGCATGGGCGGGATATGACTTGGTAGCACGAGCCACACATGCCCGAGATTGAGGATGCAGAAGAGGGCATGCTGTGCGTTGATCTCTCGACAATGTTGCTTGAACCTTCGGCGGTGATACTTCTGCGGCAATTCAGCAAGGCTAAGGAGTGTAATGCCGAGGGGCAGGCTGACCTGATGCTCACAAGGGCTCGTCTTTGGCGCTGATTTATGGCTCTCACTTTAAGTAGATATTGTGATTTGGCTCCATCCGTTGAGTTTGACTTTGTCTTGAACTCCTCTAACTGAAGCACAAGGCTGAGAAACGGGTTTATATACTGTACTTGAGCATGAATCACTGAGAAGCGCCTGATCAATATTATTGAGCGTCAGAAGAATTTCCTGCTGCGAACGTGTGATTGAATTCTGAAAGTATGGGAAACCTATTCAGTCATATGGACTTGTCTGAAGCGAGGAACTCAGTACGGCACAGGGAACGTGCCATGTGACTGGCTTGAATATCTGGTATGAACACGTCTCCGATGTGGTTTACAGGCTCCAGATATATTTTCCATTTCTTCATCAGCAGTCATCATGCCACGGTCCGTCAGTCATCTCATACGGAGCGTCCATTAGTTCTATTCCATCGAAGTATATTCAGTGCTCAGATCCATGACGAATGGCCCATGAATCCCGGGCTCGTGACAAGAGGTAAGGAAAATACGTTGTCTCTACGGCGAGAAAGTATGTCTGTCACAGGCAGAGGTGGACAATGATCAGGATAATATGGAAACTATGGATATAAACATTACGACCCTAGGGCAAGTGACGGTATCACCTTTGCAATAATCGAGCAGGGGTTGAAATCGTGACAGGAATGAATGAGAGGATTGCCAATGATATTATGTGTGAGCTTTGTGTGCTTACTCATCCCGGAAGATATTTCGCTTCTATGCCCAAACTCCTGGGGTTGCTTGCAATCATTGCCGGTTTCTCTTCGTAGTGGTGGAGTTGGAATGGACAGTGCAACAATATCCATGGGTTCAAGTTGAAAGGGACCCGACCTCAGTTCTGTAACGGGTGTCGTCTGGGGGTGGGTAAATACCTTATTATGTAATATCTGCACTGCTTTCTCGGCCAAGACTCCTCTACCAACTTATCAACTACAATCCAATGTGCTATTTGACAAAGTTTGGATGATTTGATTAGTTCCTTTCATGACCATGTGGGACCGGCAGAGTGTACTCTGATGCATCCATTCAGGGCACTCGTCACCAGGGGGATCCTAGAGGTGGGCTTGATCATCTGTGGGTCTAAATAGCCTCTTTAGGTGTCATCTTCCCCAGAAAGTCCTTAATCTTATTTGGCACGTTTAGTTTACCAGAGACATAGATAGGGGTGTTCAGTGAATCAAATGAATTCAACGCCTTGTGACTTGAGTCCTCGAAAATTGACTGACACTTTCTATGATCTGATTCGTCTTCCGGTTCATGCCTCAACCAGCCCCCCAAAAAGCTTCCATGGTGTGTCCAGGCCATGCCCAATTTACTATCCTTTCCCGTCGTCGCCAATCACGGCATTGTGATCAAGATGTGGACCGATCCGCCACCTCCACCCGGCCCCAGTCACGCCGCGGAATGTCGAAGGAATTGGGATGGTGGCGTCGGGGATTGAAGTTGTCGTTCTCTCCGGGGCAGAAAGACAAGAACACCCGGATCTCGCAGGCCCCAGCACAGATCTTGCAGCTCACCTGGCCTGATCCAGAGCAGGCTGTGCACGAGACTGGCTCCTCCGTACCAGGGAGGAACCGATAGCAGCGGCCGCGGCATTTGGTACAAACCATCCGGACGCCGGTTCCCGCGCATGCGTCGCAGTCAGGGTAAGTTCCGTCGCCCAGGACGTCCTGGGTCGTGCCTAGACCTTCGCAAACACAACACTCAACGGTTTGATTGGTGCAACCGGGGCAGTCGGCGGGCTTGTAAAACTCGCATGGTCGATTGATGTCGTTGTGGCATTTTCCACATAGACTCGCATATGCGGTCTGGTGGGCTGGAGATGCGGGGACGCTCATCTTCCCTCTTTCCCTGTCTTGCCTGTTGCCCTCTTGACGTTGGTACTCCACAGCTCGGGGACGATGGTCCTGTGACACGTCAACAAGGCTGGAGAGCAAGGCACGGAAAGTTCGACGAACCTGCTCCGCGGAGACCTCAGACTCTCATGCGTTGAGATGTGAGTTCAACTTTGTGTAACAACCTTTACGTGGCGATGTGTGTCGAGGTAGGGCGTTGTTGGTTGGAGAGGTCTAGCTGGGGTAGGACGTTGAGGAAACTCGAGCTATTTGTAAGTCTTGTGCGAGCATTGCTCACTACGTCGATTCCATCACAGGAGTCAGAGTGTCCTGTCTTCTGCAAGCATGTGACCAATCTCGGAAGTTGGGATGGCAATGCCAGTCGACACGCCTTGGTCTAAAGTGATGGATTCAGCATAGCGCGGCAAACGTGACAGCTTCACTGTCTGCATGCGATGTGTTCCAAGCCCTTGATCCGATCCCCAGTACCACCAATACGTGACATTTACGCATCCTCCAGTATATCAAATTATCTGCAAGTACATGCTGCGGCCAACAACGTTGTGTCACATACGCCTCCGAGCGTTTGGATTTGGCAACCTGCATCATAATGAATGAAGACTTGCTGGATAAAATCTATGTGGGACTGGAGGAATTGCCTTTTTGACCCTTCTATGGACTGAAATTGTTCTTTTTTGGAGCCAGATCAAATGCAAACGCCAAAGAAAAAACCCGTGCGCACATTCACTACCTCATCACAAGAACCCTTCTTCACCACCATACACCAGACGGAAGCTACCCAGTCACAGCCGCTCAACAGTCAGGCACACTGACGGGGATATTAAACGGCACGCTCGTAGCAAGGCCGCTCAGGCTAGTCTCCTTGAACTCGTTCCGCATCCCCTGCGCCGTGAGCCTCATGGCGCGTATGGCGTCGTCGAGGCGCACTTTCGCGGTGCCGGAGCTGCTCAGCGCGAGGTTGGCGCTCGAGATGGCCTTGATGGCGCCCAGGGCGTTGCGCTCGATGCAGGGCGCCTGGACCAGCCCGCCGATGGGGTCGCAGGTCAGGCCGAGGTTGTGCTCGATGCCGATCTCGGCGGCCTGCTCGATCGTCTCGGGGCTGGCGCCCATGCACGCCGCGAAGGCGCCCGCGGCCATGGAGCAGGCGACGCCCACCTCGGCCATGCAGCCGCCCTCGGCGGCGGAGATGGTGGCGCCGCGCTTGTAGAGCATGCCGATGGCGGCGGAGGTGAGAAGGAAGGTCATGATATCGCGCTCCGGGTCGTCGCTGATGAACTCGACCGTGTACTTCAGCACGGCTGGGATGATCCCCGCGGCGCCGTTGGTCGGGGCCGTCACTATCCGGCCGCCGGCCGCGTTGGTCTCGTTGACGGCCATGGCGTAGACAGCCAGGTAGTCCATGGCCGGGAACTCTGTGCGGCGCAGAGGAGACGGCATGACTGGGTGGCTGAAAGAGCCGTGGATGCGAGGTGGGCCACGCTTGGCGATCGTGCCAACTTTGGACTGCGTCGCTGCCGTTGTCGCAAGGTTTGTGGACCCGGACATGCCCGTCGCGCCGGTCAGCCGGCCCGTTGCAGGAGACTCGGCAGCAGAGGCGATCTTGTGTGCGCTTGCTGGGTACAGACCGCGGGTGAGCCGCTTGTACAAGGCCGGCGCGCGTCGATGCAGGTTCAGAGATCCCGGAAGCGTGGTCTCAGGGGATGCCTGGACGCCTTCGAGGATGCTGTGGTCCATGACGTGCCAGATACGCATGACCTTGGTGTATATTTCCTCATCAGTATAGCCGTGACTCTTTTCGTTTTCGTAGACCAGCTGAGCAATGGTGAGGTTGTGCTTGTGGCAAAGAGCCAAAAGACTGGTCGCATCTCGGAAAGGGTGGCTGGGCTGGGCGGTGCTGCCCGTACCGTCTTCCACCTCTGTCACAGGTTGTGCGTCTCCCGCAGACGACACCACAACAGCTTCACTCTCAACCTTGCCCGGATCCAAGAGCTTCGCGTCGTCTTTTGGCTTCACCTCGATACCACTTCTTCGATCACCGGCCGCGTCAGCTCGCCTGATTTCTTTGTAGAACAGGTTTTCACCCAGATCTTTCGGATGAGTTCCTGGTGTTGGAGCCCCAGAGTCCTTATCCATGGAGATAGACGGCTCTCTGTAAGATGCTGCGGTCGATAGAGCACCGTTGACGACAAAGCCACCGCCGACGCTGAACAGGTCGTTGGTCGCTAGCATGTCGCCCTGGTCATCGAAGACCATGAATCGCATGCCGTTGCTGTGCATTGGCAGCTTTCGACCCCATTCCCAAACGAATTCGGTCTCGTAATCAAAATCAATCTCCTTGCCCTTGCCGCCGGGAAGACCTTGGCCCAGGAACAGCTTCTTGGTGGCCTTGATCTCGGCGAATCGAGCAGGCACGTAGGCCGTGTCGACGGATTCCACATCGGCACTCTCGAGGCCCAGGACCAAGGCTGGTAGGGATCAGTCAAGATTTCCCAGTCGATGCGATCGCATTTTCAACATACCCGATGGTGTCATGTGGCCTTCGCCGGTGAGTGCCAGGCTGCCATAGATGGAGATTCGAATCTTGTGCACTTTGTGCAAGAGGCCCGCCTCGAGAAGGTCCGTCACGAAAATGTTGCCAGCCCGCATTGGGCCGACGGTATGCGACGAGGAAGGGCCAATGCCAATGGAGAACAGATCGAAGGTTGAAATGACGGCATGTTCGTGGTCGGCTTCGCTGTAGGTGCCAGTTTCCTCATCTTCACCAGATTTTTCACTCCGGATTGAAGTCGTTCCCAGTTGCTGGCGCCGTGTTGTCCCCAAGTGACGGTGTGGGAGCTTTGCTAAGCCGACATCGCGGGCTCGGCCCGGCCTGCAGGACCACATGCATGTCCTCACCGCGTCCGCAGCGCCGAACAGAGACAACTGACGGGACAGCGAAGCACTCAATGGCTTCGCGAAAGGGGCACCAGCAGAGCCATGCAACAGCCTGAGCTGCCGCAGCGATGCGCTTCGCATCTTGAGGCCTGGTGTTGAGAAACGAGCGTGTCTTGTCTTGTCAACAGAAAAAAAAGCCAATGAGCCGAACCTTGAAGGTCAGCAACAAAGGGATGCACCATCAAGGTTGCTCCACAGCTGGCAGGGGTCCGATAACACATGCACTATTGTGTCATTGGCTGGCTGGTGTGCACCGACATTTCCCCTAACCCTGGTTTTCTGTTACCCAACTCCGCATGCACACGGCCACGCATACCCACGATGCTCGGGCACTTCAAGGCCAGCTGGAGGCTGCCAATCCCGAACTTCCTCCACAACGGTGGCATTCGGCGTTTAAGAGGCCGATAAACGGACAACCAAGCTATTGAGAATGTCCAGCTCGTGAATCGCCTGAGTTTCGATCCATCCGTCAGCCCAATTCTCACGTCATGTCACTCGAGGCTTCGGACACGTCCATCTGACTCATTGGCCTCGTACCTGTCACACGCAGGACAACGATTACCTAAACAAGCCACCACTGCTAGGTCATCTCCAGGGTCTCAAAAGTTGATACACCAAATACATGAACTGATAGAGGGGAAGGGGATGTATGTGGAGTCTCGCAAGGAACAATTGTGATAGGGCTGCGAGGCGAGAAACGGGTTTTAAATGGAAGATTTCAAAACATACTGTTGCAATCAACCGATAGACAAATGGGTACGCTAAACACTCTTTGGTGGACCGCTATAACTGGGGCAGCTCTCTGAAGAAGATAAGCATTTCCAAAAATAGCTGATGAGGCCGGGAAAGCCGCGTTGTCCAATTTGATCGTCTACTCGTTTTCGTACTCAAGTAAACAGCATGGCCAATACTGTCGATAGGAAAGTCAATTCTGCCTCTCTTGCAGTGCTCATGTGTGGTCGTTGGAGACGATACAATTCAATGTTTTGCATGGACGTTGGCGAGCCTTCAATGCGTCAGGCTCATCTTTGCGAGCACAGACTGGGCATGGGGCACAAGCTGCGACATCGTGGGCGTCGTGTGCGGAATGCTGGACAGCGCCATGGGAAACTATCCAGGTTTTCTACCACGCGCAGTGCTGCATAAACAGTGCGAATGCGGCAGGAATCAAGAGAGCTCGTGCATGGTTAAACGGAGGCACGTCACAGCGGGGCGATCAAGTGATTTCGTCCTCACACATGGGGCCCGGATTTGAGCGACGGCCGGACCTGTGCGCCACTAACAGCTTTCTAAATGCTTCGAGGCTTCTACGTGGCACGTGGCACGGTTTTGTCGCTCTACTTCTTCTCCTTAGAGCTCTGGGTGCCATGCAAGTCCATGATCAATCTCGATACGCGCTACAGAGGTTCACGACATGAATTTAACTCGATATCATTGGGGGAAAAACGCATGATATCAGTTCTTGAAAATGGGATCGAAGATATTGCACAACATCATCAATGCCTGAGAAATGGATGCCCATGTCTGTGTGGCACTGGTTGAGCCGATAACGTACGTCTGTGCAACGGCGCGGACCTTGCAGATCTGTTGATCCAGCCAGTGCAGACGCATCATCGCAAGAGTCATGGCCAACAATACAGTACCGTAAATGTAGCGCTGTATGCCACGTGAGGACGCTAATCGTTGTTTGGCAAAAGGAAATGCGGATTGGGTCCGACCGTTACATTGAAGAAACAAAACAATGCCATCGAAATTTATCAGAAGCCAGGAAGCCTGAGCCTGTTACTCATAGAAGACGCACGAGCATATGATGGTAGGTGCAAACCGCCATCCCCTTTGAAATGTCACCCTGACGTCGTTCTCAAGACGGCGTCAACTGGTAGGCTCGAAGCTCCATCGCGATCAAGGCTGACGGAGGATCCACTCCGTTTCCACCACTGCCTCTGCACCCAAGTTGCTTATCTTTAGCAGCATTTTCCAATGGGATGACAGAAAATAAAACCATGTCAAGTTCACTGCTTTGATATTGTGTCAGTCTTCTTGATATTTGAGGAGCCCCCAGTCGTTACCACTCATCTTAGAGGCCAGACCCTGTAATGGAGGACACGTTCACGGAATGCTTTGGAGCGCACGCACATGCAGCCAAGATGGAACACAGTGAGGATATCTGCACAAAAGGTGCCAGTCGAAATACCCTTTGAAGCCCCACCCAGTCCTCATCCATATCTTGGTTCAAACATAATCGAGGCTGAATGATACCCAGCAGCGAGCAGCGAGCCTGCAGAGACGACACTAGGGGTTAAGCCGAAAGCGACATCATTGAACATGGCCAGAAAGCTGGTGGACACTCATCTTCGGAGATTCTCTACTAAATCGGCCCATACAGCCTCTTTCAAGACTTCAGCCGCGGGAGATTTGCCATCAGAACAAATTAACTCGGCGGACACTTCTCCTGGCATCGATGACAAGAACGCATTGCCCCAGGAAGGCCTTCTGGCAATTATCATGGATGTCTGCAAGTTGCACGTCAACGATGCCCTTCATGATCTACAACGTCCAGCCGAGCCAGCCCGGACCTCGACTTTCGGAACAATGCCGGTCTGGGATCGGAAAACGTCGTACTTGGAACTGGACTCCTCGGAAGAAGAAGACAAGGTCCAGGGAGCATCGGCGCCGCAGAGTTCTAACATTGACGCCGAGGACTGGGAGAAAATGAGACCGTTTCCGCTTCAGCCCCGGAAGCGCAGTAAATCCAAGGAACATGATGACCAGTGGACAACTGAAAAGGAACAGACCAAGGCCCACCTCACAGAGATCATCAGGGGCCACATCAGTCGCCATATGTATCTGATCCGACTATGCCGAGCACTGATGCTCTATGGGGCACCGACACATCGGTTAGAAGAGTGAGTAACTATTCCGGCCCGATTTGATGGCTGACTTTGTTGGCCACTGCAGAGCCGGTGAGCTCGAGTTCTCAGGCCTCGGTCGCCAAGTTTTTGAAGCTTTAAAATTTCTTCTCTTGCAGCAAGTCAAGAAACAACAATTCTGATTTGATAATACAGTGGCAGCGTGTACGCTGATGCTTCACTTGCATAGATACATGTCGACCTCGGCCCAGGCCATAGGAGTCAACGCGCAGTTCCTGTACGCACCTAATTGCATGCTGATATCTTTTCTCGTAAGTCCAAGGATCCATTTATGTCATCTTCTCCGCAACGGAACAGACTTCACAAAGATCCATTGGACGTTGTGGGGCAGCTGCTGACTTCCTATTCCTATTGCTTGCAGGACATGGCTACTCAAACCACCAAAATGACAATGGTCACTTCTTCCCAAGGCATCGACCTCGGACGCATGAGGTGCGTCCACGAAATCTACCTGGACGTCTTACACGGCATCATCACGTTCGACGAGAGAACGGGCCGCCTAGAAGAGGTGATGAGCCGGGAAAGGCGATATTGCGACTCCCTGTGCGTCCTGATGTGTAAGCCCACCCCACCCCCCCCCCCCCCCCCCGCGGTGTCGCAAGGGATCGATAAAGAACCAAGCTGACATTCCCGATCCGCAAACGATGCACAGACGGCTGTGCGTGCGCCTGCGTCGCCCCGTTCGGCTTTCTGGGCAGGTGGGTCGACCTCCCCATAGCCTTCGTCCTCGGGTGCATCCTCGGCCTGATGCAGCTCTATTTCGCGCGGAACCGCCTCTTCTCCAACGTCTTCGAGATCGTCGCCTCCATCGTGATATCCTTCCTCGCCCGGGCGTTCGGCTCGATACGGGGCGGGGGCCTCTTTTGCTTCTCGGCGCTGGCGCTGGCCGGCATCGCGCTGATTCTCCCTGGGTGTAGGTGCACCCCTGTGGTCGGCGGGCAAAAAAAAAAAAAAAAGGACTCATCCGCTGATGACATGTGGTGCCGCATTTAGACATGATTCTGTGTGCGAGCCTTGAGCTTCAAACGCGCCATCTCATTGCCGGTGCGACGAGGATGATGTACGCCATCATATACACGCTCTTTCTCGGTTACGGTATCACCATCGGGTCCGTCTTGTGAGTGGTCCTCTAGCGCCGTAAAGTCATGGCGTGGGTTTTTTTGAATGGTTCCCGGCCCAGTGAGAAGTTCCGTTCCTGACAGAGGACGTGCAACCAGGTATGGTGCGCTGGACAGGGACGCGACAAGCGAGACCACATGCTCGGCCCCCTTGCCAAAGAAGTGGAATCTGCTCTTCGTGTCCTTGTTCACCATCTGCGTCGCCATTATCAACCAGGCGAGGTGGGAGCAGATGCCTGCCATGCTCTTGATCTTCGTCTCCGGTTACGCGGTGAACTGGCGTGCTGGCTATTACTTCAAGGGCGCGTCGACGGTGTCTAATACACTTGGTGCCATGGCAATTGGTGAGCCACTTTCCAGCTAATCGGTCTTTGGGGGCAATTCGGCCCCGAGAACAACGAGAAACCGCACGTGGTCATGATATTTCGTTAATGTGATATTGAGCACAGGTGTTCTCGCAAATTTATATTCCCGGCTGGGCAGATACCCCTCCTGTACAGTATACACCTGGAATAACTTTATCAAGCCCTGGTTACACCGTGTACAGAGGTGGCGCTCTAGCGCAGGCGATGTGGAGGGCGGCGGCCGTTCGGATCAAACCAACTCAAGCCCTCGGGAAATTCCACAACAGACCCACCCGAGAGTCGGCTACGGTGTTGCGGGGGCAGCGATGCTGCCTGCGATTTTGTAAGTCGCATCTTTTATCTACGTCGCCGATCTTCTGGCTTTAGCCTACCAGGGCCTCTTCTAGTTCGCCCCAAAGGAAGACACTTCTATCGGGCAAGGATGAATAGCTGACACGAATTCAGCGTGCAGGTGCCCAGTGGACGTAAGTAAAGTGCCTTCAGAGCTGTCAATACTTTCAACTTGTCCCGTCCTGCGTCTCCACTTTCCAGTCAACTGACATCTTGTAGTGGCTGTTGGGGGTAGCCTGCTTGCAGGTATCAAGAGCGCGGACTGGATCGTGTCGGAGGAGGTGGGCGAGTCAGCAGTTGAGGATCTTTCAGCCTCGACAGACATCGCTATGAGCGTCACCACCCAGGTGATCCAAGTGGCCATCAGCATCTCGGTCGGTCTCTCCATCAGCGCATTGTTGGTTAACTTGCCCCTCGACTACTGGAGAAAGAGAAAGGCCGGGATTTCAGCCTTCTGAATGGAATTGTAGATATGCTTTATTTCCAAGGTATTTGCATTCATATTGTACCTCATACTAATGTAGTGGGAGAAAGGGGGGGGGGGAGCTATCTGCAAAGTTTTTGCTGTCAAATAGTTCCCTCGTTTTTGCTTGTCGCTGAGCCACAGGCTCACGACAGGCTCAGATTGGCTCCCAGCTCAGGATATATGAAGTGCTCTGATACGTGCCCATATTGGAGGAGTTGTCCCTCATCACGTCATACGCGAGCCGTGCTGGCTCCCTCAGTGCCTCGGGCCACAGGTCCTCGCCGCCCGGGAACGGCGCGCGATGGCCCAGTCCAGCCGTCCGCAGCCGCCGGCCCAGGTCCCTCGTAAACATGCTGAACGCAACGAAAACGATGTAATAGCGGCGCCCGTTGGCCTCGAACTCCTGGCCCAGGTGGTGATCCGCCAGTATCAACCCCCTCTCGTGGTCGCTCTGTTCCCAGTGCCTCCTCAGGTGCTGCAAGACGTGACCCTTCTCCTGTGCCATCCGCTCCTCGAACACAGCTCGCACCACCGCCGGGTAGTCGCGGCCCCAGTCCGGCCGCGGCACCCCGTCGACGATCCAGTACAAATACGAGGGGAAGTGCGCCACCTGCATCACCCTGACAAACGCCTGGACGTTCTCCGGGCGAAGCAGCTCGCCGCGCCTCCCGCCCGCCGTGCCGCCCCACGACGGGTGCCACTCGATGCCCACGCGGTCGAAGCACGCAAACGTTGTGCCGTGGCACGGGGTCTCAACGCCGTACTGCCAGGCCGCCTGCCGCAGCAGCGGCGTTGCGCGGCCCTGGCTGTCGTGGAGCCGGAACACGACGAGGTCGAGCGCATGGATCCGAGGGGCGAGCACCTCGGCGCCTTCGCAGTTGCTGATCACGGCCGGGGCCTTGTCGTGACCGTACTGGGCCTCCCAGACGTCCATTGGGCGCGGACGGTAGAGCGGCCCCATGCTGCGGTGGAGAGGCCAGCTGTGGTTACTGTCGTCCTGGATGTGCTGCTGGGCGACGAGTCGTGACAGTCGGCAGGTCGAGAGGAGTGTAGAGATCTGAGTATAGGAAGATAGTTGCCTGCAGCGGCGCGTATAGGCTATCTCATCGACCGGATCACACGGAAGCTGCTTGCTGCTGCCGTCGTCATCTTCGGGCCCCGGTCGACCAAAGACGGCCGGCACAGTCGTGAGTAGATGCCGAAAGAAGGGTCCCGACTCGTCTGTTTTCCGTCTGGCGCGCTCCGAAAACCTGGGATGTCTCTGTCGGGCATAGTAAACGGCATCGTGGGTCTCAGGAATGCGATCGAACCTGTGCCATTGCGTCATGCGGATGCTGTCGCGTACGAAGTCGGGCTCGTGCGGGATGCCTTCTACTTCGATCCAGTGTACGCCGCGAGCTTGGGGGAGCACAAATTCCCAGATAGCTTCCTGCAGCTCGACAGCGAGGTCATTGAACTTCGCCATGGTGTTGGCTGGCGACACGTGGTGTGGCAGGTCGTGTGAACACACGTGGATCAAGCTTGTTGTGATGCTTGCTCCATCTCGCCGAGGAACGAAGCTGAGCCGAGGTATCGATGGTTTAACACCTGACCCAGGTTGTTTTGCTTTTTTTAAAGGGAAAAGGAACTTCAGCAGGTATGACTGCAGGCGGCAAGTCCCGTGGACTGTAGTTGTTTGTTGCTTACTGCATCATAATTGGTCGAATACCCAATGCGGTTCCAATGGTTCGCCACCCACCCCCCCTTAAAGGTAGATAGCGTCTGGGCCGTCTTACAAACTCAGCCTCATTTCAACAACGAATGGCTAGCATTAGCCCTGCCCCTGTCAGAGCTGGCACGGCTGTCAGCATCTCTCATCAGCATCACATCAGCAAGTCGAAGGCGGCCTTTAGCTTGCTGGGCATACTCCTCTCGCTCCCAAATGCTGATTCGGATGGATGGGGGAGTGATGTGGTCAAGGTGCGGGTATCAAGCAATCTCAATAATGAAAAATAGTGGGAACTGCATTGTGACTGGCCGAAAGCCTCCCCGTCGACATTACACAAACCCGGTCATACACCCATACATCGTTTAACGGTACGAAACAGACCTCACAATTTCAAGTTCTTTTCTCAGTCCTACTCTTCATCTGGGTACGTATTAAACAAGTCTCCGTTGTCATCTATATCATTCTCCATCCTATCAGGATTGTACCCTGCATCCATGATCTGTGCTCTTCCCTTGGCGTCAATTCTGATTTCGTCGAATCCCGGGGGCAATGGTCTGTTGTTCCTGTCGCAGCGTGTATTAGAGCGTGCCGATATATGAGCAGGATATCATAATGAGATAGAGCACTTTGACTCACTTGAGATAAAAGACCTTCAAGTTCCGTGCCTTGTCTTTCATTTGCTTCTGGTCTCGCGGATGACGGTTTGGAAGGTGTCTCTTCCAGATTTTCTCAAGTTTTGAATAGTACGGTCCGTGGGTCGCGATCAACCCGAGAAATGTCACCGTATCATCTTCACTCCACGGTGTCCGCTTCTGTGGCTCTCTCCTGTTGCGTGCTGTGCTCGTGACACCTGTTGCCTGTTGCCAGCGGCGTGGGGTCGCTGCGTCGTCTTCAGCTGAGAGATCGACGTGGTTGAACGAGGCAGACGGATGTGGCCTGCTGGACGATGGAGTTGGGTTAGTTCTACTGGACGACCCTGGGGCCGAAGACCCGAGCTGCGCAGGTAGCAAGAAAGTGACTCGTTCTTTCCACTCGGCTTCTCTCCTCTCCGCTTCGTTGGCTCGGCGTAACAGCGCGATGTTCCTCATCTGCAGGTCCTCGATTTTGTCCTCGCTGGCCTCGGTGGCTTCCTGGATTCGGCTGGTGGTCTCATTCCGAGTATGCGTCAAAATCTCCTGCAAGTCCGAGATTCGCCGGTTTGATTCACGCTTGGCCTGCCTCAATCTCTCCTCTATTGCTGAGTACCTGTTGTTCAGATCCTCGACTTCGCCTAGCAATATCTGGCGCTCGACCTGCCAAGTAGCACCTTCGGTAGATGAAGTGTCTGAGGCTGGAGGTGCATAGCTTTGGTGGGACTTAGCGGTCCGTTGCACAAGTGGAATGGGAGGCTTCTCGGGTACATTCATACATGTCATTTTCGTGTTCAGCAGCTTCGGCTTCATCTTCCTGACTTCTTGGTGCGGTGGTTCCACGAGTCGAGCGGCGAACTGGAGCACGATTCTTCACTACTTTGGAACCTTTCGGTCGGCCGGGGCCTCTTTTGAGCCCAGGTGATGACATGATTGGCAGGTGTCTCGACTCTGGTCAGAGAATACTGCCACAAGTCGTTGGAGCAGAGATTGAAGGCAATGAGGAGTCGTCGTGGGAAGATGTATGTGCGATCAGAAAGCGATGAGGGGGCCGACGAGGCAGCGTCTCAGAAGTTAGATGAGACTCGAACTCTGTTTACCGCGTGTCCTTGATCTTCAGCTGTTTTGCTACCGTCTCCACCTGCGATGTAACCCTGTTGTAACCAATCAGGGTATTTTGTTCCCCTAACCCTCAAAAATATGCTCGAAAGCTACCTCAAAAGTTTATATCGCTGCGGAAGACTTCCCCGCCAGTGCAACTATTTAAGTTTAAGAATAGGGGGCGTGGGGGGCCTTGGGGGGGGGGGGGGGGCGGGTTGCAAGTCGACACAATCGGCACAGACTTTCTTGCCCAATGTACAGGGCCACTATCTTCAGTGAATCACTAAATGGCATCGCCGCATTCAAATTCTCCGTTAAACCCCAAGACGGTTTGAAGTCCCCGGCACTAAGTACCACCGCGGACATCCGGCGTTCTCCGCCTCAAGGGACTTCCTCTCATTCAAATAATCTTCAGCCTCGCCCTCGTCGTCGGCATCGGCCATCGTATTTCCTGAGTCTCCAATGTAGAGGTATTTCCTCTCTGGAATGGTGTTTGCGCAGTCGATGTGCAGGTACTCCAGCGCTGGGTAGTGGATGTGCGTTAGGCGCGGGTGTGGACCGAAAGCTTGGAAGCTGACGGAGATGGGGACCCAGAACCCGGAGAAGGAGGCATATCCGCCGCACGCGCAAATTCAGGGCGTCATCGCTACCTCCAAATCTCGTGAAAGCTCCTTGGACCTGAAGACCGGGTTTTAGGCTCACTATCCTCCAAGGAGATAGTCAAATCCGCCAGGTTCTGCGGGAAATTCGTCTCTTGGAGCACGAAGGCTAGGGCTGATCGAATCTTCCTGCGCTCATCCATGAGGCGGAGTGACAGGATCAAGAATTGCCATTTCATTTTTTTGACCCGATGTCCTGATGCTGCGAAGCATTCCGATGGTAGAAGGGTGCAGCTTCCGCCGTGCAGGACCGCCATCGAATTGAAACTCAGAGACAAATCCCAAGGACTGCAGGGAATCGGCTGCCAACAGATTTTGATACAGTTCTAGGTATTTGGGTTTGTTCCACAAAGTCCCAGTTGGGCTCGGCGAGCTCGTCATGGGTGCTGACCAGCTCCTCTGTTTCCACCAGCTCGTCGTTGAGCTCATCGCTGGGAGACTTCACGCTCCTACCAGGGTCCCCTGAACCCTTGGCAAAACGTCCAAAAAAGTAAATAACAGCGTTTGTGAAGGCGGCGTTGTTTTCCGGCTGCCTAACGTCTCAAATCTTTGGCCGCAAACGCAAAAAATGAAACGCGAAAATGAAACGCAAAAACATACAACACCGGGTATTCGCTGGTCGTCACCGACCCAACTACTAATCCAGCGGTTGCCAGCTTGTCTATGGGAGAGCGGACGGGATCCCGAATTTTCTGACACCTATGGTCGTATGTGCTTAATTCTGAACAATGCAAGCTTATATAGTTTGATTTGTTTCATCGACTAGACGAAACACCAGCAGCGAGCACACTGTGCCACCCGAGCTTGCGGTGTTTGGGAGGCAAGTGGAGCCGCAAGCGGAAGGTTTAAAAAGTGGGACCGCTGGCGGAGCATCTAAGAAAGGTGCACTAAAGTCCGCCAGCGTCCATCTAAGTCTCTCCGGCACTTCAACAGCCTTGCGGTGGCCTTAGAGACACCCAATATCATTACTCGTGACAAGTGTGACTGCACGATGCTAACGCAAGTTTGAATGTGATTAGGATCCTAACAAATGCCAAGTTTCACTGGAAGTCTGCCAGTCATTCTTTCAATTTCCTCCGTCCTTCACTCGATAGATGTCCACGGTAAGTTCGGATTATACCCTCTAAATCTCGGGCAAACGTACTACCACATAATCCACAACAGAATACCTCCATTCGTCGATCGCTTTCATTTCAAGCTGCTTCTTGTCCTAGGTATGGAACTCGCGGCTGAGTCTAGCCAAGTTGCGAAGGCTATTGCCGTATCTGAAATTAGCCCTGACAATTTAGCTGTGGAAGTGGATTTTGTCTAGGCAATGCAAATTGATAAATCATGCTGGGGTTCAGTAATGCTGTCATTATGGCGATAAAATCAAGAATTCACATACGATAAATGAGAAGAACCTAAGAAAGCCAAGTCTCTGCTGCAATTTTATAGTCAACGTAAATCTAGTAAGGGCTTGTTTTCTGCAGTAAGCTTTACGTGGTCTCGTTTTTAATCTGTACACATATGCCTCTTAAGCAGTATGCATCAGTCCCTTCATACAGTAATAAACGCTTAAACACCTTGCGTTGAAAAAAACAATACAATGCCGATAACAGTAGGTTTCGAACACAATTGTAGGCAGTAAGCTTTACATCATGTATCTGGATTGTCATGGTTTGCTTAACCCGTATTAATTCTAAAATGACAAGTTCTGAAGTACGTGATGTTTAGTTTCCGAATTGAGCCCCCATCAACGTCAAAATGTCGACCATCCACGTGGCCTACCACGCCGCACATCTACATACAAAATCAGAACCAGGCTCAGCAATATAAGATGCCCATTGGTTCCGCTGCGGCAGTTTGACTGTGGGGTCGGAATTGTGTTGCATTTTCTTTTTCAGCTCGGTCTCGACCCAGGCAGTTCCGATGATCTCTCGGCCCCCATGGTCGCGAGATTGATGAAAGGCCCCATCCCTCTCGTTCTCTCCCTCTCTGTGCTCCAGTTCCCTCTATCTGCACTACGCTCTCACTCTGATACCTAACTGTTACCGCCAAATTACACAAATCTGAACTCCTTTCTGGTTTGGGACGATGGCGGCAACACACAATGAAAGCGGTCTCGAGGTGTACACTTACCTGGACGATGCAGCAAAAGCACCAGAGGTCGTCCCGCACTATTTCGACACGGACAAAAAGAAACCATCAGATTACATCCACGTCGTTCAACAAAAGAAATTACCCTTTGGCTGGAGCTTGTGGGCATTGCTCACACTTGCCGCTGTTATCTCCGCCCTTGTTATCGGCGCCGGTGTAGGAGGAGGTCTGGGGGCAAAACTGGCTGAATGCAAGAAGTACGCTTAATCATCACCCATGATTGTACAAAACGCGCGAGTCCCCTTCTCACGTGTTTTCATTCATCAGATCCGAGCCCTCGCCAGCTCCGGCCGAGACCACGGCATGCACGACTGCTGGTTCGGACGATCAAGATGCCAGCAATGACACCAATGTTTACGCACCCAAGTTACCACAAGATATCGCCAACCTGACTCAACCATCCGAATGTGCCGAGCTCGGGGGGCCCAACGAGCACACAGCCATCAGCGGACTCAAATTTCAATTCTATTGCGGTATGGATGCTCCTTGGAGTGCCGATATCAAAGATCGTGCAGCTCTTGTGACATACACATTCTCTGATTGCATAGAGGCCTGTGCGAAGATGAATGAGTTTGTCGTCAGGAACAGTAATGGCAGCCGTTGCGACAGCCTTGTGTTTGGGTGGCAGATGTCCAAGGAATGGGAGGCTCATGGAGCCAACTGCTGGCTGAAGAGTGGTACGGCGTCGGAGAAAATCAGCTTTAACCAGCCTGAGTACATCTACGCTGAGCCGCCAGAGTGATCGACAGGAAAGGCTTTTCTTGGAAACGATCAGGCAGTCCCTTTTTCTTGTTTGTTCGCCCATGTGCACGGCAATATTCTGATCGTAAATCGAGTATTCGCCTGCAATGCTAGAAGAGAAGTCTAACAAATCTGTTTTCACTGGCTCGTCAATAATATCATTACTAGGAGACTTCATTCTTACACAGACGACGAGATCACTACCGCTATTTATCAGACCGAAGAAGACTGGAAGACTGCGTGGGCCTTTAAGTTTGAGATCTAGCTCGCTTTTTTTGTATACTTCAAGGCAACGAGAGCGAACCGTCTACACCATGTAATCAAACTGTTAAACCCCAAAATCCGCAACGTTTTATATATAATCCCATGGGAGTGTGTTCAGGGCAGAATAATCCAACTCGTCCAAGCCCGCCATAGACTCAAGCTGGTCTGATAACCACGGGTGAGAGAAGCTCAAATTGTCTTCAGGTGCGCTAGTATCAATATGGTCGATGTGCGGGAGAACATCCTCTCCCCGATCCTGTGGGGGGGCATCACACGAACCCGGGTCATTTTGGGGAGCCTGTTGATGCCTTCCAGTCAGACGAGCCGCATCCCCACTGGCGCCTTCTTTCGGAGCATCCGCCCCCGCCCTGGTCATCAATTTCCTGAGATCGTTGTCAGGGACGCGAGAGAGCATCTGCAGGCATCTCCGGGGCGGCGTCCAGGACTCGGAGAGCTCCTGAAATGTCAATATGCAGGATTTCAGATCTTCTGAGGTGCGGCGTGTGTTCGGGCCCTCGTCCGGCCTGGCCAGGAACAGCTTCACCAGGCATGCCATCAGGGTGCAGTGGGTCGCTGTCAAGGGGCTGCGTCGGAAGCTGCCGAAAGACTCTCTGTATCTATTCCCGATGTTGCAAATCTCTGTGGCTGAGTCCTGGCATATATCAAGGGCCCGCCTTGCGATATCATGTTTTGGTCCCGGCGGGGTCTTTGCGGTCTCATCATCTGATCTGGCCGAGATCTTTGCAGTGACAAATGGCTTCGCAAGAAGGATCAGCGATGTGTAGTGGACCATGCCGAGGATTAGAGCATGCGGCGAAGAGTTGATATTCTCGCTTCGATCGCTGGGCTTCACTTTGAGTTCTTTGGGTAGAGAGAAGAGCCAGCCTCGGAGTGTCAGAAGACAGGAGTCGAAGAAGGAGTGCTTCTCTGCATCTATAGCTGTCCGTTTTGGAGCGTACCTAGTAGACTTTAACACCCAAGCTTGGCATAGGATTGAATCAATATGTACTTACAATTTGGTAAGTATTGTCTCTAAAATTCTGCATTGCGTGCTGTATTCGCGTTGGAAAGATGTTGAAAAGAGGCTCTTGGAAGACATTGTAGCTGCTGAGGAAGATATACTAGAACCCAGGGGCTCGGGCAACGGGACGGATGCTTGAGCGTCCTTGATAAGAAATAATGTCAGTAGGTAGCCATTTGGTCCTCGGAAGATCTCACGCTTACCAACATGGTACAAATTCGTCCTGTGTACGATGCAAATAACTTGTCCGAGCAATAAAGTGCCCAGTATACTTGGCGTCGAAGTTGGATTTCCTCCGACCTCAGGACTGCAGAGCCAGTCACTGATGTGGAGTCTATATTTATGCCCATATCGACGATCAGTCGAGACGCCATGCCATGGTATAGCCACCCTGCGGCGTCGGACCCCATTGCCTGCGATCCGTAAAGTTAGATCCCGTGGTTTGACTTGTGAGAGTTGATGCCTGATGGCGACTTACCACGTGCATAATTGCCATGATGGCCAACGACTGTATGGTTGTGATGCTGGGCCATTTTAATTCGAAGTGAAGCAGCACCTCTGCGTGCTCGAGAAACATGATGCCGGCGGAATTTGCATCATTTGGATCACTTCTAAGCTCCGGGCAGTCCGAGTACCGGGATGCTATCGCGATGATGCAGCAGAGGAGGAGTGGGCTAAAATATCGGCCGTCATGCTGCCTGCTATCCCGGAAGAGTCCCTCGTCCACTACTTGGAACCATGGCTGCTCCCATTCAAAATACAGGTCTATCAGCTGTTCGACAATTTCAGGCGCTAGGCTTTGCAAAGCTTGAGAGGTGAGAGACTGGCAGTACGCGTTGAAATGCTCTCGGCTTGCATGTCGCAATGATCGTGGTTCCTTGCCTGCGGTGGATTCGTTTTGTGATACGGTGTGCTCGGGCTCCGGTGAATTAAATTCGAGCCTCCCGCTAGTTGGACCGAAGAATTGCACTTCAACACTTCCTCTGACACCGGAATAGCCGGGTGGCTCATCTGAAGCGAAGCTGCCTTTGGGCCCAGACCGACCTGGGGCCAACTCCAGGCCCAAAGTAGATGTGGAAACAACCGGGCTATGTTCGCAATCCGGCTGCTGTGATCCTGACTTGGTTGTTTCAATCTGTGCCAAAGAGGCCTCTAAGTCGATGGAATGCAGGCGAATCACCTCTTCCAGGAGCTTAATGCGGTTCTGGAGGAGGGATACTAGGGATCGGGGAGCAGAGCCTCGATGATCCACATCTCCTGGGTACACGCAGATGATTTGGCGTTGAAGACATCGAGAGCAGGATGGCTCGCCATCGCACTTGGACCATGTCAGCAACAATTACGCCTTATGGGACCCAATATTCACTTTAGCTCGACGGCGTCGGCATTCTTGGCATGCTCGAGCCACATACTTGCTCCGAAGAGCGCCGCTGGGCTTACGGCGGCTGCTGGATCCTTTATTATCCGAGGTACCCAGTTTGGCCATTCTGCACAGAGGGGAACGAAAATATTTGTGTTGTTTGAAGTGAATAGAGCGAGACGAAATGCAACAAGGCGCCTTGACACAACAACGCCTTTAGAGGCGATGTGATTACGGCGGAATTCAAATTCCGCTTGGCTTTTAGGCTCGTTATGACATCACTCTCAAGATAAAGACTTATGCAAGGGTCCATTCATTTAGCTTCCGCAGGACTGTACTACGCGACTTGAGTCACCTTGGCAGAGCCTAGGAAGGTTGGGTGTCAGTAGGACCACTGCACTCTCCACAAAGGAGTGCCGGATTATCGTCAGGAGCAAGCTTCGACAGTCTGCCTTCCAGGCATAGCTACTTACGTATTCCTCGACGCGATGCCGACAAGCGAAAGCATCACCCACGACGAGCAGCAACGTTGTCGGTATCGACAAGTCAGTAAACCCATGTGGTGCTTTCTATGCCTGACTCGCCTATGCTGCCCTGCTGGGTGGCCAGGTTTGCCAGAGAATAGCCAGGTAGCCTCATATCTCCGTGCAGACTGTCCCACGACGGTGATTTGGACTGCCGTGGCCCAGTCGCCTCCATCTTTTTGGGGGGGATAGTATCCCATCCAATTGTCATCAACAGCACCAAAACACCGAAGGGGAGCATGGTGGATATGGCGGCACTTGTGCAGTATCAGACAGAGCGAGTCTCACATCTTGGCCATCACGAGAGAAGCTAGAATGACAAATCGACGTCTTCCTGGAACAGCAGAATCTTTCCATGGTCCATGGTAGGAATTGTATTGACGCAACTTCTGAGCTAGTTGGTTAAATTGAAACATCGTTTCCCGTGCTGCTGTGGGAGGCATTCATTGCGCATGACCATACGGGTGAGTAGTTACATCGCACTACGCCTTCTCGTCGGCATCAGAGCCAATGACCACGCCTTCCGCCGAGGGCGCCTTTTCTGCGTTGGGTGGAGAAATTCCATTAATAGCCCTCAAATTCTTTTTCCAAGCCACAGATCGCCAGGCAGGGACTCGCTGTTCAAACAGAAGATCGACCTAGAAGAGTCAAAAATTAATATCTTGATCTTGGGTCTCCCAAGAGTCAATAGACCTACCTCTGCCCGAGAGAGCCCAGCAAGCTCGGGAACGTAAAAGAAGGCCCAAAGGATTGATACAAGGCCCATACCAAACCAGATGAAGGCGACATTTACGCCAAGATTTGCCGCTGTGGGGTCTACCATGTATGGCGTTACAAATCCAACTAACCATGTGATAATCCAGTAGACACCGAGGACTAGGGATGTCTGGATGATGCGCAAGCGGTTTGAAAATGGTTCCGTCATGACGACCCATCCTGGGAAACCAGTCAGCACAGTTTAGGAAAGGAGCCTTGTGGGCAGTGGGTGACTATCAACCAGTGCCCTTACCTCCGATTCCCCAAGTTGGGGCATAGGCAGCGATGAAAATGATGGCACCGGCCACGAGCATGTTTCTGCAGGCGAGGCTGTCAGGACTCGCACTGTGAATCGCGCCTGTGAGGATTTGTGTTAATGCCATGATGATGCCGCCAACCATCAGGGACCATCTCCGCCCGAAGCGCTCGATGAGGTAAATCGAAGGGGCAGTAAAGACGCAATTGGTGACGGCAAGGATGAGCGAGATGAGGTAGGAATTATCCACGCCCGAGGCCATGAAGAAAGTCGTGCCGTAGCCGAACCAGAAGGTGATGCCAGTTGCGATGGTGAAAAATGACATGGCCATGCCAAGCAATGTCCGCGTCAGGTTTGTGCCTTTGAAGCACTCCGAGACGCTCACGTCACCATGGGATACCAAATCTGCCAAGTGTCCTTCCACCTCGAGCACCGCTTCGTTGACCTCGTTCGCGTCGATGTCTACATTCAAAAGTGTAGCGATGGATCGGCGTGCGTCTTGGGGGCGGTTTCGCTTCAGGAGATAGAAAGGGGATTCGGGAACCGATAAAGCGCCGCATAGAATAACGACGGCGAAAAATAGCTGAAAGCATATAGTGATTCCTATAGACCCCGTTAGATCATGACATATATGACGGCTCTCAAATTTGAAGATTTCTCACTCCATGATCGAGAATCTGTGTACTTGGAAGTTCCAAAATTGATCCCACAGGCCAGCACGTTACCAGCCGTGAGAAATTGCAAATACCAAGCCATGAGTAGCCCGCGATTCGTCGGGGTGGAGCATTCCATGAGGTAGGCGGGGACCTAGATTCACGGATGTCAGCGATGTTATGACCGCCTTGCCTGAGTGATGAAATGATTGTTGATGAGTGATCATGTAGGACGTACAACATTGGAAATAAAGCCAATGGCGCAACCAAGTAAAACTCGACCGATTACGAAGACTGCAGGGTGCAAGCCGGCAGTTTGGAGGGCGACACCAATGACATATACACACGACGCAATGATCAAGACACCCTTTCGACCGACTAGGATAATCAGCGCAAGTTCTCTCATTGGAAGGCCCGTTGGGAAGAAATGGCCATACCTTTGTTTGTAATCATTGGGGTGATGAGACATCCAAGCGTGGTCCCGACAATAAGAAGAGAGGAGAATAGACTTTTCGTGTAAGGCGTCAGATACTTCAAGCTCCCTTCTCCGAGACTGACTCCATATCGCTGGACAAAGTCTTCAGCACCCAAAACGCCATTGAGGTAGCCAGAATCGTAACCAATTGTGATTGC
The DNA here is from genome assembly GCA_013364905.1 of Diaporthe capsici. NCBI lineage: Eukaryota > Fungi > Ascomycota > Sordariomycetes > Diaporthales > Diaporthaceae > Diaporthe > Diaporthe capsici. The sequence goes on from WNXA01000016.1 coordinate 575,198, forward strand.
TGACGGCTGGTGTTAGTCTTGGGAAAATGGTTCGAGAGCGGGTAAAACACCCACCGGAGAAGAGGATCAGCCCGTAGGCGATGAGCTGTTGGAAAGATGGCATGGCGAAATATGGAGTTCATGCACCGTTTGGCGAGCGGGCGTGAGAAACTCGGTGAGTTTCAAGGTAGTGTTGTCGAGCGGGAATGCAGGCCTAGAGGATTCCGTCCTAAATGAAGGAGAGGATGGATGCATTTTCAATTGAGCCCAAGGCTACGCAATCAGAGGAGAACTACCAGATATCTGCCATGATATCTCCAGAAACTCAGTCGAAATTCCTGCATCCAATAGTAAACTGGTGACTTATCTGCCTAGATAGATAGCATGAACGATAAGCGTGTGCGGAATCCAAATTCCACCTAAGCAGACACGGTCCGCAAGGTCCGGAAGCATGGCTAACATCACCGACCTGAATGGTCTAGAAGTCAATCCTGCTCAGAATCAGCTCCCCTTTCTCAGGTATGGAACAATTGTAGCCATGATAGTGTGAACCAGGTTCAAGACCGCCAGGTGGCAGGTGGTCCATCCAAGCCACTACGGAAGGTAATTTCCTATCTGCTGCTTCCTCATCAATTTGTGTTCTAATCCGTGCTCCTGACTCATAGCTGATGTGACCACGACTCTCATGTCTTTTGCCTCCCTTCGGATAACGACTTCGCAGGTGGCTGGCACAAAGTAGCAGCCATAGTCGAGCAAGTATGTGGCTTAGCGGTGCACTCAAAGCCTAGTCCTTGGACACCAACCACAGAAACTCTCGAAGTTCTTTCTCCTATCTAAAGTGTGCAAATTATATTGCCCAAAATTCATCAGGCTATGGCCAAGTTCGTCGCCTACATACCATCTTCCTGTTGATTCGTGGAGTGGTCGATTTTTCCTTTAAGCACATCTGTTATTTCCATGGATGCAGCAACGTCTTCAAAGCTCTGTTTGCCGCTGTTACATTAAGGAAGATCGATACCCACCGGCTTGAGCCTCTGGCTCTTGATCTCCGGCTCAGAAAAAAGCATCTCGGCAGGAAGAAGTATGTTTAAGCATTGCACTATACGGTACCAAGGTAGGTATTGATTGTTCATGCCTGTCCAAAAGATATAGCCTCATTCAGCAATCACTTCGCAAGCTGTCATTGTCCGTCATCCTCAACCCCAATCAGGCGGCTTGTGCACCCTCGGGATCATGTGCCACCACCTCGATTTCCACCCGCATGTCATCCTCGCCCAGGCGGGCGACGCCAACGCACGTCCACAGAGGCTTGTGATCGGGCATGTACTTCCTGAAATTGCGCACCATTGCAGCGAGGGCCTCGTTGTTGATAGGAACGTGGTAAGAGTTTACCCTGAAGACCTGCGACCAGCCTTTGCCGCCCGCATCTTTCAAGTTCCTCTCGACATTGGCAAATGCCAGATCAATCTGGGCGTTGATTTCCTTTTCGAACTCGCCAGTGATGGGATCCCACCCCCCTTCAAACCAGGAAAATACTTTTGCTTTAGTCCAAGTCCTGTCACGTGGGGGAGGGGAGGGAACTTCATCATACCTTGGCCCGCGCACTCGATTCTATCGCCGATTCGCACTGCTTGGTTGTAGTGAAACTTCTCCCTCTTCTCGAGCCCCTGGCCTTCGTAGGCGTAGTACTTGAGGTGGGACATTGTTGGAGATGTGGGATGGATTACGACGCAATGACTGCAACTGAGTAGTTATGAAGGAAGACAGGGGGAAAATGGTCGACGCTGTCAAAAGAGACTTTGCGCTTCTAATTGTTTTTTAAGGTCCTTCTGAGAGAAAGGTCCGGGCTTGTGACTAAGCTCCGATTACGCAATTGAGGTGATTCATATATCCAAGCGGAATGCAAATTCCGCACCTCCCAGGTGCCCTTCCACCCCACAGCACAGCACAGCACCTGCAAATGCATTCATCACTCGAAGCTACAACTCTCTATCGCAAATACCCTACTTTCATGCGGCAAATTAGCTTGGTTGACGTGTCCGAGTCATGACTGGCGTTCGTGCCCGTACCAGCAAGAAGCCTGGCAGCTGTTGACAGAACTACCTCGGCAGGCTCGTGCCATGCGGATTCAAGTGTACGGCTCGAAATTGTGAAGACTGCCGTCAATGTCGAGCTCAGATGGGCTGTTCGACGCATGAAGGCATACTAATATATTTACTATTTCAACCCACTGCATGCTGTATCCTCCGGTTCTCTAGATTGTCAACATCGAACAGCCTGTATCTGTGTTATTTACGTAGGTGATCGAGTTGCTATCCGAGCCCGAGCAGACCAAAGGACAAGTACTACGGTTCAATCCTTGCTACCATCTTTCCAACAGTCGCCTTGCAGGCCGCTAGATCCATCATTCGGTCTGGAATTTCCTGTAGTTTCACCTCATGGATAATGGGCTGTATCAACCCGCCCTGAATGTAGCCCATCACCTCCAAAGCTACGTCATGTCCGCCCATAAGTGTCCCCGCCAACTGAAGCCTGCGCTCCACAAGCGCGTGGATTGAGAGGCTCAGAACCATATCCTTGGGTACCCTGGGGAAGTCAACACCGTCTTCACCACGTGCTGACACGAGAATGCCGGGAGAGGATGATCTCGGGTCAGGGGGCCGGGAGATGACTTACCCAACACAGGAAATTCTTCCTCCGTCGCAGACATAATCTTGCATGTTGTCAAAAGCGGAGGCAGAGTTGGCACAGACGATCAGCGCATCAGCCGCACGCGCCAACGTACCGTCGCATCTGAGTTGAGCGCACGCGCGCAGCAACGAAGCCGAGAAATCCGCCCACGCGCTTCCGGTGGTGCCTCCGGGGGCATCCAGCAAGACGTCTGCATAGTGCTCGTGACCAAGCGCGCGCAACGCGCTGCACTTGTCCTTCAGGTCGACCCCGATGACTTTTGCGCCGAATACGCCCCGCGCTATGGCCCCGGCCAGGTGGCCTATGGAACCCGCCACGCCCGATACCACGACGATGTCTCTGGCTCGTATGCTTGCCGCGCGGAGACCCATCAGTGCTGCCGACCCCGAGCATAGGGCAGCACAGAGTGAAGCTGGCTTGCTGTCGCGCCCCAGAATCTCCTGTGGGAGCAGGACTAGGCAGCTGGTAGGCACGGTGGCGTATTCTTGAAATGTGCCATCAATATGCTTTGGGGCATTTATTTGGGCCGGACACGACGTGGGTAAACCCCTTAGACAGTAGACGCATGATCCGCACGAGGTCCCAAGGTATCGTATACAGACAGTCTGGCCAACCAAGAGGGGATTGTGAGACTTGACAACTACTCCGATCCCCTCATGACCTGCTATATGGTTTCGACCTGGGAAGCCAGGCTCTGGCCCAACCGAAAAGCTTGTATCCTACCAACAAATGAATTAGGATTCCTTGTTGTATCAAGAAAGAACCTTCATGGGTTGGAAGGAGAAGCGGTCGGGACTTACACTGTAACAAATACCACTGTATGAAATCTTGACCACTGATTCATTGACAGAGGGGAGCCGAACTGGAATCTCTCGTACTGAAAGATTGAGGGATTTCCCCACTGTTGGCGTGATCACGGCTCTGTGTATCAGGGGAAGATCGAAAGTTGACAGTTGGAAAGGATCCCTGCTGCCCATGGCGAGACCGGCCAATCCTTGTCCGTGGAGGTTAGGATAGGATTTGGGAGTGGTCTTGGGTGTAGCAAGTTCATGACCAGAATTATCCACCGACTTGACGGTTTGAACGTCGATAGCCATGGCTGACACCAGTTTCGGGATACCGTGGGCGGCACGAGGGACAGGATATCGGGTGTACAGAAAGCAGAAGTTAGAATTTGAACGCGTCGTCGTCAAGACTGGCATCGGAATGATAGCCTCTAGTCTTTCATACCCTAGATTTTATCAAGATCGTGCTGTTAGGTAAAGTAAGCCCAAAGGAAAACAAATTCCGCTCTTCCGATTGTGGGGCCTTGGGCTTATCAACTCACCTAAGGTCTTTTGCAGCGTTCGGAATCGAATTCCGCTACCTAAAATATTTGCAACCAGGTTGTTTCAAGCTGTGGCAAAAGTTTCTTGGAAAGTCGCGATGCATGCGGGATAAGCACGTTGGCTTTCGCTTTATTTCTAATATAACTCGTTTCGATTCCACCGGATCTCAAAATTGCTGATCTCGTTGTGTCACAGTGTATGCTTCTTCTAAGTCCCCTTCAGCTTACAACGCGACCCCGTTTCGGACAAGTTCACCGATAGACCAACCGACAGAGCTGCGCTTGAGCAGTGGCTTTTGCCACAAGCAATCCCCCACCGAACGGCGGAAGGTGCGGGTTTTGCATGAGCTCGGCGGAATCGATAAGACGCAGCTGGCGAGTTTGACTCCTCAGCGGTTGTAAATTAGAGTGCTCCTCAGAAACCAAAGATTGAATACTCAGGGATGTACCGAGGCCGGCGGCTGGCTGGATTCGGCAGACGGCAGACGTGTTGCTGGAATTGGCTCAGGCTTGGCCAGACTCGTCTCTATCCCCTGAATGTTCTTTTTGCCTGTAAACAAGTCAGCAATCTATCAGATTTCGGTGAAGAGCTCGCAACTACCAATGTATGACTCGACTACCTCGAGCAATGCTGGCACCCAGATAAGGACTGCGACGACTTGACCAAAACTCCATTCATGTGTGTCAATGACGCCCATTGCTTGATAAGTTCTCACCATGACCCATTGACAGCGAAGGGCGAGAAGAAATATCGTTATCGTTGCCAGAAGAAGGAAGAGTTCCCAAAATTGAGGTGAGAGCCAGGGAATCCTTCTGACGAGGATGCGCCGTTTCGTGGGGCATCCTTCTTTGATCGGTGCGCAGCCAGAAATGGGCTTATCGTGTCGTCCAATAACCTGCATCAATACAAGGACCAGGAGGACAAGAGTCAAATACGCCCATATCGCCGGAGCTTTATGAATATTGGTGATCAAGGTTTGATTGTAAAAGTCGGACAGGTATTGCATTGGATTTGAGCCCGTCCACTCTTGGCAGAGAACCATGGCAGACGAGCCACCGCAGTACTTTGTCTGGAATATTTTACGGAGGGCCCGGTCCACTCCTTCGATGGTGTTCAAGGACTTGCTCAGGTTGCTGCATAGCATGTAGAAAACGATAGTGTTCAAAAGCCAGCTCGCTAGGCAAAGCACGGTACTGTGCCACGACTTAATGCCATGACTATGGAGCAGGAGCAGCGTGAAGACTGGACCGATGCAGCCCCCGAGTGAGACGGCCAGCAGGGCATAGCCGTTCAAGGGGTCGACCTCCGCTGGAGACAAGAAGAAAGAAGCGACTCCTGCCGTCACTGTTTGTACAGGGTCAATACGGCGATGACAACGAAAAGGTGTATTGTTGATTGAACTCGCCTCCGAAATAACACTCAGTGGCCAAGAACTTCTTGAGGACGGCCTGAGTCGGTTTTGAACTACCCACTACCCGTGGTGACCGACCAAATCGAAAAAGCTGCCAGGCGGCGGATGCTGAAACAGCTACCGCCAACGCAAACAATAGGGCAGCTTGAATATAGTATGATATGAGGACCTGGGAAAATTCAGCATTCTCGAAGACACTTAAAATCTTATCAAGAGAGTCAAGGAGCATACCCCAATGCCAAAGACATCTTGATTAGCGAACGGCAGTCCGCATGTGTTACTGCAAAGCTTGTCGGCACATCTCAACAGGCCGGAACTGAAATCAAATGCGGTCGGCGACTGGAGAAGGCTTTCTGGCCTACAGTAGCTGACGCATTCGGATGGGCGCCTTGTCATCTCGCATGTGGTGGCGAGACAGGTCGTGAGGTTGTCTGCAAGGAGGTCGCTGTCGTTGGATATCTGAGCCAAAGGTCTTGGGAAGAAGGATGCCGTTGTTTCGTTGCCATTCCGGATTACGGATTCGGTTGCGCTTGCGAGGTTACTGCAGATCCCGAAGAGTGTGACCGGTATGTCGGCTTCGTAGCCATCAGTGCTGTTTCCCAGGGCGTGCTGACTTGCCCTGAAGACTCTTGTCATGTTGAAGCAGTCCGCCTGACAGTCATGTGTCGCACAGATCTGGTCGAAGTCTGAGCTGAGGAAGTGATCCTCCCTGAGCGGGAATATGTCTTGGTTGTTATGAAGTTCGATGAAAGTAAATTGGGTGGCATCGCTTTGAACTGGGACGTCGATGGAGGTAGAGCTTGGGACACGAGCGCGTGAGGTCGATGTTGTTTCGGTTACTACTGGAGGCAAGGAGGATAATGTCGGCCCCAAGCCCGCTGTTCCTGCATAAGGAGGTTCAAAAACAGCGTAGGTAGTCATAGCTTTGTTAAGCCGTCCTCAAATGTCTTGTATCGATTCACGGTTGGGTGTCGGCGACTTTCGGGATGAAAGACGCCTGCATATTTGGCTGTAGCTGCAAGGCCCGCGAAAGTGGGACATATATATATATACATTTATTATTCTGGGCACAACTCTGCTGTACGATTCGGCTGAATCTTTTCAATGGATTTGTCCATCGGCCGGATGAGGCTCTGCTGCTGAGAAAGTGACAGGGACGCTTATTCATCGGGCCATGGGCACCAATCATTTCCTTCAGGCCGCACTGTCGCCTGGCTGACCTCCAGGCACGACTACATAGTGCAGAGGAGCTCGTGGCCAATGGTTCTCATATGGGAACACGCACCAGCAAGGGATGAGACATTGCCACTGCGAGGCCAGAGTTGTATTTTACCCAAATTTGGCCCCGTTCGGCATTGTGTAGCAAGAGGGATCTCACGTAAGATGTAGAGATTGACATTGCTTGGGGGCAGAATTCAGGCAACGCATGCAGGTGCAGATCCAGAGCTGTAACATACGGGCTCGGGGCAATAAAAGGGAACGGGGCGGCAAGACCAACCATACTTTGCACTTCTGTGGTTCCGGCAGCGGAAACATTCCTCTCTGCTTCATCTAGTAACGTTTCAGCGGGGAACGGCGGTCACTACTACTCCATAAGTGATGATTGAGTCCAGATCAGCGGTGGCAGCGAATTCAAAAGGTGCCCATGGCTGCGGAAGTGTATGGCAAAGCCGATAGAGAACATTGATTTGTCAATACTCCCTCAGGCATGTTGTCACCAAATTCGCACCCTGCATATGTAGTTAAATGATGTCAGTGCACAAGCTGAATGGTCAAAAGAAGCCACGTAGTCTGGACATTTACTGCACGCTGTGCTTGAGTAACCACAATTGCATCCCTTCATATCAGCCCTGCTCCGTTCTTACAATTATAATGACAGGATCAAAATCCATCAATTCTAGGGAATATGTTCGATGAGTACTACTTTTTTGGCAGCTGTCATCTGGAGCTCCCTCTTGTGTGACCAGCCTCACTTCCTTGACCAAGTTCTTCGTCTGCTCTTTGTCTCTGAACCTCGTTGCGCTCAGTATTTTGGTTGATAAACTGCGAGTCTGCTAAAATATGTGTCTATAGAGTAACGGCCCATGATCTTCCTACATGGATACGCGTGATACCACTTTTGATACGGAATTGTGACTAGAGATCATATCTGGGGCGTGACCTAGAGTACCTTGAAATGCGGCAACCATTTACTTTTTCCGTACACCTTGATACACGTCGCCCTTTTAGTCTATTACTACTGCGTCCCCGTCCAGGGGTTCAAAACTACGACGAGCAGCTCCATGCAGACCGCTACGAGCACTGGCACCGCCCCAGCCACCACCAGCGCAACCGCTTCTAACATACACCACCCGCGGAAGCCCACAGTGGCCATCTAGCGAACCATAACAAGTGGCAAATTATAGCGACCGATGACGACTGTTCCTCCCACCAAGACCGAGTACGGGCGTCCGTCACGCTCAATTTCACGCCTGGGATACTGCTATCTCAGAGGACAACTCGCCAGTTCTGGGGCGGCGACCGTAGGAGCGGCACATCATCCGGGACCTCTCCGGCCGTTAGCCGCCCCCGGAGCCTAACCAGGCTGGCAACGACACGGCGCCACACAAGTATGGCCAAGCGCAGGAGAGGGACTGGTCCTCGGCATTTTCGGAACGGGATGGAATTACGCTTGCGCAACTGTATGCCTGGAAGTCGAAATTGGGTGCGAATGGCGAGAATTCTGGTGGGTCGTTGTGGGGAACGTACAGGCGTCGTGTACTTAAGCTCCTTGCTTTATTCAAGAGTCACAAGCTGATGAGCTTGCCATTAGACTCGAAATTAGGCTCCGAAAACGGTTCGGCCCGGGTGACTTCCGCCGGTCGTGGATGAGAAAGTCGAGATGACATCGGACTACCCATGACTGGAGACTGACTGTAATAGCTTTGGCCAATTCTCGCCAGGAAGCACTGAGAAAGCAGAGGATATGACTACTTGTTTGACCTTCGTGTATGTGCGTCTGCGGAGACGCTCTAACCATCTTTCAACTAGGTTTTCCGAAATCAATTGTCGCGATCCTTCGTATTTCATGCATGCTCTTATTACCGGGGCGCTTCAAGGAGGACCGCATCCGCGCAGAGATATTCTAGCTTGGTCGCACGGCGCGGAGGTAATTTCGACGCCACTTTCCTGCACAATTACGCGATTTCCATTCGGTGCCCGTTGCGTTATTGGCTTGGTTCTGCAGTGAGTCTTGCATGCCTGCATGATCAAGGGATACGTGCCTGCAGCAGTCCTAGTCCCCGGATTTGCGGCCATGATGGACGGCAACCGTCCGAACCCCAAAGCGGTCCGTCCGCGACTTACATCTAGGAACTAACATTACATCGTGTATCTACTATACAAGTAGTGCACTTGTAGTAGTGCATCTATGTACCGAAGCTAGTGTGCTTCAACGGATAGATATCGGTTTGTTTCATACCCAGGCTGCTGGCACGGGTGTGATTGGCGGGAGCCGTCGCGCTTGTGCATGCAATGGGTGCAGCGGTATCTTATCACGTCTTGTCTTGGCGGTGCCAATACTCATAACCGTGCCTGGCCAGAAACGGAAGGTCGCGAGGGAACTCCACGTGAGCCACCCCAGCCCCGACAGCTTCTCGCCCACGGGCCCGGTCCCAGCGATGGCACCCTGCCAGTCGGCTGTCAGGGGCCGCCTCATCAGATTGGCGGCAACGGCCCAGATGACATCCACTCGCAGCCAGCACCTCATATTCTCATATCAGCACGCGCACGCGGGTTGGACACCGGGGGGTGACGCGTATGGCCCTGCTGTGCTACACCTATACCGATGCGACCTACACCCAGGCCTGGTGTTGCTATCTGCGGGCTTTGGCCTCCCAAATGGCACCCTGCATCGACCCTGTCCTTCCCTGATTAAGCAGCCAAGACCGCCTACTGTGCATCTGATGCTGCCCCTCTGGATGTTGGTCGGGTGAGCTCTGCTTGCCACCTCCACATGCCGAAGCGGAAAACCAAGTGGGATAGATAGCGCTGTTGATTTCAGGAGAGTGCATGTGCTTGACCATATATCTTTAAAAGAGCAGTGTTCATGATCACCGCAAGCATGTCTGGTCCAGCTGCTCTCGGTAGGTCGCCAGAGAGGCACGTCTCCTGATCACTCATCTTCTTCTCCGACTGTTTTTGTCCCTTGTGACACGCACGGTTCAGCCATGCTTCCATTCTTTTCCCTACTCCCCTTCTTGGGGGGAGCTTTCATCTCGACCGTGTCGGCGGCTAATGAAAGGGCTCCCAAGGGCAATGCTACTATTCCCGGCGCCTACATGGTCGAGTTCGAAGATGCTCATGTAAGAAACACCACTACTCTAACTAGTATCATTCCAGATGTCAAGTATCTAATGATCGCGATAGGACATTCGTTCTTTCTATGACAGTCTCAGCTCCAAGAATATCAAATTCTCTGAGCGGCTCAACCTGAGCTACAGCCTGTTCAAGGGCGCATCATTCAAGCTCGAAGACCTCGCCGATGAAGATCAGACCGTAGACGAAATTGTCTCCCTGGCGACGGTCAAGTCGCTATGGCCAGTTCGCCGCATCAACGTGCCCATCGAGAAGAAGATCACCACGGGCACCAGCATCACCCCGGAAGAAGCTTCCAAGGCTCTCCGGAAGCGTCAAGACAACGGCACCGAGGTGGACACCTTCTCTACTCATGTGCAGACACAGGTCGACCAGCTCCGCGCCGCTGGTTACACTGGCACCGGTGTCAAGGTCGCCGTCATCGACACGGGCATCGACTACCTCCACCCTGCTCTTGGAGGTGGTTTCGGTGAGGGATACCTGGTGTCGTATGGCACCGACCTTGTTGGCGACAACTACACAGGCTACAACACGCCGGTGCCTGATGATGACCCCTATGACTGCGCTGGTCACGGAACTCACGTTGCAGGTAAGTCGGAGGCATAAATTAAACAACATGAGTCCTGTCCAAGTAGCTCACGAAATTACAGGTATCGTTGCTGCTCAGCCAAACGAGTACAACTTCACTGGCGCCGCTCCCGGGGTCACCCTGGGGGCTTTCAGGGTCTTCGGATGCGATGGCAGCAGTGCAGACGACGTCCTCATCGCTGCTTTCAACCTGGCATACGAGGCTGGCAGCGATATCATCACTGCCTCGATCGGAGGTGACTCCGGCTGGAGCGAAGAGCCCTGGTCCGTAGCCACCCAGCGCATCGTCGAGGCCGGCGTACCCTGCACCCTGGCCGCTGGCAACGCCGGTGAGTATGGCCAGTTCTTTGGAAGTGCTGCCGCGGACGGGAAGGGCGTCACCTCGGTCGCGTCCTTTGACAACTCGTTGTACCCCGAGCTTCTTACCGAGGGCACATACGCCACGAGCGAGGCCAACGCTTCCACTCCTTTCGGATGGGTCGCCAGCTCGGTCCCCTTTGGCAATGTCACGCTGCCTCTGTGGGCCGTGAGCAACACTACGACAGTCGTTGACGATGCCTGCTCGGCTTTGCCTGCTGACACTCCCGATCTGTCCGGCTACATCGTCCTGATCCGCCGTGGGACGTGCACCTTCGCAAGCAAGGCCAACAACGCGGCTGCTTATGGTGCACAATACATTCTTTTCTATGCCAACTCGGATGAGTAAGTTCCCCCTGGTCATTGATCACTGCTGAAGGACGACATTTATGCTAAATCTTCCTAAAACAGAGTCATTTCAGCAGATATCACTGGCGCCACCGGGATCCTAGGAGCCGGCATGGTGTCTGCAGAGCAGGGTGCCCAGTTCGTCGAGGAGCTGAACGATGGCTTGGACGTCGTCGTGACATTCATCGACCCCAACTATGCAGGCGTCTTCTACACTTCGGTCCAGAACACGCTCACGGGAGGCTATGCCAGCACCTACACCAGCTGGGGCCCGACCTACGAGGTTGACGTCTACCCGGATGTGGCTGGAATCGGCGGCAACGTCCTCTCCACCTGGCCCCTCGCCCTCGGCGGATACGCCGTCCTCTCAGGAACTTCCATGGCCACACCCCAGGTCGCAGCCATCTATGCGCTTGTAGGTCAGGTTCGAGGCACATTCGACCCAACTGTGCTCGGCAACGCCATCACCACCACTGCCAAGGCCAACTTATGGAATGATGGTACTGCCACCTACACCGGACTCGCACCTGTCGCCCAACAGGGTCCCGGCTTGATCCAGGCCTACGATGCCGCTTTTACCACGACCTTGCTGAGTGTTGGTAGCATCTCCTTCAACGACACGGAGAACTTTGTCGACAGCTACACATTCGGCATCGAGAACACCGGATCGTCCAGCGTGACCTACACCCTCAGCCACGTCCCAGCTCTGACGGCGTACACACTCACAGAGCCCGCCTCGTGGCCAGCATACTTCCCCAACCCAACCACAGACGTAGCCGCCAGCCTCGCCTTCTCAGACAGCACCATCGAGGTCCCCGCCGGCTCCACGGCCAACATCACGGTCTCGCCCACCCTCCCCGCGGGCCTGGACGCCTCCCTCCTGCCCGTGTACAGCGGCTACATCGCCATCAACGGCTCAAACAGCGAGAACCTCGCCATCCCCTACCTGGGCGTCGCGGGCAGCCTCTACAACGCGACCAACCTCGACCAGACCTACACCTACCTCACCACCTACAGCGACCCCTACCTCAGCGACGTCGCCGCCAACACGACCTTCACCGTGCCCTACCCCACCCTCGCCGCGGCCCAGAGCCCCGACGCAAACACCGCCTACCCGGCGGCCACGTACCAGCTCGACCTCGGCGCGCGCGTCGTCCGCGTCGACGTCGTCCCGCTCAGCGACAGCTACAACGGCACCACGGCTGAGGTGCTGGGGACTACTATTGCGGGCAGCGTGTACGGGTACCCCGTCACGTACCTCCCGCGGTACTACTACGTCGCGCCGTTCACGGGCCTGCTGGCTGACGGGTCGGTCGTGTCGCCGGGGCAGTACCAGCTGGTCGTCAAGGCGCTAAGGATCTTTGGGGACCCGGATGTTGCGGAGGATTATTTCACTATTGAGACTGTGCCTTTTACTTTGGCTTATCAGTGAGGATGAGGGCTCGATTTGTTGGTGTGAACTGGGGCAGATACAAAGAGATGAATGCGATTAGTGCCTGGGCTTACAGAAACCAGGATGTGAGGAGAGGAATTTATAAATCCTTTGAATCGGCCTCGGCTTGTGATTGAGGATGGGTCATAGATCCAAACCTTATTTCAGAGCTATTCTCATTGGTTCTCACTTGCTTATGTTGCCCAATGTGGAAAGCTGGACTTTTTTTAGTGATGTTACCAGCACGTAAGCTTACAGACTACCCTGGCCGACCTGTAGACGTTAATTCAACCTCATCCAACCCCTGACAGACATCAACTCCCGGGTACTTCACGACCACTCCATTTTCCTAAGCACAGTCTTTTATTGACCAAATCAGCCAGCTGTAGTAAGTAGAGGTTGCTGTCGTGGTCTGCATATCACGATTTGGGGGTTTCAAACATTTTGAGCTTTGGGCTGCTCCTTTTATCCACTACTATCACCAGGCTCTCATGTCGAATATTCAACAACTGCCAACGTACAATGTTGGGCATTATATTTAAATGTGAGTAACAGACAATCACTTGGTTTAAACTTCATCCCACCTGCATTCAAGCTACCACCAAAGCCGGCTACCAGCGCGTAGGTACTGCAAAAGTCTCATGTCCTTCACTACCACTTGATTTTATCCCCATCCGGAGACTCACTTTGTCCCCTTCATCACAGCAGGAGCAGACTTCTTCTTCTCAGTAACAACAACGGTTGTGCCCTTCTTCGGAGTATCAGCATCGGCTGTCATGCAGGGCCTCAGCGCCGATCTACTGTGTGTTGGCCGCATGAGATGAAGGCTCAACTGATTGGTCGGTCCCGCTTTTTGGATGACTGCCAACAGACGGCAGCCTGACAACATTTAAAAGGAGACCATTTGACCGCCACCACTTCCATACCCGACAAGTTTCGCCCATTCACCTTGACTTAGCCTTCCCAACACCCAGAACAAAATGCCACCAACGCAGAATGGAGGCGAGCAGGCCTCATCCAATCGGCAGCTTGCCTTGAGCTGGCGCGATGAAGACATCATTTCCGTCTTCAGGCAGACACCGTGGTTGAAACCTAACGGCCATGCTGTGACGGGCTTCGGTTTCCCCCCGCAGGAACCTGTCGCCCACGTCAAGTTCGGCTTACCAGCCATACTCAAGCCAGAGCTTGATAACCACGAGTACGTATTTAGAGCCCTGAGGGACATGCCACCGGACAAGACGAGAGGGATCCGTATCCCTGAGATTTACCGCACCCTCGAGAGCGACGGGAGGGTCTTTATTATCATGGAGTACATCCCTGGAAGCACGCTGGGGCAGTTGCTGGACCAAGAGGGTGGGGAATCAAAGCAGGGAGCTCTCACCAATGATATTGCGAGGGCCATGAAGCTGCTCATGTCGATACCAGTGCCTGCGGGGCAAACGCCCGGCCCCGTTGGTGGTGGTTACATCCGCCATTCCCTGTTCAAGGACGACACTTCCGCCTGCGTGTACCCATCGGTCGACGAGCTTGAGAAGCACTTGAACGTAGTACGTAACTACACACAGACCCCCATCTACCAATACAACCTAACTTCTGACCATCACTGACACGAATACCGCTCAGATGGCCCGCCTCAGAAACAAGGAGGCCCCGACCGTGAGCCTTGAGAGGAACTTATGTTTCTATTATAGTGACTTCTACGAACACAACTTCATGTTCACTGATGGCGGTGCCGGCGACCTTTATGTCATCGACTTTGACCAGGCCGGGTTCCTGCCTCCCAGCTTCATGACTTATGCCCTGGCCGAAAGCCATTGGCCACCTGGGCGTTGGGTCTGGGATGTATTGAAGCTCCCTGAGCACAACCTCGAGGTCATGAAGAAAATTCACTACTTCTTCGTGATAGGCTCTTGGCGTATTGGTGAGTTGGGGGAACCCTGCCCTTTGTATCACCCAAAACCCCAGATGGCTAACTTCAAGTTGGATGTAAAAGGTCTCCCGCGTCCTCCCAAGAAGAGAAGGGAATCCTAGGCTGGCCTGGTGTGCCCACGATATTTCCTTGTCAAGTCCATGAACATGTTATATACACGGGGCACCGGAAATAAGATCCGAGAGGAAAAAGACAACGGCCGTGCCAGTGAAGTTACAGTTACACAGCGAGATGAAGAAAGAAGGACACCACACCGCACGTGAACAGAGCATACCATGGCCTTCCTGAGTTGGACATGGCCTCAATGTCTTGATTTTCAGACCGATCGACTTACCAAATCGGAAGTAACCTTGGCATTCCAGGGGATGCCTAACGGAGAGCGTTACTTACAGACACGCAGACACACAGACACACACAATACAACCATGGACAGAGACTGGAAATGTTGGTGGCGAATTTAAACATGACATTTCAATGAAACAGCAACGTCCTGAAAAATAGCAGAGAAACCTCTTCCCAAGCAAATGTAAAATCACAACAGACCCAGCCCCGGACTCACGCCGCCTCTTTGCAACCCACGACATCAACCGCAAACCTCTTGCCTCGTGCGCCCTCTTCAGAAACCTCCCGCCCATCGCCTCCCCACCAACCCAACAGGAGCCTCCCCTCAGGCACTCCCAGTCCATGCTTCCTGATTTGCTCGTCGGTCCACCTGTCCGCTCCCACAGGCACGCGCCGCCACACCTCCCCGCCTGCGAAGTAGGCCATCCTCGACGCCACCGACCCTGGGTCCCTGGGGATGACCCTCGCGCCGCGGCCCAGCGCGGTCGACGCGACCAGGCATGCTCCCATGACTGCCAGCAGGCCTTCCAAGATCCTTGTGGATGCCGCATTCTGAATGAGGCGGAGGCGCGTGCGATCTGTGACCGTGCCGGTGGCTGGTTGGCCGTCGGGGGTGAGTAGGTTCTGACCCGGGGACGAGGATGTGTGGCCATTGTCTCCCAAGGGTTGCCGGTAGTTGATATGCAGGTTCTGAGCGAAATACTCTGCGAGGGTACTCTCCACGGCGGCGATGAGGCGGGGGATGTGGGTATTGTCTGGGCCCGACGGCAGTCCCGTCAATTGTCCCACGCCCGAACTGCCGTTGACAATGGCCACTACAATATCCTCCCACGCAGCATCATCGAAAGCCGTCATGCTGGCCGAATCTGACAGGAATACGGCCGAGTCTCTGTCAGGCGCGACGGGCACGTCAGTCACTAGCGAGAGGTCCGGCAGCGCAAACGCCGCGGTCACCCATAGGGTTTCCACATAGGGCATGCAGTGCAGCAAAGACAGTGGATCCGTCCCGTGGCCCAAGCCAATAAAATAGTGCTGGCGCCCGTCGCCGCACAAGCGAGCTGGGTCCGTTGACCCGATCACGTGGCGGTCACGCGCCAAGACCACGATGTCGTAGAGGTCTTCTAGTAGGGCGAGATGGTACCCCTGGCTCTCACCTTTGGTGCCGTCCACGTTTTTGGAATATTGGGCGAAAAGGTAGACATCGCGCTGCCCGGTTGTACGGTTCCATTCGGGGGGTGTATGGCAGCCCAAAGGACGTGGGTCGACGGGCAGCCAGCGGTTGCCCGGAGATTGCTCGATTGTCAGGTACGTGTTGTTGGCGTAGTGCCCAGCCAGGCTGCAGTTGAGGTTGGGGCGCGCGGCAGGAACACGGGCCATGATCTGGAGAGAGCTGTCGTTGCCGTCGTTGCTGTGGAGATTGTCGTTCCCGAAACTGGCGAGGGCGTATTCACCGTTTGTCCATCGGGGATAGGACATGTTGGAGAACTGCGTTAGGGTGAAGACGGTCCACGCCTCACCAGTGTCGCCCTCGACCATGTTGGAAATACAGAGAGTACGGTTCTCAGGTCGAAACCAGTCTTTCAACTCCAGTTCGGCGTTGTACGTCCATGGCACGGGAGCCACCGTATAGAGCCCACTAGTGATGATAGTCAGGACGGGGGCGAGGAGCCCTGGGAGTGTGGCCCAGAGAAGCGCAAATTGGCGCTTCCATGTGGCATAAAAAACCGCCATGAGCGACACCTGGCGTGCGGGATCATGGAGCATATCTTCCATAGTTGCTCGACCGCTCCGCAGTAGTTGAAAGGGCTGCAGCGTTCGCGCCGTGGAGTCAATCATAGAGAATAGTAGGCCAACCAGGACCAGCACCAGGGTGGGTAGAAAGCTCCATGTATACTTCAGATAGCCGTCGATTCTGACGTTTCCGAGCCCATGTTCATGGTTCGAAACCTGTAGTAGGACTTCCAGGGCAATCACCACCGCCAGTATTACTGTCATCAAGCATATCCTGAACCACCACCGGGCAGATACAGGACACCACCAGTTGCGCGAGTCGCTGTTGTCCGCTCCAGGCTTTTCAACCACCCCATTTGAACGTTCTTGGAACTGATGTAGAACAATGGCAGAGCTTTCTGGTGGAAGACGCTGAGGGAATGATGCTAGGGAGCCAGAAAGGCTGGCCCGGAGGGTCTGCGTTGAGGCGACGCCATGGCCTTGTAGGAAGTTCACAAGACCTATACTTCTAGCCAATACCATGGAATGTGCGCCGAGAGACGTAGGATCTCTGTGAAGCGCACTAGGGCGCAAGAAGCACACCACCACGATGAGAGCAATTAGAAAAGTGATGTGGGCCTCAACCAGCCTTAAAGACAACTCCTGCACGCAAAGTCGGCCCAAAGTTGACGTGACCGTCCCGTTGATGCTTTCATTTGAAGGAGATGTGTAATCATGCTTGACAACATAGGCGGCAAGACCCTTCCACATGCGTTGTGAGAGCTCCATGACGAGGTTTGTGTCCCTGAAGGTGGATAAGTTGCTCTGTGGTTGGGTGACATTGAGCATGGTATACCACGCATTCCACTCCATATCCAAGATACCTTGGGCCTGCTCGCCGCCCAAGCTTTGGAGTATCTTCTGTGTGATGTTGAAGGGCTGTATACTCATTTTCAGTGTCTCGGTGATTCTTCCGGTCATGTTGAGACTATCCTGAAGTCCGGCATCCCCTGTGGTACTCGTCACGGCGCGACGTGTCAGTGAGTATGTCGGCTCGCACATGAATCCTGAGACTTCCGATTCATTGGAGGAGAGCCAATATTCTAACGTAAATAAAATCCGATGATCCTGGTCCTCAATGGACGTCGAGTTTGTGCACTTGTAAACCAGCTGGGTCAAATTTAAGAACGGATTGAGAAGTCCATCGACCAAAGAATCAGTATCTCCGAAGTTTTCGATTGATGCGTAACACCATGGCCTGAGTCTGTCCCGCAATGATCCCGGAGTAGCCTGTGCCATGGAGATGGGGAGAGTTTCGACTGAACCGCGAGTGTCATACGTGAATTTGAAGGGCTCACAATTCCCTAGGGAGGATTCAAAGACTTTTATGTCACCCGCCAGTGTATCATACAGCCCTTGAACAAAGTTAGTGTCTCGTGCTAATTGCCGATGGAGAGTCTTTATCGCCGTGACTTACTGTCGTCGCCGCTGACGAAAGATTGAACTGCGAACTGCGAAGTGGTTCCATGGGGATAAGGCAGGCCATATTTTAGTATCGCCCAATAATTTAGATTGTTCGTCACGGGAAGAACGGTCTCCCAATATAGATAACTGACGTTCTTTGTGAGGTCAAAGACGTCCTCAACACTGAGGTCCCTCCCCACAGCCAAAGACCTGTATTCCAGCCGAAGCAGACCCGAGGCAAAGACGATTAAGAGTCGCAGAATTAAGGACCCACAAATTCCAACACTAACAAGAAAGTGTTTCCTCTTAAGGGACCGAATCAGGGAACCTGGCATGGACGAAGTGACGTAGTTCAGCATGAGGCTGTTCTGAGCGGGCGATTCTCCAAGGCTCATTAGGCACCACGGCATTATCTGTCTGGCACGCTGCTCCAGCTGGCCCCACAGCGCCGCAACCATGGTCAGAACTATGTGCCCCATCAGCGCAATGACTCACAATGAATCAAGCCTTGTGAATTGAAACTTACCAAACGTTGGCCCGTATGTCCATGCATAGTGCATATCCTCAGAGGCCGTCACCAGTCCCTGATTGTGCTCGGAGATATAATGCAGAACCTCCAGCGCCGCAATCATCAGTATTAGTAAAACTGACAGCAATACCAGGAAGAGGGGACGGAAGTAGAAATCCGTCCATGTTGGATGCGTAGTATGTTCAGCCGACTGATCCAGAGCAGGTCTCTGCGAGCCGTTTTCTGGCTCATCATCTCTTATCTCCTCCACTGACGCTGATGGATTCGAGATTTCAGGGTCGTTCAGAAGAGGTGTATCATGCTGCGATTCTTCTGGTCTCCGGAAGTGTTGGTCCTCGCCTGCTGAGATGTTGATGTGCGTTGTGGGTTCTGAGCCAAGTACATCTTGACCACGACGCCCAGCCTGATCCTGAATATTGAGAGGATGGGTGCGATCACTACATATAGATTCGTGGTGTGTGTCTGCACCGATACTGTGAGCTTCGTGCTCGGTGACCCCTTCGCCCGCTGCCTCAAGCTGCCGATCAATACTATTGGTCATGGTGGAAGTGGTCATGATAAAGGAAATGGAAGAAGACAAACATCAAAGGAAAACACTCAGAGCACCCCACACCTTAGGTACTATTTATATTTGTGTGAAACCAGAATGACTTCAAGACCTTGGGGGCGATGTGTCTTAGGCAGACAAGTTGCCCCCTCATGCAGGCTGATGCACCGTGAGCACAAAAAAACGAGACACGGGTGAAAGTTACAATTGGCACACCCTCCGGAGCCCCTGGTATCTTAGACTTCTCGCTCAGTAGTACAGACCAAGCCAGATATGGACAACGATCGACATAGAGGTCTCAAAAAGGAGCAAGGGGCAGCCGATCATGCCTCGAGAGTTCCTCTTGAAATACGGACAGCCAGATTCCCATGCGAAGGCTGAGGGTATGTGGGAGAGTTGTTACATCACGCATTTATCCTTAACTCATCTACTTGTCATGCCTCTTAAAGCTGGCATCCATAGCTTAATCCCAAATAAATCCCTATTCACTGGTGCTATTTACTTTAAAAATCCAGACCGTTCTTAGTGGTAATCACTAGTATAGCAGTGCAAAGGCCTCCTGGGTCAGTAAAATCTCGTCCATCCCCTGAGCTCCATCAATTCCTGGGAGCTCGATGACCATTCTATATTTTCCAGGCGCAAAAGCCTACCGGCCAGATCAGTTCTGTCCCCTGATTCGATATGGGGTTGGTCCAGCCACTCCTTCAGCCAATGCACCAGGCCACACTGCGCCACACCTGTCCCTTGGCCATTCACTCGCTCGAGCTGGCCGCGGTCTGTAACCGATCAAGTTGGTGACTCAGTGCCATGCCGTTCGATTTCGCCCGTGTGGGTTCGAGGAGCTTGACAGCATCCGCGATCTCCATTCGCAGTCGAACTCCGGTTGTTTTGCTAGAGACGGAATCCCCTTTCGAGATATCGTTCCTACGTATTGTTGCCCACATCGATATATTCATGCTGTGGTTGAATCTCAGAAGATTACCCGCCATCTCCAACCATCCTTCTTTTGCCCGCATTTCTCTTGGAGATCGGAAGCTGAGTGCCTGGTCGAGAAAGTGTGCAGTGGCAATGACGCTGGCGGGGACGAGTTGTTGCATGTCGCCGTCATCGTCAAGTACCACGCAGAGCTCACTCATTCCCTTGCCCAACGCCAACAATGACAAGGCTAGATCATAATGCGCCTGATTCACAGCCGCCAAGAGAATGCTGCCACACGCAGTGGTCTCGCCGAGTTTTGTCGCGTCCCTGGCAATTTCGCGGAGAACAAAGTGGTTGAGACCAGAGTACGCTGCATAGACTATCAACGAGACCTGAGAAGATCAGTGATGCAAGAGCGTTCATGGGCATAAAGGCTGTGTGCCACCTTTGTAATCATAGGAGTGACCAATCTTTGGACAGCGTATTCGAAGTTGCTGATGAGATCAGGGTCAAGTTCTTCGCGAGAGGACTGGTCGAAGTTGTTGAAACAGTGGTAATCAGGTGGAATCTTGAATTTACCTTCCACACATCTAGGTTAAATAAACTTTAGTCGCCAGTTGTGTATCACGTATAATACCACGGAGCCCCCAGGGCGTGTGCTCCGATATCACTCACTGCTTGCAGAAAGGGAGTATAAGGCGACCGGATTGCTATCAATGAGTAGCCTTACTCGCTTAGATCTTCAGATTTTGCTGCAACCCCCGATGTTGGTCCCAACCTTCAGAACAGCCAGGTTACAGGGCTTTAAGGAAATTTCGATGTGTAGCAAGCGATTGACTGGTGCGACGACAATATCGGCACAAGCCACTCGCTGACGGACGCTGGGTGTATAAGAACGCTTTGTTGTTGGGAAAAGAAGCTTCAAGACTGGGTCAGGTGGGTTCATATTGAATCGTTATTATTCCCTTGCGATTGCTGCAAGATCTCTGGGTGACGGTGGCTGGAGGGATCGCAAGAATTCGAGTGTCCCACTGCTTAGATCTGTTTGCTTGTAAAATCGGACAGGGCTCTGGTTCCAATTTGCAAAACAAATCTTTCTTGAAGATGGATTCAAGGGGCACAGTTTATCCTGCAACTCTCCGCGGCCATCGGCCGGAGAACGGATGATGAGCCGTCACTATTTGGTGATACCACGCCGAGGACATGTGCAGGTGGGAGTTGGGCTGATACAGCCGGTTTCATTAAGGGAAAATCCCTAGGTCGCAGTCCAGGAGCTCGAGTTCCATAGCCTTGGATTCATATGAGATGCAACAAATTAGAATGCATCAGTCAAAAGGCAACCAGGTCCAAGACAGAAGTGAAGTTGTCGTCAGATTGGAGCCGAAGGTAGTCAGGAGGGATATCCCTGTCAGTTGTCCCGGCCCCGGTAAGATCTGCCGAGGTCGGCTGCTGTTTCAGGCAGGCGGTCAAATATTAGGCTGGGAGCTTAGCTGGCAATTCGAAATGCCAGATCGTCGCTCAACTGGACCAGGAAACAAAGCAAGGCAACCCCCATTCAACACAAACTGACATCGTGGCTTCTGTGCTTCCACTTCCATTGCTCTCATGATCTCATAGCATCAAAAGTGTCATCATGGTGAGCTCGCCAACCCCATAATATTCGTCTTGCGAAGCCAAAGCTAACAACAACGCGCAGAACACGACCTTCAACGGCGCTCTCAAGCAGAGCACCTCGATCCGCAAAGACCTAGCCAACCTCTCCAGCCACCCCTCGTCCGACCCGAATGCGCCCCCGTCGGCCGCCCAGATCAGCCCCGCCGCGCTGGGGTCCCTCAGCGCCTCCCTGACGGCCTTCCAGCGCACCATCGACGAGTACAACTCCCTCGCGAAGCAGGAGCTCAACCCGGCCAAGCAGGAGAAGGCCCTCGAGCGCATACGCAACTTCCGCACCGAGCTGTCCGACTACCGCAGGGAGTTTGAGTCGCTCAAGACCGCGCGCGACGAGGCGCTGCACTCCCAGGACCGCGGCGAGCTGCTCGGCCGCCGGCCCTACGCCGCCACGCCCGAGAACCCCTACGCCGCCAGCTCGGGGGCGGCGACATCTAGCTCGTACGGTGGATACGGTGGCGGGGGCCATGTCAGAAACACAAGCGGTGGCGCAGGCGTGGGGGGGAGTAGTAGTGGTGGCGGGTACGGGATGGGCAGCAACGACGCGACGCGCGAGGACCACGCGCTGCGGGAGCAGAACTTCTTCGCCAGCACCAACTCGGCGCTGGACGAGTACATCGCGCGCGGACAGGCGGTGCTCGGGGACCTGGGGACGCAGCGCGAGATGCTCAAGGGCACGCAGAAGAGGCTTTACTCGGTCGCCAACACGCTCGGGGTGTCTGGGGACACGATCCGCATGATTGAGAGGCGGACGAGGGAGGACAAGTGGATCTTCTGGGCGGGAGTTGTAGTGTTCTTCTTGTTTTGCTGGCTGTGTCTACATTTCCTGCGGTGAGTGGGATGGAACTGGGGCGGTCTGCCGTGGCTGGGGCTGGGCAGGTTGGTTTCCTTTGGGATTCGTGTCATACTTCAAATCTGCATGAGCATGGCGTTTGGGTTAGGCTTGAGAATAGCTGGCATCATCTATGGGAATGGAATGAGACGACTTTCTGAGCTTGTTGTGTGTCTACGTCCCGAGAAACATGGTGCTTGACCTCGAGCGCATCCTTGCCCGCAGTACGTTTGGTCTGGCATCACCTGTCCTGTTACCACGATGTCGCCATCCTCATCTCTCCACAAATCATGGTCGGTGAGAGGCAACGATGACCAAAAAAGACAAAAGAGTTCGGCGACTAGCGCCTACATCTCTGTTAGCACCCATGGGGCGCCTTTTGCGGTGGAGATTTCATTCCGTCCACCATACTACCAGGACTGCCGAACCTGCGAGTTTCCGTGAACCCTCGGCTAGTAGTATCCCCTGCCATTTGCTAGCCCTGGCAAATACCATTTGTCCAAAGCAGGCAGAGGGGCCGATACTTGCTCTGGGGTGGTTCCAGGGGGTTTATAAGCTTGGGTGCAGGGCGGGCAGAGATGGGACAAAAACGGTGCCAGTGTGAATGTGGTGCATGTGCGGCCGGTTGGTGACGTCGCTTTTTCTGGATGTACTACCTTCATCCTGGCCGGCTACCTCTTCAGCGCAATGGTAAACAACACGTCCCTCGTCGTCTCAACCTCGACCGCCTCCGTCTCAGGCAGCACGTGGTTGCTCGTGCTCATCTGGCCGCCAAACTCGGTCTCCCAGTCCGTCACGTCCCACTCGAACCCCCTCAGCGAGATGACGCTCGGCTCCTTGACGGGCACGATGCCCGCGTACTTGTCAAACACGTCGTCCTTCCTTGCTCCCTTTTCGTCCCGCTCTCGCACGTGGATCCGGTGCCTCCTCCCGCCCTTGAGCAGGAACGTGATCGACTCGCCGCTCACGAGGAACAGCCGGCCCTCGGCATAGTCTGGTGACGTCTGGAACAGGTACAGGTGGTGCAGCTGGCTTAGGCCCTGGTCCACGCGCCCGCCTAGGCCGCCCATGGCGACGATGTCGGGCGGCGAGGCGTCCTTGTCCTCTGGTGAAGGGGCCGACGATGCGCGGATCCACTTGACGGTCTTGGCGAAGTCTGTCGAGTACTGGTCGGGGTCGTGGATGACCTTGGCCGGCTTGGCTCGCGTGGTGAAGTGCTGCCGTGCTTGGGCTGCGAGAGAGTCTAGGTCGCCTACTATGGCGTCTAGGTTGTCCTGGATGCTGTGAGTACTCGATGAGACATTTAATGGTGAGTGAAGCGGGGGAGATCTCACGAAAAATTTGCCATCGTCGTCATTTTCACAGACGTCGAGGAGGCGGTTTGCCCCGCCATCTGCTGCGACCTTGAAGGATGCTGATAGTGCATCAGCAGGGGTTGAGGGCCGGCACGAGAGGTCTCAAAGGCAAGGGGCGTCTTGCTTACAGTTATTCCACAGCTTTTTCAAAGTCGACACGTCCCGGAGTGGCTGGTTGAGGATGATGAGGGCGAATGAGTTGGGGCTGCCCGGGGTGTTGGGCCCATCCTCTCCTTCGGCCCGGGCCTGGAGGATGCGGGCCGGGTACCACTCTATCGGGTCGGCCATGGCGCTTCATGCATGCACGGATCTGCGCGTGATCGTGTAGGAGGCAGGCGGGATGGGAAGACTGGGGAGACGAGATCGGAAATGGGGTCGGGGCCAGAGATGAGGGGTATAGGTGGGGATGTATTGGATATCAAGAATCGTGGGTTCATGACTAAGGCAAGGGGTGACTTGACCTGGTTCTTGATGACGCTATTCCGGAGTCAGTATCTTAGACGCCATGTGGCAAGCCCTGTAGAGATGTTTCATCAAGCATGTAGGGCACAACGATGTTCATTTGCGCATTTCGCTGCCAGCTGCACAATTCGTTGCATTTGGCCGGAGACTGCTCCACACCGCAAGGTCGTCCGTGGCCAACGACAGATGAATCGGAGCGATTAATTAGGTTTCGCGCATTGTAAACACCCACAATTCCCTTCTTGAGCTCGGCCTCCAATCTTCACACAAACTCGGTAACTAAATAAACATGGCCATGACACACTACCCGCGTCCACCCCTCTTTACGTCGTCTTCGATGTCTTCTTGACAGACTTTTTACCCATCTTACCAGTGATATCAAGCAAAAGATCATCTCCGAAGCGAACACAAATACAAAGTCACCCGGCTTCGGCTTCGGCTCCGGCTCCGGCGCCCGCGCAGATCATGCGGGACCAGTGCCGCAAGGACTGCGACTTGGTCATACCTTCCAGCCACAGTTCAAGTACAGGATCGTCAAGAATGTATGGTCTCGAAG